>OY783195.1:28974581-29574581 GCA_963678675.1 Xiphydria camelus
TCTCTCTCTCTCTCTCTCTCTCTCTCTCTCTCTCTCTCTCTCTCTCACGAGGAGGTAAGGAGAGGACCGCGGCTACCTTTCTCCCGTCGCGATAACGCGCGCCGGGAGTACATATCTCGCGCGTTTATACCCGGAGCCTCTGCTCGGTCTCGCGCGAACTACCGTCGCTGCTCGTCGGCCCTTATCTGCTTCGCGCGCGATTAAACCTTCCGAAAGCCGAATTCGACGTTCTTTTTTCTCTGCAGCGCGCTGCAGGCTGTGTGCGTCAAATGCAACGCCGGAATTAAGATTGACGAGACGTGTTTTCCGCGGAAAAACACAAATTACGATCGCTCGTCCCACGACGGGACATAAATTGGACGCGTGAGCGCGCTGAAATATACGCCGCCCGCGCTACAAAAAAAAAGCTCTTTAATTAACGTTTCCCTCGTTTAAAAATAATTAACAAGCGTTAAACACTGCGCGATCCTCCCACGCCGCGCCGCCGTGTGCGAGCGCCATAAATTCATTAGCGTCGCTCCCGCTGGCGTGATATCCTCGCTCGAATAGCCGCGATGGCAAATAGGTACACCCCGGCGATGCGGTTTAATCGCTACGTACAGCGCGACGATCGCGGGGCTGTGCAGGCGGGAGAAACGGCGCTCGTGGCACGCGTGTTGCAGGAAACAGCGCGAGCCATGCAAACCCATTACCCGCCGCGCGCGGTTTACGGCTGTTCCGGATAACTGCAAAGAGTTTATTGCCCACCGACGCGATACGAGGTATATATCCGTTCGAGTTGCTGCATCACGATGTAGACTGTATCGGATTTTTTGTAGACATTTTTTTGCCGATAAAAATTAATTAGAATCAAAATAAAACAAATATAGTACACTGAGAAAAATTAATCGAAATGGTAAAACGTATCCCCGGGTGGGAAGATTCTATATATTTTCTATATAATCCATAAGTGGTTTTGGTTATATATGGTTTATATACATATATGACCTATATTAACCACATAAGGACTATCTGTACATAATCCTTAAATGGCTAATATAGAAATCATATGTAATCTATATATGACCAAAACCACATATGAATTACATACAAATTATGTAGAACTTTTTCGCCTGTGAGTCTAGTTAAACACATTTAGTTATTCTAACCAAAATACCGGTTGATTAATCCAAATATTTAGTCATTGTAACTAAATGACCAGTTATTCTAACTGAAAAATGGTCAGTCAAATCAAACAGATGGAGGTTCCATATTTCGCTAAACAGTTTGATCATCGCGTCCAAGATTTTCGTGAAATTGATCAAGTTCATTTTCTCAGTGTACAAAGGATACAAATAAAAAATGTATTATAATAATTCCAGGTAAAAGTGCGAACTAGGAATTAGACGTAAGACAAATTATGTACCTGCAAATAAATTTTTTAAATCAATTTACAAATCATTATCTCTTTTAAATTCGAAAAATTCGCGACGTAATTCGAGAGGACCGTGCAAAGTGTAGGTATACGCGGTGCCTATCGAACGCCGAGATCATTTCGTTCGTTTAATTGACTTCATTACGCCGCTCGATGAAAATCTACGGCGCCGCACGTGTGCGGATTAGATCGTCCACCCTCTCGTTATCTCCCTCGCCACGATAACTCTCCGCGACCCGCGATTCACCGGCGGCGGCGGCGGCGGCGGCGGCGGCGTTTATTCGAAACCCCCCGCGAGGCCGTTCGGAAAATCGTATTTAAAGGATTTTCGGTGACCCTTTCTCCCCTCCCCCGGCCTTTCACTCCACGGCTCTTTCTCCGGTTTGAAGTTATACACGGAAGATATGCATCTTGCGCAACCGCGGGGCATTAGGTATACAAAGACGACAGGTGGTGTACTCTTTAGCCCGGTTACTTGGTTAGCTATTCAGTTTTATTCATGACGACGACGCGCGGGGCGATGGGCCCAGCGCTCTCGTCGCCCCCTCGAATTCCTCCCTTCCTCGCGTCCTCCCGGCGTGTCTCCGACCTTCGTCGGGTCTCCGCGTGTATATACACAGTCGTCGCGCGAGAGTTTAGTTTCGGGGAGCCCGCGCGCGCGCGGACCTACTTTTCCTCCCGCGGGACCAGGGGGGTCCGTCTCGCTCTCCTCGCGTCGCCGCTTCTATTCGTGTACGGCCCGGGATCGAGAAGCGGCGCGGCGATTCATCGCGATCCTCGAACGATTCGCTGTGAGGTAAAAGTGGGATAGGGGCACTCCGGTTGAAGAGCGAGTTCAAAATCGATTATCTCGAAATCGGTTGCAGATATCGAAGAGAAGCTTGAATGAAAAATGTTTATCTATATTTTTACTACAAAAAAGCTGCTTTACATTTTTCGTATATCTCCACCGCGTTTCGAGATAATCGCGTTCAAAGTGAAACGGAGAAACTGAGGCGTCTATCCCACTTTTACCCCAGATACACACTCGTCGTCGACCGCGCGACGACGTAAACGCGAGAGTCCCGTCCCGTTTTCGGGATTCCTCCGAGGCGGGCGGGGGTGGAACGGTCCCCTCTTTCCCCGGGACCGAAGTATGCGAGCGCATAAGCCGGGGCGGAGGACGCGCGCGCGAGCTGCGCCTCAACTCGGCCGGGCGAGTAGGCGCAGCGAGCGCGCGTTATGCGGTGTAGGGCGGTAGTGGTGTACGGTACAGGTATGCCGCACGTAACATGATCTCGACCCGGCATAATTAAAGTCCTCGATCACCGCTATCTCGGCCATCGGGGAACCGTCAGTTTTCGTCACCCCTCCCCCTCCCTCTCTCTCTCTCTCTCTCTCTCTCTCTCCGTGTAGAGCTACACGCCTTCCCACGATGCGCGATCGCTCGTCTCTACACCCGCGGAGATCTTCTCTCCGTTCGGAGGAGCCGCCGAGGAATCGCTGCGTTTCTCGCCGGGCGGAAAAAATCGGCGGAGCGGTATTTCCCTAGACGGAAAAGTTCTATGTGAACTGTAATATACAGTTCATGGATTTAGTTTTATATGAATTATATATGATTTCAGTGTAAACCATGTATAGACTATTTATATGGATTATACACAAATTATAAAAATTATCAAATAAACCATATATAGTCCATATATGGTTTACATCAAAATCATATCCATCATATGAGGCTAAACTTACTCGTCAGGGGAAAAAAAATTCAATCGCTATTATCTCGTTACCTATAAGCTTTTGGCTCATATTTATATAATACTTTTTTGAAGGTTAGATTTCAGTCTATAACAAAGTCTTATATCGATGTAGGCCAAAAGTTCATAAAAAATGAGGTAATAATGATTGAAGTTTCTCTCCTGTGGCGAGTAGATTTAACCTTATAATACTCGTCCAAATAACCGTTGACACGAATCGGTGCCAAGAACGTATTTATTTAAGACAAGTCCATGTCCATTGAATTGAACGAATCTATACGTTCGATTCGAACATCGTATACTTGGATTCAACGACGACATGTCTGACTTAAATAAGTATTATATGTTCTTGGCATTATTCATGTCGACGGTCACTTGGATCGGAAAATTATTTTTTTCAGTGTAATCCATAGGTATAGAACTAAATCCATACATGTGTGGACTACATACAAACCGTATAGAACTTTTCCGCCCGGATTCACGGTACACTGAACGGATCGCCGGGGATGGGCGTTACGGGGGACGTTTTCGGAACTACTGATATCGCGTCGACTGTAATCTCTGTAGATAAGCAAAAGCGAGCTATTGAAATGCAACGTCTTCGGGAGAAATAATGAAGAGAAAAATAATCCACCGAGTCATCGACGCGCAATTACATCGTCCTCCGCGCGCTCGGCGCAATTAGTTTAGTTTTATCTGCGATAATCGGCATACGTGTAGGAACGCGTAACGCGTTATCGACGAACATAATTCGACGCGCTTATCGCGGCATCCGATATACGCGATCGGTAATTTCGCCTCGAGTCTCTTACGTATGTACATATTTCCACCGATCGTATAACGGATACGAGCTCGCCGATATCGCGTCCTCTCTCTCAAAAATGGCACGCGAGGCTCGTCGGCGAAATCGAGAGCTCGTGCATAGCTCGCCTACGCGCGGGCTCGTCCGCCGCCGACTAATCGCTTCCCCGCGGGCGCGTCGCGCTCAATTAACGCTAATTATCCCGGCCGATTCGCTCGCTGTCGGGCGCGAGATTGATTTAGAGACCGAGACCGAGACCGCGACGTGCGCGGCTGCGGATATCGCCGCCGCGAATCGGCCGCCGTTCGGGCGACGTGTAGTATGTGTAATCCGGCACGAGTCATTATACGCTGAGAAAAATGATTAATAATGTTAACCAAATGTTTGATTGATATGGGAAGAGCGAAATATTTGTATTACGACTGGATAAATATTTGGTCGTCACGACAAAGCATTTGTTGTCGCGATGAAAATACTTCGCTGTTACCATATCAACCAAAATTTGGTTAACATTGCTTCACCGAGAAAACAATTTATTAAAAGCTGATAAATTTCGTTAGACAAATATGAAGTTGCATACAAAAAAAAAGCATAAGTACGAGTCGAATTTGAGCCTCCTCCTTTTTTGAAATCGGTTAAAAATACATGTTAATTATTAAAATCTTTATTTCATTCGAACGGCTGCCTCGAACGATGTAATTCTGCCGAACACAAACGTTGTAATAGTTAAGAAATATTTATTTCATCCGATAAAACGTTTATTTTGCCATATTCAACGAAACAATTATTAACTACGAATAAACCGTTTTTTCTCGGTATAATAATTTCTTCTCATTATACCTACGTGCGTTCGTAGAGCTGAAGAGGCGAGAGGGACTCACGAAACGAGACGGACGCCTTTAAACACGGATCGATCGTAGATCGGAGACCCGAAGGAATCTCATTAATTCGAGCGAACGAGGAATACCGCACGCGCTACGAGAGGTGTCGAGGCGCAACGCGATCGGGAGAGAAGAAAGGGAAGAGAGGAGGACCGCGACGCGCGGACCTCGCTATCTATCCCCGTGTAGCGATATACGGGTACCAAGTGCCACTTAACGTGAAAAGCGAGCGCCGAGACTGCGGGAACCGGCTCGCCGAGTATTATACGCACCGCTCGGCCCTGTGATTTACGGCGGAATTAATGAGCGATTAATCTAAGCGATTAATTAGTATCCCGCGTCAATTACAAGCCGCTGTATCGCCCGCGCGCACTCGAGTGCAACTCCGACAGTAACTGCCCCGCGGGACGGCCTGGCACCGACGTCTTAATTGCCACATCTGCGACTGCCGTATACCGAGTGCAATCTCTCCTTCTTTCTCTCTCTCTCTCGGTCTCCCTTTATCTCTTCCGCTAGTTCTTACGCACTCGTAGAGCTTTTTGCACGCGTTCGAGCTCCCACGCGCGGATTATCCGCCGCGACGCGCTCGTTACGCGAGGCGCTTATGTAATACGACGCGCGCGGTTATCGCTCGGTTGTGGGTGGATCGGCGTGACGGGATGCGACGAGGAAGTGCTCGCGTGAGATAAACGGTGGGTTGAATTGAATTTTGAAATTGGGGGAGGGCTGGAATGGGGTGTTCTCGGAATTTTTTAAAAGCCCCGAGAAATAAGGAGTACATTAATTTATCCACAGCGAGAAAACGGTTTATTTCTAGTTAATAAATGTTTGTTCGAATGCGGCGTAATAAATATTTTATCGGCTCAAATAAATATTTGTTAACTATTACACGATATTTATTTGACACAATTAGATCCTTTGAGACAGCCAGTTGGTTGAAATAAAGATTTTAATAATTAACGTATTTTCTCGTCCTAACGAAATATTCATTTCGTCGTATTTCAAATTACTTTTATCAATGATTAATAGACTGTTTTCTCGGTGCGCACAGTTAGAAATTTTCTAATCAAATCAGTCCATTCATTTTTGTATAATATGTTAAAATCAACCGATTCTTCGTGTTAATCCACATTCTTCGTGTTAAAATTAACGTAGAGCATTAAAATTAACGCGAGGAATGCCAAATTAAGGCAAAGAATGAGTTTACTTTAATATACAAAAATGAGTGGACCGATTCCAACACAAAATGTCCAACTGTGCACGTTTCGCCAGGGAAAAGTTTCCAAAAAAAATACACGTATGTAAATCCCATCCGCCTCGCTTCCGAAAGAGAGGAAAAAAACCGAGCGACGATTACGAATCGATGAAGAAACCCCATCGAAACGCGAGTCACGATTATGCAGACGTTCGAAAGTGCACTCGACCTTCCGAGGTGTGTCGAGGATCTCTCGAGGTTCTATTCACGATTTTGGTCTCCGGTCGCGCTCGCGCGCCTCTTTCTCCCCGCGTTGAAATAGTTCTCGCCTATATAACCGCGTGTCTTTCTCTCCCTCTCACGAAGGACGAGCGAACGAGCGACTCCGAGAGGGACGCCTCTTCGCGCGAATCGCTCGTCCCGAGAGAGGCCGGCTATTTTTAATTCGCGAAGGCCGATCGCGTCGATCGTCGGTGGATGATTTGAAGGGTGAAGGGAAGAAACAAGGAAAATGTCACAATCTGATTCTTTCGGATTTTTTATATTTTGTGTACCCGTTGTAATTTCTTTTGGTAAATAAATCTCAAAAGCATACACCACCTAGTGCTTTTAAATCAATTTTATAAATCAATAATACAAGTTCTCTTGAAAATACGAAGCTGTTAAAACTAAAACTTCATTTTTCTCTGCATAGGATATTCCCTGTTTTTTCCCTCCACCCTTCATTTGACGACGTTATCGGGAGGGGGAATTCGCCGCTTGCAAAAACAATATCGAAATATTAAAAAATTACATACTTTCCGACCGATTGCTGGAAATCGGTAGGCGTGACCAAAGGTCGAATTCTCACTGCGCACGACACGCGGCGCCAGTGGCGCGATCGCGGGGTTGCGAAAGCAGGAAAGTCGAATAATTGAGGCGATAACGCGCGGGCGCGATGGTATCGTCGACTCGGCGCTATCGCTGCGCCAGATCGAAAGTACGACCGGTAGAAATGACGATTGATATACGCTTATCGATCGCATACCGCGCACGTGCACGCGTGACTCGGCCGATCGCGACGAGGAAAAGTAAGACAAATTAGCGATTCCAACGCGAGAGATAACATTCTTGCGCGCAACTATACGCGCGTACTTATGCAACATCCGAGATCCGCGTGTTTCGCTTCTTCGATTTTCCTCGAATCCTTGGCGTACCTTGTACTCGTATGTTACTGCCTTTGACGCGCGCAGGATGACGTTAATTATTTCCACTCTTACGCGTGCGACAACCGTGAGACTTCCCGGAAAGCAATTACTCGCCGTTAATGGCTCTTTATCGCGTCGTTATTTCGCGAATGCCGTAAAAAATCCCGCGCATTCAGCAGGCGGTTGTCCGAGAGATACGCGAAACGATTTGATAAAGAGAAGAATCCAGCGAGGAACGAAAGTGAATTGTTTCTCCGGAGAAATTCGACATTGCCCCGGATAGACGGGCGATAAGGGGAGAAACGGAGGAGCGCGCGGGATTCGATAAATCGTTCGATAACGCGATTTTCCCATCGAGAGGGTCGGAGGAAGAGACTCGGCGTCGTCGCGCGCGAAGCGATCGCTCGCAGTCGGCAATCGCGGCTTCCCGCGGCCGTAAAGTCGATTACTCGCAATTAGCCGCGGTTTATTGCGCAACTATTTCTCGCACGCCGTAAAGATAAAACAATAAACCGACTGGCGCGCGCGCCCGCGGCTCGCGCCCGTCCCATTCGGCTGAATTAACGATCCGGTCGGGCCTGTCACCGGTTGCGCGCGTGCAACGTAAGTAGGTGTACGTATACATAGTCGTACATTTATGGGGAATGACTCGGTGGTTCTTTTTTCCCTCCATTCGTCGCGATGATCCGAGCGCTCGCACCGCGGACGCTGCGAGAGATTTTGGGAACATTCTAAAAAGCTATCGGTATGGACGGAAAGATTGATACCGGTAAATTTTACGGTATATATATTTACAGTAAAAAAGATACACACGAGGGTTTTCGGATGTTTCTACTGTGTCGAAGAACCATTTTTCCTTAGCAACTGATAAATTGTAATGTAAGCTATCGTGATTTAATGTTTCCAAAGGAAAAAAAATACTGTATCCCACTGTAAAGAAATTCGAAAACCCTCGTGTATCTCTTTTACGGTAAATATGGTAAAATTTATTGGTATCAGTCTTTTCGTGTACCGAGAACCTCCGTGAGAATCTCTAGCGAGAGGGTCGAGATGCGAATATCGTACGACGAATTGCTGCACGGAAATGCTAATACCAGTAATTTTACTGTATTTACGATAAAAGAGGTACACGTGAGGGTTTTCGGATGTTCCTGCTGTGCTGAAGAATAATTTTCCTTAGGAACTGATAAATTGTAATGTAAACTACCATGATTTAATGCCTTCGAAAGAAAAATTACTGTACCGCACTATACAAATATCTGAAAACCCCCATGTATCTTTTTTATTGTAAATACGGTAAAATTTACTGGTATTAGTCTTTCCGTGTATAATATATGCACCGAGGAAAATGATTAGTAATGTTATCTAACTAAATGTTTGGTCGATTTGGGAGCAACGAAATATCTTCATCGGGACAACGAACTTATGGTCACGACAAATATATGTTCATCGTGGCATCGTAATGTTCCTAAAAATGTTTAGTTCTGACAATCAAACATCTGCATCGCAATAAAAATATTTTATCGTTTCCACGTCTACCAAAATTTAATTAACATTACTAATCATTTTTCTCAACGCGGGAGAATAATTGAGAGTCGAGCTCTTAAATGCACTCAAAAAAATTTGGCCACAACTAGAAAATTATAGTAATTGCAGTGATAATTTTCTTCGCAATAGTAAGAGTTCTTGCTGCGCTAGCAATATTTTTCTAGTTGTCACCAAATAATGTCTGAGGCAGCCAGAAATATAGCTGGATTGGCTAAATATTGTTTTCAGTGTGGCCTAATTCTTCGTCAATTAATAAATTTCCATCGCACCGATAAAACGAAGAAATAATCACGCGAAAATCGTCGCACCCTCGAGAACATTCGCCCCCCGCACGATCATTCGTCAGCGCTGAGTATAAGGAGCGATAGGAGCCGCACTCGGCATCGCGACCGATTACGTTTATCGGTATCGCGCCTCCCGGGCGCGGGGCCGCCCGAGTAAACAGCGATTAAATCCTTGTCGGGGAGAGCGCCGAGGTACCGCGAGCGTCGCCGCCACCACCATCACCACCACCACTGTACGCCGGTCATCACAGCATCGACGCATTCCTGAACGGTTCGAGATTTAAGTTCGGACCGGGCGCGGAGATAGGATCGAGAGGGGACCCGGTGTGTGTGTGCGCGCGGTATATCTAATCTGGCCACTTTGGGCGCGGGTAGCCGTGTTTTGCCCGGGGATCGTGTTAAGGGGATTTACATTCATTTGGATCCTAATAACCCGTTCCTTGATCCTGGCCGCGATTTGGAACACGATATCCTGCCTTCCTACCTCCTTTCCCGAGGCTCGGAGAGGAGGAGAGCGCGTGAGAGAGAAAAAGAGGGGGGAGAGCTCCGCGTGGACCCTCCTCCCCCGAGAGAGAGAGAGGAAGGAAGGCGCGGGCAAAAGTATCGTACGCGAAGAGCGACCGGATCGAAGGGGCGCCGGTAGGACAACAACGTTCTCCCGACGAGAGGCGCTCTCCTCGAGAGGATCCGTCCTCTCCCTCGCGCTCCTCGCCTATCTGGGAGCCTCGTGCACCCACTCGCGCACCGCTCTCCCTTCTGGATCGCGCGGTGGAGGAGGATGAATGTCGATACCCACATAGGTGCTCGAGTGACGCTGAAACCCTCCCGTGACTTCTTCCCGGTACACTTTTGCAAATTCGTTATTAATAATGTTTACAGTGAATCCCAGGAACAAAGCTCCTCGAGGAGAAACGTTGCATTTTTTAATAGACATAACGTACTTTTTACAGTTCGTTGCTGCAGCATAAACCCGTAAGCTGCACTTGGTACATATTATTGGGTAAATTTTACTGTATAAACTGATGTTTCTACTATTACGAACTGTAAAAAATACGCTGTTGTCTATTAAAAACTTCAACGCGTTTCACCTCGAGGAGCCCTGTTACTGGGTTCCAACTGTAAGAATTCATGGGTTTTCTCATGATTTTTTTTACTAATCCTTTTTCTCCGTGTGCGTGAATTACCACACACATATACGGTAAAGAACTCTACGATGTCGATCTAAGCGGACCACTTTTCGTGTTAGATAATAGTAGAGTCAGGCTGAATGTCACCAGATGTGGTACATATAAATCCACACCGGTGGTAAAATGGTATTAAAAATTAGCACTACTTTTTTTACCGTGTACCGAGGGAAATCCCGGTATGAATGTACCCGCGTGTAATTCATCCGATTCCTCGTAACATACTATGTATAAATCGGAGCTCGCAAAACCGAGTTCGCTTGAATCACAATTATCCGCCTTCTGAGAGTTTTTCGCCTATAATCGTATAGAGCTTTCTTGAAGATCGAGATGAGACCTTGAAAAAAGTCTTAAGCAAGATATAACATACGAGGCTAAACTTACTCCCCAGAAAATAAACTTCAATCACTATTATCTCATTATCTATGAGCTTTTGGCTGATATTTATATAATACTTTTTTGAAGATTACACTTTTTTCTACAACAAAGTCTTATATCGATGTAGGCCAAAAGTTCATAGACAATGAGATAACAGTGAATGAAGTTTCCTTCCTGGCGAGTAAGTTTAGCCTCATATAATATACCTATAGGTAGTATCTCTCCTTCGCTAGATACCTAACACATGTAGATCAGGTGTTGGCGCGGCTATCGTCTCTTCGTCTCCGGGCCAGACTATCCGGACGCGACGAGATGTGCGCTGATCGGCGTCGACCGCGCGTCATCACCCGAACTCACGGGGCCCCGGCGGGTCAGCGCCGATCGGCGCTGACGGCGAGTGACGGCGCTGTAGCGCGGACGACGCGCCGTGTCCATGATCCGTTCCCACAGACAAAAGAAATTCGTGGCCCGTCGCCCCCGATCTTCGTCCTCGCGATCGTCTCGTTCGCGCCGGTAATAAGGATGTAACCCGAGCCGCTGAGACATCGAGAGACACGGGCCCCGATCGCGTCTCCCCGTCGGGACTCGTCCGACCCGTTTTACGCGGGTTGTTCCAGGAAATCGAATAAGGCGCACCGACGGCCGTCACGATCGGCGAACCTCCCCTGCGCGCGTCAACCGCGGGGGAGTGAACGGGGGGCACTTTTTCGAGCGAGTTTGTTAGTTTTCGTTGTATTTACACGGTATTTCGCGGAGATTCCGGCGGGAATCTCCGAAACGTTCATCTATTTGTGCTTTTAACAGCGAATAAATCATTAGCAAAGCTTTTTTTTACTTTAAACAATCATTTAACCTTAGAATTATTACCGAATGATCGCGCATTCTAAGACGACCGTATTGGCGGGCGATTATCTCGTTATCTATGCATTTTTTGCCCATACTGCTACAGAACCTTTTTGTAGACCGAAATATATTCTACAAAAAAGTACTCTACCGATTTCGACAAAAACCTCATGGATTACGAGATAATCGAGGATAAATGACACTCTGAATAAAACACCGGTCAAATTGACTGCCCGTGGCAGTTCTATACTGAGAGAAATAATTCCTGGTGCCAAAAAAAGATCTTTTTTTTTTCAATCAAAAACATGATATAATTCCAGCATCAAGCCGTGGTTTTCTCCATGCGAGAAAATACTTGATATAATTGTTGTTTTTTTTCGCGCAGGAAGAATTTTTGTCCCACACAATGAAGGTATTCTTCAATCAACGCAATACATACCTATTCTTCGACCAAGAATCTGCACTCTTACAAATTTGTAAGATCATAATGGTCTTGTTTCAAGAAATATTTTGTGACACTGGCAATTATTTCTCTCAGTGTAGTAATTAAAGAACGCAGCAGACTTCCGACTGCATTCCGCGCCCAATAAATATTTCGTCGAACGATACGAACAGTCTACAGAATACAGAAAAGCGACGGGATCCATAGGATGGACATTTTTATAGCGCCGATGATTCCCGGTCGACTTCACCCGAGAAATGACGATCGATAATCATCGCGGTTGAATAATCCAGAGCCAAGGTCCGCGTCGAGGAAAGGCTTCGTCGCGCTATGCGTCGCAGAGGAGAAAAAAAAACACACACCTACATATTAACCGTCTCGAATCGCGCCGCTCGGAAGATATAATAAACCGCAAGCGAGACAGCGTGAGGGGGGAGGGGGATTCCAAGAGGGTTGCGCGTATAGGTATACGCGCAGCCGCGTGCCAATTATATTGTTTCACGAGGTATCTACAGCTCGCCTTTGTGCCGCGAGTTGTGATAACGCGCGGAACGGCCGGTCGATATTTATTATGAATGCTGACCGTTGTACCCTCTCTCTTTCTCTCTCTCTCTCTCTTCCTTCGTCGTCCAGTCTATTTTCGGTGACAAAGTGCGCTCACGCAGCGCGAACGACGCCGTCGAAGGTGGAAGAGTTGAAACGCGAGAACCGTACAAGCGAGGAGAGGACCGAGCGGAGAGATCGCGCCACGGCGTAGGAGCGAGGCGTGAGATAGTTCATCCGTACCCTCCACGGATCGCATCTCCGCGGTGCCGAGCCCTCTAGAGAGCTCCACAAACACTCGAAACACCGCGTGCACTCCTTCGTTGCAACCGGCCATTGTTGCTGCATCATCGTCTCCCGGTTCCTTCTTCGCGGGCTCTCTCACGCGCGTGTCCCGTGGCGCGCGTCCCTATAGCCCGCGCGCCATATCGCGCGAGCAGCACGAAGAACGTACCGGCGAAGGGAACGACGATTTAATGTACGTTCGTCGAGTCGCGAACGTAGGACACGCAATGAGGATTATCTTGGAAACGGAGCGAAATATGGGAATAGTCCCGAGACGAAAGTTGCTCGGCTTTCGAATCTCCGCAACTTTTGTCTCGACAATTTTCCCGTATTCCGTTTCGTTTTCGAATTAACTTGATATTCGTGTAATGAAAAAATCCGGAAAAGACTGAGTATCTACTTCATTCTCGCCCAGACCGTTCGTAAGGCGGAAGCGAGCGAAGCAGTGAGAAAGTTCCGAGCCAAAAATCGCTCGGTTTTCGAATCTCCGCGACTTTTGTCTCGAAAATGTTCCCACATTCCGTTTTGTTTCCGAATTTATTCGATCTTTGCGCGATGAAAAAATCCGGAAGACCGAGCATAATTCATTTCCGCCCGAACCGTTCGTAAGGCGGAAGCGAGAGAAGCGGCGGGAAAGAGAGAAGCGGGATCAGCTGATCCGCGCGCAGAGGAGGAGGCTTCCGCGAACGCGCGTCTCGTTCGGACCGCGGTGAATGGAACAAGCGCGAGAGGAACGGCGGCGGTCGATGCGTATATCGCGGGCCACTCGAGCCGGGCCTTAAAGAACAGGAGGGAAGGAACAAAACGAGCGCGAGATGAAACGAGCGGAGAATGGAATAAAAGGTCGGTCGAGAGGAGAGAAAGACGGAGAGCGAGCGAGGGAGAGAGAGAGAGAGAGTGAGGCGGCGGATGGGAAGAGGGTAAAGAGGAAAAGTAGAAGGGGGGGACTGACGGAAACCGGCGCGGCACGGCACGGCGCGGCGCGGCGGGGGCGGGGCCCAGGCCCGGGATGCTGGGACGGATCCCACACTCCTTCTCCATCTTCCTTCATCCCGTGGACCCAACCCCCTCGCGCCGCCCCTCCTCCTTCGCTCGCGACCTTTCTCACCCCCTGCGCCCTTACGGGGTGTCTTCTTTCTCGCGCTTCGACGGGTCGCGGACGATGTGTGAATTCCTCGGAACTGTAGCTCTTGATTCTTCATCGGGTACGAAGCGGAAGAGGAGGGGGAGAGGACGCATTTTTATGAAAACTCTGGAGTCGAAATCTCCCCCGAGGAGCACAATCGAGGGAATGAAAATACACCGAGAACAGTTATTCGTACTCGAATGAATGTTTGTTTGAATATGGCGAAATAAAAATTTTACTGGATCAAGTAAATATTCGTTAATTATTGAGATATTTCTTTGGCGCGATTAGATCTTTTGATGCAATTAGGTACTTGAATGAAATAAAGATTTTAATAATTGATATTATAGGTAGATACCTATTTTTTCTTGTCCAAACGAAACGTCCTAACGAACAACGGGGAAAGGACGCTTGAACGTAACTATGATTTTCATCTCGTTTTTACCACCCTTCTATTTTTTTTTCATCCGCCCATATCTTAGCCCCGTTGCATACCCCATGCGGTATTTTACTGGATCAACTAAATATTCATTAACTATTACGACATTTATTTGCCACAATTAGATCCTTTGAGGCAACCACGTGAATGACATAAAAATGTTAATAATTAACATACCTTTTCTTGCCCTAACGAAATATTTAAAGATTTCAATAATTAATACCTATATGTTTCCTTGCCCCCCCCCCCCCCCCTAACGAAATATTTATTTCGCCGTATTTTCAATTACATTTATTAACCATCAATAAATAGTTTTCCAGGCATACTAAATATCGCGTTATCCTATTTACCCGCGAATGAGAAATCATAGTTTCGACAATTTCCGAACCCCTGAGCGTCGAGAAAATCAGCCGGAAGGATCGCGAAGGACGCTGCCCACCCGATCACGGGGAAGCCATTTACCGATAGCTCCTCGCAATGGCGAACGCCGGACCCGCCGAACTCCCCGAGGAAGTGGCTCTTTATAAGTGCAACCAATAGCCCTCCCCATCTTTCCCGAGCGATTCGGCGTTTCCTTTCAAGTCCCGAAAAACCGGCCGCGTGACTCGGGACTCCTCTTCTCTCGGTTACCGCAACACAGTGGCCCGCCTCGCGCGCTCCACTTACTCTCTCCCTCTTTCTCTCTTTCTTTCACTCCCTCTGCCTCCTTTTCCCGCAATGGATTACACGCCGCGCGCGGCGGGGTCAGAGGTGGGGGAAGTGCCATTTTTCAGACGAAATGGATTTTCACGAGGCCGCCCCGCGCGGCGCATTCTTGGCTTTGGCTAGCTTCTTCTCTTTTCGCCTCCGCCAAATGTTTGTAAATAGATGTAAAGTTTGGGAGGGGCCGGGGCGCGTCCCGCTGGGCGAACAGGACGCCCCATAGCGCTCCGGAGCGCGGGCCCGCGCTCTAACCATTCTTCCATCTCTTTATATTTATGCTTTTATCTTTTATTCCCCTCTCGTTCGTCCTCCTCCTCCTCTCCTCCTCAATTGCCGCGTCGCGTCGTCGCGTTCCCACAAGTCGATCGCGCGACTCGCAGGATGTGGATTCTCGGGGGGGTGCGCGCGGAATTATACGCGCCAACGGCGAACTATCATCCCCTGAAACTTTCTCCGTCCCCGTTTCGTCACATCGCGTCGATGTACCGCCGATGACGCGGATTCTGCCGCTGGTGATTTTTCAAAATGTCATTTTTAAATGTACCCCAGCCGATGAACAATTAGATCGCATACTTTCATTACACCGAGAAAACGGTTTATTTGCAGTTGATAAATGTTCGTTCGAGTCTGACGAAATAAACATTTTATCGAGCCAAATAAATATTCGTCAACTATAGAAATATTTATTTGATATTGGTAATCAGATCCTTCGAGGCAACCGTTTCAATGAAATACAAATTTTAATAATTAATTTCGCAATCTTGGCAAACCTAGATTTTGCTGAGAACTTCTTGCTGTCACGACGAAGGTAGATATTATTTATGGCAACAAAATGTACCTATTTACAATGATAGCAAATTTAACAGTACGTCGCAGTGAAATTTTTGTCAGTAAAAATATTTGCTACCTCAGAAAATATGTGTATCATTATTCGACGTGTCTTTTATCACCACAGATAACGTTTTCGTCACAATAGCAAAATATTCACAGGAAACCCGAGTTTTGCCAAGACTGCAAAATCATGTTTTTCCCTGTAACGAAATATTTATATTTTGCCGTATTTGAAATTTCACTCATCAACCATCGGATAAATTATTTCCTCGGTGTACTCACCACGGCGTTTGCCCTCGTTAACGAAGGCACGATTATTGATTATTCATCGGTTAATAGGTTTAAACATCGCATTTCAAAAAGACACCAGCAACACAGAATTCGTGACGCCGGGAGTACTGTATACATATGTAGGTACGACGCGACGCTGCAGGGGTCGCCCGCGCGCTGTCGCTTCTCTGCCCCAGGTGCGCCGATCCCGCAAAACGGATTACCGCCGAGGGAATCGCGCCGCGCCGATCGTCGAGGGCTAATCGTTGCCTGCCGCGGGGCCAACCCATTCACCGCGTTCGCGTCACCCCCGGGGGATCTTAATGGGCCGCGTTTGTGTCGTCGGACGACGGGGTACGCGGCACCGATGACCCGGAGGGGGCACCGCTGCATCGCGCGCGACACGAGCGATTCGCGCGGCCACAACGAGCGTGTGTGCGCGCCGCGCGGATTTCCCGTTCTCCCGCGGAAGGATCTCGAGGGAACCCGGTGAAAAGGAGCCCGGGGCTCCGTCGGGACCGTTGTCCCCGACGGTCAATAGGACCTAATTGCCACGGGGTTTAGCTCGCGAAAAAAAAAGGAGAGGGAGGTGTGCGAACGTTTTCGGTCGGTTCCTCATCCGCAGATAGGAATCTGTCTCTCCTTTTCTCCCTTTCATCTTTTCCTGCGGGGACGTCCGTTTGGTCCTCGCCGCGGCGGCGCGCGCGCGCGCGCGAAGTAGAGTCGATCGAAGTTGCCGTTTCGATGAGCGCAGGAAGAAATACGAGAGGGAGAAAAGGAAGCTGCGATGGTTTACGGAGAATTTCACGTCGAGAAAGAAAAACACCCTCCCGTGTCCGTTCGCCGCCGCGGGACCGGAGGAACTTTGTACGCCGTCGTCGAGGCGTGCCGCGCGCGGCTCTTCGAGTCAGGCGCGACAAAGGGGCGATTATCCGCGCTCGTTTGGAGATGCATAATGTGCACGGTAAATATCGCGCGACTCCGTGGAATCGGGGGAAAGACGACGACGGAGAAGAGGCGCGAGGGAGGGCGGAGGTGGCCGAACCGCAGGGAGGCGAAGAGTCAAGGGCTTTCCCTCTGGCTTCTCGCGCCCCGAACCCCCTCCGGATTACCGCGACCCTTCGCGGCTTACGATTTCGTCGTCGCGGTTCAACTCTTCGTCCGCGTCGCGCTTCTTCCGCCTCGAGGGTGTGCGACTCCGAGGGGAAAGACGACGCGGTGGAAGACGAGGAAGAGGAATTCGTCGGGCGGGGTGTGCGTGTGCCGCGAGGAATTGACGAAAGACGGAGAGAGAAGCGGAAGGGAAAAATATTCGGTGGAAATATCGCGCAGGGTAGTATAGGTCTTCCCGAAGCACAGCGTCCCGCTCTGTTTGCCCCTTGATTCGCCACGGCACACCTTCCGCGTCCATTCGTAAGTCACTCTCCGTCACTCTCCAGTCCAAACACACATTTATTTCCCCGCCGGGGTATCCTTTACCTGGAAGGAGCGAGAGGGAGGGACGGAGAGGAGACCGGGAGAAAAATAGTCCCACTCTACCCTCCCCCGAGCCGGAGAGAGGACCTGTCCGCTCTACGACTCCTTTTATCTCTGCTCGTCCCTCTCGCACGCGTGTATATCGAGCGCGGAAAAGTGCATGGAAAAGGATAAATCGTATAGCATTTAGAAAGTTTGTGCGGTTAATTTCGGGACAAAGCTGATGTATCGTTACGATGACTACAGTAGAACTGTAAAAATTATTTTTTAAATTTGTCGAAGCTACGAACGTTGGTTGCTGTAATTTTCACTAAAATTGTAATTGTAACTATAAATTGGCCTTATCTCGAAATTTACCACACAAACTTTGTAGTTGCTACGATTTACAATATTTTCTTCCGTACGCATAATCTTCGACTTCCCCGGCTTCACGTAGAAGTTACGTAGAATGTTTCATATCGTCAGCACGATCCGTCGAAAAGATGCTGGGGCATCGCAGTTTCAAATGGAACGTTTTCTCCGTGTACAGATCCGCGCCGCAGAATTGTTTACAGTGCACCAAATGAACGCCACCATTTTTCATAACGCAACCTCTCATATCTCTGTGGCTTGGATGAAAAAGTGCCTAAGGGCGATTTTCTCAAAGATGAATTTCAGGGTTTATCTTACTAATTTCGACCAGATCTTTTTAATGAAAAAGGTCCCAAGTCTCTATCTTGTATATACAGCATTTCTTTCATTTATTGTACAAAGCGTCTTACTTAATGACATTTAAAAAAATCAACTTTAATCAAATTTGTCTCGCGGATCTTAATTTTTGCACTCAGGCCCTTTTCCATCCAAGCCACAGATCTATACCCTGCCTTCGGTTCTAAAGTCAAATTGCCAGCTAACGAAACGCGTCGCTTCCGTTCGCAGAGGTGCAAAGAGAAGCTGAACACCCTGGCGATCTCCGTGATGAACCAGTGGCCGGGGGTGAAGCTGCGAGTGACGGAGGGCTGGGACGAGGAGGGCAAGCACGCGACGGACTCGCTGCACTACGAGGGTCGCGCCGTCGACGTGACGACCAGCGACCGGGACCGTTCCAAGTACGGCATGCTCGCGCGACTGGCGGTGGAAGCCGGCTTCGATTGGGTCTACTACGAGTCCCGATCGCACATTCACTGCTCCGTCAAGTCAGGTTGGTATCGCTTGGTATCCTCCGCGTCGGATTCGTGGGAACGCGCGGACGCGGTCTCGTGTGCCCTCCGCCGCGGAGGGGGCACGGCCTCGGACGCGAGAGGCTCCCGAACCCGCGCGCGCACGGGGTTCAGAGGTGGATGTCGCGCGCTCGTGGAGACGAAACGAACGACCGTCGTGGACGCCCGCCGCGCGCTCGGATCACCGAGCGTTAACTCTCTGATTTAGTGGGCGGAAAACGCTTCGGCGGAAACGGGACGTAAATATAGTACGGCGGGACCCACGAGAGGCGTCAACGGGCGGCGATGCTATCGGCGATATAAATTCCAATTACATTTCGTTAATTCGATAATAATTTAGCGATATAAATCTCGGCCGCGGTGAAACGACGTCGTAGAATGTAAACGACCCGGTGCCGGGAGCTCGCGCGCGCGCGTTTCCGACTCTGCGCGCATTGGTTGCACGCGAGGACTCGCGCAACGGGGTGCCGCGCGCGTTGGAGGAGAATTGGGGTCTTTTACATCTCCCGGTGAAATGGGGGTGGACTGTCGACGGCTCGCGGGAAAATTCGTTCGACGAGTCCGCGCGCAAAAGAGGAACCGGCAATTTTTACAGTTTCGTCCAGCAGCGATAAGGTTTGAGCTGGTTTTAAAAAATTTGTACACGCGGAAGAAAAGAAATCGTAGCATTAACAAAGTTTTTGGTGAGTATCGGATCGAGGTCAATGTATCGTTACGATAACTACAATTTTGGTAAAAGTCATAGTAAAATTTGTAGAAGTTCCAAGCGTGGCTGTAATTTTTACTAAAATTATAGTTATCGTAACGATAAATTGGCCTTGTCCCGAAATTTACCAGAAACTTTGTAGAGATGCTGCGATTTATTTTTTCCCGTGTACACAGAGGGCATATTTCTGTTTACAAATTAAAACTGTACATTTCTATCGGTGCCTTGGGAAAAAAACCAAGTTACATGTGTAATTCTGTAAAACTTCCTGAGTGGAATCGTAAACTGAAAAAAATTAATGGCGTATCCAAGTAAATAATTTTCTTGGTACTATTTATGTCGATGGTTTACACGAGTAAAGTAATGTCTGTTCGGATTTGGTCAATTTTTTCATTAAAACAAAATATTACTCGACTCAAGTAATCCCTTAACATGAATAATGCCAAAAAAACCATTTACCCCGATTCGTGACTTATTTTTCTCAGTGTACTTTATGCTGGTCAAACTGTAATTCGCGTGCAATGCCTTTTTCTCCATGCGTGATTCGCACAAAAAACAATTCGATTTCTACGCATTTAATTACGTGTTACCCCACATGTCGCAACGATGATGTTTCCAATTCGATGAATACGAAAGGATCAGATATCGCGGGGAGCGATCGCGCGCGATAAACGAACAACCAATTACGATATCCGTCGCTGCGAAACGTAGTGCGACGTACAAAAATTCCTGCCGTTATCGATCGACGATAAAGCGATTTAATTCCGTACTCGAGTTCTTCATTTTGTGGGAGATAATCGCGGTGTACCGATAGCCGCATCCTGGCGTTAATCGAGGCAACGAGGCGAGAGTTCGTTGAGAACATTGAGAAAAATGTGAGAAATTGCACGGCAATGCTAGTACACTGAAAAAAGAGCAAGCAAAATAATATTTTTGGACGCGGTTACCACCCGGAAGCCAAGAGTAGTAATACTCATAACACACTATAATGACAATGGCCGTGAAAGCCTAAAATTTTTAATTTATTTATAGTTAATATACGTATAGTTGATTATGGCGAAAGAAATATTTCTTTGAGCCAAGCAAATATTCGTTAGCCATTCTATATTTCTGTTTTAACGAGAGAATCAAAGGAATTCTAATAATCAACATATTATGTTTACTTAGCCCAACGAAATATTTATCTCACCATAATCAATTATACATTTATTAAGTACAAATAAACTCTTCTTTCGGTATAGTTCATCGGTATAAAGTTTATGTTCTGTTTGCCTTAGTAATACTTATTTCTCTTTTACCGTAATAAATATCTGTTTCAAATATACGTATAGAGTCATTTCAATAATGCTTATCGTTCTTGTCGCATTAATATCGCTGTACTACATATATTGCAAAACTAATCTTTCATTCAGTCTGAAAGCATAGTTGTCTCAGAGTTAGGTATACCGATTGCCACGCGACTTGACAATTTTATCACTGCGCGCGTTCGCATTCGAAGTAGCATCCTTCCGTCTTCGCGAATAGATTTCCCTTCCCCAAAAAACCGTTCCTATCGTCGGCAGTATTTTCCCTCGAGGATTTACTTGCGAGAGAAACGGAAAGAACTTCCGAAAGGAGCGTCGTTCAGCGGCAGGGGAATTCCGCGGAGAGATCCCTCGTCCCGTAAGAGGAATCTTTCAAGAATCGATTCCTACGAACGAGGCACTCTCTCATCGACGGAATCGCGTCGCGAACGGGACAACCAGTTCGTCGCCTTCACCGTCCGTTGCGCCACCGAGCGAGAGCGTGAGCGTCCTGCCTTATCGACGGCCCCGACATCCTTGCGCATCCTCCGAGAGCGGGTAACGAGCGCGCGCGCGCCAAGGGCCAAGTATTCTTCCTTCGCGGAGAGACACGCGGCGGATGCTGCGCGAAACGACAGCCCTCTGCTCCGCTGATGTAAACGCGACGATCCCTCGGAATCCGCATCCTTCCCGCTCGCGTTAATTACTCCCCCCCCCCCCAAGTCCTCCCTGGATGCTCCTCTCTCTCTTCTCGCAGGACGAAACGCTTCGCCTTCTTCCTTCTCGATTTCCCTCCCGACGCGCGCGCGTGTCATTCTTCATACGTGCGTTTGCTCACTCTCGCGCGACAGTTGGATCTCGGGCGCTCGTTTCGTTAGTCGCGACGAGCCGCGCGTCGGGTTTCAAAATAAACGCCAATAAATCGGGGCGCGACTGCCAGGCCGAATTAAAACGAGACGCCGTCCGGAGCCGCGAAATCGATACGGGCCGCGCGCCGATTCCTCTAAACGCGTGTTCGTTTTCGCGCGCGCGGATCGCCTTCGCCGGCGCGTCCAACGTCCTACCTTTTTTATTCGCATATCGTTTTATCTCGATCACGGATGCACACGGAGAAAAGGGAATTGCGCGAATTACAATTTGATTACAGCGTGAACTACGATTCCGCCCAGGAAACATTACAGAATTACACGGTAATCAGGAGTCTTTCCTGAGGAAGCGATAGAAATGTCTGCACGGAAAACAAATTTGTGGTAAATTTCGGGACAAGGCCAATTTCTCATTATGATAACTACAATTTTAGTAAAAATTATAGAAGTTGCAAGCGCTTGCTGTAATTTTTACCAAAATACAGTTATCGTCACGGTAAATTTTCCCTGTTCCGTATTTTACCACAAACTTTGTTGGTGCTGCATTTTATTTTTTTCCGTCTGTGGAAACAGATGTCATAACTGGTTAAATTATCATACATTTGTACAGTTATATAAACTCATAAATAGAAATGCGTCCTCTGTACAAATCCTTGAAAATCAGCTCGAATCTCAGCGCTGCTGAATGAAACTGTAAAAATTGCCGAGTATCGAAGCTGCAGGGAAATATCGACGAAGGTTTACGGCGAGGAGAGCTTTGAAAAATATTGTCCGCGCGGAAAGAGACGTCGCGAAAGCGAGGGTTCGCATGACGCAGCGCGGACGGCGTCACGAATACCGGATTCATCGCGCGGCTCGCGCGTATCGTTTTCCACGCGTTAAGCCCGATTATATACAAACTTCCCACGGTGGCCGGTCCCCCTCGGTCGCTTGTCCACTTTCGTTCGCGTCGCACCTTCCGCTCGCCGGTGCCCGACGACGACACCTCCCGGATCCGATTACCGGCGCTCGAATCGAGCCTGCAGCCCGCGCGCGCGGATCGGCTTTTTGATCTCGCTGCACGGCGCGCGCGCGCGTTGCGTTTCACGTTGCGGCTAATTAAACGTTCTCCTTCGCAATCCCCTGCAGCTTCTAACCGAGAACACTCTCCGCTTTTTTTCGCAGAATCCTCCTCGGCGGGAAAATCGGGCGGTTGCTTCCCGGGCGAGAGTCGGGTGAGGACGGAGGGCGGCGCGAGCAAGAGCCTGAGCCAGCTGAGCCTCGGGGAGCGCGTGGCCGCGCTGGACTCCCGAGGGAACCTCGTCTACAGCGAGGTGATAGCCTTCCTGGACCGTTCGCCGGAGGAGAGGCGGCAGTTCGTGCGGCTGGCCACGGAGTCCGGTCGGGCGTTGACCCTGACGCCGTCGCACCTGGTGCCGGTGCGCGGCGGCGCGACGGTCTTCGCCGCGCGGGTCAATTCGGGCGACGAGATCCTGACGAGGGAGGAGAACGCGGTGGAGGACGAGCTGCGGTGGGACAGGGTGACGGGGACCGAGTTGCTGCTGCTGCGGGGCGTCTACGCGCCCCTCACGGCGGAGGGCACCGTCCTCGTGGACGACGTCGTGGCCTCGTGTTACGCGATAGTCGACAGCCAAACGGTAGCGCATTACGCGTTCCTGCCGCTGAGGATTTGGGAGAACTTCCGGTCCGGCGTGCGGAGGCTGGCGCGTCTTACGGCCGGGCCGGTGACGTCGTGGACGGACACGGCTGCGAGGTCGACGACGACGACGACGACGACGAGGACGACAATATCGAGGCATCGATCGCAGGGTGTTCATTGGTACGCGTCGATGCTCTATTCACTGTCGACATATGTGCTGCCCGCGACGATGCTCTACTGAAGATCACCGGATCGATTGGAAAAATGAGGAAAGGCGAAGAAGAAGGAGAAGAAGTAGTAGAAGAAGAAGAAGAAGACGAAGAAGAAGAGGGTACACAACGAATCTCTCCGTCACGGGGAGGAAACCTTTTTCGTTTCTCTGGAGGCGGGGAGGGGGTGGTGGCGAACGCGACCGTGAAGCCCTCCGGCACCTTATTCTTCGCGACGATCTTTACATAAAGAGAGAGAGAGAACCCGAGAGGGAGAGTGAGAGAGGGCCATGATAGAAGCAAATAACAGGTGGGCCCGATCGCGATAAAGGGTTGTACGGAGAGACTCGAAGTTTCTTTCATCCCGCAGTGACGTGCGTATGTGTGTATGTATACGGGACGAGTCAATCGATCCCGCGTTGTGCGACAATCGCGCATCCCCGAGAATCGTCCCGGAGGAGGATGCGAAAACGAACAGTATTAATTAAGATTGTAGAGAAACGAAGAAGAAAATGGAAAGGGAGGAGTAAGAGAGCGTCGTCTCGTCGCAGCGGCGCGCTACACGACTCGAAACGACCGAAGCAGTGCGCACGGAAAAACAAATGATTTTACAATCTCAGCAAAACTAGGCTTTGCTGAGAACTTTTTGCTATCGTGACGAAAATATCATCCGTGACAGCGAAAGTTACGTCCAACGGTAGTAAAAATATTTGCCGAGAGGGTAAACATTTTTACTGGAAAAACATTTCACTGTGATCGCAGTTACATCTGTTCTATTATCGGCTGTGTCTTTTGCTGCCGCGGATAATATTTGTGTCATGGCTGCACAAAATTCTCAGCGTGACCTAGTTTTGCTCTATGACTGTAAAATCATTTTTTTACGTGCAGCGCATCTCGGGACGGTGCGGGACACCGAGTGCGAATCGCGCGCGAAACCTCTTCCCCGTCCGCTTGGAGTTATTTTCCCCCGACGTTAGAACGACGTGGATCCGTGTATGGATGAGTGTTCCGGCGACGCGTTCGCCACGGCGAGATTCCCATATGGAGAAAAAAGATTAGTAATTTTTACAGTGAATCCCGGTGACAGGGCTCCTCGAGGTGAAACGTTGAATTTTTTAATAGACGCAGCGTACTTTTTTAAGTTCGTTGCAGTGCAAATCCGTAAACACCCGACACGTGTTAACGGGAGATTGGTAAATTTTACCATACACAAAGAAAAAGGACTAGTAAAAAATCATGGGAAAACCCATGAATTTGTACAGTTATCCCAGTAACAGGGCTACTCGAAGTGAAACATAGAAGTTTTTAATAGACCACAGCGTACTTTTTGCAGTATGTAGTAGCTTACACGGTAAAGTTTAACAATTTCCCGTTAACACGTGTCGGATGTTTACGAGTGTTTACTGTGACGAACTGTAAAAAAAGTACGCTGTGTCTATTAAAAAATTCAGTGTTTCACCTCGAACATCCCCATTGCTGGTATTCACTGTTAAAGTTACGAATCATTTTTCTTCGTGTATAAACTGATGTTTTTATTATACTATTACGAACTGTAAGAAGTATGCTGTGATCTTTTAAAAACCTCAATCTCTTTCACTTCAAGGAATACTGTTACGAGGATAACTGTAAAAATTCATAGGTTTTCCTGTAATTTTTTACTCATTCCTTTTTCTCTCATGGCAGTGTATGAATATCCGCCCCGAAGTCGAACAGCTTTCGCGCACTGGGTGCTAATACGTTAAAGTAAACGAGAAATTCGTTCGTCGATTCGCGGGGTGCACCGTATACGAGTCCACACACCCCTCGATTCCTCCACACGGTGCGAATCTTCCCCGCGGTGTCATCGCACGTGACGCAGTCGCATTGTCCCCCCGCTGTAGGTACTTCCTCCTCTCCCCTCGCGACAAATTTCGGCACGGCACGCGCTCGCGGTTGGATCCCCCCGCGCTGAGAAAAGTCAATCGGCGAGGCGCGCCTTGCAACAGGATGCAATATTGTACATAGCTCGCACTTTTCCAATTCCCCCCGCCTCTCCCCAAGTGTACGTAGTAACGACCCCCGCAAAGAATTCCTCCGCCATCCCCCTTTCGCCGCACGCACTTTGTACTAACCCCTAATCACGATATTTATCACGTATAACTCGATAGGCGAACTACCGACTCCGTCGCTGTATAGTACTTCCTTAGGCCGTATTCGCGTATTATTATTATTTTATTATATATTATATTATTATATTATTCCCATCGTCATCATCGATAATAATGATATTATTATTCTAGTAATATAATAATGATTTTGTCGCGCGACCACGCATTAAGTTATGTACCCGTGAGATGTTGCGTTATATTATTATATTATTATTATTGTATTATTTTATTATTTTATTATAGTAATATTATTTGTACGTAGCCGCAACGAGACGAGAAATTTATCAATTGTGTATATATTATATACCGTCGTCGGTCGTCGTCGATGAAATTCAAATTATACCATTAAAACGGCAGAAGCACCGCTCTTTTTCTCGTACAGTCTACTCCCCGTGATTCGTCCTTGTTCATTGGAATCCGAGTTCGAGAAGCCAACGCGATCGCTTCCGATCTCGAGGTAATTTCTCGAGAAGCTCGAAACGAAGTAAGCGTTGGGAGGGACGACCGAAAGAGCGATTCTGTTCTGTCGATCACTCGCCAAAGTATCACTCGCTCGACACGTTTCCCCCGATTTTCGCGCCGCCCCGAAGACGAATCACACCACCGGGTCGAAGCACCCCGGATGGAAGATCGCTCCCCATGACGGAACCGGGAATAACGGAGGCGGAGGGCGATTTCGAACGGGTGAGACTCTCGCGCGCGAGGTTATTTCAAGGCGGCGCGAACGCGGGTGCTCTTCCCCTTGCAGCGACCCAGCGCGGTGGCCCTGCCGGCGCTCCAGGAAACCGAGAAGCGCTTCTTCGAGCTCGTCCTCGGCGGAAACGTGTCGGAGGTGCGCTCCTTCCTCGAGCGTCATCCCGACTTCAACGTCAACGTCGACAATTTTCAGGTGAGTGTCGCGCGCGCGGACTTTGCTTCCGGTGGCGTACGAATAACGTGGCTCGCGGATCAACGGTTTCGACGAGGGTCGATCTTATGAAAAGGAGGTTGAGGGGGAGCGCGGCACAACTCACGATTACCCCGTGAGACGCGGGGGGAGGGGTCGCGCCGGGAAACCGCGTCACCTCCGTCTTCCGATCTGTCAAGCCCTCCTCGAGGACTCCGGCGAGAAGGGCGTACGAGGAAAGAGGTAGAGGAAGTGAGGTCGGGCGCGAGCGCTTCGCTCTCTCGCGGTGATTTACGCGGAGGCCTCGCCGGATCGGGTTCAAAGAGGAGCGCCGGCGGCGGGCGGGAAAGACACCCGTACCCGCGCTGCGGAGACACGACGGGAAGAGAGAGAGAGAGAGAGAGAGAGCGAGAGCGAGAGACGGGGAGAAGAAGGAGGAAGAAGAGAATCCGTTATCTGAGATCTCACCCCGTGGCGGAACACGTACCCCCCGTGGAATGTCTCCCTGGCGGCCGGTCGCCCTTCGTCCCCCCTTCTCTCTCTCTCTCTCTCTGTCTCTCCGCCTCAACCCCCTTTGACTTTGACTCAGCGCCGAAGAGAGAGAGAGGGACACGAAAGAGGGACGGATACATATACGAAGGAGGAGGAGGAGGAGGACTCTCGCCGTGTCCCGCTTCGTGTATCTCCGGCCATATTTCAGGGCGCGCTTTACAAGACAATGGTTTCAACCAACGGCGATAAAAATTATTCAAATGACCGCGTTGTAAATTCCGTCGGGAATCCGGGCCACCGCGCTCCGACCGTGTGGCTCTACTCCCGCTCGCTCTCCTCGACCACCCCGCACACATCGCTCCCGTTCGGGACGCGTGTGTTTACTCCCGATCCCCCCCCCCCGCGCGACGCTCCTCCGTGTACTCGAGATGCTCGAGGTTTCCGGGGAGGAGGATCGCGCGGAGGGTGGGTGGTTTGGAAGTGAGAGTGAAAATTCCTCGATCGCGACGCGCGGCCAGGGTCGGGGTGTCGACGTCCCGTCGATTTCTCGGGTCGTATAATACCGCGCGATGAAATTGGCGCCGGGTCTGGATACGCGTCCGCCGTTGCGGTCGTTTTTTATCTTCCCTTTCCCCGCGCGACGGAGAGGGAGAGCGATACGCCGCGCGTCAACGCGGACGCGCCCGAGATCGGCGATCGGCTCGCCCGCCGGATTCCAAAGATAGGAAGGGTCGAAACGAGGTAATTCCGTGGTTCCCCTCTCGTCCGCCTCGCGTAACGCAGCGACACCTCGACCTCCGACGCGGCGCGCGGGTCCCCGATCGCGCGACGGAGCTTTTAAGTGGCCTATAAACCACGACGGCGTCCCTCGCGGCTTTCTCGCGGCGAGACCGTCTCGCGGTCCGCGCCCGGCCAGCGTCGCGCGACGCCTTTGTCGCCGTCCCGCCAAAGCGTTCGAATGGGACCGCTCTCCGGCCGCGCCGACAAATGGTTACACGCGTTTCGGGACCGGCCCATCGTGTATCCGTGTCGTGGTGGGCCCCGGTATTGACGGGCCCCGGCCGAGAGAGGTGCCCCGCTTCGTCGGCCGGGCGGAGAGAGAGAAAAAAAAGGAAAGCGAGATACGCGTCCATTGAGGCGCACCCACTCGACGAGTCTCGAGTAAAAAGGTATCCGCGCGCGTCTACCTGTTAGCGACGTCGCGTCCGGGGGGGAGCAATCTTCTCCGTGATATAATCGAGAGGGTCGCTTCGATCGGACCGTAAACTTCCTAATAATCGAAGGCGCGTCGACGGCGGGATTTTCGTGAGATCTCATTGCGCGCGTTTGTCGCAGGGTGTCACCGCGCTGCACCTCGCGGTGAAGGAGAGAAACGCGCCGATGGTGGAGTTTCTGCTGGGGAAGGACGCCGAGGTGGGCGACACCGCGCTGCACGCGGTGAAGGAGAACGAGCCGAGGATCGTCGCGATGATCCTGGATCAGCTGGAGAGGACGACACCGGGGCTGCAGCACGTGGGAGTGACGCACAGCTCGGAATTCCCGGACGACACGACACCGTTGATGGTGGCCGCGCAGTACGGCCACTACGAGCTGATCGCTATGCTGCTGGAGCGCGGTCACAGCATCGACAAGCCTCATCCTCCGCACTGCTACTGTGAGGAGGTCTGCAAGTATGACCGCGGTATCGCTCACGCGATCCAAAGATCCCGCGTGGAAATTGTCTCAGGGTTGTAATGAGGGACTGATTATTTGGCCTTGTTTGTAAGTGAGCCCTGATGGGGAAGTGTGACGTTTGGTGCGCGAAGCTCCTTTTAAGGGCAATTAATCGGGCCCCGATTGGAATGCGTTAATAAGGACTTAATTGTACGTAGGTCAGAGTCTAATAATAAGGCAGCCTTGAAATTCCTCGATAGGGCCCTGTTAAGGTTTCATTAACAAAGCCTGCTTATTTCTTGACAAGGCATCCTTATCGAACCCTGAAGATGCCCGTGCAAGTTGGTCTTACTAGAACTCAACTGTTTAAAAACAAGGAAATCTTAGAAATTCTCGACAGGGTCAAAGTAATAATAAGGAAGCCCTTATCAGGGAAGCTCTAGTTCAGCCTCACAGGAGCCTCTTCTCAACCAAGGCCGTCTCTAACTAATTTCTACGCGGGATGCACCGCGTCCCCGCGTTTCCCCTGTCTGTCGCGGTCGATTTCCGGCGCGATTTACAAGCGACGGGACCCGTGCACTTTCAGGCCCCTTCTAGCCACGGAGGACCTACTAACGATCGACAGAATGCGTCTCGCCAAGTATAAAGCCGTGGCCAATCCCGCCTACATCTGCCAGACGTCCGAGGATCCGATCCTGGTAGCGTTCCAATTGGCCGTCGAGCTGAAGAAAGCCGCGTCCTGCGCGCGGGATTTCTACCACGCCTATAAGTCCCTCTCCGATGTGAGTCCCTCTCCCCTCCACCAGCGAGTGATCGTTTGGAGAACGCCGCTTCAACGATCACTGACCGCGTTTTCTCTTCTCGTGGGGGGGCGCCCAGGAAGTCTCGCAGTTCGCCACCGAGCTCATGAACTGTGCGCGCACCGCGAAGGAGGTCGAGCTGGTGCTGAAGCAGTCCGCCGGCCTCGGCTTCTCCACCAAGTTCGCGTATCCGCGACTGTTGTTCGCCATGGAGTGCAAGCAGAAGACGTTCGTCGGTCATCCTAACGTGCAACAGGTGGAGCAGGTCGCGCGCGGGGGACGCGACAGGGCAGATTTAATGGTCCCGATCGGTGGTTCAGCTGATGGAGTCCAAGTGGATCGGCGACTGGTACGAGTGGAAGCTCATGTCGCTCATGGCGAAGATAAGGACGGTGCTGTCGCGGATCTTCCTGCTGCCCGTGATCGCGGTCTTCATGCTGGTGGCCCCGAAGTCCGCACGGTCGAAGCACTGGCAGCTCCCGGTCAACAAGTTCCTCTCGTACATCGCCAGTTACATGGTCTTCCTGTTCTTCGTCTTCCTGGTGTCGAACATCGACAAGACCAATCAGCTGCGGGGACCGCCTCAAAGCGGTAGGTGACGATTGAGCGAACGTCCTCGTCCCTGATCTCACTGAGAGGATGAAACCTTGCGACAGGATTCGAAATCATCCTCGTCATCTACGTGATAGCGTACATCTGGACGGCGTTTCGCCTATGCACGATTCAGGGTCCCAGGCGTTACCTTCGAACGCCTTGGAATTGGTGAGCTAATGCGTTGGACGACTCATCGCCTATTCGAACGTTCCGGTCGACGTTCCGCAGGTACGAAGTGGTCATGCTGCACTTCTTCCTCGTGACCTTCATCTTTTGGGCGGCGTCCATGGTCGACGTGCGATGGAACGGCCAGCACGACCTGGAGAGGAAGTACTGGCACAAGTACGATCCCACGCTGATAGCGGAGGGCCTCTACTGCGCAGCGACCATAATGGCGTTCCTGAAGCTCCTCTTCTTCTGTCAGTTGAGCTACGACTTGGGTCCGCTGCAGGTGTCGCTCGGTGAAATGATAAACGACGTGACCAAGTTCAGTATCATCTTCTCCATCGTGATACTCGGTTTCACGGCCGGTGAGTCGCTTCTAGATGCGCCTTCGAAGTGGCATCGACTTTCATGTGACTCTCGCTCCCTTCAGGTCTATCCAAATTTTACCAGTACTACGACGGAATGGTGCAGATCGACGACGAGTCGAAGATCAAAACCCAGCAGGTCAGCTCCTTCGTCAGTTTCCCCTTGACGCTGAAGACTCTCTTCTGGGCGATCTTCTGCATGAGTGCTATCGAGAGCGCCGACGTGGTTATCGAGAATCTCCCGGGCGACAGGGAGACGGAGACCGTCATCAATTCGCACACCTTCACCGAAGTCATGGGTCACATCTTCTTCGCCGGTCGGTCTCACCCTTCTTCATCGCACGGAACAAAATGTCCAGAGCCGTAGCTCTCATCGGGACTGACATTTTCAGGCTTCGAGTTCATCTCCGTGATCGTCGTGCTCAATATGCTCATTGCCTGTATGGCGAACACCTTCACCAAGGTCACCGACAACGTCACCTCCGAGTGGACCTTCGGTCGCACAGAGGTTCGGTAAAGCCTCTCTTTTTCCTACTCCCTCGTATTTCTCTCCTCCCCCCCCCCTGCCATCAGTGTCTTCGGCGAATGAGGGTCGCCCCCGCAAACCCTCTTATTAACTCCAGCCCCGCTCGTATCTTCAGGTCTACATCGAGTTCATGGCCCAGACGATACTCCCGCCGCCGTTCAATCTCTTGCCCACTGCCGGCGGAATTCATAAGATTGTGGAATACGTCAAAATCATACTGAGCCCGCCGTTCGACAAGAGGGCACGCTGGGACATAAAGCACTGCTGTTACATCGTTAGTGAACGTCGCACGGGACCGCGCTCGCAGTTTCCGAACCGCATCCAGTCTCGCGTCTCTCTTCTCTCCGCAGGAAGACTTGGCGGAGAACGAGACGGAGGACTTCCCGATGGTGATGGCTCAGCTGGTGCAGCGTTACTTCCGGAATAAGGAGACGGTGGAGGACAGCGACGTGGAGCAACTTCGTAAAGAGCTGCTGGAGCTGAGGAGTCTCCTTCGGGACGCTCTGGCACCCACGTGAGGGGCGGGATGGAGCTTCGTTCGAGTTCCTCCGTGGCGACTGGCCGGCGGAATGGGTGCGTCGGAGCTGCCAAACGACTCTCTCCGGCGGGGAATGCTCGCGATGTCTCTCTTATTTGAGTAGCGCGTCCCGCGGGACTTCCGTGCGCGCGCTCGACCACTCGGCAAGCTCCGAAAGTCACGTATAGAATTACGTTTCGTCTTCGTTCGAATCGTGGAAAAGTTTGCCGAATATTGGAGCTCTCTCGTCCTCTTTTCTTCGTCGTTGTATATTCGTCGAAATCTCAAATGTCGAAAACCGTATTCCGTTCGTACTCGTGCAGTTCGATTTAAGCTCCTCCTTTGCGTCTGGTCGACGTAAGGAGACTCCTCCTGTACATATTTATCTCTATGCACTTCCGGGTGTAATAAAGCTAAATTGCCACATTAATTATTATCCTCCTCGAGGTCGGCCTGCCACCGGAGAACGCCATTCCCGCTTCCCTCCTACACCGCGCTGCCCAAAAACGAGCGTAGAGTTTCCCCATTGGTATCCCACCAGAAACGCGAGGCTCCCCCGTGCGCCGGTGTATGTAACAACCACGCGAGTCGAGTTCGTCCTCTCTCTCCCTCTCACTCGCCCGTGCCCCAGTTATTTATAGTGGTTGCATTAATATTCCGCGACTTCGCGAGGCTCGCGTGTGGCGAGAGCTGTATTACCGACGGCTACATTCTGGGGGACCACAGGGTGCTATTTGTTATTAATGTAATTCACGTGCCGGCCCTTCGCCGCTAGGTAAATACGCGCGCGCGGCGCACCGCGAATCTTGAGCGAGATTTACGCGTGCTCCGGATGTGGAGTCCGAGGGTATACATGTGGAGAAACGGAGAAACAGAGCGCCGCGCCTCATGTGCAATTTGTTCGTCTTGTGTGGGACAAAAATACCCTGAATATAATAGTTACATAATATATCACACGAGGCTAAACTAATTCGCTAGGAAAGAAACTTGAATTACTGTTATCTCGTTATCTATAAGTAAGCTTTTGGCTAATATTTGTATAATATTTCTTTGAAGATTATATTTCAATCTACAACAAAGTCTTATATCGATGCGGGCCAAAAGTTCATAAGTAATGAGATGATAACAGTGATTTTGAAGCTTTTTTCCTGGCGAGAAAATGTAGCCTCATATGGTATAATTGTATGATACTCAATATTGACAAGAGAACTGACATAAAACGCTGACGATGATGGGCGCCGCAAGCAAATACTCTCGGACTCTACGGAAACGAAACGCTGGACCGAGCGGTGGAGGAGTACACGCGGGGTGCGTAACTCGTCGCGATAAAAAAAGGAGGTCGGCTATTCATTCAAGGTGCGTCCTGCCGTGTGGCTGAGTTTTCCTTTCCTTCTCTCCCTCCGTGTGTCCGCGATAAAAGAAATACAGCGCGTCTCGCGGTACAGGCATCGAGGGGAAAAGGAAGAGAGGAAGCGGAAGCGGAAGCGAGCCGAGATCAGAAGAGGGCCGGTGAGCCGCGGTGGAGTCGTAAAAGGTCGGCCCCCTCCCCGGGACCCTCCGGACGGTCAGGTAATCTCCTCGTAACGAAGAAAAAAGAACGGTGGACCGACGCGAGGCGGGGGCGGGCGAAGAATAAGATTTGTTCCCTCGATCTTTCGCCGGGAGAACGAAAGCCCGTCGGAGTTTCGTAAATTTTCGCGAGCCCCTCTCGGGAATTTTCCGGGAGGACTCCGAACTGGCCATTAGATTACCGTGCGGCGCGCGGAGGACCGCTCGAATTCGCGAAAGGCTCTCGAGGCGCGTCGTGGGGATGGGACGGAATTTTGTCGTCATTTTTTTAAATCCGTTTCCAATATTTCCCCCGGGGGAACGGCTCGGAGTATTCGTCTCGGATGGGGTCCGAGCGGATATCGCGCGCGGTATGGAATCCACGCTGCTACATTTTGGACTATGGAGCTCGGACTTTCGAGGCTGATAGCGCGTTGCATCGACGCGAAATTTTCGTGGACTCAGTTGAAGAAATATCATAGATTCTCACATTTGTGAAAATCCCATGGAACCACTATGGGAATTTGATGTGCTTTGGACACTGCAATTCCAGATGCCCACTGGTAAAAATCTGAGAGAAATGAATACGAATGTATTGGATTCTATGTGGATTTCTATAAAAACAAATAAAATCGTTTAAGGTTCTACTAATAATTATAAATAGAATAGCGTGTACAAGTCTTGATTATCTTTATGGGATTTTACTTGTTTTCACGGATACGTCTAAAATTCGGTAAATTCCTAAAACCAGGGGAAAGGGTCTAGTTGAATATGAGCCTAACAGAAAAATGTATTTGAGAAGAATAGGAATTTATTCAAATCGAACAAAAGTCTATTTGAATTTGATTGATATTCTACTAGGTTCGTACTCGATTAAAAAGATATGCAAAACATATATCCAATTCAAATAGACTTTTGTTCGATGTGGATAAATTCCTATTTACCTCTGTCTAATTTCTATTCGTCCTTCTGAAACTTCTCTAATGAATATCTAGAATTGCTGTGTATGAAGCACATCAAATTCCCATAGGAATTGTTTATGGGAATCTACGGAATTTTTTCAATAGCATATTTACGTAGTTTAACAGATCGCGACGATCTCGCAAAAGGATCGAAGCGTCGTCTTTTAATAGCCACTTCCGGAATCAGAAAGCGGAAGAACGAATTTTACGAGTCTCCGCGGCGCGAGGAAATAGAAAACGACTCGCGATCGGCTCGTATCGAGGAGAATCTCGTCGATCGACGAAGTGCTCCTCGAACAGAGAGGGTCGAAGGGTACTGGGAAGCGTCGGGAAGTCGAGGCGACGGCCGATAGCTACTAATCGATGATATCCCGAATGAAAAAAGTTTTAACGTCTCAGCGCTGGAAGACCCGGACGAGCTGGCGGATAAAGACGAATGGGATCGGACACGGCGTCTCGCTCGGAAACTCGCGCGCGGCCCGCGCCGTATCGCGGCAGTAGAAAAAGTCCGTCTCGCGCGACGAGGTGTACGCGCCGACGTCTCGAAGAGCACTTTAACGGATAATAATCAGACGACGGGGCGACACTTTCAGGATGAACATCCCCGAATGGTACCCATCCCCGGGCTACCAGACGCACGGTAGAATTACGAGGGAGGGGATAGAAAACATCCCCGACCACCTCGTCGCGCGTATACGCAATACGTTTCACTCGAACGTCGGTGGGCGGTATGAAAATATCGGTAGGCGAACAGAAATCAACATCGTTCGATCGCGCGCTCGTTCATTGAATTGGAGATGAAGGAAACGATCGAGTCGAGCAGACGCGTTCGGTCGGGGGCTCCGCTCGAGTTCGCGGAATCTCCGGCCGTTACAAGGGAGAGTCCGAAGGGGCGGGTGGGAGGCTTCCTCAAAGCGATGAAAGGCAAAGGACGCGAAGGATTTCCGCGGGGATCGAGATGGGTGGAGAGCGTGGGAGCGAGAACGTTGGAAGCTCTCCTGGCGGTGCAGCGATACGTTCCTTAATTCCCTTTGGTCGTCCGTATATTGATCATTCGATCTCGCGCCGCTACATCGTCCGTTTTCTCCGCTCCCTCGCGCCTCGTCGCGACTAATTTGATCTCATCTCGCGGCGTTTCCATACGCCCGCCTAGAAATCGCGGAGATCGCGTCTCAGTCGCCGCAGCCGGCTCCTTTCTCTCGTCCCGAACGTAGCGCGGCTCGGCGTTCGGTGCGGCTTATTCGGAGCGCGCGAGATGCGCGGAAATTAAACGCTCCCGACTGCGGGGTGGGTCCCGCATTTGAATTTCGAAGGGACGCGCGTCTTCTCGCCTCGCTCCGCGAGAAGCTGTTCGAAATTGCCTCCAAAAATATTAAGTCGCGTCGCGGAGGAGTGCGGGAGGGGATGGGAGCGAGCGAGAAGCGGCAAGGGAGGGAGAGAGGGGTGGAGGAGGATTCCCTTAAAGAGCGATGCGGTACGGCTCGATCCTTTAATTAGAATTCGGCGGGAGGAAAAATAAAAAGAACCGCGCGCGACGCGAGGTAGGTGGCGAAGGAGAGAAATAGAAGGAAGGGGGGTTTTATGTTTATAAAATGCAAACGACCCCTCGGAGATCCCGGCAGAGGTTCCACGGGGAAATTTACAAGCGAAAGAAGCATTTGGGAGACGTTTCAAAAATTCGACACGATGCACCTCGCGACGAGTGCGCGCGAAGGTACATTGCTGCGGCAATGAACGGGGTCTCCGTATTTCGGAGCGCGTTGAATTCCGACGTTTTGCGCGGTCTCGCATCGTGGGGACCGAGCGAATAATAATTCCCGGAGCGCGCCGGAGGTTTTAACGAGGTTGAACGCCCGGTGAATATACGCAGGACGATATATCTCGCGGCGATACGTACTCCGAAATAACGTCCGCGTACACTGAGAGCAAGTTTATAGATTGTACGGCAATGCTTGTAATTCACGAATATAAGAATAAGTACCTTGGTAAGACTTATTTCTATTTCAGCTGTACGTATAATTATTTCAGCAATACGAATTGCTCTTGCCCGAGAAAAAATGTTTATACATAATCCTATATGACCATATATAATAATTGGATGTAATCAGATAAAAAATGTTCGACTTTATACAGATCTTGATATATTAATAAAATGATATCTGATCATATATATGATTATATATAGTTCTTCATATATAATCAGATAGAGACAAATTTCGGGTCGGATCATATATCCAATTATATATGATCATATATGAATATGTATAAACATTTTTTTTACCTATATTATCTATACTGTCTAGTTAACCTCACTTAGCTTTAAAGTACAGCTACCAGAGCTATACTAATTGCTGTGCTACCAACAAATTCCTCTCAGTGTGCAAATACGCTGAATTTATCGCGTAACCAGTCTCCCTCTCCTTGCAGTTCGACTACTCGGCCCTTCGATACGACTGTAACGACTACGGGGAAACTTTCGGGAAGAGGACGCCGAGAGGTCGCCGAACATTTCCAAATGCGCGGCAACCCCGTATACAGGACTCCTGATTAAATTCTCGTAAGTTCGATAATTCCATCCCCGGAGGGCCACACCGTCCAATCACTGCGGCGCTCGATGAAACTTTCGCCGGAGAGGCCGAACGACCTTCGAGATGTTTTTACCCCGCGATTCCACGTCTACCATCCATTTGTCATCCGTCTCCCTTTCTCTCCCAAATTAACGCGATGACTCTATTTTCGCCCGCCGACAGACAGTCGTTATGCGTACGCGCGGCGGAACGTTGCTATTTGTTTCCCTGATCGATGCCGACCAAAACCACGCCCACCCCGTCGAATGCCGATAACGTATCAATGTATACACCGGGGGTGGCGGAAGACGCGGAACGGAAGGAAACGTTATCCCGTCGATTCCTCGACGTCTCGTTCAGCCGCCGGCGTATACCTAGGCGGACGCTCGTTCCGAGTCTCGCTATGGCGCGCCCGTATCGAGGGCCACTTATCCCGAATTCGTCCCGCGAGATTCGCCCGGCGAGCGACCGGATATCTCGTTACCACAGTGACAAATGATGCGAACGTCGCTCGCTGTCGTACGGCGGATCGCGCGCTTTCCCGAGGATTGCGCGGCGAACGAGAAATTCGATCGCCGCTGCGAGGAGTAACGTCCCGAGTGTGTCCAGGCGCTCGATAGAGAGGTAAACGAACGCGGTGTCCGGCGAAATCGGTCATCGCGTTGTGTAGATTTAAAGCAAATAAATAAACAAAACGATCCTGGAAAATTCCCTGACCGGACAGCGTAATAAATAAAAATGAAGCTTCGTTGCACCGAGAAAAAAGTGTAACTGTTCCAACCAACTTATTTGAAAGAAAAATTCGTTCTGTTAATAAACGTAGTCTCGACTAAACTTCACTGCTTTGTTAAATCACATGGAGTTCGTTTGTTTCAATAAAAGTTTTTGTCAGACACTGAGATAAAAAATCATTCGATTCGACTGAATTTTAGGATTACGAGTGGCCAATTAAATATACAGTTATTTGAAGAAATATTTAGTTAAAGAAGCTAAGTATCAGTTACAACTACTAAGTTTTAGTTACTTTAACTGCATATTTGTTGCGATAATTATACATTTAGTTTTTTCTTTTTTCTCACGGTGAAGTATTGAATCTCGTACGAAATTCGGGAAGATCGTATCGCGGGATGTGTAGAATCTACGCAACATCCTCGCGCGCCGTTCCGAGGAAATATCACAGTAGAGCGAGTCGCGTACGATCGGCCCGCCTGGCGAAGCGAGTCAGTAGTAACCCCGTGACGAGTGGAGAGCAAACGCGGTCCGTCCGACAGTAGAGAAGCCGCGTGTGCGATCCGTCCTACCGCCTGGTCGTCCGCACGCCAAGCCGCGGAGTCGTCGAGCGTTTCCCCGGTTCTCCCGATCGAGTTTCCGAGTTTTCGTCGACATGCATAAGTATACCGGCGATCGGCGAGGCGCGCGCTACCGAGCGGAATAAGGAGAGACATATCGCCGCTGAATCCGCCCGGCGTGAGCCGCGTAAAATTCTACGGTTATACGCGGGAATGAGCAGCGGAAACGCGTCCGTAGATCCATCGCGGGACAATGGCGACGGGGAAGCGGAGCGCGTCGGGGTCGCCGATATTTTTTTCCCGATTTTCTCCCTCCCCTGCATAAATTTTCGTATACACCTAATCACGCTCGCGGAATCCCGCGACGAATGTCGGTTTACTTTCTTTTTCCCTCGTCGTAAGAATCTCCGTTCGCCCCGCGCTATCGAACATTTTCTCCCCCCCCGGTGTACGAAAAATACGAAGCAGTTTTTTGCGAGCGAACTCGGTCGCGCGAAAGCTCCCGGTTATCGCCAATTTTCCATCCTACGTGGAATATGTTTTTCCGCTTCCCTTGGTATTCCGCTCCCGTTCGCCGCGTCCACTCCTCCGTCATTTCGGCGAAGCCGCGCAAAGGCGAATGGAACGAAAAGGGCCGCCCTCCTCCTACTCTCACCTGTTAAGTCTCTACGACGCCGCGACAGGGTGGGACGCACGCGTAGAATGCGAAAAATATTTAATATGCGCGCACGCGGTGGCAAACTCCAAAGGACAGCGGCGATCGCCATATGGCGAGATTACTGTTTGACGAGTTCCGCAAACACGGTATCGCGACGGACGGGAGGGGAGGATCGGGAGTTCGCGTTGCTCGTGACACAAAGCGATACATACACCTTTCCGTGCGCCTCCTCTCCGCCTTAATTTTTTCCCAGAGATATCTCCCACCACTTATGTACATCGTTCAACCCGTCGCGAGTCCACGGGACGAGATCATCGCTCGTAAAGCGGGGGCTGCGGGCGTCACCTTGCGCCGCTGTGTACCTACGCGCGCGGAGACGGGGGAGTAGGACGGCGAGAGCAAAATTTAACTGGCGAACGGGGAGCGGGCCCGCGCATTCAAGACGCGCGCGGGTTATATGATTTTACGAGGGGGACGAGAAAAGGAAAACGAGGATTTTTCGAAGAAAAGCCGAGCGTCACGTCCGCGCCTCCCACGGCGCGAGGGAGCGAGGGGGTGGCGGGGGCGTCGCGACGCGCGTCGCCGCGTCGTGTGGGGCCGGTCGCAGTTTGCACGCGGCTTTCCTGCCTGCCACGTGAGCGCGAGCGAGCGAAGCCGCGGTCTCCACGGGAGAGATATCATCTCGCCTCGTTTGCGCTCCCGATCGCGATACGTTTTCGCGCGAGTTGTTATACTATATCTGAGACCAAGAATTTTCGCGCAAATCTCGCGCGGTGGTGGGGATTCGTTCGAAATTGAATTCAGTCTTGAAGGGACGGGGCCAGTGAGCCGAAGGAATAAGGAAGGGTGCCACGCGAGAAAGGGAAGATTCGAGAGGGAAGAAAAAGAAGAAGAAGAGGACGAGTGAAAATTCGCGTCGAAGGGAGTGCGACGGCGACGGTGCGAGGAAAAAGTTTGAAATAATAAAAAGGGACGAAGAATAAGCGAGAGCGGGAAAACGGTGTTTCGAATGGGTCAATTTGCCGTGTCAGCGAAGGGGAAAAGAATCGCGCGCGTCGAGAGATACTCGTATATCACGCGAGAGTGAACCGGAAGAGGGTGTTTGTGCGGAAATTCGTCGGTTTCTCTTTCCCCCTGTCATATACCGCCGCACAGTCGCAAGTTCATCGACAAGCGAATCGCGCGAGAGAGTGAAAATTGAGCCTTGCGAGGAATCGCGCTCGCTCTGCGCAAAAATCCGCTTCAACCCTTACGAGCTACCGCGTCGGGCCGATCGATCGGGTCGTTGATCACTCGGGGCCGATTGATCGATCGTCCTTTCGCGCGACTCCCCCTCCAGTTCGTCCACCGGTGGAGCCATACATCACATACGTTGCGAGCGCACGCAACGATCGACCGAGCGTGTTCGCACGACCGTGCAGCGAGCGAGATTTCGGATACTTGATCGTGCGGGATCGAGAGGGATGCGAGGCGGAGCGACGTGCTCCCGCGGGACTGGTTCGTCGCGCGGAGAAATATCGTGTAATCAGCGGTACTAAATATAAAATCACGATCCACAGCCCGAAGCGTGTTTCGTGGAGGATGGAGCAGCGCGTCAGATCGGATCGGCAGTGAACGTAAGAAATCTATGTTTCTTTTTTCGAGCCTCGCGAAAATTCATACGCCCATATCTGACGCACGTGCGTGTTATATCTGTGAAAATATATCAAATGGAAAAACGGAGCTCTGTACTGAGAGAAAGATACAGTAAATTTGACTAAATCGGCGATTACATACAAGGTGTGTAGCAAGGATTCGAAGAAAATTAAAGAAGCAAAATACGCAGATGTTGTTGTAGAAGTAGTCATGGATATGTCTAGTAGCCGATCATATTTGAGTATAATTCAAATTATTGAATGGGATAAATAGGAGGGGCTAGTGGAAAACAATCTTGAATACATTACGAACTGAAAGAAAAACATAGTAAATTTAACTAAATCAGCGATTACCGATGGGAGTTACGCAGATCGAATTACTTGGACTGATATTCGACTCGAATGGACTTACAGCCTGTTTCCTTCAAATAGCCGTTAATCGTTATAACCAAATTTATTAATCGAAGATACTAATCCTACATTCCTCCACTCGCAAACGTCGATTTAATTGAAAATGTACAACTTTCTCTCTCAGTACAAGGCCCGTAATCACAGTCGGAACTCATAAATAAGCACGACTCAAATCGCCGTCTCGACCAATAAGCGACCTCGGATGCCGACTTAAATCCACGCTCATTTGAGGGGGTCAGTGGAAAAGTGGTACAAGTGACAATTTGGATTATTTGAGTTAACTGCAAAAATGCATAGTTAAAGTAAATATCTGTTTCGAAAAAAATGGCATAAGTGTACAATGGTATGGTTTCCACTTATACCACTTTTTTTTCTAAACAGATATTTACTTTAACTATGCATTTTTGCAGTTAACTCAAATAATTTAAAATTGTGACTTGTACCACTTTTTCACTGACCCCCTCATTTGTAAGTAACGACCATGAATACTGGCCTGAAACTAATCAATTCCCTTTACACCCCCCCGCGACCCGAAGAATTCGCCGACAATTTCGCATTCTCGAAAATAATCCAACGACGAGGGGAGTATTTCTCCCGACTGTAGGACATAACTGTCAACCGCAGTTACGTGCCTATACGCGTATAAAGGAGAAAACGTGTCCCGCGCGCGTTTCTCGTAGTCCTATAAATATACGGTCGCAGATGGCGGTGAGACGTCCGTCACAAAGCCGGCGACTTCGCGTGCCGAGGCACAATAGGGTCGCGCTCTTCAATTCGAGGGGAATCGCCGAGAAACGAGGGGAGGATTAATTTTTCGTCGATGCGCAGTTGGCCGGCGCTTCGGAGTCGAAGAGGGCATCCGTCGCGAAGCGTTCCCTTCGTTCGCAAATAATTAATACAATACAAAAGGAAGCTCTCGGCCCTCCAGTCCAACGCTCGGGCCTTTGTGCGCGCCGCGTTGACGCGAAGAGCGACGCGCTTCTCGCGCGCGGAAGTGTACCCGGTAAAGATTTTTAATTAGGAAGAGTTGCCGCCTGGTGTTCTCCTTCCCTTCGTGTATACGCGTTGTATCAACGCCGCGGCCGTGATACTACCGATGTTTGTCGCGCCCGAGCAAATTTGCACGTTAAATTTGCGGCGAACGACGCGGGGCGAACGAGACTGTTGCACTCGGGGCGCAATAATTTATTCGCGTACCGATTCGAGTGGAAGATTTATTTGGCGCCGAATAGGAATGTATTTATGTATACTTCCGGTGGAAATGAATCGCGACACGAAAGGATTGATACCAGTAAATTTTACTGCATTTGCGATAAAAGAGGTGTATATGTATAGGGGTTTCCGGATGTTTCTACTGCACTGAAGAACAATTGTTTATTAGAAAACGGTAAACTGTAACGCAAACTAGCACGAATTCAGTTCTACAGTGAAAAAGAAGAAATCAACATTCAACTACAGTGAGGTTGAATAGGGCGAAAACTCACGGTGTTATTTCAAGTAAATATTCACTTGTGTGCTCCAACTTGAAATTGATTGCGTCAACTCTATGCATTTGTCCTTGCAGTCTTATAGTATTGAAATGATCATACCATGAGGTTCGCCGCAATCAACCTCACCGTGGTTGAATATACAGCAATTTTTTTTCGGTGCAGGGAGATTGAAAATCCGTAAACAAAATTTGTCAAGCGACATTTCAGAATAACCTCGCTGTAGGTAAAATATTAAAATGAATTGGGGTAGTAACGAGATTAAAGGATACATCATTCCTGGATACTATGGTTACTCGAATGATAGAGAAAATCGATCATTACGACTATAAGTGACGTGTAGCGCTCACGCGGGAGGTCTAAAATAAAATATTCACTGGATATCAAAAAAATCATCCGCCACTTCATCACTTACGCCCCGAGTGATAACTCTGTGTAATAACAAGACACCGCATTGAAATAGATTGGAATCGATAGCGCGCGGCGAGCCACACAGGCCGGAAATTACCTCGCATTATCCGTAAGTACACAATGCGTCTGATATAGATGAGTTTTGGTGCCTGTCTAATCAATTTCAAACATTTTCTCAGTCATGATGGTCGTCGGTCCCAATTTTAATAATCAATTAATACACTTTAGTCATAATACTTTATGAAATGCTATTTCCGATCTATAAAAGATCACGCTCAATAATTTCGAAATTATTTCACTGCAAAAAAGTCATTAGAAATTAGCTGAGAGTTTTTGGCGAACTTTTTTTAATACTGCCAACCCCGCAATAATGTCGACAGCCGGCCCTTAATGTTTTCAAAAGAAAAATTACCGTACCGCACTCTCTGCAAACATCCGAAAACCCTCATCGTACTTTCACCGTAAATACAGTAAAATTTACCGGTATCAATCTTTCCGTGGAGAGTCGCCGTTATTTATCCGAATACTCCCGTTTGTCTCGCCGTTGTTATTACCGGAAGACAATTAGTATGAAAGTTCGGGGGGCGTAACGATCTCCCAGATACGCTCGACCTCCGTCTTTGGAAAGCAATTTCTCGCCCCGCGGTAATTAATCATTGCTCGACTCGCGCGTGTACGAAGTACGCGCGCGCAGATCAAATAGCACTGACGATTAAGACGCCGTAAGCTGTTGAATTTACTCTCCAGCCCCTCGTCGGAAAGCACGCTTTGCGCCGCGATCACGAAGATGGATATAGATAGACCTCCCCCCGGTCCCTCCCCCGCATCCCCTCGTCCTCCTTCACCGGGACTTTTCCTACTTCCAGTCGCGTGCAAGGCAACCGGAGGGGATTCGAAATGAAACGTCAACACCCGCCAGTGAATGGAACTATCAAAATCGTATCAGTACGACGGACCGGGCGAAGCCGACAACCCCCGCCGCGCGGAGTCGAAGACCTCGCGAGCGATTTTCGAGCGTGCGCGAAGCGCGCTAATCCGCCCTTATAAACGTCCCAACGGATCGCCCTCGCGTGTCCTTTCGTCGTCCCTTTCGTCCATGCGTACGTAACGAGGTACAACGTTCACCCCTTTCCCCCCCCCCCCCCCCCCGGTGCTTCTCGGGGGTTAATATCGCACGCGACAGGTCGCAATGTTGACCGAGATAATTGACCCCGAGCATTATCCGCATTCGTGTATCCAGCCCATAATCTCGCGATGGGGTTCCCTTCCCCTTCATCGAGAATGTTTTGTCGAATCCTCCGCGCGGACATTTTTTACATCTCAATACTAGACGGAGAGCGCTTTCTCGCGAACGAGAGGACGTCGCTGTCCGGCTGCCGAGTTCGACGAGGCGTCGACTGGTTCGTACAAATTTTACACGAGGAAAGACGGATCGAGCGCCGAGATCAAAGGGAGCCAGGCGCACGGGGCGCAGAGGTCCTTTCGGCTGGAAAATCTTTCCACGTTAAACTTAGAGCTCGGGTCGAGCTTCTGCCCTGCAAAATTAGTCCGCGGTTCGACCGGCGGAATTAATCGCTCGAGTTTCCGATTCGCTGCAACTGCGAATGCGCGACTCGCGAAGTTCGCACGGCACTCGGGTTCCCCCGTCGGCAATTTTCCAATTGAGAATCACAAAAACATTACAAATCCATGAATTTCCCTTCAAAGTTCTAAGCGAATGCCGCGTCTGCGTTGTTCCCTCACTGAGAGAAGAATTTATTCGTAGTTAATAAACGCATCCTTGATTATGGGGAAAGAAATATTTTGTTGGGCCGAATTTATAATAATTATTAGAGTGTCTCTTTCATTCAAACTGAAATAGAATAACAGCTAATGAATATTTACTTGGCCCGAGGAAATATTTCTTTCACCATAATCGAAAGTATACACTGAGAAAAAATTTGCTTCATCGAAATAAATGTGCTTTTGGATAGTCCTATAAGGATATATTTATTCGATTCGAATGAATATCGATTTGATCCAAATAATATTCGATTAAATCAATAATATTTATACTCGTCCAATCGATATTCATTCTAATCGAATAAACGTGCTCTTAGGATTATTCAAAAATACGTTTATCTCGATCAAGCGAATTGTTTTCGCAGTGTACGTATATTAACTATGAATAAGCTGTTTTTTCAGTGCGTAGACGACCGCGGAAACGCCGCTCTACGACGATATGTTATACACGCACAAGCGTTACGTACGTACGACTTCTTCAATGTGCACGCGCGTCGTTCGGTAATGGAAAATCAATTCGGTGAATTGGGAAACTGCGGCACGGCACGACCGGGATATTTTCAGTAGATTGGAGTTGCTCTCTACTTTACCTCATTTTACGATCGAGGGGCGCGCGGCTTCCTCGTTCCGCGGGAAAATTGCAGCGCGCGAGGCGTACCGAGAATCAGCCGATGCAGCCGGGGATGAACTCGTGTACGGTATAAGTACGCCGCGTAGCCGTGTGTGTTCGTAACATAATATTACGATGCTCGATATTTTAAGTCTGAGCTGCAGAGCGATATACACGCTGGGAAAAATAATTGGATTGAAATGACGAAACGCATCTATAATAGTTTGACGTTTTTTAGTTATTCTAACCAAAATACTGGTCAATTGAACCGAATATGCAGTTATTCTAACCAAATGTTTAGTTATTTTAACTAAAAATTAGTCAGTTTAACCTAACAATTGGAGGATCAATATTTCACCAAAATATTTAGTCATCATCTTCAGGATTTTGGTCGAATTGATCAAGTTATTTTTCTCAGTGCACCAAGAAAAGATTTTGCTAACAGTTGATAAATGTTATTTCAAATATGGCGAAGTAAATATTTCATTAATACGAAAAAATATATGTTAATTATTAAAATGTCTATTTTATTCAAACAATTGTCTCAGAGGATCTGGTTGTACCAAATAAATATTGGTAACAGTTAACAAATATCTATTCGGTGCAATAAAATGTTTCTTTCGCCATATTCAAACACACATTTATTAACTACAAATAAATGGTTTCCTTTGTATGCACCCAAACCCCCCTCTTGATCGCGAAATACAGGCTCTTACTTATTAGACCCACTCTGCGAAACGATGCATTTAATTTAATTCCGATTACGTATTTCAGTTAGGGTATGCACCCTTCTCGCGAAGATTTCACGATCTCCGCATATATTATACATATTTCCCGGCCCTAAACCCAAAGCAATTCCGCACCCAATTACGAGACATCAAATGTAGGTAATCACCGTTAATGCGGGTCCCATTGGCGAAAGGAGCAAGGAAAGAGGCACGAGACGGGAGAGAAGTTAGCCGATTATCGTCCGAGCGCCGATATCCCCTTATCAAAACTCGCGAGACACGATTTATCTCTTTTTCGAGGAGCGATCCCGCTCGGTGCCCCGCGGGCACTGTGCCAGGACCTCTCGGGAGCGGCGAGGGAGTAGGTATAGACGGAGTCGGATCCAGCCTCTCTCCAGCTGCCCCGGAAGGCTCAACTTCCGTCGAGAGCTACGCGTGGGAGGGGGGCCCTCGTTATCTCGCGAAGGAAATAGTGCCGCGGGATAGATGTATCGATAAGCGGGGGAGAGGAAGGGATACCGGCGCTACAAAAAGTGGAAAAAAATCCATCGAAGGGTGGGATTAATTCGATTGAGTCGCGGCGATCACGCTCCGGTTCACCCATCGGGAACAGACGCGTTGGTAGTCGACGTTAATCGCGCCGCGAATCATGTTCCCCGCGCAGATAAGCGCAGCAATTCGTTAACAGGCACGGGAGGGAAAATCGCGGAGGAGAGATAAGCTTGAGTAATCGGAAATAAAATTTCGCGCGAGAATTTAATTCCCTCGAATTTTACACCAATCGCGTGTTCTGCGAACGCACTGTGAGGAATAATTGCTGGTGTCAAAAAAATATCCCCTGAAACACAAGAACACATGATCTTACATTTTTTTCAGAATACAGATTCCTGATCGAAAAGTATATATTCTTGATTCGAGAACTCCTTCCTTGGGAGAAGATATTCTTCCCGCGCAAAAAAAAACGATTACTCGAATCTATCAAATATTTTCTTCCGTGAAGAAAACCATCGCTGGTTTCTGGAATTATATCATGATTTTCATTGGAGAAAACATTTTTTTTGGCATCAGCAATTATCTCTCTCAGTGTGCACCCAGGGAAAAGGTAAATACGAACCTAATGTATAATAGAAAAATGTATTTGAGATGAACTAATTTGATAAATATTTTGCATATCTTTTTAATCGAGTACAAACCTAACAGAACATCTATCAAATTCAAATAAACTTTTGCCCGATGTGAATAAATTCCTATTTATCTCGAATAAATTGTTCTATCAGGTTCGTATTCAGCTAGACATTCTCCCTCAGTGTGGATAGCAAAAAAAACCGGACTCGATATTTTTCTCGCCCCGATACGGACGTCACAGGACGGGGACTGGAAAGGAAAGTTACAGGAGGTCGAAGCGAAATGCTTATTATATATCTCGAAAATAGGCCGATTTACGTAACCGAGAAACCCTCGACCCTCCCTAGATCCTCCTGCGACTCGTATACGTCGCATCCTGCGCGTGCGGTAAAAAAAATCACGCTCCCTCGGGACGAAATTCCCCCCCGAGCGCCGTGCCGTCGACTCGAGAGACTTCCGTGATAAATAAAAAAGCGAATCTAGATTTTTTCCATTTTGCGGTCGATATACAGGCTTCCTATAACATCGAAAGGGGATCGGTTTTAGGGCCGAGCGAGTCATCTCGCCGCGCTGCCGTATAAAGGCGAATCCCCGAGCCCCCCCTCCATTTCCCTTTATGGAGGAAATAAAGGGGGGGAAGAGCGAAGAAGGAGGAAGAGAAAGGAGATCGCGAAGCGGTAAGAGTCAAGCGTCGTCGCCGGCGAAATCGTTGTCCAAATCCTGAGAAAATGACTCGATACCGCGCGTCGCTCATCCCGGAGGGGAACCCGCGCGTATCCTTCCGCTATCTCGGCGAGTAGCGCGGATAGGAGCCGGGGTCCAAGACGACGACGATCCACGGTTGAACGGGAGATACCGCGACACGCGCAGCGAATGATTTATTAACGCGGTTCCGCGCCGTGCTGTGCAGTCGCTGCGGGTGAGCCCGCGTATAAATCACCGCCGCGTAATCGTTTCCCAATAATATTTACATCCCACTGTCCCGCGCGCCAGACTTTCGCAGGGATCTTTGCTCCGTTTATATCCATAAATTTTCATTCCGACGCGAAGAACGCGAGGAGGCTTCGCGTGGAAGCGAAGGGGAGCGAAGAATCCCTTTGACTCAGGAATTCGGTGGGAGACAGGGCCGCGGAGTACCCGAGGATTCCCTTCGCGTCTCGCGCTTCCCTCTTCCGTATTCCGCGTTTCAACGAGAGGCACGTACGAGTTATCCTTCAAGTCCTCCCCGCGCTCTTCCCGCTCGCCATCGTCCTCGCGCCCTCTCTTCGCCTTGGCGCGTCGGAGGTACGAATACCGCGCGCGAAGTAAGCCCATGATCGATATGGTCGTCGACCGGATCGCTTCGCGACTACTCCTTATTGATGTACTAACCACTCTTCCCCGTTCTCCTTTCCGCGATAATAAATTGCCGGCCGCGGAGTGAGTTTTTCTCACCGACGCGATACCACCGGTGAGGGGGTGATTCACGCACCGCGTCGGTATACGCGGATTTATGGCGCGGAATCACGGGATCGACTGTGCATGTCCCGCCTACGATTATCTCGTGCAAACAGAGCGAAGAACATCTTGGATTTGAGTAAATGCGCTTCTTTTCTCACCGATCCGCCTGATAAAAATATTTATTCGAGTCGAAGAGACGTGCTCCGAGCTATAAACTTTCCATCCAAAACGATAGGATACTCTTTTTGAAAAGTTAATTTCGATCTGTGAAGATTCTGTACCCGAGCAACACACTTTAATCGAAATAATGACAAAACCTTATTATTTTGTCAATTCTGAAAGACGTTTGATGTCATTTTGACAAAAAAATGACGTTATTTCGACTAAAGTTTGTTGCTTGGATATCGACGCGACGTGAAAATTCGTGCATACATAATAAGATAAGTGCCTCTCGGTGCTAAATGTCGATTGGTACTAGAGAAAAGCACGTATATTTTTACCGTCATTGAGAAACTCATTGATATACAAAGAAACATTAAGTCCTTGCCGTCATCGATGTGACTTGCGACGTTTCTTTGCACATCAAGTCACGGTGTTCTACAATGACGGTGAAAAGACACGTGCTTTTTCTGGTACCGGTCGATGTGTACACGTTATATGAAACAGAACCTCACAGCAAGCGAGAGTTCGAATAGTCGTTCGCAGTAGTAATAGCCACCTTCGTGACCCTCCCAAAACCGCACCGGTATAGCGCCGGAGAAACGGATTAACGGCCAATGGGAAAAGTCTTACCGGCAAAGTGTATCGTTAATCGCTCCATACCGTCCCGCAACCCTCGAAATCGCCCAGTCTTTCCCGCGGAAGTGGCTAAAACGCGTCGTTAGCACGCGGCGAAGAATGTGAGCAAACAAAGACTTACCGAATATCACGTGTGTATCGAAGGAAATCCAATGCCTTCCCGTGAATTCCCTCTCTTACTCCCTTCTTTCAACTTCTCTTCATTCACCCAACACCCCTTCGCTCGTAAATCACCTCTGCGAGGTAGTGGCTCGTAGTAGCGCGATATCAACATCCCGACAAGAGTAACGTTTTATCTCGCGGTACGCCCTTCGCGTCCCTTTCCGCACGTCTCTGTAGAATCCGAAGTATTTAGGGCCCCCTTTCCGCCCGTTAACTCGCGCGCACCGGGGCAAAACGCGCGAACGACTGAAACTATACTTATACATACGAGTATGTACGTTGGTGTTACATCTTAAAGATTCCGCAGTTTGTTCGTTGTCGTTCCTTGCATCGAGAGCGATATAATATAAGCGTGTATTGAGAAATATAGATTCCAATCCCCCACATTTGCCCCAAGACGTATAAGAATAAACTCATATGCGACGTGTGTGTATCTAGCAGCAATAGTTCGAAGTCGGAGCAGCTTTCTGGAATATACCTACACGGAAAAAAATAAATCGTAGCATTTACAAAGTTTGTGGTATAAATTTCGGAACAAGGCCAATTTATCGGTACGATAACTAGAATTGTATTAAAAATTATAATAAAACTTGTAAAGTTGCAAGCGTTACTGTAATTTTTACTAAAGTTGTAGTTTTCGTAACAATAAATTGGCCTTATCCTAAAATTTACCTCAAACTTTGTAAATGCTACGATTTATTTTTTCTCGGTGTACGTCAATCGAATAGAGAAGTGTCAATGCGTGTTCTTCGCGCGTAAATCTCGGAAATCGAAGTCGTTCTGTACGCCACATTTCCGCGAGGTAATCGAGCTACGCGAGGGACGCGATATCGGATGAGATCGAAACGAATTTCGGCCTTCCAATTCGCCTCACACGCGCGCGGTTCGCAACGAGATACATACAAATACACGAAGAATTTAACAAGAAATTTATTCCTTTTCATTTCTAAAAATCCCCGGATTTTTTTCCCCCCGAAGATTAGTTTCCCAAAATATCCTGAAAACTTGGTTTGCACGCGACATATATCGCACGACTCATTCAAATTTGTACGAAGCCTGAAGTGTGAAATTATTATCGACAACCACCGAAGCGCGACAAGACGCGTCCGTTTGGTTACCGCTGCAAAATCATTCCACTGGAAATTACGGTATCATAAAGGGATTTATCCACCCTAATTGAGCCGCGCGACGTATACTCGCCCTCGGTTCCCTCCCGACCAATTCCCTCAATCACACACACAACCGCGCAGATCCTTTGTCGTTCAAATTCAATGAACGGAAAGCTGAACGCCACGCCGATATCCATAATTTCCGCAATACCCATTGATTCGCTCGCTCAAGCTTGTTGCGATAGAGCTTCGCGACGTCTGATAGCGTTCGATCGATGCAATAAACTAGAAACCTAAAGACTGCTGAAAACCAAGGCTATTCGCGCGTTTCACTGCGGCAAACGGACGCGGTATCATTATCGTGATTGTCGTTTCTTTGATACCCTTCTCTTAAATTGGCTGGCACCTATGTGTGCCGTGTCAAAATAAATAATAACACATGGTCATAAGGACGTTGAGATGTGATAAAATAGGTGTGACTCCAATACAACTCTTCGTGATTTTACCAATCAGATATTTACTGACGTAAATGGCAAAAATAATGCTGTTATATATTTATTAGAACATTATCCATTTACATCAATAAATGTCTGTCTGATAAGTAAATAGGGAGTTTTGTTGGAGCTTGAGGATAAAATATCAGTGATATAAATAACCCCTAATGGTACCGTATCCTATAACCCCTTGAATCATCATTATAAATGGTACTAATCTCTATTGCAGGGTAGAAAGCACGGAGGGATTTCGCAGGAGGGGACGATCGTAAGATGGACGACGGGGTTTCTATATTACTGCTGATCGTCCTGGCGGTTGGTGGCCTGTTGATGATGACTGCATTGCTCGCATGCTACGCCTGCATCTTTCGCGATTTATGCTGCCGCCGAGGGGAACGAACTAAAAGGAGACGCGGGAGTCCCCGCAGTCCCGTTCAGGGATCCGGGGGTACCGGGAGACCACGGCTGGACACGATACCGTTGAACGACATTACCCAAGGGGAGAGCATGCCCACGGAGTCGGAGAAGGTGTAGCTGGAGCTTTCTCGCGATTCGAGTGATCGCGAGTGAACGATGAGAGGGATGTTGATTTGCGAGTTCCAAGGAATGGCGGGAAGATAATACGGGATAACCGCGACCGACCCTCTCGAGTAGGGATGTAATTCCGGACTTCCCATCTTTAAATGATCAAGGGAGGGAGTGTTGTTATCACGGGGACTGCGTTACCATTAAACGACGTTACCCCAGGGAAAGAATGCATTGGCGGTATTCTAGGTGGGGCAACTTTGCAAATAGAGCGATGGTGAAACATCGGTGGTAATGAGAAAATAGGCGTATCGCGTCGACGGGATAATATGAGACGTTCATGACAAGATGCCCCCATTTTTATAAAATCGAAAATATCACAGGGGAATATCAAATATGAGGGTGCGACGTATAGGATTAAAATTGGTAGAACAGGGCAAGGTGATTGCCGTAAGGTACAGTTCAGTTTCAGGTCGATTACAACCCGAGATCAATAAAACACAGAACTTAGACCAGAGATTGGTCTGTTGAATAAAAAAATTAAAATCAACCGTACAGTAACAACCGTGACAAACCACGTAGGCTAGGGCTATCCCAGTCTGATCTATTATGTACATAAATACATACGTATAATATATTTAAAGTATATACATACGAAACGCGACATGTATGGCAACACGTGTAATAAAAACCAACCTCTGGAAAAATATTAAGATACTTTGGTACGTTAGTACCAAACAAATAACCGACTACCGCTACGGTAGTCCATCGTACACACAGATCGTATATAAAATAAATTTCTATTTATATTCAACTAGTAATTGTTTTTAGCATTACCTTACCAGCTTTTGCAGACACTACCTTGGTAAGCATCCGAAGAGATGGGACGGCCACCGCGGCCTACGGTCCAATGAGATTTTACCGATCAACAGCTCTAATTGTTCAGCTGCTGAAGTACGGAAAGTACCACCTCGCGGAGTGTCTGAAAGTTAAATATTTCTCATGCTCCGATTAGTGATGCTAGACTTGAGGAGTTGTTCGTGTTTGATAAGATATTTCCACGGGCCTCGGTAGAAAATTCTTACCTGTGGTTTGCAGTGCTCCTCCAGCCAGCTGAAGACGCACGCGGACAGTTCGGCGAAATTGGCGACGGAAATGTTGTTGAACGTTTGGAAGAGACGATCCATGATTGCCTGGAACTGAAGAGCGCAGTTTCCTCGTTAAATCTTGTCGATTTCACGACGTTAAAATATCCAAAGAATCAAATTGGCGTAAAATTACCACTTGAAATTTGGCTTCGTCCGACACACGCATTTCCGCGTGTCCAGGCTGGGTCTGGTGAGCCTTCACGATTTGCTCGTAATTGGCCTGCATAATGCGCAGAGCAACGACCTCCTTGCGCAAGGCGTTTCGCTCCTCCTCCTGCTTTTTCTTCTGTTGCAGCAAAAACTGAATGTAGTCTATAGATTTTTGAAGGACCGTGGCCTTGGAAAGCTTATAGCCAGAGGAGTCAGTGTGCTGACAAGTGGGCACCAGGTCTTGCAGAGAATCGTAGCCCTTTTTAATGGCGTCTCTACGCTTTTGCTCTGCTTGAGTATGCGCTTCTCTGCGTCGCTCTTTGTAACTAATCGTAGAGTTCTTGTTGTCGCTATCTTCATCCTCTGAGAATGAAAACGCGTGGAAGTTTTCAACAGTTGGCAAGAGTGTGGTAGCAAGTGCACAGGGGAAAATATTTTTGACATTTTCCCCATGCACGGAAAGTTAAAACGTCTGAAAAATTTCTAAAAATATTACCAGTATTGTGTGCAGATGAAGAAGGGGTATTAATCGATCCCGTACTACTACAACGAGAAAACGTATATCTCTCAGTAGGACTGGAGGGTTCCAGCTTCATATCGCCGTCCGAGCCCGCACTACCTCCACCACAACGCACGGCTACTGCCTCTGAAGTCAAAATACTTCGTTTGGAAAAGCGGATAAAGCCTTAAATCCGATTGAGGGAGAAAAAAGAATGTCTGTTTCAAGGCGTCAGACTGTTCAGAGCCTAAGATTTGGCCGCAATGAATAGTACCAAGAGAATTCAACGAAACGATGCAATATCGATCATGAAATATCACGCAATCTTGTCAAAACATATTTTTTCCGATATTGTCGAGTCACGAGAATAACAAGACAACATTTAGGTTAGTTCGGCGATGAAATTGATATGTTTTAAGCGCAGGTTAAACTGTGTTTCTCTGAAGGTTATCGAGAGAAAGAGGAAAATCACTCACGGGTCTCGTATCCGTCCTTGAACGGCATATCGGCCATAACGTGCACTTCGTCGCAATTATTTATAATCGGACACCGAGAAAAAAAAGGAGCACGTCGATCAAGCGTTAATAAACATTACCCTCCGCAATATCAGGCGCGCATTATCAAGTGATCCGTGAGATAAACGGGCGAGTACGTTTGTTCGGTGTCCGTTATAAAACGGAATCGAGCCACGAGAGTAATTAGAATATCACATAAATCCGCCTCACGCGAGCATTTCGTAACGACTGATACACGCCGCCATCTTGGATACACTTGGATGGACTCACACACTGCTCATGTCGAACCACGAGCGTCGACCAATGAGCGAAGATCTTCTGGGATAGAGTGCAGTGTGCAAGCACCATAATGAAAGGGAAACCGTTGTGAAGCATCGCGAAAACAGGGCTCTCGACTTTCGGAGCGCAGTAAACAAGCTGTCAAACAAGACCACGTGCTCGACTAGCAGACGAAAATGACAGCATAAAGCTCATGTTACATAGAAATTTTTTGCATTCGAAATTTTCATGTAGAAAACGTTTGGACAAGGCGTATTATTGTTCGATATAATTATTTGGCAATTATCTAACTCTTTTTTTCCCTTCTACTCTTAGAACAAATGTAAATTCTACTTATTTCGTGAAAACACCTACCTTTATGTAACTGTATCTTATCACACCCCCACCCGCTTCCGGCATGATCATCGAATCCTGAAATTTGTATCCTCCTTGATAGGCAGACCTAAAGAAAAAAAAACCAATCGACTATGTTAAATTAATGTTTATTATGTGTGCTGTATCTAATATATATATTTACAATCGCTTTATTACACATAAAACAAATTAGACATCATATTTATGTTTTCGGCGGCCCGGCGCATCACCTTCTGTCCGTGCCGCTGGCAATTGTATTTAGACACTATTTATGTACGTACGCGTATTTTTACTCCGTCAAAAAAAATCGACGTATTGGCTTTTTCGCGAGAGAATTCGTTATGTTTCTTTTCACGCGGCCCCACAGAATGCCGCTATCGATCCGATAATGACCGATCCGCATAGACATCGACCAATGATCGATACTCTCTCGGAAATGCGACTCTGGGATAAACGTCGCCGCTACGTGCCGGCATTATTTTTCGATGCACGCGTTCTACCACCTACAAATTCCTACCGCTAATCATCGATTCACCGTTATGCTTGATCATTTATCTGTTATACTCATATATATATTATTATACGACGCTATTACCATAGTATCGTTCGGGGACGGATCTTGTCGGAAAGCCTAGTGTGTGTGTATATTGCAACCGCATCGCTGGTACGTAAGGGGTACATTAAGTAAGAGGCCGGCAATCAAGCTATTATTAGGTGTGTCTCAATTTCTAATTGTTCGTAAAGTGCAAACGGTTTCAGTCGCTAAACCGCATCTCATTCGACGTTTTTCCGCGCGCTCGTCGGAAACGCTAAGGTCAACATACCTCGCATTGGGAAATACGGGCGACGCCGCGTCGTTATTCGCCGCGTAAGCGCGATGGTACCGAGAGGTGAGGGTTTCGAAATGTCACGAGAGCCCCGGCGATTCGTCAATGTCCGTCCCCGCTTTTTTTGCTCAATGAAATATCAGAGATAAAACTTCGCACATTTTTGTTGCCCGCCAGAAACGCCCCGCGCGAATTAATTTGAATAAAGGTCACTTTCCCGCGATTTAATCGATAAAGCATCACATAGTAATAAAATTTCATTATGTTTAAATTTAGTTTACTTCACGTTCGTATCTCATGTCATTCACCCGCACTCACTCACATCCTTCCTTTTTCTCCCACTCTTTCTCTCTCCTTTCCCCCAAATTCTTTCGTCCCATTTTGTAATTTTTCGTTTGACATCGATAAAAAATTATATATATTTCAGTAATTACTTTATTACTATCATTAACTATTCGTATCTTATTGTTCCATTAGAGTTTAAACTAAAATGCTTTATGGCGGCACACGCGTCCGGCATGTCCTCCGCTCATATATATATTTTTTATTTTTATAATAAAGTATTATTTACTTATTATCAATATTCTTTACCATTATTACTAGAATCATGAATAATAACTCACAATATTACTAACTACGGCTCCTTTGAGATTAATTAACGTGGGTTGTGATCAGTGCAAATCAGACAATTCCTTTCCCCGTCCTACCTGCGACCGTTGTAACGCGAAGCGCGAGAACATCGGATTGTCGAAAGGCAGCAAGTCCGCTTCCGTCTGAATCGAATCGTTCAGACGGAAAAAATTCAACGTATGTACACGAACGCGTCGAGGACGTGCCGGCGCGTCACTGATCATTTTGCGCTATGAAATTAAGAATTGACGGATCCGATTAATGGGAAAGCAGCTCGTTCCGAGTTACCCTCAGTCGTGATTCGGCGATTGACGAACTCTCTCCTTATAACTCATTGACCAAGTCTATTAATATTGCAGCGTATAAACCGCCTCGTTATCAATCGAATCCTCTGGACAACACTACCAACGAGAAACGCAGCTTTCCAATAAAATCCGATGTTCTTTTACTTTTGTGCATTCTATCGTGGGGAGGCGAGGGAGGGAGTGTGTGTACCGTCGAGATTTTCTGGTCTGTGCATTGAAAAAACTTGAATGCTCGTTCGATCGTTTTGATTGTATCGTACCCTATCGTCCCGTAACATTCCTCCACGACCGCGACCCAACTGTACTGGAGTTACGCCGTTGCACCAAAAAAAAATCACGTGATAGGTTGCAAGTAAAAATAAATTGATATGGTCGTTGAAGCGTTCGGAGTACCTGCACGAACTAGACTCGCGATCAGTCCTCTCAGGTACGTTGTCGATCGGTACAGCAAAAAAAAAAGTTCTAATTTCGCTCAAACATTCATTTAAAAAGTCGTATAGAAAGTCTACGTACGATATAATTTTTATACGAGGCTTTTTAAATGAGACCCATTCACCAAAAACAGACACTCGTGTCAGTCCTCGTATTGTCCTAAGCGTTTAACGGGAAAGCAAATATTGGTTAGGGTGAGATCCTACACGTCTACGTCCTACCAAAAGTATTATGCCATTTCGAAGATAAAGCGAAGAAACCGGGGCATTTGTTTCTTCAACAGAGAAACACAGCGAGAACGGAATACTCGATGAAATGCGCACAACGTCCCAGGGTGTCCCTCGGTAATCGCCAATTATTATTAGACACACGTCAAATGAAAATTTAACATACGCGAGTCAATTAACGAACTCCAATGGAGCACGAATATCTTCGAATCGTCGATTTACCCCCCGTACCACCTAGCTCTCCAGATCAACCACTTCCCCCGATCATTCCTCGACGAGACCCGCTAAATAATAAACGAGGCTTTCAAAAAAAACCAAAGAAGGTATTGCAATTCGTGAACTTACAAACGAAGCGGACGATCGGCTATCCTTTAAAATATTGTGTAAGCGTCACCGGGCACGGCGTCTCTCCTTCTGCAAAAACGAGAAGTCGCTTCGATCGTGAAAATAGCCGAAGATGCACGGCAGCAACGGGAAAGGTTCATTGTCCCGAGAATGCGGGATATTCGGGAAAGAATTTTGTACTTTTCTATAATCATCCGCCCGCGATCGCAAGAGACATGGTGGAGAGAACTCTACTTTAAGACACCTTCTTCGGAGATCCACAGAGATGTTAGACATTTGTACCATGGTCAGAATCGGTTTATATCTTTGAGCGCTTAGCTTGACGAGACTTGGCAGTGCGACGAGGTTTCTTGACGCCATCGCTCGGCGTTTCCTCACTGGCGGCTTTTCGTTTGGAGCCGACTAAAGGCACGGGCGCTTTCGGCGGTGCCATTTCAACCGGTGTAACCGGTTGCGTTGGCTGCGGAGGCTGCGCGATGGTTGTCGTCGACTGGGGAGCCGTTTCAGTGGGACTCTGAACGTCTGCTATGGGAATGAACCCGAGCCCTTCACCGAAAACCTCCGGCAGCGCGCCTTGATTGGCCAGTGCTTGCAAGTCCTCCGTCGGTAGGGGCATGGACTGACCGCAACCGACGCATACCGGTATCGCCGGCGACTTGGATCGCCAATATTGTAGTTCCGTTTTGCATTTGTTCAATTCCTGCAGAATGTCGACGTGATTTTGATGAGCCTGGAGAGTCGAAAGGTCCGTCGGAAATAGAGAAATACCAAGGCCAACGATGGTATCTTAATTGCGAATCCTTTCGACTCTGCGCGAATACAAATGACCGTGCCATTCCAAAAATTCGCAGCGAACCCGACCGACCGTAAAGGAACGTTTACGTAACTGCCAAGTGTACCTTGGTAAATACCTGTAGGAGTGTGCTAAACTTCCGCGAGGTCTCCTCGTTCTTCTTGTCGTTATCATCGAGCCGGTTGGCATACTCAACGATCTGTTTTTGCTGCTCCGCAATTTTGGCTTTGCAACTTCTCAAATCCCTGCGCATTATGGTGAGCTGACTGTTGTATCTCTTCATGCCCTGTTTGATTCGGCGAATTCGTTTGCGCAACACCATGTTGGATTGCGGCGGTGCCACTGTGGGCTCGAAAAGACCGTGATCATCGGAGGAGTGCAGTGGCGAAGCTTCTCCGCCACTGTTACTTCCTCCTTTTCCAGTTCCACCGCTAAGCGGCGCAGAATCCAGGCACATGAAAGGCTTGCTCGCATTACTGGGAGCTGCAAGTGATCGCGGGAAATACTTCACGATCGCATCTAGGAAACACGTGCTGTTCCGACAGACGGACGCATCGGATGCGCGGCAACTCACATGAAAAAGTCCCGGCGAGATCGAGGAAGTCGGATCCAAAGTATGGAATTTCAGGGAGGGTCGGTTCGATACACTCTTTGAAATACTCCATAGCCATGCTACTGAGGTCGAATAATTCGTCGGTGACTTTATAAGGCCTAGGCAATTTTGTAGTGACTTTTATGTAATGTAAAATGCGGTAGACTTCGTCTAAAATCTGCAATACCAAGGTAACACGTAATCGCGAATCCACGAAAGTTCCCCCTTATTCCCAATCCCGGAAATCCCGTTCGATCTGGCGGAAAAGCCTACCTCTCCAGGAAAGAAGCAACAGTGCTTCCGTTCGATGTGCTTGCCGAAACTCATCTGCATGAGCGTGAGTCGCATGTGCAGAGTCTCGACTATGTCTGACTCGCACGCCAGTGGATGATTGCGGCGGGCCGACTCGCGCCTCGGCATTTGTGCTTTTATCGCTTGAAAACGGCTCAGTAATTGTGTTTGCAATCGCTGAAAAGTCGAATTCAAAATCGAGCCCCCATATTGATCCATCCAGTGGCACACCTGCAGAGGAATAACGCGTTGTGATTGCAGTTTGATGTAACCATTTATTCGCGCGTCAAAGGTACTCCAACTTACCGGACGCAAATGAGCTATGGTATTGAAGTCTAAGTAACTGTAAATCTTTTCGAGGATTTCGATAGGCAAATCTAAGAGATTCACATTGCTGTACGCATGTGTATCTGAACTCGAAGAGGCATGGGACGGTCCAGCCTGGGCTTGTGCGTGATGCCTGCGAGACGGTCCAGCCTCCACAACTTCGTGAACAGACCCTGCCGTGCCACTTCCCCCTACATTACTCGATTGACGAGTAGACACCATTTTCCCCGCTTTTTAAAGTTCAGCGTTGCTAAACACCTGTGTAGAGAGATACGCGATTTGTAGGTTACCGAAGAAACCCTGCCAAGACACTACTATTTTGTAGACTTGGACGAAAATGGAGGATTGGATAATTTGAATGAAACCGAAAGAATAAAGTGTGATCGATCGATCTTGCTGGTTCACTTTCGTGTTGCAGTTACATAAGCATTTTGATGCATGGATAAAAGAAGAAGAAGGGGGGGAATAGATGGAATATTTTTACACAACTTGGTAAATGACACAGAAATTAAGAAAAGGATCAATAAGAAGCAAATAATTTGTCAACCAAAGGAACCCAATAATGAAAGACATGTCTAGACTGGGAATCCAGAGTGTTAAAATCTTTCTCTGGAAGGCAAAAAACGAGTAAGCTCCAAAAAATATTAAATCTAAGATTCCAATACCGATTTAAAAAATCGAGATGCTATTTGAAATTGAAAGAATGAACAACACTTTTCACAGAACGGCCCATCCACTCAAACGGCTCCGAAAATACGCGTCGAAATTTCGTGCTCAAAGGTACTCCAAAATTTACAAAATCCCGAGAACAAAAGCTCCTCGGCAGGGGAGCGAGTTGCGGACAAAAATAAAATGACAAAACCAATCGAACCTGCCGAAGGAATTCTCGAAAGATCGCGAGACGATGACCGAGGGAAGAGTCGTGCGGGATCCTCGGAATCTCGATCGCAAAAGGGCCCGACAATCGGGGTAACGAGTTGCTCCAAAGTGGTAGGGTGGCAGGGGAAGAGCGTACGGATCACGAAGCGACGAAAAGCAGACGGGGGGAGGTTTCGGAGCTCTTACCCGCCATAAAAATATGCGGTACACTCGCTCCGGGAGAGAACTGGCGCGCACAAACACCCGCCGCGGAAGAAAATAAACAGGAAAGCGGGCCAGCAATCGATGCGACCGTATTTCCGAATGGTGCGAACACACGGTGTCGTGCGAAAGGGTGGCCGGCCGGATCCCCGCGCAAGAAACCGTCCGCGAAGCGGGATGAACGAGAATGTCCGATTTCGGGCCAGCACCCCGTACCCCGTGAACGGAGAGACGATCACTGCATCTGCGTTGGCGTTTTCAGCGACATTTTGACGGAGATCCTTCCGTCCTTCTCGCGCGCGCACACGTTGCGCTCTCTCCGTCTTTGTCGCCCTTCCTCCCTCCCTTTCGACCTCTCTACCGCGCTCGCTCGTGCTCCGCCTCTCTCTCTTTCTCGCGCTCACCGTTGGCACACGCATACACGCGCACGCTCACGCACACGCGAATAAACCGCGCCCGGAAAAAAGCCCGCGCGTCCCGCGTAACGACTCTCTCTTTCACGAAAATGACATCGAGGAGCGCTCGCAGCACTCGCAGACGACCGGAGTGCGCGCACAACTCCGAATATTGTTAGATGGGGAAGCCGAGGAATTGCACGCTGCGTTGTCGCTGCGACGAACGAATACCGCTGCGAGCGACGACGAATAATACGGAGAATACGCGAGAACTGATAGGACGATATGCGTGTGCGACTGCTCTTGTTACTCGCTGCACCCGTTGCAGCTCCGGAGACTGTCCACGCCGTTTACGCGGGGTCGTTCGCGGAGGTATGCTCCGCGAGTTTTGATTGGTGTAGGATTCTTCACAACGGAAGCCTTTTCGTTTGATATATTTGATTTTTTTTTGTAAATCTGGAGCGAAATGTCCATGGGAAAAAATTCTAGCCGATGTAATTGGTTGTCTAATTGTTTCAATCGATGGCTGACTCCAAAATTCATCAATTAAGCATATTTTTACGTTATTTGAAGGTTTCATACCATATAGCGCTACCTACAGCTACCTTCTCAATTAAATTAATAACGGTACACTAATACACAATGCTGGATTGCTGTGTATAAATTCCGTATAATCCACGACTATCTGCTTAGCAGATAATACTTTATAATTAGTTAGGAATTACTCCTATCGTTTGGAAATAGTTTAGGGATATTTAGGAAATTAGTTTCAGATTTTGGGAAACGTTAATTAATTTATTATACATTTATAGATAGCAGATATTAATTAGAAATTGTCCAATTACAGACGAATTAATTGGAAATCATTTGGGGAATTGAACCCTATTGTTAATTTCATTTGGGAAATAATACTTAATTAATAATTATTACATATTGTTCCACAATGAAAGCTGTTGACGGTTACCGACCGTTAAATACAGTATGTCCCGCGCAGAACCGACCAGTTGCAGGGAGATGAGTTAAGTTAGCGCTGATCAGTTCGAACTAGAAGCAATCTTAATGAATTATATTTCAAAAAATTGCTCGCAATTTGCTCATCGAGAATATAAAATTTCTCTGCCGGGAGCAATTATTTTAAAAAAGTTATTAAACAATTTCGTAACAAACACTAATTTGACGATTTCTAAGTTATCTGAGTATGAACGGGATCTTTTCTGGCTCAAAAAATTGCTCGCAATTTGCTCATCACTGCCTCACCTTTTTATTTGCGTTTTATTAACGTTTTAAGTTATAGGCTAGGCAAGTATCTCTAGTGGCGCCACGAGGTGGTCGCAGTTCGTAACTTTGGGGTGATAAGTGACCAATCAGGATCAAGTATTCCGTTGTGGTGGGTGACAGACAACGGAATACTTGATCCTGATTGGTCACTTATCACCCCAAAGTTTCGTGGACTATCCACGAGGTCGCGCGCGCGTCAATAATTTGAGATACTTGCCTAGCCTATTTCGTGGGAACTGTTATTTCAGATTTTTGAATTGAGAACCGCTTTTACTGGTGTTAGTTTCATGTTTAAAAACTAGGGCCGCTACTGTCATTTTCCCAGGCCTTAAAACATCGAAAATTTAATAATTATTTTTAATTCAAAAAACGTTAATAAAACGTTTAATAAAAATAAAAAGGTGGGGCAGTGATGAGCAAATTGCAAGCAATTTTTTGAGCCCAGAAAAGATCCCATTCGTACTCGGATAACTTAGAAATCGTTAAATTAGCGTTTGTTACGAAATTGTTTAATAACTTTTTTTTAAATAATTGCTCCCGGCAGAGCAATTTTATATTCTTGATGAGCAAACTGCGAGCAATTTTTTGAGATATAATTCATTAAGATTGCTTCTAGTTCGGCGCTAACTTAAGGGGTAACACCACTCTAGCGACCGGAAAAAAGGCCTAAATTGTATAGTGTTTTACGGGAGTATGAAAAAAGGAATCGAATTTCTATTTAGAGGGTTTATTAAGCATTTAATGAAGTATGAAAAACAGGAATTAGATACAAAATGGCAGCTATACAGCAAGTCTACTGAATCGCCTTTTTTTTAGTACAAAAACGGGCGGACACATATCACGGAAAGTATAAGACCTAGAACAAAAAACCAAAAAGATTATTAATCTACATACTATTGTCTATAGATGTTCCGACAAAGGTTGGTCGGAATTTAGAAGCATCGTTATCGTTTCCTAGCAATCAGTATTAGCGCGACCAAGGGTTAATTCCGATGGCAAGGCGGACGGTACATTCCGCGAATCGTAGCTATTTCTTCACTAGTAGTCCGATTTAGGGCCGGTTTTACCAACAGGTATATAAACGCGGTATAGAGCTATACTGAGAATATATATAACCATAAGGGGGGGGGGCTTATTGTGCTGGTTATATATTCTCAGTATAGAGCTATACCGCGTTTATACCGTATTGGTAAAACTGGCCCTTAATGATATCCGTTGACCTGAGTACACGCATCCAGGTATACCGTTAATTACCGGGCCTTTTCGGACCCTTGAACCTTGATGCATTCCGAAAAGGGATTATGCTTGAGCCATTAGCTTATTTCCTCTAACGGAACTTAGTACGTCACGGGAGATTCCAAGTACAGAACGCACCTGCACTTACACTTCTTCGGAAACTTCCTCGCTCCGTTCGAACGCTAAGGGCGGGTTGTAACGACTTGGTTCAGAGCCGGTTCAGCTTGAACCATCGTTCTTGGTATATTTTGTGTCACACATAATATCATACATTTTTATGTAAACTCAGTTCAAACGTGGTTCAAGTTAGAACTGAGTTTAAACCAAGTCGTTACAACCCGCCCTAAGAGGTTGTACCTTCCTCGCCAGGGGAGTTAATCACCTTCCTAGCCAATCGGAGCGCAGCCATTAACTTCCACTAGTTATAGCGTCACTCTCAACCAACCAATTAGAGCGTACCGCACCACCCACGCTATCCCCACTAGCTATTAGTTGCAATGTATATAAATCGCTACCGAATATATCTTCTTCAATGTGCAAATGTGCCTCAGTCAGCATAAGTGATCAGTGCCTCAGTCTGCCAGTCTATCCAGCGCATTCAGGTTGTAAGTCCTTCAACTTATCATTCACTTCACCTAAGTGTATATCCGTTATTCTTACGTGACTAACCAGTTAACTTGCCAACCGAGGTATCCGGTGTAGTGTATCGCATACAGTGCATTCGGAACAGTTAATTGTAAACCACGGTTAATCTTCAACGCGTTACTGTATCTCTTTAATTCAAATATATATTAATCATAATATAGTGAGTACAGTGTCGAATCGTTCAATTAACCACCCGGTTTAACTCCTTCTCACCACGCGTTCGAAATCAATCACCGTGGAGCCTCAAAATCCGCCTTGCGGTATGTTTGGCCAGTAGCCGTGTCACGAACGAGTGTCTGTGGGATTTACGACCTCGTGGAGATCTACCAACGATCGCACGACTTCCAAACAATAGAAGTACGTAGGGATTTTTTGTTAATCCAATTCTCATAGAAATGGTGCACTCTCGAAAGAAAAAAATCGAATTTTTGCCAAGAAATCAACCGTAAATTGCTTATAAAAAAAAGTTTACATTCAATCAAAAAATGGCTACGTACTTCTCTAAAGAATGTATTTGTGAAGTTACTATTAAAATTTCAAATCGATCCGTGCAATAGTCTAGACGTAGCGTGTCCGCCCGTAAAAAAAGGCGATTCAGCTGGTTGGCTGTATACGCGCCATTTTGTATTTAATTGCTAATTAAAAATTTGTTTTTCATACTTCATTACATACTTAATAAACCCTCTAAACAGAAATTCGATTCCTTTTTTCGTACTCCCGTAAAATACTATACAATTTAGGCCTTTTCTCCGGCCGTTAGAGTGGTGTTACCCCTTAACTCATCTCCCTGCAACTAATCTGTTCTGCGCGGGACATACTGTATCTAACGGTCTGTAACCGTCAACGTGTTTACCATATATTGATAAAACAGTTTTCACGGTGGAACGATAATTTACTTCCCAAATGAAATTAACAATAGGGTTCAATTCCCCAAATGATTTCCAATTGATTCGTCTGTAATATGACAATTCCTAATTAATATATCTGCTATCTGTACCCAACAACTCCATTTTATAGGTATGACAGGGTCAGCATGTAGGGCGCCACGTAGCGGATTAGTACGACTGGCGTCAAAGCGTGGTCGGGAATAAGCGTAAGTTGCAGGGTGCTGGTGTAGTGGATTATAATACTATTTAAAATGGGCTATAAAAGGAATATTGGAGCATCGTGGTCTTTGTTGGAGTTAATGGGTCTTCTTGAAGACGAAGACGCACGTGTATATTTCGAAAGATCCAAGAGACATCTTGGTTTGCATCCGTTCCACCTAACGAATTTAAATACCGCGTTGCGGGAAACTTTTGACTCCAGTCTGTATCGTTATGACACAAAGTACGTATAATAGTTATATAGTCTTATAATTAAATTAGTAGAGATTGTCATATTTGTACTGTATTCGTTTTTAGCTTACATATATTTATAAAGGTTATGACTAACCTCAACTAGAATATTTTGCGAATGTTCGAGGTGTTAAGATCCAAACACGTTTTTGTTCTTTAAATATAACTCAGTTTATCCATTAATGCATTTTCTGTAGTATATACACATGGTAGTACATTTTTTAAGTATTTGTTCGAAAAAAGCAGACTGGATACTTGCAGATTTTTCATGTTTTGAATCACTATACAACGTAAATTATAAGTCATTTTATTGTGTGCTGAATTATCTCATTACGTTTTTTTAGCTTAAATGGAATCATCTTGTCGTATAAGAATCCAAAATTATTAAGTGCATTAGGAGATGTACTGTACGACTCACATTATATACATATTGATATGGAAGCAGATTTTTATGTATTCATACCTGAAGTAGGATGCTCTTTAAAAGGTAACTTTCATAACCGTGATTTCATAGATAATTGTACTGTTACTTGGAATTTAAATGTTTCTTTTATTTTTTGTTTTATCTCACACTACGCATCACTCTTTGAATATTGAGGAATTGTCAATAAAAAGGGAGAAGATCACGTAGGTGTTTTAATACATAAAGTACTTAACGTAACTATTCCCAAGCCTGAAGATGACGATGAAGACAATTGTGAAAATTGGCCTGGCTACAAAGTCAATGTGGGATAAGAAATCAAGTTTTCTGTAACTTTTATCGATTTTAAAGGTAGACTACCTTATATTCGTGGTGTTTTTAAAGAAGAGTAAGTACATTAATTATCGTTTTATTTCTAGATCTCGAACTCTATGAATATGAATGGAAAAAATAACATTTACATATATTTATAAAGAACTACTCACTCCTTTTGACAGAGATTATCTTCGTGGTTGCAAATTGTTCGGTGGAGAGGTAGAAGACGCATGTAATACGAAAGATCAAGATAGCACACAAGCAAGATAGGTAGATAATTGACAACTCGCAGCATGGAGTCAATATTGATAATGTCTTTGCGTACGGAACACCAAGAAAGGCTAAAGGAGAACAGAATAAGCACTTGACCGTTTGCAACGATATTAAGCAACAAGAGGAAGTAGTGGTGAACCAAACAGCGTCTGCTAAAAAGTCTATAAAGAAATTGAAAAAATTACATGTAAATTCAAGCGACGCGGCAAACAGTGAAACGAAGATTAAAACGTCAAAGTCTTTGACTAACAAGAAAGAATTATATGCAGAAAAAGTTAAAAGTACAAAGCATGCTATTACTATCGTGGAAGATGAGGAAGTCATTCCAGCAAAACTTTCAAAGTTGATAAAATTACAAACTCATTCAAAGAAGATAAAAGTAGAAAAGAACATCAACAACTCTAAGATTAATGTTACTATAGACGAGCGTGAAACTGTAGACACATCAACACGGAAAAAACGGAAAAAGAAATATTCAATATCCGAAGGCGATGTTAAGAGGGAAAAGGTGACTTGACAGTTTGACTTAGAGGGTTAACCCCTTGGCTACTGTGCTTAGCTTGGCTACTTGGCGCCTATAGGTGCTTAGAAATTTTGCGTCTGTGATACAGAGCGCCTATAGGCGCTTGTGAAAATATCTTGCGAAAAAACTTTACATTAACTCATGAAGGACTGGTATTGCTATACAGCAACACTCTGGCAGTGTTATGCGCAAGCAAAGATTTTCACAAACTCCGTCCTTCATGGGTTAATATTACATTTTTAATATTTATACTAATTTTCGGTTCAAAGAAATAAATAATATTATTTTGGTGTAGTGAAATTCAGTTTTTTGATTATTGAAATATGTTTTCACAAAAATGCACCCCTACCTAAAACCGTTCACCGTTGTCGGCGTACATCGTAACAACTCCTGCCGTATGGTACGGGCTGGTGCTTATCAAAAAAAAAAGAACATTTCGCGCTCGCTCCCAAAAGGAACAGATCTTGCTTAATCTTAGCGGTTTAATCACACATTTCGACCAAATAATTAGATTTTATCAGTGTTTCTGTTTCAAATGTCCTGTTATATTTCTATACTTCCGTTTTGCTTTCGTATTGTCATACTTGTGTATGTATAGGTATTTATACGTGACAATTAACCCTTTCGATATGGGCGGTTTCTTCGCCGCGGTACACCCGCTGAATGAACCGGGGTGACAAAACTGTTCCCATCTGTCGTGACTGTTTAACCGAGATTTCTTCGCATTTATTACCTTCGACGAGTGAGTTGTTTCGTCATCGCTATCGGACAGTGTCACACACGTTTCTTTTTTGCTTTTAAAGGTTTCGTTTTCATATCCCCTACATCCTCGCCATTTAAAAGAATCTTTTGCTCTTCCCTTAATTCCGAGGGTTCCATTTCTTTTCCCTCTGCGTCACCACTGTCAGATTCATTCTGCCTTTTCTTTTCCTTAGCAAAGCTCGTTTTCTTCCCATCCGCAATATCAATGTCGGTTCAAGAATGATGCCGTTTTCTTTTTACTTTTACCGTGCTCATTTCCTCCACGCCTGCATCTTCTTCCTTCCCTCACTCTGCCGGTTTCTTCTAGTCTAAGGCCCGTTTCACACTTACACGGCGACCGTCCAAATGGCGCCGTTTAAACGGTGCAGTTCCATTGGGTTGACTTCTCCCACGCAGACGGTTTTGCCAGTTTACAGTGAATTCGGAGTGAGTATGGATCGTGATCGTAGACGTATTATAGCAATGGTGGTATTATATAGACGCCATGCCGCCCGCTGTTGCTAGTTGACGGGATACACGTGGGGATGAACGTGTTCACGTGTTTAGCTCCACATAAAGTCGTCTCACTCGCACTCAAGTGCGTGCATAAGACTATCTCACTTCAACATAACTATGCATAACGTAACTTCAATTTTGTTTACTTTTGAAAATGATAGGAGCGCTAAAGCCACCCTCGGGAGAGAGTGCCAGACTTTACTATCTGGTCTTTATTTATTGTAACAAAGCCTTCATGAAAATTTCAGCCTGATTATAAATAACGTAAGAAAAACGTTGCTGGCTCCCGGACTATACCGGTATAAATGACTCGAGTACCGACCAAGCCTGGCCGAAGGTGAATTTCAAGACCCCTGCAACTGGCCTGTACAGAGCGGGACATCCTGTACAGTGAAAGTAAAAAAGGGGCAGGGGGGGGGGGGAAACTCAATCCGACGATAAAGTAAAAAAAATATATAAACACAACTGAAATAATATCGCATACTATATCCGATAGCGACGATTCAGAAGTTACTGTAAACAGCCACATCAAACTTTCTATAAGTTGGTGAAATTGGCGTTAGAGTACATATTGCGATATACATCGCCATAATCTCCGCACCCCCAGAAGTATTGAACGGTTGCGGTCTTATACCGTACCCGCGTTCGACCACTAGTGAGAGCCGAGAGGAGTCGGCACCATCTGGTGAGCGGCCGCCACAAGCATAGCGATTTAGGTGTATTGTGGATGAAATTAACAATAGGGTTCAATTCCCCAACTGATTTCCAATTGATTCGTCTGTAATTTGACAATTTCTAATTAATATCTGCTATCTATACGGCCAAGTAAAAAATAATTTATAATAAATTAATTAACGTTTCCCAAAATCTGAAACTAATTTCCTAAATATCCCCAAACTATTTCCAAACGATAAGAGTAATTCCTAATTAATTATAAAATTATTATTATTATCTGTCTAGCAGATAATAATTTTATAATTAATTAGAAATTATTCCTATCGTTTGGAAATAGTTTGGGGATATTTAGGAAATTAGTTTCAGATTTTGGGAAACGTTAATTAATTTATTATAAATTATTTTTTACTTGACCGTATAGATAGCAGATATTAATTAGAAATTGTCAAATTACAGACGAATCAATTGGAAATTACTTGGGGAATTGAACCCTATTATTAATTTCATTTGGGAAATAATACTTAATTAAACAGAAGAAGTAAATGTAGCGAGTTAAAAATAAAACTGATACCTCATGCTGTGCTTTATCTAGAAGCATAAAGATAAACCTATGTACCTATGAAAAGAAGATTATCAATCGAGTATTTACGTAAAGTAAGTAAAGATTAATTATGAATTCGTAATGAAGTACCTAATATTTGCAACAATATTTTTTAAACTATGTATAAAATAACTAAAATATCATTTTCAGAATTCTTCAGTTTTACTACTCTATTACAAAAATGTGCCATCCATTGAGATATATTATGGACATCCATTGGAAGGTCTTTAGTTGGTTCTTCTTTCGAAAAATGAGCCCAATGATGTTTATTAGCCTTGTAATTTTTAGAATATACTCATTAATTAGTCCTAATTTTTGTGAGAAGAATAATAACAACTTTATTATTATTTGCATGATTGTTTTCTCAAAAATTAGTATTGGTAGCTTTGAGATTTTCATGACTTATTTAGGATTAATTAATGAGCATATCCTAAGAATTTTAAGGCTGTACATCATTAGATTCATTTTTTGTAAGAAGTAACTGAGGGCCCTCCGTCAATAATCAAAAATATCTAATATACAATCTAATAATGAAGCTCTGGGAATTCAAGTGATAATTTAATTAGGGCCCACAAGACATGCCTTATAGAAATACATTGAAAGTATTATCTGTTATAATTAATATAAGCTAAGGAGTTTTTTCAATTATTTTAACTGAGCAGTAAAAACAAATTGATAACATTAAGAGTTAATTTTTACTTTCAGAGTTTATTATTAAATCAATAAAAACTATTTTACTTAATAAAACTATATATTGAATAATAATCTTTGCATTTTTATTTTATTATAATTGCGTGTTATTTCAATGAAAATAATTTACCCCAAATGAAATTATTGCTTATTATTATTGTATAATTTTAAAATAATGAAGGTGGATAAAATAATATTGTTTTTATGACTTTAAAGACTATCAAATTATCAATTTTCGATTAATATTTATCTAAAATAAATGTCAAAAATGTTAAGAAATTTGTAACACATTCCGATCGCGTGCGAATGATAAGATGACGCATAGTCGTACGAATAGAAAACAATTTCTTTGGAATGACTAAACGCACCGATTATAAGCATAGTTTTTAAAAAAATATGAAAGTAATATTCCCGAATTGTTTCAGGTTTCCGGTACGAAATAAATTATTTTTCCTGACCCTCTTATACATATGTTTGTACGGCTATTTTTTATAAGTTTGATATTAGACGCGTTATGAATTTTGTTCCATTAATCGGAACGTAACCGCCACCAATAACGGATCGACAATTACCCTCTTCCCCGTTACAGCTCGTCCGCCTAACGGTCGCAAAAAGAAAATGCGTCGACCTTACGAACGGACCATTTTTTGCCCCACTTCCGCTTTCTCCATTTTACCTCGCTCCGGACATTTTTTGTTTCGCCTGAGGAACCAAGTTAGCGACCTATATACGTACGAATATTTGCGTACGTCGCAGTCTACTTTTCAAATCGATCGATCGAATCGATCAATGGCCACAGCGCCCAACAAGATCGAGGCACTGGTCGGTCACGCGTGCGCAGGCTCACCGGCCCTGTTCTCTTTCGCGAACTTGGAAGCGGACCACGTGACGCGGGGAAAAGTAGCTCCGAGACCAGGAAGGGAGCCCTCGCGAAATTTGTCCTACTCTCGTGCTCTCGTACACACGCGATGAATAAAAACGTTCTTCGAAAAAAGCTCGATTGATTGGGCCTTTCAAGAAACTCAATGATGTACCATAGTCGAATTTTGGCCGAACCACCGACCCATGTGAACATATCCACGAGCCTCGTTTCAATCGGAGACAGATCGTTGACTCTCAGAAACCGATAGAAGTGCGAAACGATATTAGCGATCGCGGAGTTATCGCAAAATAAAATCATCGACTTCGCGTATCTACTGCTATATCGCGGTACGATTCTTATAACTGCGATTATCTTATCACCTTCGCAGAAGCACTCGAATATTTACGCGCGACGAGTGCTCTATCAGCTAGACGTTAAAATAAAAATGAGATAAGTTATTGAAAGGAGCGATAAATTATCGATTATAAATGATCACGAGAAGGACGATAAATCGTGAAAGAAGCGATCTCGAGGATCGACCGAGCCAAGGGAATGGCTCGGTTTAAAATGAGTTATTTCTCGGCGATTAAAAGAGGCGAACGAGAAGAGAGGAAGGAGGGGGGATTGCCCGAATTATTATAGGGGCGCCAGACGACTCTTTGTCAGTCATTAGACGACATTCGCCCGCACGGCGGGTCGCCGACTGAACACGTGAGGGGTCACGTTTAAGGTCGCCCCCTCGATTAGCCGAAACGCTATTATGTCTAGCGTGAATCGGTCGACCAGTCCTTCCTTCGTGCGGCTGCGAAACGCGGGATTGCGCTTCCGATAGTCCTCCTCCCGTGGAGGAGACGCGGCTCCCTGAGATATGTAGGAGGTGGCCACTTATTTAACATGGTCGACCGCCCCGACAGTATTCAGTCGACTACCGGCCAGAACGACGGTGCATTCTCATTTCTTCGCTTACACCTCGCGAAGTCGCGTCGCGTATTTCGAAGAGTTCACGACATGATTCTCTTGATCGGCTTCGTCTGCCTTTTCTCATCACGTGAGTACCTCTCGATTTCTCGTTTCTTTTTGTGTTCCCTCCTTCCCCCGATTTTTCGATAACGCCAATAATTCGGTGCAAAAATAGTGCGGAGAGTGGTCCAGTGTTAATACCTTCGAACAAAAACAATCGCGGTGTCAATCGGTCGAATAAGGAACGTCGATCGTTGCTGCTATTCCAACGGATGGATCATTATAATCCACACGGAAAACAAAGTGGTAAATTTCGGGACAAGGCCAATTTCTTGTTATGATAATTACAATTTTAGTAAAAATTATAGTAAAACTTGTAGAAGTTGCAAGCGCTTGCTGTAATTTTTACTAAAATTGTAGTTGCCGTAACAATAAATTGGCCTTGTCCCGAATTTTACCACAAACTTTGTTGATGTTACAATTTATTCTTTTTTTCGTGCAGACAATACAATCCAAATAGTCATCCATAGGCAGTCTAATGTCTCGTTTTTTGTTAACTTATAGATTTCATGCTGTCAAAAAGATGACTGCAGGCTAAATTCAAAAATTGAGTTATCAAAAAGTCATTAGATTGCCTGCGGATGACTACAAAAATGCTTTCTGGCTTGTGTTGTCAGGGAACCCGGTATTATCGTCGTCAAGGTCACCGTAAAAGCACGTCGATCCTTACTCCAAAAATTTTGCCACGCATTGATATACATCACTATTATATAGATAGGGGGGGGGGGGGGAGATTGACGTCTTCCTCTTTCGAAATTCGTCTCAGCTCCCTCCTCGCGTAATGAGCACCCGGTTCGTCGTTCCTTTAATTACCCGTCGACTTTCCACGCAGAGAAAAAGAAGTAATCGGATCTACTAACAATTACTTGCGGGGTCCCAAGTAATTATTTATTTACATCAATTTGATCTTTTTCCATATTAATTTGACATTTCTTCCTTGCAATCACATACTATTTCCATATGATTGTAAGAGATAATATCAAATCGATGTATTGAGAGATTTCATTGATATAAATAAATAATTACTTGCGAACCAAGTAATATTCAGAGTACACCCAACTAATTCTTTTTCCCTGTGCATCGCTACGCGACTCGAGCGAGAGATTCGAGATGCGAGATATTCGCCTCGCGATTTCGGGGAGAAAAAGCCACGCGGGGAAGAAAACGATTCACGATGGACACCACCGCGTTCGATCTAAAACTCGCCTTACTAGTCGTAAAGCGATACGGCAATCGCTTCGGTGCATAACGCGAGCGTTGCACGACCTCGGTGTCTATTCGTACGCCGCGCTCTCGCGTAAACGCGGAAGGAAATTAAATTGGAGCGTCTCTCTCGTCGCGCGAGCGACGATCGAGATCGAGCCACTAATAGGTACATACTGTCAACTATCGACGACGGCTTTCTTCGCGAGTACGCGTCGCGCGAATTATCGGCGCCTATTGGTTCGCCCCGTTGTCATCGGAGCGCGGGCCATTCGACGCGTGTCAACATACCTGTACGACGGAAAAAAATGTGGATATCGGAGTAAATGCGCCCAGGGCTCGTAGGAGAGATCTTCGGCCTCCTTGAGAGCCGCGCCGCGGGGAAAGGAGCCGGTGAAACGGAGAAAGGAAGAAGCATGGGAATCGGCAGCCGACCCTAATGTCGAAACGCATGAGAGGTGCTAACGAACGCGACTTTAAAATACACCTCGCCGACGTCGTTCCTAATCCGGGGTATCGGAAAGCCCCGCGATAGATTTACTTTTAGAAATGTATTTTAGTCGCGACCAACGCAGGTGAGAGTAGGAGAGTGGCGACGCATCTGCGTAACGAAAACGCGGTCGGATGTGATCCCGAGAAATTTATATCCTGCGTCTCTCCGATAGTGATATTTAGAGTCGCCTGTATCTTTGTTGCTCGCGACGACAGGGATGATCGATAGCGATGAAATGGACGTTACTGTTTGTTCCGTGAACCGTATGTACCGCATGACCTACGATAAATCGAACGTATGGAAGAAAACTAATTTTGGCTTAGTAATAACATCGAAAGTCAATTATTAGAATAGTAACATTTTTTGTTACGGTAACAAAAACAGTTTTTTGTTGGGATGAAAATGTTTGACAGGTTCCCTTGGTTGCGATGAAAATCATTGCTTTTTCTCTCCTTTTTTTTTCGTTGCAATAACAAATCGGTCTGTTGTCACTAGTTTTACTCAAATATTTGTTACGGTAACATAAATAATGTTACACTAACCATTTATTTTTTTCCACGCGGGTGTATCTAGATTTTTTCTTTGAATTTCACTTCGATGTTGTTAGTTTCAACTGGCTCTGCGAGAGAGCATTGTGAAAGGCTGATAAAGCCAACTCTCTCTGAAACTGATACGACCGAAGTCAAATTCAGAGAAGAAGTTTAGATAAACCTGCTCGGTTTACTGTACGATACTGAGCGTACGATATAAGTACATCGTTGTAATATAAATGAGAATCGGACAGGGTGGCCACTGTGTGATTCCGATGAAAATATTTTTCTGATGATCCCAAAAACTTCCCCGGCAAATCCTTTAGAGAGAGAAAGAGTTACGAAGAAACAAAACTATTTTTCGACCGAAAAAAAAATCGGAAAAACTTAATTAAAAGCATAAATTCGCCTGGATCAAATTTCAAAAATTCAATTTACGAGTTTTCCCTGACATTTCCCTGGTGCATTTAAAATATTAGTTCTCCTGACAATCGCCACTCTAATCGGGTCCACTTTTCGCTGCTTTCGCCAAAGATCGCGTGACTCTTACGCCTAGAACGCTTCACCTTGAATCAATCGATAACCGCGCGTAGGAAAATTATCTTCGACACTCTTAATGTGCATCGCGTGAGCCCAAGCAAAAAACTGCAAATCGCAATCGCCAAAGAAACGCGTTATTCGCGACGTACAGGGTACCGGGCGACGCCAGTCATTGTTTCGAGACACGGACAAACGAGTGTATCACGCGGATAGCCGTGGCATTAGACGTTTCCCGTCACCTTCGGGGCCCCGTGATATCCTTCGACCGGATTCTGTAGGGGTTCTCGACTCGCGGCGCGCGCACCCAACCTCTCGCGGAGCCTGATTAGATATTGTGCCACTGCGACGGGGGCTCAGACTCGCGAAGAAACCGGTCCGGAACTGCATCGAATCGCCGAGAGGAGTAGTTTCGCACTCGCGCGTGAAAAGCGCGGGGATTCCCGTGGTTTTGCGGAACACGCGCAAATTGGTGTCTTGTAACGCCGCGATCGTTCACCGCTATACTATACGTGGAGCCGTCATTCGCCCCGATGCACGTCCGAACTTGGATACATTAATTTTGTTATTGCAAATTCGAAAAATGTTGACAAAATTATCTTAAATACCTTAAGATTGTGACAAAAATCGGAATCTCTGGAATCGAACTCTCGACCATCCTATCTTATGTATTTTTTTGCGCTGATTACGAAAATTATAGATACATCGAGGATATCTCAAAGAAAGACCGAAATATCGATGATTTTTCCGTGAAAAAAATAATTGTCTGGTACATGAAATCATCGATATCTTATATTTCCTTTGAGATATCATCAATATATCTGACATTTTTGGAATCAGCGTGAAAAAATACATCGGATAGGGTGGTCGAGAGATCGATTTCAGAGATTTCAATTTTCGCGGAAAATTGAAAAAATGTTGAGTATATGCCTTAAGATTTTGACAAAAATCGAAATCTCTGGAATTAAACTCTCGACCATCCTATCTTATGTATTTTTTCGCGCTGATTACGAAAATTATAGTTATATTGAGGATATCTCAAAGGAAGACCGAAATATCGATGATTTTCCGAGAAAAAAATAATTGTCTGTACATGAAAAATCACCGATATCTTATATTTCCTTTGAAATATCGTCAATATATCTGCCATTTTCGGAGAGAATCAGCGTGAAAAAATACATCAATTAGGGTGGTCGAGAGTTTGATTGAAAAAATTTCAAGGGAGTTAAAAATTAAAATCTTTTATCTTATGTATTTTTTGTAGGCATACTGACCAGTACTAAAAGGTTTGAATTTCTACTGATAGATGACGTGGAAATGCTCATTCACTTAAAATAGCCAGGAGGTTCAATTTAGGTACCGGTTCAATGCAGGCAACTCTCCCCTAACTCAGCGAATCATTATTTTTTCGAACCGTCTCGTTTTCGTTTGTTATATCGAATATATTACAAACTAAATTTAAAACTGAATATTTTTTTCACGTTGAGATCGAACTAAACCACGAGCGGGCGCGTTATTCGCGAGGAAATCGCACGATTTCGTCTGGCTATACGCGTGTGGTATCGGCGAGACGGAAAATTTCTATCGTTCTCGCGGTATCAGTGGATGTGTGTATGCAGAAACGGGAGCATGTGTGGCCGCACACGCGTCTCGACTTTCCCGCGATTGCTAAAACCAAACACGCGGCTTTAGCGCGAGGTTTTCTCTCGTTGAGAGGGAACAGAGTTGGGTGTAGCGCTCGTAAAAGTGGCGAATGGATACGCAAATGAGTCGGTACACTTTTCTCTTCCGCGTAGAATAAATTCGCGCGGTCGAACGAGGAACGCGAGGGGAAGGAGAAACCGCGTCGCTATACGCGGCGAGCTTCCTCTACAATCGCTTGTAGAAGAGAAGAGAAACGGAAGCTCCGTTTAAGGATAATACACGTTCGTACTAAGAAGGGGAAGTTCTCTGCGAAACGACGACGCTAATCGCAGCGAAAAATCGCAACCGCGTACCGGGAAACGGTAACGTTCGCGTGCGACAAGGACACGGTTTCTTTTTTACGAACGATGATTACGACAAATTACGATAACGCCCGCGCGACGACGAAGTACCGTTGCGCTATTACATCCAGCGCGAAACGCCGATCGTGTAAACCGATGTCCTTTCGAGTCGGACGAACGGGAAGGTGTATCGTATTGAAAGAAATAAATGTGGTTATGAATTAAATAAGTTTGGTGACTAGCACCAGTTTGTATAGTCGTCGTAACTATTTTTAGTTACCGAAACAAAAGAATTGTTGCGATAACTATATTATACCTATGTAAAACTGGTGCTGATTACAAAACTGAAACAGTTGAGTCCAAAATAGTTGTCACTACTCTTCTTTCTCGGTGCAGGCTTCACAGTGTGTTCCTTATTCCCTTTTATTCCTCTAATTTTTGAAGTTTTCCCTTTTTCACCCTAAAACTTGCGACTTTTCCCATTTTCCCTTATAATCATATATAAAACCATCTATTATAGAGATTTACTGTTGAGTGTGTCTTTTCATCGTTTCAAATTATGTGAAATGGGTCAAAATATCCAATCTTTTTTTTGGCTAAAATTGTGTTACAGTCCTTACTTTATCTATTTATCTGCATCGACATTTCGTTTAAAATATAATAATCTAGTTGAATTAATGTTTCTTACCGGAAACTAGAGATATGGCAAATATTCTCTTTCCCTTAAATCAGATTGCGATACTAAGATTTAAGTTACACAACACGAGGTATAAATTTTTAAATTACAAAAGCATTCTTTATTTACATAATAAATATTAATATTTCATTGTAAATCTTAAAAATTGTTATTTTTTTAAAAGCACTGCACTTTTCTAATTTCTAGAAGACCTCCTTTTTAAAATCATAACTGTCCCCTTTTTTTTGCCTACATTTCCCCTATTTCCCCTAAGGTTAAATAAATAGGAGCAGTGAAGCCTAGTGTATTTAAGTCCAGACCCAATTCGAAGCGCGTGACGCAACGTTAATTTCCCGTGTCTTTACCAATTCCCTTCTCTTCATTACCGCGCGCGCCGCCCGAAGCCAGTACCTATGTATGCGGGTGCAGATATATTCATCCGCGTGGCAGAGCCAATAAACGAACCCGGGCACGATGGGAGCTAGACGATTAAACTATACGTCTTGCACAAAGAAAAACAAGAATCGGGCGGAAATCGGCTTTGAAAAGAACGTCCCGCCGCCGCCGCCGCCGCCGCCGCCGCCGCCGCCGCCGCCGCCGCCGCCGCCGCCGCCGCCGCCCTTCTTCGATACCGGAAATCGCGAGAGCGTGGGATCAAAGAATCGCCGCTATTCCGCGTGGCGAATAAGCGCAAATCGAAGCGGTTAACGCACACCATGACTAAATTACGTTACGTCGTGACGTTACGTGCAGCGAGCGGTATACGTATCGCGCGTATTTTATACACGGTCCGCGCGCGGTTGCATAACGGAAGAACGTGCGCCCCGGCCGGGGGACACGCGTCCATACATGGATATATCGGCGCACGTTTATGAGCACGTTCCGTCAGGAGATCGAAATCGCCAGGATGCACAGCGCCTTGCGTGACGGACAGCCGGAAAAGCGACGACACTCGACGACAGTTTCGCGCGATCGTCGCGAAGATTCGAGACGGTTTTACGAGGGCAATATCTCTCGCGAGAATATAACGGTGGCACGGGCCGTGAGATAACCGTAATTCCGAACACTTGGCGCGCAGATTGAACGCGTGATCGACACGCTCGGTCGACCGGCCGGTGAGCATTGTGACACGGGAAAAAACCGTGAGCGAGGCGGCCCTTCCGCGAGGAAAATCAAAGCAGGGGGAAAAATCGCACGGAAGTACCAGAAACGGAAGTCGAATCGAAGACGAGGTCGAATTCTGGATACGAGAAAGTGAAGAGGTCCCGCATGAGTAACCAGCTGTGTAAATATCGTGCGAGGATAATTTAGCTACGTATACGTGCGGACGTAAGTACACTGAGATACTTAATTGCTGGTGCCGAAAAAATACATATTTTTTCTTTAATCAAAAACATGGTATAATTCCAAGATCAAGCCATCGTTTTCTTCGTGTGAGAAAATACTTGATAGGCTCGAGTAATTGTTTTTCTTTCGCGAAAGTAAAATTTCTCGTCCCAACGAAGATATCCTTGAGAGAATCAAGAATATAATATATTCTTCGACCAAGAATCTGTATCATGGTGTCTAACAAAATGAAAGAAAAAAATGTCCTGACTCTTTCTAGTTTTTCAGTCTGAAATAGCCAAATTTTCCTAATCATTATCGGTACATTATTATTACATCTGAAAAATAAACATTAACATTATTTAATTTACATTAATAATATTAATGTTTATTTTTCAGATGTCATAATGTTTCTGGTCCAAGAAATATTTGTTTACAATAGCAATTATTATTTCTTTCTGTGTGAATCAAGAGAGCAGTCTTCTCTCGCGTTGCGTCGTTGTATAATGCTCGCCACTCAACGATTCGACATGCCCGACGAGTCTGTTATACGGTCAAAGTATACGCCGGTTACCCCGCTTCCGGTTTGGCTCTTCGATGCGGATACGCCGAGGCGGAATGACGCTTCGATTCGGGGATAGAAAAAGAACGAGGCTAGAGCAAATGGGAACGAGAAGATAAATGTCTACTTAAGATATTACTTAGTAGAATTCAGATTAGTATTATCCTTCGACAACTCGTTCTTTCGCGCTCGATTCTCTCTGCACGTGCGACGCACATGCAGGACCGCGCGCGGATAAAGTAAAGCGTAATGATAGCTGCCAACGGTAGGCTTCGTTCGAGCACACGTGCCGATTGTTCGTTTCGCGCGAAGTACGATATAAATACAGTCGCTAGGAAGAATCACGCGAACGTTTATAGATAGATACGGGTACGTGTGACTATTTTGAATTGCGAATGAGAATCCGAAGAGAGAAAATCTCTGATTAAGATGCGTGCATCTACACACAAGTGCGATTAAAGTTTACACCCGCGGAGTCAGGTTAATTACGCGTCGAAGATTATTTCCGCATAAAAAGAAGTTAGATCGTTTGATAGTTATCACGATCCTTCGAATTCGTTGACGTCAGATTTCTTTTTCCATCGTCCGATCATCGCGAAGGTGCGTCTGCAGTCGCAATTATCTCCCTTCCTATGCACTTCTCGCCTATATTGACATAGAACTTTCTTGTGTAGATCGAGATATTTTCTTCAAAAAGAGTATAACATCAATTTTGACCCAAATTCACAGGTAAGGAGATAATTGCGACCAAAGCCGCTTTGTTTAAGTCGGTGATAAGGCCAATTGTCCAAGGTGCTGAGCGTAGTAACACGCTTAATAAGGCGTGGTCACGATTTGCAAAAGGAAAAAGAATAATCGTTAGTAATGATCGACATTACCCGACGCAACGGCCGTCGTCGATTATCGTAAAAGCGCAAGTTTATCGCGCAGATAATACGCATAACACCAGAAGAACGCGTTCGATACGATGGAATTTTACCGCGGCGTACCTCCCCTTAATAGATATATAGACATATGTAATCCATACACGCTCGAGGAGATACGAATCGCGTGTCCTTTCGTTAAATCGAACAACTGACAATAAGTAATAAGTTCAACGATCACGAGGTACGATCGTTCACGTACGGTCACTGCTCGCGCGTTACCCATTCCGAGACACGAATGATCAATGCTCTATCTGTTACGTCTCGTCGACTTTTTTCATTTTGCAAAGTGGGTTTCTTCCCGCAGATGTCGCGGCTCACGATTACATCTTCGCCTACGAGGGGATTCACGGTGAGTAAAACGTAACGGAGGGACGCATGCGTCTCACCCTTATTGAAAAAATATCATAGATTCTCAATGACAACTTGTAGAAATCCTATAGAATCCCCATGAGAATTTGAGTGCTTCAGACACAGGAATTCCAGATATCCAATAATAAGAATCTAAGATTGATGAATAGGAATGTATGGGATTCTATGTGTATCTATAGAAACAAATAAAATCTTGTAAGGTTCTATTAATAATTACGAATGAAACGGCGTGTATAGGTTTTTATTATCTTTCTGGGATTCAACTTGTTTTTGCAGATACATATAAGTTTCGGTGAATCCCTGTTTATCATCTCAGATTCAAACAAAAACCAATGAGTTCCTATTCGTCCTTCTCAAGCTCTTCTGGTGGATATCTGAAATTGCTGTATCAAAAACACATCACATTCCTATAGAAATTGTTTATGGGAATCTACGAGATCTTTTCAATAGAAACCTATGGTAATTTCGCCCGTTCATCGCAGGACCCGACTACTGGAGCAAGGAGTACAACACTTGCGTTGGCAAACACCAGTCGCCGATTAACATAGAAGAGCACAATGTGCGTAATGTGACTCTGCCGTCTCTGAACTTCTTAAATTTCGACGTGAAGCGCACCGCAATCCTCATGAACAACGGTCATACAGGTAGGATTTCGTGTCGGCGTTCTTTCTTCGGGAATAATCTGCACGCGCGTTTATAACAAAATTCGACCTGCGAATAAAAGATTCCCTGGTAACGAAACACAAAGAGACCTTCCGGCGAACGAAGCATCACCGATACACCCGTTCTTACGTCACGAGCATGACGAAGCGAGCGCGTAGGTATGCATTTTAGATAAAGGATCGAATTCCCGGCACGGAAGACCCATGATCGGAGTAGAGTTACATACAAAGTGAATGTAGATACCGAACGTAGGACGCACGAACGACGAGTAGATGCGACAGATACGCCTATTCCTCACTTTCGATGCATAGATAGCCATAAATGGACTGCATATTTTATCGGTGACGTCAATTCGACCCCCCGGATGAAATTTTTAACGCGTTCATCGACACTCGGGAATTTTTGCAATCGTCCACGGTGTAAAACCGCAGCCGGAACCGCATTGCGATAACCGATAAGTAACGAGCACGTAATTTCGAGGAGTGGAAGAGTTATTGCAGTGGAACGCGAGTATGAATAGTTATAGGAATAACACACGTGTGAAGGAATCCGTTGCAGCGTTCGTTTTATGCGAGAAATCAGATCAAATTATTCATCGTATCCTTGGATACTCGTACTCGCGTGCGGACATTCTATTCGCATCTATAGATAGTCGGATAATTCGTTCCACCGGACGAAACTATAACCAGTAATCTCCCTGTAATGACAGTAAATTGTAAATATACATAGGAAGGCCGATGTCTGACTTCCCACGAATGCGTGCGTGGAAATTGATAAAATAGCACATTCTCGCATCTCTCTAAAATGTATCGTTTCGTCTGTGAAGTTATGCTCGCCATGAACGAATCGTCAGAACCAATGGCCCTCGTACAGGGTGGACCACTGGGCAACGATACGTACGTCTTTCAGCAGCTTCACTTTCACTGGGGACAGGACGATTTGGAGGGCTCCGAGGATCTCATCAACAATCACTCGTACGCCATGGAGCTCCACGCTGTCTTTTATAAAAAGGAATACGAGTCGCCGGACGAGGCGATGAGACATCTCGACGGTCTCACCGTACTCGCTTATTTCTTCGAGGTAGGATTCGATTACGACGGATTGGGATGGAAAGTTTCAAAATGAAACAGTATACTAAAATGCATGGGACTCTATGGAAATGTCTAGTGCCGATGGAACGCGCATTTATGGCCAAAGTGTCCAGGAAAATCAAAATTTGAAATTCCCTGACTTTTCCAGGATTTCCAGGCCTAAAATATACGTATTTTTCCCTGACTAGCCTAAAGTTATTCCTTTATGTTACTAAAGCAATCATTGAGTTCAGATTCTAAACTCGATGATTGATTCATTATGATAAATTGAAAATAGTTTAGTTTAAAACAAGACAAATTTAGGAACACTTTCAACTTCTCGACCGATAGGTCAATGAAATATATTACGCGCCCTGGGTAGAAGTGAGTTGATTGGAGCAATTTTGCATATAGCTGACTAGAGTCCAATAAGAACGTAGACTTTCCGAACGTTCGGAACTATCATATGAGGCTAAATTTACTCGCCGTGAAAGGAACTTCAATCATTATTATCTCATTGTCCATGAGCTTTTGGCTCATTACATTTTCATCTATAACAGTCTTATATCGATGTAGGCGAAAAGTTCATAAATAATAAGATAATAGTGATGAAGTTTCTTTCCTGGCGAATAAGTTTAGCCTCATATGGTATAATAGTACAGAAACGCGATATAGCAGGCTTGCGATTTTCAATCCGATTTCCGTAAAAGCTATTCTAAAGACTTCAGGGAAAAAATCCATAAAAATTTTCGGATTCCCTGATTTTTCCAGAAATATCAAATTCTCTGACAATTCCAGATTTTCCTGACCGCCAGACACCCTGTATAACATTGCTACGTTTCAGGCGTCTAACAAGGACAATCCGATTTACGCCCCGATAGTGAAAACCCTCCCCAATATCGAAGAAAAGGGGAAGACGAAACTGATACCCTTGATCTTGGAGACGCTACTGCTACCAAAAAAGGAGCTCGCGGGGAACTATTTCACCTATAACGGCTCTTTGACGACTCCACCATGCTCGGAAATCGTTACTTGGATCGACTTTAAAGAACCCCTCGTTCTGTCTCACGATCAGGTTCGCGATAAACAGTATCCCCTCATTTTCTTTTGTTCCCTTTACTCGCCCTATTAATCTACTCTCGTTCACTCTTGCCAAATCTTAGATCGCAGCTTTCCGCGACGTCCGCAGTTCCGAAGGGCGAAAGATGACGCACAATTTTCGCCCGGTTCAACCGCTCGCGGACAGATTTGTCTTTCACAATATTCCGGATGGTAATTATCCGGGAATCGAGGATCATTTGAGAGATATCACCGAGATGCACAAATACGAGCACGACCACCACCATCATCATCATCGAGCGCATGTCGAGGGACAGAACTCGGGGCCGCGCGAGGCTGGCGTTTCGGCGATCATCACGATCGTAGCACTCTTAGCTAGCGTGCGGTAATCTCGCGATGGGCGTAGCGGGATCGCGATCTATGCCCCGAGCTCATTATCGAAAGGGCAATATCTTTGGATCGAAAGATCCGTCTTAATGGCCGCATCACTTGCGCCATGCGGCGTGCGCCGTGGATAGTCGCACGAAAAAGTCATCAAGCCTACGCTGGACGTATCGCTAATTCTCACAAAGCGTGCGTTACTCATCGCTCGGTTTTTATGGGCTCAAAAAAAACAAAGGATTTCTGTGCGCGAGGTGTAATTGGCCGCACGTGTGTTTAGCGTTGGTCACGCGGATGTGTATCTCAAGAATGACACATTCCCGTGTCCGGATAAACGCATCTTACGCGTAGACCGATTTTTACTTGAGGTTCTTTATAACAATGATCAAAGTAGTCGCGTGAACGTGTATAATTGTGGAATCGAGTGTGACGCGTATAAATTTGAGTGATTTCTGACGAAGTGTTCAATAATTTTTTACCCCCCAAATACATATGAAAATTCAATATAACGTTAAATGCAGTCATATTTTTTGGGGCCATACGTTTCAATGACAAATAAGCCAAAGTTTTACCTCTAGAACTCATCAAACCACAACTCTATTTGGTATATTACTTTATGTTAGTTCAAAAATTGCAAATATATCGAGAATATGTCAAAGTACCACCAATATATTGACAATTTTAAACAATTTCTTATAACGACGTAGACATAAATAGTTTAATTCATTTTTCTTAATTATTTATATTAAACGTAGAATTGTTCTATCGTGAAGTAGAAAAGGTATCAAATTGCATTTGACATTTGCTAAGTTTCCCTGCAGGTACAACAGGCAAATGTTTTAAGTTTCACCATCGATCAACTAACAATAAATCTCGATGTGTAAAAAATTTTAAATAAAATGTATTTACACTGCATCAGTTCCAGTGCTGGAAGACATGCTGACGATGGTGGCGAGATCATCTTGGCCTTGCTTCAATCGTTCTCTGATCAGCTCAGCTATCGCCTTCTGCGTTCTCCTTTCCAATTTCTCGAGCTTCTTAGCGACGTCTCTCTTCAAGTCCCAATCGGGTTTACGAGGCGCCAAATTGCTTATATCCTAGAATCAAAGACAACGTAAAATGATTTGTCATCTAGGGAATTTAGGGAGCAAAAGTGGATTAGAAAGAGAAAAACTTACGAGTTCTTCGATGACCACTTTACTGTTGGCCGCCTTCAATTGATCTTGAACCTCAGCCTCTATGTCTCCGGCTTTGGCATCTTCTAATACTTTGTCCTTCAGACTGTCATCCTGTGGTCTGTAGCTCCGAAATTTTGGCCTGGAAACGTTGAAATTTTAAGAATTCTATCTGGTTTAGAGGTTATGATCCAAGATTTTTCTGTACGCCAATCGCTGAAAGGTTTGAACGTACTTCATTAACTGTCCCGAATCCTCAACTTTGCTTTCCTTGCTCTCTTCGGCCTTCCTCTTCAGTGCTTGCAATCGTTCTTTTCTTTTAAAAGCTTCTTCCTCTAAAGAGCCTACCTTGTTGTCAGTCATGTCAGTCTGATTTTACTTGCCCAACTTATCGCGAAAGACCTTCAATTCGAGTGACGATGGCGATTATTCAATTTTTACAAAATCGCAATTTTTGTGTACCCTTGATTTCAAATCGTAAACAACGTCCACACGAGCTTGCAAAAATAACGTGCCGGCTCATGTGGCGGTTATGTACCGGGATAAAAACTTTCGTTCAGTCGGTATACGAAGTGTACCAACCGGGAAAATATCATTTACTAACTCAAGATGAAAGAGTAAACGTCCTTTCCGTCATTTCTCTAACACAGATCCCTCTAACCGGAATCCTGAGAAACTTATTGATATCGGAAGCGCATTTCGAAACAATGGCGGGTTCAACGGAGAACCGGCGCACTTCTCCGTCGCGACGTCGCGAAAATTGACAAATAATACCGAATTTCGTATAAGCGCGACGTAACGAAGCTTTCGCAGAGTTTGAGACTGATAAACGAAGTGTCGCGGTCACATGAAACACACTGACGACGATTACATTCAGCGAAAACTGTTTAGAAATTTGTCACACGCGACGCAGTTTCACCGCACGAGAACTTCTTTAAATGAGCACTGATTGACTACTGCGGATCAGCCATGCCCGAGTCGAACGACTCAAGATGGCCACCCGAGCGACGGCTGTGATTGGCTCGCTGGATGTTACTTCGCACTGACCAACTGCCGCGGACAATTAATGTAATGTAGGTAATGTAGCTGGAAACTTGATGAAAGAAAATGCCACGGAATATGATTTAGACTTGTTGTTTTTGAGAAACATTTATAAAAACCTCCACTGGGTTAATAAACTACTAGAATTATGGTATTGGGCACAGTTTGCTTCTTATATTTCTGGTTTAGCAACCCGATGAATGCTTCGGACGTGAATGCTACAACGAAGGAAACGTCGGACGATCGACAATATACATTGTTAATGATTGATATCTGAATTTTATTGCCTATGATATTACGATGCACTCACTACATTCGGAATCAACAGGGTCCGTTTTTCAGTTAAAATCATAACGCACTGATCGACTAATTCACGAAAAAATAAGTCATTCTCAAACTTTTCCAGTGGATAGGTATTTGGAATTGCTGTGTCCAAAGCACATCAGATAGCCATATAGAAATTGTCTATAGGAATCTATGAGATCTTTTCAATAAGGGAGGAAGAGTATTGGGAAAGTATATCATAACAGCTTGAAAACTCTATCCCTAAAATTCATACAGAAAAAAATTTCTACGAGATACTACTTGACAACGGAATAATAAATATTTAAGCATATAAGCTTTTATTGATTCATTTATTACATGATTCCACTTACAATAGCTCTAGTGTAAGTCATTAATCATTATAATAATAAATATATACGTTACAGCGTCAATGCGTATCTCGATAGTAAATGACGGAACGCAAAATTGCATGATTCACTTTGAACTTACAAATAAATATACGGACTTACAGACTTAGTACGGATGGGCATTTTGGTAATTCCGCCGTTTTTTATTTATATTAAATTTATTTATATATATAATATATATATACTATATTTATAATAAGTAATTGTATTCTCTTTTTCGTTTTACCCTTCCGATATAGCCCGCATATAATAATTGTTCGACGTAATTACATATCATCTCGTGTTCACGCAGCTTGGTCGTCGATTCGCAACACTTCTCCCATCCTTCTTTATTATTATCGTAGAGATCTTAAGTATTAATACAGCTTACAATATATATAATAATCATTACGTCGTATTATTAACAAAATAAAACTATCAATCGCTACAACAGTCAGCAAGCGAAAATTGGTAACACAGTTCAAAACGACAATCGTCGCCAACCGAATGTCCGTCCATCAGCTTCCAATGATAAACGATCAAATGCATTTCCAATTAAATTAATAATCAAACGTACGCGCGGCTCCGTACGTTATCCTTGACTAGAGACGTATCGTTGCATTATCGGATTCTATGGCAAACGCGGTCCGGCTTGTCGTTCGTAAAAGTAAAAACCTTTTCAAAATCATCGATACACGACTTCAACGAGAGGATTCGACCGATCGTCGCTCCGATGCGTTCGCATTCTACCCGTTGATCCCGTGTCCGGTTCATTATCGTCACTGCGCAACGAGCGATTGCAAATACGCCCGATGCACGATCCCGAGAAATGAATAATCGCGCATAGTATATGATCGAACCCCGACGCGTCGTGCCGTTCGAGACGAAAGGACAACGAAGAAACGTCAGGGTACCGCGGCAGTTGACGAGAATACGCTATATACGAGAAAGTCGAGTGCACCGTCACCGCGAGGTTCGAAATAAAGCTGCTACGATATATTTTTCCAAGATCAAAACGAGAGTCGGGGCCCCGGTCGAAATAACGGTGCACCCTCGCGCCCAATTTACTACGAAGATCTCTCGATCCCGCGACCTTCCCGCGAAAACGCGCCGCGAAATCGCCGCAAATTATTATTCTAAATATAAAAATATCTACCGAAAACAGAGTATATTCCCTCTTCGCGTCTCTCCTCTCGTGGCTCTCTTCCCCTCTCTCTCTTTTCCCATCGCATAAATATATAATCAGGACAATGATTTGCAGCTCCAAAGAGATCACATATACGCGCACCCTCATATACTCCTTATATATGTACACTCTCTCTCTCTCTCGCTCGCAAACGAAACGGCGGTGCTCCTTGTATACGATTTCGGCCGAGAGTTTTCGAGAACGAGTTTCTATACAGCGAACGAGGTACGCGTTACGGAGATCGGCGTATCGATCGACGATGAATTGCCGTCGAGAGCCGCTTTCGGAAGTTCGGTACGCGGCGGATTCGAAGAACGATCCTCCGGCGGTACTTCCGGAGGAAAATCACGCGTAGCCCTTTCGACGAGGCTTTTTAACAATCGCGCCGTGCAGTGCGATACCTTCGGTACTCTACGCAGGCTCGTGTACGTGTACAAGGGTCGTGTGTGTATATTTACGTGTGTTACGATCGAGATATTTGTGCAGACATGCATGAAAAGCCTCGTACGCTTTCGCGCTGCTATTCGCGTTACCCCGATAGGCAATATTGCGTTGCAACCGGACCGAGCGCGGTGCAGGAAACGCGTACGAATCCGAGGGTGATACCGGGCGTAGGAACTCGGGGATTCCGTCGTCGAATCAAGATGGGACATCGAGAAAAGCATCCGCGTGATGCCATGTAAATCCGAGCGGTGCGAATATAAACACTCGTGCGTCGCGCAGGGATTGCTTAAAGGATCCGATTAAATCCGATTCAAACCTATTCACTTCGTCAATCGGTTTAATCCGATTTCTGTCTTAGTATTTTCCTATTTGAACATATTTCTTATTTGAGAAATACCGATGGGTTTGTATTGGAAAATTACACCTCCTACTTCAAATAGATTTGGTCGGAAAATAATAATCGCTGTGAAACACAAATTGAGTATATCAGATTCCATTTGAATCTTATAAAAAGATGAATGGGGTCCGGACCAATTTATTCTAATTTGAAAAAAAATGAATTGGAAAATAACGTTCAAGTCGGAAATTTCCAGGACAAAAATCGGATTTGTTCCGATTTATTCCGATTTGCTTGGCTCTAATCGGCTTCAAGCGGATCTTTTAAGTGGGGAATGTAAACACTCGTGAGTCACGTGCTCATGTTTTACACCGAATAGCACGAAGACGTCTATAAATGATCGTTCTGACGTCTTGGATCATTTTGCGATAACGTGGTATGTCCACTCAAGTGACGTCTTTAAGGCATTTCATCAATAGTCTCTCAAAGACGTCTTTCAAAAAACGACTTGGCCGGTATTCAGTCGGAACTTATAAATACCCTGGCGAAAAAATTCGATATATTTTCTATATAATCCATATGTGATTTTGGTTATATATGGATTATATATAATTTTCATATTAACTTGTATAAGAATTATACATATATGGATTAGATAAACAGTCAAAAATCTGTACATAGTCCTTATGTAGTTAATATAGAAATCACGTACAATCCATACATTACCAAACCACGTGTAGATTATATAAAAAAGATATAGAATTTTTCCGCCTAGGTAAACATGACTCAAGTCGCTGTTTCGATCAATAAGTGACTTTTAATGCTGACTTAAGCCCATGCTTTTTTATAAGTAGGGAGTACTGGCCTAAGACGTCATTTTGACACTGGTGCTATCTGGGTACGCCCCGAACCGTACGTTTCGAAATGCACACCCTTCCGCGAATCTCCACTGAAAGAGATTCCATCGAAAATCTGAAACCGCCGTAACGACGCGTTACGGTGCTTATCGAGTCGATTAATCTCGGCACGAACGCCGTTCCCACGCGACAATTTTCCCTCTTACGCGAGATATACGATTATTTATGTGGTATACATCGAGAACTCGGGCATACGCGCTATTTAGCTCGATCTTACGAAATGGCTTTTTCGTTACACCTATTTATGTATATTATGTATATCGAATAATTTATTTGATCAATATCGTAGAATATAGACGAGATGGTAACAATCGTTCGCTCCCGTTGACGCATCTCCAGCTGCGATCCGAAAGCAAATTCGTCGAAGCCTCCTCGCGCGACCGTTCATCGGCGGGAAGTCGCGTCGGAGGATCGCGCGCGATCCGGTCGCGCAATTTCAATTGAGTCTAGAAGATCGGATTCCAATCGCGCGAGAGTCGCACCGAATATCGAGTGACGCTCGCGCGCGTATTGCTCTTCCTCTCTCTTTCGCTCTAAGCGTACACGAGTCCGCGCGTACCGCAGACTTAACGTCGGAGCCGGATCGAAAAAACGGAGAAGATATAGACAAAATAAAGAGTCCAACGCGCGGCAGCCTATATGTTCGCGAAGTAAGCGTATACGATTCAACGGATTTTCTCCGCGAGAATATAATATGTGCGAGGCTCGCGTCTCGGCGTCGTCGCGTAGGAAAACACGCGAGAGTTAGGAGCATCTCTCTTCCGCGCGCCGCTTTAGACTTCGCGTCTACAATGTATACGGCGCGTACGACGTGCAGCGCGTGACGTCTCTCGCCTAAAATCGAGAGACGGTTATTCGCGCGTCCGGCATCGCGATCGTCGGGCAGCGTCTCGTCTGCGTGCCGACGTTTCGCGAGAAACGCCCGGAGAGACGCCCTCGAGCCCGGCATCGTGAGCACGCGGGTCTCGAGTACCAACGAGCTGACCAAGTCCCGCGCACCGCCAAAGTCCTGCTTCATTCCGCCCCCCGGAAATGACCGCGAAGCGCATACGACTCACTTCACTCAAAAACCGCCGGAAAGTTAAAGCTACAAACGTTCCGCGACTCGACGGCGGACCGAGATTCGTAAAATAAGCGTTTCGACGCTCTGGCGACGGCACCCGTCATCTCCGCCAAGGAGTCGGCGACTCACTTGGCTTGCGTTTGCACTTCCGGTGGCGGGGCGAGTGCGATGGGGGCCACGTTCGCTCCCGGTCCCTTGCGAGCCAGCTTCGATCTGCAGCGTTCGATCGAGAGGGTCACATCGGTGCGCAACTTTAACGCGAGCTGTGTTAGAGCGCAAAAGGAAACGTTCACCTTACCTGATTTGGCCGGCTAGAAGAGGATTGATGGCGTACAGCCAATCGTGCACTTCCTTGTCTCCTAACGTCTGCAGAAGGTAGCCTCGATGTTTGGTCACGACGCTGAAAGAGCAGAGGAAATGCTTCTTATGAATCACGTCAAGAGAATACTCGACAATGTGGCTTTCCTCCGACGTGACGATTGGCATAAGTACCTGAAGGTGTTGGGTACTTTGACCATCGCCAGCTGATCCTCGGAATACTCGACTTGGGCAGTGGCGAGATTGATGAGAGCTCTTTCCACCGGATCCTTCTCCTCCCGGAAGATGAAGACGTAGGGTCTGCGAACCGCCTGCAACCGCGAAACGAGCCGTACATCAGCCGTGAACCTTATCGAGGCTGACGACGAGGACGAGATCACGCTTATCTCCACGTACCACCCATCGTTTCTTCCAACCGTTGGTCTTGTGCTCGAGAACGTTCAGGTATCCCTTCCTCGCGATGACGGGACTGATGCGTATCTCCTCGACTTCGGGTACGTACAGGACCAGGCTCTCCTTCAGCGGAGAGGACGATCCCAGGGGCGCCGGCGCCACGCCGTTCGCCTGGCTGGCCGACTCGCCGGCCATCATGCTGTCCTGAAGCTCCTGAAGCCTGGCGCGCTCCGGCGAGCTCAACCTAAGGACGCACGACTTAGATCTGGTCCACACTACAATCCCTGCGAGCTGCAAGTAACACTCAGCTGTATACCACCCGAGGATGCCCTTCTCGTCGCGCCTCGGCAGTTGTCTCGAACGAGCGAACGGAAGCGAATCTCGCGAGCGGCGTCGTCGAGTCGAAAGCTGGGATCATCGCGCGACACGCACGGAGGGAGGAGCGTCGACAACCGCCGAACAACCGGCTTTCGCTCTTCGGGCGTACAGGGGAGGGTTACCTGAGCTCGAGGGTCGCACGCTCGCGGGTATACTGACTCTTGGGAGGAGGACGACACGACGGAGGACATCATCGACGCGGACATGTCGGTAATGGTGTCCTCGCCCGGCGAGACGTCGGAGAGCACGATTGGCTCTTTGCTGGGGATGCGTCCCTGAATGAGTTTGACGCATTTCGTCGTCAATTCGCGCTCTCTGTCCGTCATCTCCCAGGGCTCGTAGACGTCTTTGCTGACGGACTTTTTGAGCTTCACCGGACTGGCGTGCGGCTCGTTTGTGGCCTTCGCGACCATGTTGCACACTTCCTGCAAAGTAGATTTCACCGGCGACGTATAATCTCCTCCCTCTGCTAAAAATATCCGGTAGAAAATGATAGAAAATTGTAGAAAATATTCAAAAATACCATAGAGTGAGAGATTCTATCGTTTCTTATAATTTTCACATCGAATGTCATAAAAAACAATAAGATCGACATAAGATCTGTACAAGTTTCCCTGGTATTTAATGTGAAAATTATAAGAAATGATTGATTTCACGCTCTATATGGCATTTCTGAATAATTTTTGCTATATTCTATCGTTTTCTATCGGAAATTTTAAACAGGGCCTCCCATATCCGAACCTCGACAACGAAATGGAGGACCTCTCACCTTTTCGCTCTTCGTGAAGTCGTGCGTCGTCTTATTGCAGAGGGGTACCTTGTCGATGCCAAGCTTCTCCCTGAGCAAAAGCGTGTGTCTGACCCTCTCGACCTCCTCGAGACGCGTGAGCTTCTCCAACTCCCACTGATGATCGAATATCAGACTGTCCCCTCGCGGTCGCCATCCGTGAAGGTTCTCCTCTCCCCTGACGTACGTCGAACTCGTGTCCAGCACCCTGCGTTGTCGTCTTTGAACGCCTGCGAAAGAAACGTATCGCCGCAACGTAAACGAGAACGCTTCGAGGTAGAATGGGATTACACGAAATTAACGACAAGAGTGAGGAGGATGGGACGAGAGAAAAGGAATCGTCTTCCCGATGCGGAAAGGAAAACGAGGGGGACTATCCTAAGGGATGGACGGGACAAACCTGGGCTACCTGCTTCCGAAGCGCGTCGCAGGACCAACTCGTAGACGCCACTGAGTCTGTTCGCTTCCTGGTTGCGATAGTGACCGCTGAAGAGGTGCTTCAGGGACCTCGGACCGACCCTGGCGTCGCGTCCGTAGATAATCATGCTGAGGTCCTTCGTGATGATAGCCGGCCTTCCGCAATTTTCCAGCTGCAACGACGAATGACCAGACCGTTATTATTTACACTCATGGATTATCCCCTCCTTCGATGGGACCCGTCGAGGGAAATCCTTCCGCGCTTACCTCCAAATAAGCGGAAATCGTCATGAAGATCTGTTCGCCGTAAGAGGTGACTCTGTTGAGCAACGCGGAATTGTGGAGAGAGCTGTCCCAAGCGGCCTCGAATCTGAACATACACCTGTCGTCCCCGGGAATCTCCAGATACTCGCCGGGGAAGAGACCCAGCGAGAGGACCGACGAGTCGTTGTCCTCCTCCTCGGGTTCCGGGGTGTTCCTTATGCGCCCTACGACCAGCTCCCGCACGTCCTTCCACCGCAATTCCGGGGCGTGTTCGTGGACGATCGTGATGCGGATTCGTCGCTGGATGCCCTGGTGAAGCAGGAACAATCCGCGGCAGGGCAAGTCGTCGCTGTGATCAACCACCGACGGCACGTACTCGCCGTTCGGCGCCAGCTCGCATATTTCGAACCACACGAGCACGTCGTACTTGGCGTGGACGTGCGACGTGCTGGGAGAGGGTAACACGCTGCCGAATTTGGACGAGCGTACCGGCTGACTGATGGGGATCGAAGGGGGCAGCATCCTCTTGGGTGGTTGTCGCTGACCGCTGCGAGAAAGGAGGATCGAGATGTTTGAACGTTTCGAATTGTCGCTTTTCATCCAACGAGAAGTTACTTACTACTCCAACTTCGCGTCCTTGTGCAGGGGGTGTTGCTGATAGTGACCGAAGATCTCGAACACGATGGGCTGCGTTTTGAGATACTCCAGGAAAGACTTTGTGACGGTGACTGTAATCTGGAACGGACGAGAGGACCGCGAGATATTTCCTCGTCTTCCCAACATTCGAGTACATTATTAATAAATGAATTATTAATGATGTACTCGAATGTGTACTAGTGGAAACTCACATTTTGTACGTGGTAAAATCCTGGAGGATTTCCCTTCCCGGTGTTCTTCACGGGCTCCGTGGAGAAGGCCTCGTCGTGTCGATGTAGGAAGCTGAAACATCGAAGAAAATGTGTTTTAATGTCCTCTGAGTTGAAAGGCACGACGTAAACGTCGAAAAAAAGCTATGATGAGATTCCCAGGACTCACTTGAACTGGCAGAAGATGTCCGCGTATTCCGTAGAAATTCCTATGGCCTGCAAGACTGTTACTCTAAAGGTGAACTCGATGCCAGGTTGAAGATGGTCGGGCAGTTCCTCCTCCTTCATGTCGCTCGACACAGAGCTGTCGCCTCTGCCACTGTCCGCGTCCCCAACCTCCTCCTCGTCCTTCGCGTACTTGCAATCCTTGCTCTCGGTCTGACCCTCGACCACGCGCTCCTCCTGCAGGAGATTCTGCTGGTTCTTCTCCAGGGTCTGCGTGAGGAGCGTGTTGCGCTTGTTTTGCTTGTGGCCGCCGAAGAGATCGTCTTCGAAGGAGATGCGAGCCGACTGACGCACGCCACTTGAGTATTCGCTGTTTTCCTCTTCTAGAAGAAGGAAGCGTTAAGAATGTGCATCGCGAGGAAAACCGTTCGCGGGATAACTTGACGAAGGAGCGACGCGTACCAACAACGGCCTGCACGGCGACGCGGAGGTAGCCTTTGACGTCCCCCTTTTCATTGACTATGGCCACTTTGTGTATCAGAGGCACGGGATACATGAGATTGCTCAGGTAGACGAAGGATCTAAAAGTGCGAAGAAAGATTCGTCACTCGTCGTCGCGTTTTTGTCGCGCAGTTTCATCTCGCGAGTCTCTACTCACCTGCCAACCATGCGGAACCATGGAAATCTATCGTAGAAGGGATCTCCTCCAGTGATCGTCTCGATATTGTAATCCGGGGACGTCGGAGAGAGCTCGGCTTCGTTGTGGTACATCTCTCTCATCAGCTCCAGCCTTTGCCTGCGCGAAAAGAGCGTCATCAGGTGAAGTTACAAATTGCAACGACCTCGCGTTCAACATCACGCGTCATGCATCACCCAGGAAAGCTATACATACATATATGCACCCATCGCATACACGTACATTTAAGACGAATCGTAATTAGAAGCAAGAGGTACAGCGACGCTGAGGTATCGACGCGGTACTCTTAAGGGGGAATTATCATCGTGGTATGTACTTTTGAAAGTACTTTCACACTCAGAGGAAGTCGTCTCGAATAATTATTTCGAAATTCTTGCGAATACCGGACATTGTACTCGTACTTATAATGAGAGGAAGGAGGGATGGGGTCAGGCACTTTGAATGTAGAGTCCTCAACAGCTCGGCCCTCCGACTCGATACAAAGCGGCGTGTTCAAGCGACGTTTACGTTTACACAAACAGAAAGAGAGAGAAAGAGTGAAAGAGGGACTCGAGTGCAGATCTAAAGTGTCGCAGCAGCAGAGAGACTCGTATAGCAAATCCTTTGAGAACGTCAGAAGTTTATCACTCAGCGAACGCTTCGAGGCACGAAAAGTGTATTTCATCTATCCAGCGAAGCAGAGTAGGCGATCTCGTGTGGTTCCTCGTCGAATACACGACTCATCATTTTTTGTTTGTCGGGTTAATATATGGAAAGGCTTTTCCCGTAGATTCGGAATCGAATAATTCGACGTGCTGGTGTGTGAGTCTTGCATTCGATCAGGACGAAACGTTAAAAAGTGTGTCGTGCGACCGAGCACCAACCTCGAAGGCAAAAGATTTGCGAGCGAGAACTTCGGATTAGAGTAGACAGTAAGGCATTGGAAAATATCCTCTTTGGCCTCCGGAGTGCTGGGACTCAGGTCTTCATTGTATATATGTCGCATCAACTCCAAGCGTTGTCTACACAAGTCAACATTTACACCTCCGTTAGTGGACGATCGCGAGTCCTACATGGACGAGATCTTACACGAGTACGTCTTAATTGGGAGGGAGGGAGCGAATAAATTCGAGTCACTCTTCGCGCGCGATCTACTGCTGCGGCTGACAATCCAACTGAAGATCTTGCAATATTGTAGGGCTTGATGTCGAACTCGCATTTTCACAACTTCCGCTTAGCTGCACTTCCTTCAAACGCGCCTGACCTCCTATCTTTTGCCTTTGAGAGATGGATTTACGCGTACGTATCCTCCATACATCGCGTATCTCCTACGTTGTCGCGCCGCAAAAGACTCTGATTTCCTTCGCCGGGAGAAATACATTATCGAATTTACATACCTGAGTTTATCCAGCGTCCAGTAATGAGTAGCGCCGTTCTTCGTGTCCTGAACCTCCACCGCGACGATGGTGCGAGGGAACGGCCGCTCCTCCTCGTCCTCGTCCTCCAGACCGGGCAGGAGATCAGGGGGCAGAGGCGAGTACAGCGTGTCCGTGAGTAGGGTGAATTGGAATTGAACCTGGATGAAAAGAAACGAAGAGAAGGGGTCAACGCGAATTCCAGGGAAAATTTACTAAGGCGATCGTCGGTCGACGACCTACCTTCTTCTTCAGTTCGACGGAAATGGCGTTAGCCTCTTTGAGGAAGATCGCGTTTCCCCAAAGATCGTCGCGCAGACTGGTGAACTGATGGTACTTCCACTTGCGGAAGGCCCAGGCGGCCAGCTGGAATTCGCGCTCGCTCCAGTTGCTCTCTGCGTCAAACAAGGGGTTGACTGAAATGCAAGCCGTCACCGGGCAAAACAGTCAGAAAAGCCAAGCGTTAGGTATTTCCCGATGACGTCGTTTCGAGAGCTCGGGAACGTGGCTCGTCGATTTGATTAATGACGTTTATCGTCGCCGCGACGTTCGCGGAACGAGGAGCCACGTTGCGAACTCGGGTTAATGAGAGGATCTATCATACTATGCGTGACCAGTATTCGAGGACAACGACGAACTTGACGAGATGCGACGATTAAAAAATATTTTCCTTTCCGTCGAGTAGATTTTTTTAGATCGTGGCAACATCCGCAATTGATAGAAATTCGAATACCACGTGGATTACGATGAAATGATTCGGGAGGGGGATCAGCTCATGCCGCATACATTGAGATTTTGTAGTAAAAATGATGTTAGAAAGATTCTCCCTGCTAATCGCTACGAATGCCGAATGAAAATGCAGCGTTTCCATAATGAGATGATACATTAGCATCGTGAAAGCGTGATTGGCGTCGAATACGGCTCGACGACGATTCGAACGATTTTTCTCGCCGTAATAGGTGCATTCCCGAAAACGAAAAGGGTCGTTCGAATTCGTCGTGCGATTTTTTAGTCACTCCATGTCGGATCATTCGCGTGTATGATTCGTGAGGATGATATCAGAGTGTAGGAAAGTAGAAGCTCAAAAAGTGTTTTCTACTCACCGAAGATATCCTCCTCGATATTGTTGAAGTCCTCCGGCGTGTAGCTGCTGTACATCGACATTGTCATGCTCTGCTCCTCCACCTGCTTCTGCAGGGCGTCTATCCGTGCCTCGTAATTCTGGATGAAGAAAGCGCGAAAATTATTCGAGTCGAAAAGTTCGAATTCGTCGTGCCCCGTTGACGTACCTTCCTCTGTTCCTCGAAGAGTTGATCGGCTTCCTCTTTCTCCTTGCGAAACTGCTCCTCGAGGACGAGCAGCCTCTTCTCCATCTCCGCCTTCAGATCGATTCCCTGTTTCTCCAGCAGTTCTATCTGCGCGAAATTCCAGTCCACTGTCTCGCCGTTTCCTGGTGTTTCCGCCGGCGATGATTTCTCTCGGCGCTCCCTCACTGCGGGGGAGAAAAAACGTGGATTCATTACGATTTTCCCTCGCAACACGAGGATACTTTCCAAGCGTAGGACGAACGTTCATCTGCTTACCTTGATCGGGATGATTGAATCTGAAGACGTGATTTTTCCCAAGGATAACGCGCGAACCCGTCTTCAGGATCACCGGCTCGGTGATCTCGCGCCCGTTCACGTAGATGAGCGCCCCCTTCTTGGGCATGAGGGTGATGACGCCCTCGTGATTCTCGAAGACGCAGTGCTCGCTCAGTATGTACGGTCCGCAGAGCTGAATATCCTGCGGGATGTTCGCCTCGGCCGAGCCGATCCTCGTGAAGCCGTCCTTGATGTAGTAGATCAGGCATTCCGACATGAGCGGATCCTCGTTGAGATTGACGAGATGCGGTGTCTTTTTCGGCGAGAAGACACCCACCGTGACGCCGTCCTCCTTCACCGCGACGCCCATTTCGGCGAACACCGCCTCACGTTGGAGGCGAATCGACTCGGTTCTCTTCAGCTTATCCTCCCACGTCTCGTTCAGCTCTGCGAGAGAAATACGACGCGAGAAGTTGATTCTTCCGCGTCGAACGATGTTCGCGAATTTTAAAAGAAAGAGCGACGAAAGAGTCTCTCACCGGCGATGAGCTTCTCGCTGGCCTGCAACTGGTCCACGGCTTCTTCGGCGATCGTGGAAGCGGGATGCGACGGGACCCTCTGCCGTGACTCCTTCGCGTCGTCTTCGCGCTTGACCGACTTGATGATGACGGGCTCGTCTCCTGAGCAAAGAACGGGTTCTCGTGGAAATTACGTCGCGTCGCTTTAATTGACAGTAAACAATGGATCACGCGGAGGTGCGTCTCGCTGCGAGACCGCGTGGCGTCAACCCTCAATCCAGGAAAACTGGGAAGGGAGAGATGTACTTTTGAAAAGACGTCCCTACATGATGACTCTTATCGTTCCTCGTCGATCGCGCTTCGAAGGCCTGATGATGGGAGGGGATCGCGCGCAAGGAGGCGAGAAAAGTTCCTCGGAGTTGACACCACGTGATTCCGGACACTGAAAGCCAGAACGGAAGCTCCGCAACGCCAGCGAGGGGGATCCTCGCCGGGTGGGAAAGCTTCGCAACGCTTGCCAATCTCTTCGGCGTTGGGTGCATTCGTATACGAGTCGGCCATGCAACGTACACACGCGGGGATAGAAGCGATGTACGGTACTCTATCGATCAACCCGCGGGGCGAAGGCGGACGCTCAACATATCGGGTGTACGTGAGACAAAAAAGGGGACAAGAGAGCTAAAGCGAATGCTAAAATTATCTACGAGAAGTTTCGGATCGCGATGTTTGAACGTGGGTCGTTCTCTGCGCCATCGCGAGCGTCCCCGAAGATCTGCGAACGACGATCCTCGAGAGAACGGCGGGGGCGCGACGACCGTCTATCGATGGCGCCGCGCGCCCCTCGACTCGCGCGGATTCGAAACAAGTGGTGTACAAAAGAAAACGGCAGCCGAAGCAGAGTCGGTAGATGTATGTACGGGTATCGTGGATCGACGACGTACACGAGAGATACACGAGGAGTTACGTAACGCCATACGTATATATAGGCTTTGGCTGCGTGAAAGCTGTCTCAAGGCGGAAGTGGAGTGAGAGATACGGGGTGTTTGGTGTTCACATTCGTTTACTTACTAGATTCTTTCTTTTCATAAGTGATTTTGCCATCAGGCCCTACGTCGAGCGGAAGGGGGACAAAGAAAATAACACTATGTTATGGCTCGCCTCCCTCTCACGTACGGACTACTTAGAGACACTGACTCTCTTTAACGTATATCATACAGTCACGTCTGAACGTCCAATCGGAAGCGATACGCTCGTCCGTAATACGACGCCCTGTTATCTCAACGGGCCACGCGAACTCCGCGACTCGTCTTTCGAAACTATTCCTTGCGATTGGACGACGGTTGTTAATCGATGCGCATACGGGTCTATGTACACGCGCGAGAGATCATACGCGAGGAGGTACGACAAGCTGGCTAGCACCGCGTCACCCTCACCTTCGTGAACGTCGATGCCCTCCTGCTTCAGCAGCTCTCGCAGCTTCTGAATCTCCTCCTTCAGCTCTCTAATGAGCTTGGCGTTGGCGTCCTCGTTCACCACCGCTTTGCAGACGATCTGCTTCGCTCGGTCCGCGTATCTGAAGCAAGGGAAGGTCGTCGGGTCGAGAAAGCGGTCATCGGAGCATCGGTGCTCTTCGTCTCGTGGTGTGTACACACCTGAGAGTCGAGAGAGTCTCGTCGTAGTTGATATCGGCCGGACTGACGGCGGCTATCATAGCGGTCTTCGAGTTTCCGCCCAGATTTTCGCGCAGCAGCCACGTCAGCACCGAGTCTCTGTAGGGGATGAAGTCGGCCTTCTTCTTCTTCTTCGTGGCCTGCGGGGAAATGCGATTCTTTCGGTCAATTTCGCGTATTTACTTTTGAATCGTCTTCATTCGAATTACAGTCCGAATTTGTCCCCTAAAGTTGAATACTTTACAGATATCCGCGTAACGCGAGTATGACATACGGGGAACACCGACGTCGCACGCCAAAAAATGACTTACCGCCTTGATAGTCCCAACGACAGAAATGCAAAGAAATCGAAACGATTCTCTTTAATACAACGATTACATATTTCGTCGTAGCATAAATTGCCGCGGTAAATAAAAACGATCCTCACGATTTCAGCGAGAGCACTGATGACTTTTCCGAGCGTGGTCAAGCTCTTGTTGATATTCGCGCCCTCCTTCAGCCTCGTGCCCTTCGCCCCTGTGGAATCCGCCCTCTCAGAGCCCGCCAAGTCCACCAAAGAGATCTTGCTGACCTTCTCCGTGACCAAACCCGTCGCGCTGTCGTGCCTCTGCTGAGTGAAGAAGATGGTGAAGACGGCGTGAGACCTGCTCGACGTCTCGTTCATGTTTGTCGCGGCGACGGTCCTGAAATGCAAGAATCCTTCGGTTTTATCCGCCCCGTTCAAACCAATCTTGCTGATTCATCGTCCCATTTTCCTCGCAACACTGACCTCGCTTTGTTACCCTCGTCTATGAGGTCGTGAATGTCCTCATACGACATGACGGCCAATTTCGAGAGGTCCTCCACGTAAGGACCGAGCAAGGGATGCTCCCTGACCCGCAGGTTCCCTTTGTTCTTCGGGTTCAGCAGGTCCCGTACCCTTTCGCAATAAATCTCCATGTAGCTGACCTCCACGGAGTATTTGAGCTGGTCGCTCGAATTTCTACTGATCTTCCTGAATAGGTCCTTGCATATCTGGGGGATTATACCCTCCTGACCTTCTTCCTGCTTGCCCATCATCGTATATGACTTTCCGGCGCCGGTCTGACCGTACGCGAATATGCAGACGTTGTAGCCTGCGCGATCATATGGGATTATTTTATTTAGAGACGCATTAATTTTTTTTTTACATAAAGTAGGGGGAAAAGAAATTTCATCGAATGCACTATGAGAATGTACCTTCGAAGGCGTGCTCCAGCATCTCCTCGCCGATGTCCTTGTACACCATAATTTGAGTTGAGTAATTCGTGTCGTTCGGCTGAAAAATAACAGGCAACGAGGATCATTAATACTCTCGCGTCTAACTGCCCGAGAAGGACTTACGAGCTTTGGGATTTCGTATCGCGCGTGGGTGGATAATATTTTCTTTAATTTTTCAGGAAGAAATATCGCGCCGGAAACGTCGTGCCATTGCTCTCGCGTGCGGAGGAAATTCCCGGAGATTTATACATCACGGAGGAAGTAGGAAAGGATGACTTCTTCGAGAAAGACATACGAGTCCACGCAAATGACCAAGTTACACTTACGTCCATGGAGAAGTAGGAATAATCGTAATTGAAGCTCTTGACGGCATCTTTGCTGCCCGCCGGTGCTTTCGGATTGACTATCGCTGGAACAGAAAAAAGGGGCGGGATCGTACCTATTCTCCACCATAAAAAAAATAGGTACCGGTGCGAAATAGCAGCGTCGTATACGTACGATACGACGTGGAGGAAACATTATTATTGCAACATGAAGCATCGTAAACTATTATTCATTGTAATGTTCCTGGTTTAACGAGGGAATCGCGCAGGGAAAACAGTTCACGCGCTCGGCGAATGGGACGCGAGGGATAAGCGATTATTAATTATTTGGGAATAATTCGCCGGGTAATCCCTGATAATCTTTGGCGATAGGAACCGTCGTTCGGGATTTTCGCTTAATCCAATGAAGTAAGTAATACCTTTCCATGGCAGAGGGAAAGGTTTTCCCGTATAGATGCATGGTATTCACGTATAGCGATCAGAGAATGTTGAAAAAGTCAAGAAACTTTATTTAAAAATTTAACGAGAAACCTAGACGAGTCTAAAAATAAAAATAACCTTAATATTCTAGGGATAATCGATTAGCAGGGAGTTCGCGAAGTGCCATGAGTAGTACGCCGAGCGAATAGTCGGACATAGGAGTCTCGTTACGTCCGTAACATTCAACCTACGCGGCAGTTACCACTAATTCGCTCTCGCCGAGCTGTTACTCTCGTGCCATTGATTAAAAACTTAAAAATTTAACCAGACACCTAGACGAGTCTAAAAATAAAAATAGCATTAATATTGTACGGATAATCGATCAGCAAGGAGCTCATGAAATGCCGTGAGTAGTACACCGAGTGAATAGTCAGTCGGAGAGCGTCTCGTTACGTCCGTAACATTCAACCTACACGACAGTTATCACTAGCTCGCTCTCGCCGGGCTGTTGCTCTCGCGACATTACTACCGCCGGCAGGACGACCACAACGGGTCGTTACTACTGTAGCTGCAGGCGCTATTATCCCGCTAACGGCAAAAGGGCAGCGTCATTCCTCCGCTTTTCCTCGTCCAACGTCATTCTCGTGACCTGCGACGAACGAGCGCGGCTCGTGTCGTCAAAAACATACCTCCGCACCCCGAAAAATATTTATATACGAAAAATAACCGCCAACTTCGCGCGAACCGCGCCGCTGGAAGCGTCAGTTCCGCCGTGACGCGTAAAATTAATCGCGTCGTTACACCCCGACTGCGATTCTTCCGCCCCGTTGGAGACGCGTCGCCCTGAATGGCCGGAGGCTGCCGAACCCTTCGCGACGGAGCAGGTGGATGAACCGATAAAAATTCTCGACATCATTCGTTCATTATTCGCACCAGAGAGAGGGACGTCGCTCGGAGGCAACCCTTGCGCCATTGACGTCATCCCGTGAAACGTAGCTACCACCTCCATTACGCCCACGTGCACGCGCACACGCGCGTACGTACGTATATCTCGCGCAGAAACGAGGCTCGGCGAATTTGCCCACTCGCCAATAACGAAGCGGCCGTGGGCTCGAGTCACGTGAAATCCTATCAGCGTCACCGAGCGGCGGCCAATGTGAATGGAGACGCGATTGAAAGGATCGATGTCATCAAGGGAAAAGAAGAGCGAGGGACGTTTTATCCAAGTGCCTGAAAAAGCTCGCGGCTAATTGATTCGCCGAGAACCGGGCGAATACAAGCGAGGCATTCATTTTCGCCGGAGTGAATCGTGCCAGATGCTCGACGAACGCGATGCACCTTTGTTCGAGAGTCGCTCTGCGGCGGATTCGATACTCGCGCGCTCTCATTGTCGCGGGATTCGTTTCCTCCGTGCCGCTGCACGCGTCGTCGACGAAATATCCGGGCGGAAATTGCGAGATGGAATTGACCGGAGATGGCTTCGACAATTTGCGTGAGCCGAGAACCGATGTACACGTGTACATCGGGACGAATGTCTGGAAATTAACGTCCGCCGATGGGGAGAGAACGCGTCATTTTTTTCTCGGACGCCCCGCGACGCGAATATTCGAGGATTGAATCGGTGCCGAGGATGAGACGAGTCCTGCTAACGAGCCATTGAATGCGAAGCTTTCGCGGCAAGGATAATCCCACCCGCCGCTCGTTTTACCCCGTCAACGGATGAAATTCTGCAGGATATCATTCCTCCCCCTCCCTCCACAAGTCTGCTCGCATTGTTTCCGACTGTTTATACGCCGAAGCGATATCTCCCCGACAAAAGCCAGCTTTGCTTTGTCCGCGGCGACGTCATCGCGGAGGGAAAGGGCAACCGATTTCGCATAACGAGGCGGGGCGCGATGTGGAGAACGAGATTTAATTTTTTAACGACCCTGGCTCTCGAGAAAAATCGAACGCGCGCCTCTTGCCCTGATTTTCGAGGCTTTCGAGACAAACGACTCGGAGAAAATGCAACTCCGCAATTCCGCTGGAAAGGCGAACGAGGCGCATGTACGAAGCGTCGAACCGTTCGGCGAACGAGCGGCGGCAGCGGCTGCAATTTTACGCGCTTGTTCCCGAACGGATAAAACACGGCAGAAGTAATAAAAGAGGAAACGCGGTGAGTTACCGGTGAGGCTGGCGGTATCGATCCCGCCTCGCGTCTGCTGACTGAGCCCTTCTCTCCCAGTCTTCTCGCGCGGATTTGTCTCTTTCTCTCTCCGTCTGTCTCGGTTTCTTTACGTTCTTCCACGCGCGTGGAATGGAGGCTGCGGACCTCGTGTCAATTCTCGGGGTTAAGCCGGGAAGAAAGCTCCCGTGACGGTTGAGATTGCTGCGACGAGGGGCGTCGGAAAAGCGCGAGAGGTGATACGGAAAGTATTATAAGTACTGTGACAGCTCTCTTTCTATTTTCTCGTGACAGTTCACGGAACGACTGGTGCCGGTAAATTTTACAGTATTTACAATAAAAGAAGTATGCATAAGAACTTTCGGGTATTCCCCTACTGTGCTGAAATAGTATCTTATGTCATTAGGCGGAAATCCGAGGTTTTTTTAGACTGTGTTTATATAATTGACTACAAATAAATTGTTTTCTCAGTGTAGCAGTATTATCGTAGCGCGCGCGAATCCATCAGTATATACGAAAAGATCATATATCAGCGTTTTCATATTGAAAAAGATCGTTTTTCCCCCAAGAAATCGACGATCTCAGTCTTCCTTTGAGATTTCCTCAATAAATTTCTGATTTTCGGAATCAGCATGAAAAAATACTTCGGAAATTTAAATTTTGGTGAAGATTTGAAAAAATGTCAAGAACCCCTTGACTTTTTATCAAAAATCGAAATTTTCTTAATTGATCGCTCAACCACCCTATCTCGTGTATTTTTTCACGCTGATTCCGAAAATCATACATATATAGACGATATATCGAGGGAAATATGAAATATCAGCAATTTTATGTACGAAAAAAATTTGTTTTTCACGAAAAATCGACGATATCTCAGTCTTCCTTTGAGATTTCCTCAATAAATCTATTATTTTCGTAATCAGCGCGAAAAAATACATAAGATAGGGTGGTCAGGAGCCAAATTCCTGAGATTTCGATTTTTGCGAAAAATTGAAAAAATGTTGAGCATATATACCTTAAAATTTTCGTAAAAATCGAAATCTCCGGAATCAAATTCTGGATCACCCTATCTTATGTATTTTTTTACGCTGATTCCAAAAACCACAGCTATTAGGTCGAAATCTCAAAGGAAATATAAAATAACGCTGATTTTGTGTATAAAAAAATTATTTTTCGGCAAAAAATTATTGATATCTCAGTGTTCCTTTGAGATTTCCTCAATAAATCTATTATTTTCGGAATCAGCGCAAAAAAATACATAAGATAGGGTGGTTGATAGCCCGATTCCAGAGATTTCGATTTTTGCGAAAAATTGAAAAAATGTCAAAGTGTATGCATATATTTTTTCGCGCTGATTCCGAAAATCATACATGTATCGACGATATCTCGAGGGAAATATGAAATATCAGCGATTTTATATACGAAACTGTTTGTTTCTCACTGAAAACCTTCGAATCAGCGCGAAAACATATATCGGATAGCGTGGACCAAAATTCAATTCCATAGATTTTAATTTTTTCAAAAATGTCGAGAGACGAACTCTCGAGATATCCATATGTATAGATGCAGTAAAATTTATAAAGTATCAGTCTTTCCGTCTTAACCAGATAAACCAGTCTTAAATATCGACTCAAACTATCTAAAAAAAATTATAAGAACCAATTCGTTCGTTCGTCTAATTGTAAATGTACGTATACTTACAGGTGGTATTCCCAACCATCTCGATGATGCATTGCGCCTCGCGAGAATACTCCCGGTTGTTGAAGGGACGTACCCTCACCGCCACCTTCACCGACGACATCTTGTCTGTCTTCTTTTAACTTATCCCCGCGTCGCACCGCTCGAGTCCTCCTCTGCGAAGGAAACGGAAGAGAAACCAGTCAGACTTATCCGCGCGTTGAATCGGAACGTGTAATTCGTCGTGCAATTATTCAGTGGGTGACATTTAGGCGAATTGCGTGAGGATGCATAATGAACGCGGGGTTAAACTCTGGTATATGTATCGCGGATCTCCTGAGGGATATGTTGAAGCGTTCATCGTTTTCCATGTAGACGAGCGAAATCACGAGTTAAACCTTAATGCGGCTTCGGTCGTTTAATTCGGAATTTAGCGTCGAGCTTGGTTGGTCGTTCGTCGAGTAGCTCTTTTTACAAACGTCGAGATTACGTGATAAATGCGTCGTCATTTTCTCCTGGCTGACCCTAAATTCGGAAGCGAAAAGAAGAAGGAAGAACGGGCAAGTGGTTCGCCAGACGAATGTGTACTTAGTCGTTAACCGGAAGCAAGGTGGACGAAGGAGAAGTCCGAAGTAAGGGTGCAGGAGCTTTAAAGTGTCCGCGAAAGCTTGGAGTTCGCTTTAAAAGTCGGCTCGTCGAACTCGTCCAATAATCGCGTTTCCACCCCGTTCGTTACCCCCATCGCACCCAGAAATCGAATCGCGGGATCCCCCGTCGTTCGGGGGCAAAATTGCCCGCGTCGACTTCCGTTGCGGAGAAAATCGGAGGACGCGGGTGTACAACCGCGGAAGCTGGAGTCCCTTTTTTTTCGCGCACGACCCCGCAGCAACGCCGATCCAAACGGCTTCGGGTTTATCGTCCTTCCAGTTTAATATCCTCTCGACGCGTAGTTTCCAGAATAGCTTTCCGGTGGCGCCGCGTCGGCTCGCGTGTAACGACAATTGACACGACGGTATCGCGAGGCGACGTAGCATGGTTAGGACTCCGGGGTGTTATCGGGGAACGATTGAGAGTCAGTTTCAGTGAGGGAGCGCGAGAGATAAGGTCCGTTTAACTTAAAAGTTCCATGTATGCTCGGTTGGGCCACACTCCACCTTCGAATTCTGTCCACGAGACTAACTACCTTTCCTCTTTTGGGTTATTCGTTAACAGAAGCTTTTCTTTTTTGGAAAAATTCCGAGCTCAGAATCTCTCATCCGTTCGTAAAAATTCTCTACACTGAGAGAAATAATTTACCGATATGAGTAACCGTCGACTCGAACAGTAGGTACCAACAACTTATTTATTTAGGACAAGCATGATTTGTATATTCATTGAATTAAACAAATCTATGCTTCATTCGAATAACATAACTTGATTCAATGACAATAACGTTTAACTTAAATAAATATGTTCTCGGCACTATCATGTCGACGGTTATTTGAATTGGCAAATTATTTTTCTCAGTATAGTGTCTTTTACTCCAAACAACACTGATATTGTTCTTTTATTATTTTCAGAATTCAGTTATGCGCGAGTCGAGGTCGATGTCAACAAAGGTTGCTTCATCCGACCTTCTCCCTTTGCCCGGGTCCATCCGGGTGGACGGTAGAGTCGATAATGGACGGAGACTGATACAAATAGGTATAAGTCCTCCGAGGGAGCTCGGTCCATCACGGGAATGAATTCCAGAGGTAGCAACTCGGTAACCAGGTATAGCAGACGGAGGGTGGTGGAAAAGACACCGAAGTTGTAACGAGATACGACAGCGATGACTCATTCGACCGCGCGAGTCCACCCTCCGTCCGCGCGTGGGTGGAATTACGACACTGCGAAAACAACGAAGAAGATCCGATTTCGCATTCGCGAACGAAACCCCTCCCCGCTTGGACACGAGCGTGGCGTGTCGTAAATTGCAAGAGCAATGCGTCGTCCCTCGATGCGACCGGACTTTTGCGGATGCGTTTGCATCGAAATCCCAAAGAGAAACGGTCAATTTTCAATTTACTCTAATATTTACACTCTGAGAGAAGAATTTACTTATGCTTAATAAATGTATATTTGATTATGGCGAAAGAAATATTTCTTTGGCCAAAAGAAATACTTCTTTCGCCATAATCAAATATACGTACGTTAACTATAAATAAACTGTTTCCTCGTTGTATGTAGATTCGCGATTAGAGACGATTTTATTTGCGCGATATTTCAAAAATAATTGCGCGAAAAAGCGACGTACCGACGGACCACGGTGATCTTTTACTCGACGAAAATATAATTCACTATTATTTTTTATAAAGATCGTCCCCTCAGTAATCGATAACAAAATATATAGCAAAAAAAGGATTCCTCGAAATATTATATTCTTCTCGCGACGTCGAGATCAGCACTGAGCTTTCCACCGGCTCCGAGAGTGTATTTATGCGAACGGGACGAATCGAGCGATATGCGGCAGGTGCACGCAGGGGCCTCGAGACGTTCGATGTACCCGACGTCGGGTCAAGGATGTCGATTTCCGCGGAAGCGAAGGCGATATACAAATCCCGATCTCTCGCGCCATCGGTGGCACCGGGTATATCGACGGCGAGCGTCTCCCGCGTCGCGATCGCGAAACGAAGTCGTAGCTGTACTCGGGGTGTAATTCCGCGGACGATCCTCGTCGGAGCTTTACGAGCTGTTCGGCACTCGAGCGTCGTCGCGTCTCCGGGCGCTTATGAAAATTGGTCCCGATGGGACGCGGAGACGCGCAACCGTCGACTCCCGACCGACGCCTAAACGTCAGGGATCCTTAACCTACCGCAAAATTTCATTCCGTCAACGACGCAGTTGCCCCGATATACGAGGACGGTCGGCCACGCTTCCGGGCCTGACGCAGAACCCTGCCCCCTTCTTTTTTTCGGCGACGTAGCCTTGAACATCTGTGACGCCGTAACAAAAAAAAATCGACGCCTTCGTGATCGATACCGCGCGGACGACTCCGCGTTCGACACTCGCCGAGACGTCGGAATTATACGCTCTTCGGGATCTCTTCGCGAGCTGATAATTCCCTCGAGCTTTTTCAATTTCATGAGAGTCGTTGTTGCAATTCGGTAGCAATTACGACACTTTCGAATGGAACATTTACGGAATATTTGTATCGACGGTAGCGCGCGACGGATTGAATAATTAATTTGCCCGTCGTCGGTCATCGATATGATTTCTGCGAGAAAATCCAGAAACGCGTCCGCGTCTAACAGGAAAACGCAAAAACGCAACGACGAGAGCTCAAGGGCGAGCTTTCGTTCGGGCCACCCCGAACGCGTCGTCGACTTCCCTTCGTCGGTGATCCGTGGATCGTCCTATCGCGATCCTGCGTCGCGATATGAATCTACACGATAAAGGAGCCTCTGGCGATCTGCAGCCGCAAATAGACGAGGACGAGTCTCGAAGTGCGATCGATCGGCCGATGCTACGACTTACCCCCGCAATGTGCACACTCTCGCTCCGAGTAAAAATCACCCCCGGTATCCTCTCTTCCTTCCCCCGGCGAGGCGAACCTCCAGAGCACTGAACAAGAGTCACAACACCTCGACGAACGTTTCGCTGGCCGTCAGAGAGTACCGAGCCGCGCTCGCAGACATTATCGCATGTCCACCCCTATGCCGCGTTCCTGAGACGCAAGGGATGCGAGTTTTCCAGCGCCACTGCCGCCGACAGCGGCGAGCATCGTCAACCCCTGTGGGCCAACATGGTAGACGCGTCTGCGTGAAGAAGTCACGTGACCGCGAGGGTGGGTAACGCTTCCAAGGTCCCCGTCCAATGGGAGGGTTGCCCGTGGGGAAAATCAATAGCGAGGGTGCCCCGTGACGTCACCCGGCGAACGATCGACCAATGCGACGCGGGCGGCGCCGGCCAATTCCTTTAAGCAATCAATAAAGAAGCTACCGTCGTCGACGCGGTCGCTGGAATACTTTTTCGACGAGGGTTCCGAACGTCGCGGGTACCCCGAAGGACGAATGTGTTGCGGGAGAGGGAGGACGAGAGAGCGAGAGAGATATGGTTTCGGAGGAACGAGACGAGGACGTAGGGGCGATTCCGGAGGGGTTGCGTTTGCGGTCGAGAGAAGCACCCCGTCGTTCGCGTTCGCCCTTAAAATTTCTCCTCTATTGAGGGGATGACTTCTTCGACGAGAACGGGAAATTATTATGCTCGTGTCTTTCCTCCTCGTATCTGTTACTTGAGAGGGAGTCCGAGGGAGGTGGGTTCCACAGCCCCTGTATTTTTGCTACCACGTCCTTGCCGTTAATACGATCGTGGAATCAAGTAAATGAGGTGTAGTGCTCGTTTTTTTCGTAGCACCGAATTCTCACGCTTGCCTTATGCTATCCTCGCGAAAAAAGGATCCATTTATGTCTATGTATCGCAGGACATCCGGTACCCCGGTTTGTAAGGAATCGATCGAGCATAAGCGTATAGTCATCCACCTCGTTCGAGCGATAACGGAACCAGTCGGAAAGTATCGGGAGAATGCATGTAGCCGTTCATGCGTATATACGGCCGAGTGTCTGCGTAGAATCGGACTGTTACCACTGCTACGATTAAGCGACGATTTCGACTGCGATTATCTCGTTAACTATGAACTTTTCCTCGATAATGGTGAAATACTTTTTTGAAGGTTAAGTATTGAGCTACAAAAAAGGTCTACATCAATATTAGGAAAAAGTTCATAATTAATGAGACAATCGAGGTTGAAGCGGACGTGGCCCTTCCGCGTTGATTTTTCTTGTTCCGCGAAGTACAGGCTTATTTCTGACGATTATAAATACACGAATAATATAGGATATCAGATCGACAGTCACGGAAAAATGAATTAGCAAGAGAAAGAGAGAGAAGGAGCTTAGAAAAGCTACGAAAGGAAGACAAAGACGCTTCGATAGAGCAAATGAACGGAGAGAAATGTCGCGCGATGGTATCAAAGGAACCCTCTATTTTTTTTCGCCCGACTCTAGCTCTTCTTTCACACCGACAATACGGCGGGCCAAATCGCGTTAACCTTGACTCGCATTCCGGCGCTAGCAATTTTCCTCTGTGAATTTCGTTCGCGCTCGGCTGCTAAATGAGATTCGACGTACCGCGAAATTGATGTTATGAAAAAGGAACCAGGAAAAAATTTAATAACGCGCCCGCAAGATATCATCGAGACGTCCGTCTAATTTATCGAGGATCAACGATCATCGTGGCATTAACTGCGGTCATTGGACTCTGGCAGAAAAAAAGAAACAAATCCCCTCTAACCCCCTCTTTTTTTAACGCGCTCTCCCTCTCGATAATAATACTCTCAAATAGTCACGCGCACCGTTATCTTTATTCAAATCGTTTCGCCGACCACACTCCAGCGAGCGACTCGTTTCTAAATATCGGGAAACGATAATCTAATATCGTCCAGACGGCAGAGAGAGGCGAGCGGGAAACGAGAGCCTATCGTTTCCCATTATTCGCATATCTCCTATCGATCCTCGTCCTATCTCGATGTTCGCGTGAAAGCAAAAAATAGTCCGACCCTTCATTCGTGGCGTGCGAAGTTATTTTTAATATACAAAAAACCGGCGAAATCCCATTGACGCGTATTATCCGCCCGTCGCTCCTCGTCAATATACCCCCGACAGAGAGGGCGAAAACCTCCCGAGAGAGGCGTAGAGAAAACCCTCCGTTGAAGCTTCGTTCGATCGTCATACTTTCGCCGCGCCTCAACGCAGCCTTTATTCGAGGGTTCGAAGACCATTCTAATATTCTCCACGGTCGACGGGATGTTTCGCCCGCGGACAAAGAGTGGAAAGTAATTTCTCAAAAAGAGAAAAACTTTCTAACGTGAATTAGCACTCGCGTATATAGAAAACTTTTGATAAGAAAATCTCTCGCCTATATAAGATGATAGGCTAACAATACGATGACGTATAATATGAGGCTAAATTTACTCATCAGGAAAGAGACTCCAAGCACTATTATCTCATTATACCTGTGAGCTTTTGGCTCATATTTGTATAATACTTTGTTGAAAATTACGTTTCAATTTACAATAAAGTCTTACACCGATATAAGCCAAACATTCACTGTGTGATAATGAGATAATAGTAACTAAAGTTTCTTTCCTAGCGAGTGAGTTTAGGCTCACGTGATATACGGCGTTCGCTCGCTGGAAGAAAATTCCCCGAGGAAGGGTAATAGGCAGGGGAAAACGCCCACGAAACATTGCCGGGGAAACTTCCCCTTGGCGTGTTTCCGTGACACGAGCTACTCGCTAAATAATACAGAATGAAGAAAGGCGGAGAGATGTGTATTTATCGCGCCGTCCGACCACAGCCGGACCGCTACTACTTTGCCGCGGGCATCTCGACGTTGCGTTGCACGCGGCACGGTCCGAACCGACCGGGTGGCGTTAATCGCGAACCCCCGTCGAAATATGCGACCGCAAACGAGGGTCGAAAAGATGTATTATTTAGCGCACACGTTCCCCGTACATCGAAGGGGTGTAACGAGACGCTTGGTGGTATCAATCCGCGAGAGCCTTCTGATTTCAATTGAAATTAGCACCCTCGCACGAGGGGTACGAAGTATAAGACTGCCTTTCTCGCACAGGCCGAGATAAATAAAGGGACTCGAAGAGCTGCGCGTATCTCGAGTTTCGAGTTCCGCTGTATCATTTGACGCTGCCGGTGCGACGGGGGAGGAGAGATTCATTTCATTTCCTCGCGCTCGAACGCGTGTCCTTGATATCGAAGCGGCGGCGCGTACGCGCGGTAACGACATAAATTCAACGGGAATTGGCATATAGGTGCTCGCGGACAAGTTTCTTTCATTCGAATAAGTGCATACTCGTGTGTGGATCCAATAGAAGAACGTATATTGGCAATGTAACAGACGCGTTTCACTCGGTATATCGAGGGGATGCTGGAATGTGCTGTGATTCGGTCTGGGAATTCTATGGAGAGTTTGAAACCATGTCAGGGAATATTACTTTCAAAATTCACTAGATACATCTAAATATGTGAACGGGATAATTGAAACCAACGTCGCGATAATGTACAATCGTCTTTATCGTTGGAAAATATCGAGTCAATAATCATAGCAAGGAGGGACGACGAACCAACGCCGTCGCTTTTCCCGCCCTCCATAATTCACACCATTAGCCCTCAGGTACTTATCGCCCGCGATCATGCTCGCCGCGACGCGCAGCGCATGAAATCGTCTCCCGACTGTGTCGCAGTTTCTACGGGCGCGTCCGTCGGGGGAGAAACGCCAGACCGTTTCGGGTAGGCACTGACGCCGAGAATCCAGGCACGCGACGTCATTGGAGTCTCGAATCACGAGACGTCACGCGAGAGGCCTTAGCGATATTGACGCACTGCTTAGTCGTACGTATACCGCGGTGCAAATCGCTTCGATCGCCGAGTTAATTAGCCGACTAATCAACGACCGCGACGGGCTCGAAGGCGAAAGCGATCGTCGATGATCGTCCCCGCTCGAATGTCAGCCGCTAACGTGGCGCGGGGGGTGAAGGTAATCGAGAGTGTATAAATAACCCGAGAATTCCGCCCTGTGTGCGACGGTCTTGGCGTGTCGGAGGGTCGGAGGATTAATTACGGGGAGATAAGGTTGGCCGTGGTAAGTTCAGGGTGAGGGCGACTGTCGAAACGTCGGTGCCGCTGGGACGACGAAGGGGCGGTTATTTACAGCGCAGAAACGTAGTCATATACGCGACGATTTTCAGTCCCGCCGGAGAGCGGTAGGGGAAACAGACGGGCGAGCGTCAGACGCGAGGAGATCAATGCTCTCGCCGACCGTGTCGTTCCAGTGCGCGCATCTACCCTTGTATCTCGCATCTTCCCTCGTGTCTTCGGGCGAATGGAATAGCCCGGAACGACTTATCCAGATTTTCCAGCGGGGTGTTTACAGTCAATTCGAAGCGACGCCGTAGCGAAGTTCTGTTCGGGCGGCGGAAGGAGAAGAGGACGAGAATACGTCAGACGCGAGTAGAGTCGTTCTCTCTGTATTATCGCACGCCGAGAGTGTATTTATATTTTTCCTCGCGTACCACCGATCGAATGACACATGGGGCGGAAAAATATAACCGATATTCTCCTCCGCTCCACGTGCGAAGAATTCGACGCTTCGATGCGAAACTTTGGCAATTACAGCGGACGATTCTCACTTCGCTCGATTGGAGAACGGTTGCGATCGCGCGAGTGGTAATTTATTCGGCCCGGTATTACCCGCGCGATTCACCCCGGGAACTCCGAGGGGGATCCCTGAAATTCCGGGTGTCCGACTAATCTGTACAAACGAAGCGGGCGCGGATTAATTACCGTGTAAAAGCAAGAGTCGAGAGAGCGTTCGTATATTGCTTCCCTGAAATTGCTCGAAATTTCAGGCTCTTCCGTGAAACGGACAGGCGGATGATGAAACGTTCGCACGATCCTAGCTGTAACGACCTGTATCGCTCCACCCTCGACCCGGCGAATAACGCGCGACGCCGTCGCGTTAACCCGCCCGTCGTCGATTTAGCCCCGAGTCTGGCTCGCCAGATGAATGGTCAATCGTGTTAATTAAAAGAGAAGCGTCCGTGTTTTTAATCGGAAAGCGAAGCGAAATTTGAGGCGTCTCGCGGAGCCGAGGTTCATTGACTCGGATCGACTTTGATTTCTTGTGTCATTCTACACCAAATGTATCGCCTTTTGGAGTAAATTTCAATTTTCTTCAATTTCGGATATATTGTTATCAATTGTATTGCAAATACGTATGCAAAATGACGTTTGAAAATCGTGAAAATTATAAAACTTACGAGTTACATAATTTTTCAAAATATTCAAAAATGTTTTGTCACGCGTATTATATTTGCAAGGCAATTGATAACAAAATATCCCACTTTTTTCAAATTTGGATCATTAATTGTATTCCAAATACATATGCAAAATGATATTTGAAAATTTTGAAAAATAAAAGATGTATAATTATTCAAAATTTTCAAAAATCGTTTGCTATATAGGTACGTATTTGTAATGCAGTTGAAATAAACATTCAAATTTGAAGAAAATTTAAAATTTGCTTTAAAAAGTGAGATTTAGCTCCGTATACGACAGATTTATTTTGATTTCACTTTTTGCCTTCCGCTTATTTACGGAAATGGCATCAATTCTTCTTATTTCCCGTGTGGCGACATTTAATTACCAGGTCGACGATATTTTTTCGTACAATTTGTCCAATCGACGAGGTCGAACGATACGTTTTCCCCATCGGAATTATTAACCACATCGATTGCTAATAATCGTAACTGCCGGTCCGCGTACGAATCGCAATTGCGAAGAAGAGGAGGGAAAATTGCAAACATTATGAATTGCTCGCGTCGAACGCCCTCCGCCACCGCGGTCCACGGCGCTATAATAATTTATTATCCGCTTCTGCTCGAACAATTTCTGTCCCGCTCCTTCGTATATACAGTTATATCGCACAGGCATTGTGTACACACTCGCCGTTGCATCGGAGTGTATCACGAGATCGTACGACGTATAACGTAATAACATCGCCTCGTTATTGCCGCTGCACCATGACCGCCGGACGAGTCGAGGGTGTGCGGGAAGTGCACGCGGTACCGTCACCCCATTTGTCTCGACGGAAGACGAAGAAAATTTTCATCGCGCTAAAATTCATCAATGACGATTCCCCAAAGAATGTTTGATGAAAGACGCTGAAGAACGAAGATAACTGCCTGATGAAGTTAAAAAAGGGGTGTCTGAAAAATGACATCGCCCCTCGTTAAATCCCCAAGTTTACGGATCTCTGCCCCTTAAGACTTAACCCGGATTGAGACTGAGCGCGAAGCACACCGCGGCACTCCCTCCGTTCGAGAGTAACTACGCGAGCTGCATATTTCCCGAGAGAAATTTGCATCCACCGTGCGGTCGAAGGAGGAGCCCATTTTTCTCATTTGGGCGGTGATAATCCCGCCAGCAGCGGCGCGGATTAGTGATCGGAATGAAGTTGTTGCCCACGGAAGGTTGGATCCGTGAAAAGGGCCGTGAAAAGTGCGATACGATCGAACGACTGGATGAACCTTGAACGACCAATGCCAGCGCTTCATTTTCATTCCGAGCGAGGCGCGCTTCGGAGGTACATAGAGGTCGATTGTACACGGATTTTTATGTAGCGCTGTCGTTCGGATTATCCGCGCGTTAAATTCGAGTGGAAGAATTATTTTCTCGTCCCAGCAGCCATCGATGGAATCGCGAAGCAGCGTACGTATAGTCGGCGTCCCGAGGATACTTTAGCGCAGGAGCTACAGCTTTCTTCCGACGAATCGTATACGCGACGACACACGATGTCGGGAAGGAGAGAAGGTGCCGGAGAACGAGGAAAATAGATTTGGGTCAAAGGAAGAAGGGGTGTGCCTGCCGGCTTATAGGACATGTAACAGGGCCAAATGGGGAGAAGCGAAAGAAGCAGGGGAGGGAAAGTGGACGACCGGCAAGAAAGAGGGTCGAAAGAGGGAGTCACGACTGCGGGAGGGCTTTCGAATTAGGTTATTCGTTTAACTAAAGGGGCTGGCGTACCAGCGCCTGTGCGTAAGTATCGCAATGGGGTGCCATGGAAAATCGACCTAGTCACGCTTTATCCCTTCGGCGTACAATGTTCACGGGAACCTCTTTTGTACATATCTTACACGTTGACACGGGGTGTCTAGTGAAATCTGGAGGTAAAATTCTCGGACCTTTCCACATTTTAATTATTATTGAATCTTGTATGCGCGCAACATCCTCGAACGATTTTATATTGGTGGTGAAAAATTGTCCAGTAGACAATCGATATCGACCCAATAATTATGCTTTCCGTGCTATATTGAAGTAATCGCAGAGATATCGGTAATCTTATAGGAAAATATAATGTTGCCCTATATTAAATCGCTGATATCTTATATTTCGGTTGAGATATCGATCTAATAGCCGTGTTTTTCGCAAAAATCGAAACCTTTAGAATCGATAAGTCGACCATCCCATCTTATGTATTTTTTCGCTCTGATTACAAAAAGCAAATTATTTACCAAGTCTCTATGCAAATCGTATCTCGAGTACCTATGCGCGAAGCGTCGAAAAACTTTCGAAGCACATTTCCGCCGTCGTTACCGAAACGCCCGTCTCCCCGCATTGCGGATCTTCGAACGAGGGTGCGAATTGCCGCCTTCGACGCGAAACCCCTGTCCAAATTGCAATTCCTCCCCTCGTTTATGTACCCTCGCGCGAAGCCACCCGCAATTCCGATTATCAGCCGGATAAAACGCGTGCATCGCGGCCCACCGTGTCCCGGACTCCTCGAAGGTGGACGTAACCGAAGATCGGAGTCGCGGGGGGGTTGACGTACGCTCGCGCCCGTGCTTTACACGCGATCGGAAATTGCGTCCGCGAAGGGATTCTCCCTGCCACCCCCGAGAGAAGTCGCACCGTAAAAGTTGCAGGAAGAGTCTACCGCGCGACGGACGAATGCAGGGCGGGTTCGACCGGGAATAGAGTGCGGAGGTTGCGTAGATCGATGGCGTCTGGTGCCGCGCAGCTACCCTGGATATACCACTCGCGTAGCACTCCACACCTCGCTACCGCGTTCCAGTTTCAACCCTCCGGCCGAAGCGTTTTCCGCAGCGCGACCAGACGCGAGCGACCGTCAACGCGAGTCACCGCGCCCCACCCCCGTGGCACCATCGGCGCGTGTACGTACGTACAATCCACCCTCGCGGAGCCTCTCGAGTCTGGAAGGAACTAGTGACTCGAGCAACCCCCGACCCGCACTCCTAATCCCGAACCTCTTTAACCCACGCTCTTTCGCCCCGACTGCCCCGCACTAGGGCTGATACGCAACTTGTACTACGCGTACGTGAGACTCTGCACGTTTCGAGGAAATCGGATTCGTTGGAGCAGGGTATTTGCTCTTCCATTTCCGTCGTTCGCTCGCTTCCTTGTTATTGCGTAATCTTGGAATTTCTCATTATTTTTTGACGCATCTGTAAATGCAGCTCAAAAATTTCGTTCAAGTGCGAATAACTTTTAGCTTCATCGCGTCACGCTTGTTCATCCCCTCGAGCGACACGCGCGTTTCTTTGGACGGTTCTCCGTTATTTAAAGCTCCTAGGCAGTCGTCCTCGGAAAAAATCGGTGACGGCAGACGAGCAGATTCGGTGGACGAGAATATTCCGACCGAGTGCATAACGAAGAATAAAAAGGAAGATGAGAAAGGGAGGAGAGTGTAGGACAAACCCTGTATAGGCACGCCACACGCTCGTCCGAGCATCTCGTGTCGTCCGACTCGTTTTATACGAGGAATAAAAATAAATCCTTGGAATGGAGGGCGCGGGCGTGGTGTCTCGCTCCCCCTCCGTGTGTTTCTTACTTTGAAAGTTTTCCTTCGTCGTCGCTTCCCGACGAGGGAAAAAGAAAGGGAGGAAGAGGAGAGGTCGCCGCGTCCACGAGAGTGCGACACCGGAGCTCGTCGTCGAACGGTAATTAGCACGCGATTCCGCAGTCCGCGGAGGAGTAGAAGTTATAACGCTCGTCCGGAAACGACGCGAGACTTCCCATATTTCCGAGACGGACGAGACGAGGCCAAATCGATTTTCCCTTTGCTTCGATTCTCGCGTAGCTCCGCGTCCCGCGCGAGGGAATAATTTCGCCGTTGCGCGAGATTCGAGTCTCTCCTCGCGGTTCGTTAATTCCGCTTGTTACAAGCGGGCGCGACGCTCGGTTTAGCTAACGACTCGAGGCCTGTGTACAGCAGCCATTAACTCGAGGCGCAAGTGCAGCGTGTGCCCCGCCGCGCTAAGAGCTCGGGTGAAAACGCATCTAGTCGGGGGAGTGTGAGGAAGGATCAGGTGGGCCGCGGGCAGGGGCGCTACATGGTGAGAAGAGGTTTATAAAAAATCATGGGAAAACCCATAAATTTTTACAATTTTCCCAGTAACAGGGCTCTTCGAGATGAATAATTGAAGTTTTTAATAGACCACAGCGTCCCAAAGGATACAAATACAGCTCGTAATAGTATAAACATCAATTTATACGGTAAAATCCCGTTGAGATTAACTGTAAAAATTACTGATCGTCTTTCTCCGTGTATAGGTATAGAGAAAATTATTAAACGCGTAACCGTGGGACGTTTATATTTCAACAATGGATTTTTTCGTCATCGCGATCGATTCGGAAAATCGTCGATCAATTCCGATGGCAACGTTGCGCCTGAGAAGAAGACTCTCTCCGCGCGAATTAAAGCACTCTCGCGAGAATCCTCCTTAAATAAGTAAACAAAGCTTGTGATCTCCACTTTATTTGGTTTATCTTCATGTTGGGGCGCGTATACATGTGCGAATACATATGCGGGGTGCGCAATTTGCGGGGCGGGTCGATAGGTGTAGGGAAAATCCATACTTGTGTGTGAGGATTCCGATCGTCGACCTCTCGTACGGCGAAGTGTATCGCGCTAACGCGTGGAAGCGCATAAGGATATCGACTGACACGCGCAAACGAAGTTACCGTGCCTTGCGATGCACTCTAAGTTACAGAAGTACGAGACAGTGCGCCTGGTGTAGCGATACGACGTCGCACGTACGCCTTATTAACGTCTCTACCACCCCCTGCCCCTGAAAATCCCCCGAGAGCCCCACGCCGCCTTACAAAGTCCGCCGTGTACAATCGATATGTTATCCCGCGAGCATATTCGTGTAACCCTGCAACGGTTTGGTCGTGCTTGCGCGACAAGCTAGGGTGCGAGAATCGTAGCTAAAATAAATCGCTATCAAGACGTTATTATACACCTAGGGGTATAGATTGTTTAAAAAGAACACAACTTCCGCCAGTTTAGCGATTATTTAAAGAGAAGAGAAATTCGCGATGACGTCTGAATACGATTTATTGAAAAATGAAATAAAGAAAAAAGATCGTGGCCTATCTTATTTGTATGTGGTAATACTCCACATGACACACGTACGTTATGATAAACCTGATTATACGTAAAGTTAATGTAAAAAATAGAGCTAAATTAACAGCTAATATACGTATACTATACGTGTATTATCTGTATATATAAAATATATGTACGTTATACGCGCGCATAATATACATTTTTAAGTATTGAAACTAAAAACATGTAAATAATACGTATATTTTTCGTAACCATACACGCGTATACGTAATACTCGTACACCACATAAGGCTAACAGAAAAGAAACTTCAATCACTATTATTTAATTATTTATACATTGTTTGCCTATATCGATATAAGACTCTGTTGTAGATAAAAGTATAATCTTCAAAAAAGTATTATACAAATATGAGCCAAAAGCTCATAGAAAATGAGATAATAGTGAATAAAATTTCTTCATTGGCGAATTTAGTTTTGTTAGCCTTATATTATGTGATAGCTGTATCTACATAAAATTCACGTATGTGTTATACGTAGTGTCGTGTGAGATAGAGAGCGAAGGGGATTTCTCGTAAATAAATGACTGTACGACAAAGAAAAATTAGGCTACTTCAGTTCAAAATGCATTTCGTATTAATCAACAATGACCACCCTCTGTTATCTGATAAAGCAAAGATACAGCGCCTTTTTCTCGTGTGTATATGTATGTGTGTCGACACGAGTGACTAATCTGTCAAAGTGAAGAACTGACAGAATCGACGCGTAAAGATTCTGTACGCCAATTTCGTTGAATATCATTAAAAGAAAAATGAAACGACTGATGAACGAGACCCACGTGCCCATAAATCACATTTGTTATCTTAAATGTAGCGAAATAACCTTTTGACTCACCAGATACGCAGAAGCAGACGCAAGACAGCTGAGGCCATCCAGCCATACTGGTTCTGTTCCGTCGTTCCCCTTCCTCGTTCGCGCGATTGATTATCGGACCATGACTAAAGTTACACATAATTGATGAACTCTTTTCCGAATTGTATCCCTATTATACAAGCGAACTTTGCGAAAGATATTTCAAAAACATACCAAGAATTTGACTAATGTTTTCGAAAACGATCATCGATATCATCTAGTCTCTTATCATCCTCTTGGACAGAAGCGATACGACGCTTTAATTAGAATGTGTTGCCAAAAATTTATCTCCATTCAAAAATACGTCGATTATCAATGGCAAATGACACGTTTAACCATTTTTCGTGATATATTTAGCACTACAGATAGGGGATACAGGTTTTGGAAGCGGGTGTGTATAAAAAAAACAGAGATCCTCTAGCAAAAAAACGTTTATACGAATATAAAGACTTTACAAAGGATCAATTCATATATTGTAAACAGCTATTGCATACTTCGTAGATTCTAAATCCGCTCGAGGTTTACAACCTATTTTAAGAACTAATAGAAATGCCCGGTACAACCCATGATCTTTTAACACCCGGCTGCTTTTTTGAAGCGGCCGCTAATGTCGCCCCAATTGGCGATATCGAAAATAGCCTTGACATAATCAGGACGCACGTTCTTGTATTGAAGATAATAAGCGTGCTCCCAAACGTCAATTCCAAAAAGAGGCACGAGACCGGTCGTGCCCTGTAGCGGATCCTGATTGGCGCACGTCGCGATTTGGAGCCTCTTGTCCTTAGTGTTATAGCCGAGCCATCCCCATCCTGACCCTTGAATGGCGATGGTTGCCTCGGACAGTCGCTTCTTCATTTCTTCCAAGCTACCAAAGTCATTTTCGATTTGTTTCACAAGGGTGGCTGTAAGAATAAATCGTGAATTAATACCGTAATAACACAAATGAATAAAATAATTAAATGAGAAACTAAAGCCTCACCGTCTGGTTTGCCACCGTTAGGAGATAGATTTTGCCAGAAGATCGAGTGATTTAGATGACCGCCTCCATTGAATTTGATCGCGGGTGCCAAGGCGATTTCAGTAGAAACGTCGCCCTTGCCTACAGCTTCCTTTAGTTTCTCTTCGGCCGCATTTAAATTATTTACGTAGGTCGCGTGGTGCTTGGAATGATGCAGTTCCATTATTTCGGCGCAGATTATAGGCTCCAGAGCCCTGTAGTCGTACGGCAGTTCGGGGAGAGTATGCTTTAGCCTGACTACGGCATCCTTGCTGCGATGGAAGAGGAAAAATTAATGAAACAAGTACGTAAAGATCGTGAATGGGGGTTTCGCGAGCTTCGATATTTTTTCGACGAATTAAGGAAATAAAGAAACCAAAAATGCATATGTACTATCATCTCAACAGAGATATACAGTAGTCTTCGAAGATACTGCTCTCATCTCTACTCGGGAAGATGCTAGGTTAGAAATTACATAATGTCAAAGTCCTGATTTTGTCGAAAACGCGGAGAACAATCCACTTACAGAGCATTGGGGACGTGAAACCGTCGAACCGCGAACATGGTGACTTACTGTCAGTGTTTAAAAATGCTTGTTTCGTAAAGAAAATGACAAGAGCTTATCAAAAAGTACCGATGTCATGTGAAGGTGAAGAAGCAGCTGTAGCAGTCGCCGCTGCCGGCGACGCTGCGTTGAAAAATGAAACGACGGAATCGAACCTACGAATCGGATCAGAGAATTTGATTTCATAACTTTTAGCGCGCATTTTTATCTACCATATACTTTGATCTCATATTATACAAATTATTTCTCACTCTAACGGGAAATGGAATATTTTAGCTATTAAATCAAGTCTTTTATCGACTCCGCACAATAAATAATCATACAGAGATCAAATGGTATATCCTATAATACCCGTAGGGTTTAATTGACTCCGTATGTATTATTATTGTACGCGCTCGTTTGGTACATTTACCTTTGAGATACGTGTACTAGTAAACACGTACCACTATATTGTGATGTAAAAAAAAAATTACACGTTACCGGGAACGTTAGTTGAAGTGCTTTCAAAGCGCAGTCATTCCCTGAACAACGAAAGCAATGGATACCTCGGGATCAGCTAAATATCCGGGAAAAAGTCTTTCGCACCGCCAGTTTTTCCAGTGGATGGTCAAATGGTTCTACACGGGTTGTCTGGAGGAGGTAAATACGCCGCGATTATTAAATACATCGAGTAATCTCCGTTGAAACTGGCGCATTCATCAATTCGCGTAATGTTTTTAGACGTCGGTCAAACCGGACGCGCCAGCTTTAGCGTCTTTGCTACAAGGGATAGGCTTTCAATTACGCGAATTCGATAAGAAAGAGAGTAACACAAAGGATCATAAGCCGAAGATCAATACGCTCCGGGTCATAATCGAGTGCGAAACTTCGCAAATGAGAGCCGTCCTTGAATTGGACGATGTTAAATGTCGGTGTCCCAATTCGAAAGACACGAAGGACGCGGCCTTTTGGAGTGTCAGCGGTACCGGCCCTACTGGTAGCATGGTTCGTTAAATGGAATCATTCTTATTTTTTCTTTTGCTCGATCTAGTCCCTGAAAATCTGTTAAAAACTACCATTAAAAATGTTCAATGTTTGTTCTCCGCAGGATAGCATAAACAAGATCGAAGAATCTGGAAGTAATTTATTACCAAAAGTACCCAAAGACGTGATGACAATCTCTCGCGATGTCATCTATCGCCTCTTCAAGATGATGGATAAACATTGCAGCGCTGACGCCAAAGAAGAATCGACTTTGAGCCTCAATTCTCTCGAACCCAAGGAATCAGTCGCTCGGAGTTATACTCAGCCAGAAATTAAATCGCACAATCATGGTTCGTCGAATACCTCGGGAACGGAGTTCGGGAAGATGATGGAGCCGACGCTAAGTGCCAGGACTGCGTCCTTCGGCAGCGACCTCAGCAAGTCTTCCCTACAAGTACGTTTGTTGAAGTTACACCTCAGCAATTCCGCTCGCAGTGGTATTGAATCGCGATTATCCCGTTATCCATTCATCCATCCTCCGAATAAGATGTTAAACATCAATATTCCCCAAGGATCTTTCTATTGGGATAACTGACGCCAAGATGACTCCCGCTACCACTTCCTCCCCCGCGCTCGACCGCAAACCCAGTCTGCAGCGTCAAAAAACGTGGGACATAGATGTGAAAACCGGAAGTGCCGAAGGAGAGCCCAGACCGTCGCCGCCGAAGATATCGAGCACTCCGGTTGTGCTGAACCAACTTTGCACTTCCCTCGGACAGATCTCCATGACGAGCGACGAGGAGGCATCGCTCGCAGAGCTTCTGATTAAAGCACAGCAAAATGTGACGAGAGCTTTAAAGATGCTGTTGGAGAAAGGTACGTGAAGCGTGCGATTCGAGCAACTCCTCGTTTTACGCGAAGCACCGCGTTCAACCGGAGCGTCCGTTTAAACTTTCAGGGCAAGACGTTTTCGCGAAGCCCGCAACTCCGTCGCAATCGTCCAGTTTTCGGAGGATCAATAGTCCTCGCATCGATTCCCGACCGGGATCCCCGAGCTGTTCCGTCCCCGGTCGTTCTCCGGCCAGGAACACCGGCACCCAGAAACCCTTCGTGCGCAGAATTAGCATGGGTTCCATGGGCCCGTCTTTTCCGAGAACGTCATCAACCGAGAAAAACGGCTCGATGAACGGTAACACGTCGAAAGGTTACTCGCGACGGAGAAGCAGCATCAGTTCACCGATGATAACCCTACCCCCCAGCGGCAATAAGGATTCCCGGAGCCTTAAATCGTCGCATTTGGACAGCAGAATAATCGTCACGGCTAAGAGACGGGTTTCCCCCGATCCCGAGAGCAATCTTTCGCAAATGCAAAAATCCAGCATCGCCTCGTCCAGCATGCAGAACATCGCTTCGACCGTGTCAAAATTCGCACCAAGATCGCAGAAGACCTCGGCGAACGGATCGTCAAAGATCCCGACGGGTTCTGTCGGTAAATTTGGATTTTCTAAGAAGAAGTTTTAACTCGTTTGTTGTGCGTATGCATGTACTCGTTTTCATATTGACCCTGTGGAACTATATTTCATTTCATGGCCCCCCTAGCTCTTAAACTACTCATAATCAGAAGTATTCTTGCGATATGTATCCGTTTCGATTTTTTTTTTAATTGAAATAAAAAGCAACGAATCTCAAGATGATCTCTTATACATACATTACTTTTCGTTGTGCAACGCGCTTTATACTATATATAGACTGCATCAAGTTCATCGTTTTCTCGTGCCGAGGCGTTCGGGCATGCGCGACCATCGATGGCAGTCACGCAGTTCCATCAGTTGTATCGTGATTGTACCGCGATTCGATTTAAGAATTGTATTATATTAGTAACTAGTTCGAATTATGTCAGCACAGTGCGCGCGTTGATCGAAAATTTACTGACCGAAGTGTGCGACACAACGAGCAATCTCATCTCAAACAAGGTACCGATCTTGCGGCAAATGCACGGAGATGAATGAAAGTTGAAAATACCGTGCGACGTACGAGTAAAATTGGAGCACACACAAAGTGGCGTTGCGGGTTTATAAACGACTGCCGTTGGTTAGCGACCTTCTCGACTACTTGAGAGGGCCAACGATTTTGCTGATGCTTCGTGGCTTTTGCGTTTCCGTAATTATATAATTTCACGCTAACCGCTTCCGGCCCCATTACGCCAAAAGGAGTAGTACTCCGAATTGTATCTCATTCGGTTCGGTCAGACATGTTGGCACAATGGCGTCTCTCCTACTTGTGCATTCGATCGTTTTAGAATAGAATACACTCTGCAAGCCGTTTGGACTCAACGGAGAGCTCTCATGTGCGGTTTCATTTTTATACTATACCAAATTTTGCTCCCAGGCAAAATCTTCGTTCGAAATATTTAAATACGTACGATTGCATTATTCCTTCATTCCCTGTTTTGAAGCACTGAGAGAATGCCGGATAGAAATTATTCTAATCGAAAAAGATCAGGCTAAACCGCCTTTGAATTTCGTCTATATTTCCCCTTGTTGCTCCAATTTTAAAATCAATCTCGCAGCAGTTCCAAAAGCGCGTCTCAAAAGAACTAGACCATTTAAAACGCTCTGCCAGATTCTATAAGAGGATAAATATTTTTGATCCCAGGCAAATGTCCCCTGCGGAAGAACAAATTCGATCGTAGGAACGAAGTGGACGGATCGAGCATTCTGCTGACGACCATCGTGAGACGTTTGAGAAGTGTACGGCGTCCTAATATGGCAGAGGAAATCAACGACGTTAAATCGGCGGGTCCGTCATCCCCCCGCAGTCCGCAGAGTAGCGTCGGGGGAAAGCCGAGCAGCTCACGTTCGCCCAGGCAGCCACGGCGAGTGAAGTTAACGGACCAGCAATTGGACAGCTTTACAAAGGACGAGTTGGCGGCCAAGTGGCGCGAACAGGACTTGTATGTGGAGTGTCTAGAGGCACAGGCGACAGCCCAGGAAGGTACTGAGATCACACGAGTGAGACCACCTCACTCGCCACATTTCTTAACTGAATTTTCAATGCGAAACTGCAGCGTCTCTACATCGAGACAAGACTCTTGTAGAGACACTAAGCGTAGGGGCGTACGTCTCTTACCCGCCCAGTGTCTAGTCTAGTTGTGTAAGCGTAAGAATATTTATGAAACTTAGCGCGTAAGCTATCTCAGGCGATATCATGTTAGATTACAAAGTAGTTTTATGACGCTCGACGAGCGAGAGTCGAATTGACGATTGTCGAGGTATCCAGTGACGAGATTCAATTGGATGAGATTCGTTGCGCATACGAGAAGTGATTTAAAATAACGTATACCTTTGTGTAAATTTCTGTGTCGATTGGGTGACGATCGTCTCACTCTTGCCAGGTGTGTGTGATATATTTGACGAGATCCGTGGCAAACCTCGGCTTGTGAAATATAAATGACGTGTGAGAAATGGAAATTCAAATGCTCCGTAATATTTTCACGTGTTAAACAATAAAGAAGAGCAAGTGATTCGCGTTATCCAAATAAAATAATCCAAAAAATCGTTCTGCGATTAAGTACGTTACGGAATCTGCGTAAATCGAATAGGATTGACGATTGTTACGATTTAAAGTGCAAGTGTTGTGTCGGTTTTGGTTGGTCATATTCCCCTGTTGTGGATACCAGTGTCGACTCGTCCAGCGGCAATGTAGAATCTTCAAGACCCAACGTTGATCGAGCGTTTTCTACAATTTTCACGTGGAAATCGCTCCAAAGTCTTCGATTCGAGTTTGAATCGAGTCGTCAATCGAAGAAGCTTCCAGCTGCATAAGACGGGATTGTCAATATATTCCTGTTTCGTACAAGAAAAATTACATCTACCGTTACCTCCGTCCTTTGATCCTACTCTGAATTGATTCCCGATAATTGCAAATGTCCTTTTTTCAAGTTGTTCCAACACAGAATGACGAGTGTTCCTATCCCGAAATAGATCCCGTACTGTGTCCTGTCTAAAAATATTCCTCAAACGAAGTCTGGTTTGACGCATCGGAACAACGGCTAATTGGGCAACACAAATCAACTATACTGCGGATGAAAAATAACATCAGAACGTCACCTTGGTGGAAGCACAGAACACACGAAAGGCGTCGCACGACTTCACGATCAAAGTATGCGTCAATTAACGATGTCAGTTGTCGGGCAGTCAATATCACTACTATCTATGAATGTTCTCACGTACGGATATAGGACACGACAGTAGATTCACCAATTCACTCTATCTCACGATCGAGCGATCGGTCGTGTTTAAATTACACGCAGGGCCGTCCTCTAGCACTTTATCAGCCAAGGGTCTCAAAACTTAGCACCTACGTCTTAATATACACTATTTCGTAAGACAGAACTCTCTGTGTGCCTCGCAAATTTATATATCTCACGACTCAGTACAGTCGTGCTTATGGCAGTGTGCCTGCTCAAGAACCAATGAGTTTTCATGTTTTTGTCCAGAAGATTAACGCATAATAATTATCAATCCGGTCGATTTGATGGCAGCACAATTGAATTATTCATCGATGTATAAATTTATGCGGCACGCGGAAGAAGGTGCGATGTCTTCGTCGTGCAATTAGAAAATATATAGGTTGTCGTGTTATAGGGGAACTAGCTTCGCTCAGAGAATCCGAAGACAAATACAGGCAACAATATGCCGAGGCGTCTCATAGAGAGAAGATATTGGTCAGGAGGCTTGCCTCTAAAGAGCAGGAGTTACAGGAATACGTTGTACGTACACATACAGTTTACGTTTTGCGACGTCTTAAGGTTTACAAGGCGCTTAACTCAATCCCTGTCATTCTTTGTAGAGTCAAATATCTGAAATGAAAGCCGCCCATGCCCCGTCCGCTGCAGCGTTAAGATCGGCTCTCCTGGACCCCGCTGTTAATATATTGATTCAGAAGCTCAGGCAAGAATTGGTTACGACCAAAGCCAAACTAGAGGATACGCAAAACGAACTTAGCGCGTGGAAATTCACTCCGGACAGTAATACAGGCAAGAGACTCATGGCGAAGTGTAGGCTCCTGTACCAGGAGAACGAAGAGCTCGGACGAATGATTGCCAGTGGTCGAATTGCCAAATTGGAGGGCGAGCTTGCGCTGCAGAAGAGTTTCAGCGAAGAAGTAAAAAAATCTCAATCTGGTACGCATTTTTTAAGGCACTGTACCACTGCAGCCGTATCCAGATCAGTGAATTAAATCTATTTCCTCACGATTTCTTTCAGAACTGGACGAGTTTCTCCAGGACTTGGACGAAGACGTCGAGGGTATGCAGAGCACTATTTATTTCCTGCAGCAGGAACTCCGAAAAGCCCGCGAGTCTGTCACGCTGTTGCAGCAAGAGAACGCTGCGCTCAAGTCGAACACCGGTGAGAATAACTTGACCAATGGTCTGTCGCCTCACACACCGCCGATTAAAAAAGAGGAATCGGACGAAACTGCAGCGGTCGAAGTGAAATCAACGATAATAAAAATGGAAGACAGTGACGTGTGCAAAGGTGCTAGAACTCCACCGTTACCGCCCGAGGGTTCACCTCGGAACGACCGTGAAAGTGTCGAACGGACGGAACGGACAGAGCGAAGACCTAGCCAACCGGATCATATCGACGAAAGCTCCAGCGATTCCGCAGCTTTGATCATTAAAGTTGAGAACGAGGAGCTCAGCGATCGGGAGGAAGAGGAAGAGGAGGAAGAGCAGGAGAATCGTAGCAACAAAAGAACTTTGAGGACTAAAAGTAATAACAGAAACAGTGGAAAGGCAAACGGGGAAGAGGTGTTAATGAGGACAACTAGGGGTAGGGATAGGACAAAAAGGGATAAAAGTGCTTCTGGTAGTGACGACGAAAGAAGTCACAAGAAAAAGAGACGAGAGAGTGTTCTTTCTCTCGACTATAACGAAGCCGATGACGACGCGTTGGTACTTACCAATGGTGAAACTCTGCAGAGCGATCCGGAATAAGTTGCGTCCCGCATGACAGTCTCCGATGTTACTCGCGGGTGACGTAATAAGGTACTTTTTCGAAGGAGATACGTAGTTCCTCGTACGACGCTCGATGTACGATCGGAACGATTTTACGGGAGCAGAGCGAGGAATGGTAAGCATAGAATATAGCGACAAATTTCAAAGGAAGATCGCACGCGGTGCCCTTTCCGCACTTGTACTTTTTTAACTTACAGAGTATTTTTGAAACATATCGAGTCATCCCTGTATTGCCATTTAAATCGATCGAATGTAATCGTGTTTTCTAAAGGAATGTCGAGTTACCGAGTTTCGACAGTCACATAAACGAAGCAGTATATGCATCCTTGCTGCGGCAGTAATCTTATCCGACTGTGTGAATTCGGGTGGATCGGTACAAATTCAAACTATCGCGTACAGTCTGATTGCATCGAAGAAATAAAGATTCTCAACACGCTCGTGTGTTTAAAACGAAGAGAAGCGGATGCTCGTATATTTTTTATATTTGAAGCCGCCGTGTCTCACCTCTCACTGGTCGATGTCGACCGTTAGATAATAGCCTGCAAAGTCGCAGCTTCCAGGCACTAATCCAATCTATCCTTTGCTCGTGTATAATATATAAATAATAATGTAATTACGTATAGAGGTATATATACGGAAAATTATATGAAATAACAAATCATGCATAAAATGTACTCTCAAATTGTATTATAAAAATTGGGATTTATAATTAGTCACGGAGTACTTGTAAGAGAGTCGGAGAGCAAAAATAGTTGATTTAATCTTGGTGTATGACGTGTTACTATACATTATGTAGTGTTACATCACAACTGCATTTTCGTATTTGTAATGTTACTTTCTTCCGATTTTGACTAAAAATGATTGTACAAAGTCTTTAAATTGCTATTTTATATCACCCGCATATTGATTATTAATACACGTTTGTTTTATATCGGCCCTATTTTTTTCAGACATGTTTACTTTTATCGTAATAGTTTTGCCTATCGTGAAATATATATTTTCAAACATTTCTAATTGCCCTCGTTATTACCTGTTCAAGCCATGAATAAAATTACACAACGTACACGCACGCGCGTATAGCTTTTGAAGTTATAGATGATAAGCGCAATACTTAATTATAGACTCCACGTATGCAGAGGCATGCCACGAGCTTCTAAGATGTTACATACAGCTTCGTTGCGTGTCCCTGCAAACGTTATCGTGTCTATAATCAAAGCATTTCTCTGCAATTCAGACCGCTGTGATACGACGTTTGTAAAGGCGTGCAACGATGTCTGTATAGCTCCGTGCATCTTTAAAAAATCACGCCGTACCATTTAAATGGTATCAATATCATCCTGTAAATTTTACAAGTATTCATCACATTCACATAGTACTTTCTATGTCGTTTGCTATCGTACATGTATATTCAATACAATTTAAAACCAGTCAAGAAGCGTTATCGTAAATATAAAAACGCCGTAGATATGTCATACAAAGCATTCGAACCGCGTAACACACGCACAGAGATTTCTATGTATGTGTTGAGACAGTATCGTAACACAGCTAGCGCAGGAACGACTGTCACGAGTCGCCACGGCCCTGTGTCGCTCTCTCTCACTCGTACTCGCGGTCTTCCATCGCTTTCTCATTCGCACTTGCGCCGCGCTCGTTCGACGCCGCTCCCGACCGCGTCGCGTGCCAAACATTCCTCAACGAGCAAGAGAAAGAGATTATGAAATGCTATTGACTGCTAATGACATTCGAGCTTTAGTGGTGAATCTCTGCTTTTTTTTATGGCTTTTTTCTATTACCAAATGCTCGGTAAGAATGCGATCTCTTTCAAAGAAAACTCGAAGTCTCGGCGTTGGGAGTGAATTTTTAAGTCTCTTCAAATTTTGACCAACTCAAAGTTCAATTTATCGTAAACTCTACCAATTCTCGCGTTGTTGCTCGGTTTCTCTTAAAATAAATTCCTATGTTTATCGCAGAAAGAACGACTAATAAATACGAAGTCCACTGTGTTAACCATTCCGCCATGTAAATCCACCTGCCGGTGAATGGCAATCGTCGCTGGACCGCCGGCGTAGCGTGTCTGTCAGTGTGTTCTAACCTCTCAGAACGTACAGTTGTGCTTACCGTGTATTTACTTTGTTTAACCGTCATAACTTTTGATTCTAAGACAGCACGTCCGTCCCAGCATCCTAATTCCAAGATTAGATCAGTTGTATAAAATTACATCCGCGTACAGTAACATAAGATGGCTGTGTGCGTGAGAAAACTAATTCTAACCCTGTCGCGTACAACTGTCGCTTTGCAATCTTCTCAAGTGCGTTGTATGACTTCCACCGTGAATGCGAATACGGCAAGATCATTGCTGTACCAAGAATATGGAGATCCGATCAAAGTGCTCTCCATCAAGACCGAGAAAGTCGCGAAACCGCGGAATGACCAGGTAAGCATTATCAGGATACTTTTATCATCTCGTTTGATAAATAAGAAAGGAGCACAGGTGCATCGTTGCATTCATATAAATTTTGTTAAGGTCGTAGTTAAATGGTTATTGGCACCTGTAAATCCTGCCGATATCAACACGATTCAAGGGAAGTATCCCAGTAAGCCTCAGTTACCAGCAGTACCTGGTAACGAAGGCGTTGGGGAAATAGTAGAGCTCGGGTCAGATGTAGAGAACTTAAAAGTCGGTGACAGGGTCGTTCCAAATGGAATGAACTTAGGAACTTGGCAAACGCACGGCATTTACAAACAGGAGGATTTACTTAAGGTACTTGTTACTCCGTTGAAGTTAACTTTCTAACTTTGTGCGGTGGACATTTCTTCTTATCCGTGCGGCCCACTACTGGAAAGTTGAACTTGAAAGTCATACGAAGGATTTCTTCTCAGATTCCAAAAGATATAGGAACAGTAGAAGCCAGTATGATCAATGTTAATCCGTGTACCGCCTATAGAATGCTTAAAGATTTTGTTTCATTGAGACCCGGAGATACTGTAATACAGAACGGCGGTAATTCGGCTGTAGGGCAAGTGGTTATACAGTTGTGTAAGGCGTGGGGTATCAACAGCGTTAACGTTGTGCGAAATAGACCCGACATTCAAGAGCTGAAGGTGAGCCTCCTCTAGGTACAGGAGAAGTTTACCTTGTTGATTGGGATCGATTTCTCAGGATCACTTGCTGAAATTAGGGGGTACCGAGATTTTAACAGAGGAGGAAGTTCGAAAGACCGATTTGTTTAAGTCTAAAAAACTAGCAACACCAATGCTAGCTTTGAATTGCGTGTGCGGTCAGAATGCTCTCGAAGTTATGAGGCATTTACATCACGGCGGAATAATGGTAACATACGGCGGTATGTCCCGAGATCCCGTTACTGTCCCTGCGTCAGCATTAATTTTTAAGGTAGGTTGACTTTCACCCACCTTACGAGGTAATTTATAGCGCTGATGAGTTGCCAACTTATCCTGGGCTTTGCGCGTCACACAGGATCTAACTTTCAAAGGATTTTGGATGACCGCATGGACTAAAAACAACCTGAATTCTCCGGAGCGCGTGAAAATGTACAATGACTTAGCCGAATTATTTAGGGAGAAGAGATTACTGGCTCCCTCCCATAAACTGATCCCGTTCGGTAAATACCAGGAAGCAGTTTCAAATACCCTCAGCGTCGACGGCAAAATGGGATCAAAGTACATATTAGACCTTACCAGGGATGAATAAGGTCGTTAACGCTCGTAATACGTGTATATTTTATTTGAAATATTTTGTTCGATGTATATAAAATATGCGTAAACTAATGACTCCAAAAATGTGACCCACTTACCATATTATAATATATAACAATGATATAGAAATTAATGGTTTAGATTGGGATGGCAAAGCAGTAGAAATTAGAGGGCGGTGCAAAGCATGCTTCCTTGCTATTGGTTAATCTTTATTTCACATAATGGTGCAACTCGATATTTTAAATAAGAATGATAACGTTCGCGAAAGCCGGCGTTGAACGTCGCGTTGGCCAGCATTGAACGTCGTCGTTCGTCGTTGGCCGGCGAATGGAACTTTAGATTGCATCTCCCGAAGCGCAACTCCATGCAAATTATTCAATTTCATCCAGAAGTTCGAGAAGATCTATGCTGGGCTTTAGTTCAGTCTGCTCCTCCTCGAAGAAATCCGAGTATACGTTGTCCAGCTTACTTTTATATTCTTCGTTGAATCGACTCTTCTCGTTCTTCCGCGATTCGGTTTCCGATTCACTCGGTTTGGCATTGTTTCCGCTGTTACTGTTAGCGTCGGTATACATATTGTCCATGTTTGTAAATAAATTCAAATTGAACGGTCGCTTATGGGTCGTTTCTTCCGTTCCCAATTGAGCGGCAAGCATTCCGAGCTCCGCTCTGGTACCGCGCTCCTTCAAGTACTGCTGGCTACTTTGGCGAGAGATTTCCTTCAACCCGTAGGACGATAAGTATCTGAAAATATCGATCGTCACATATCGCGCGCATTCTCAAAAATTGCGCATACGCTTCTCCTTTCCCTATCATCCGCTCACATATTCCTTCCAAGCAACGTCGCTCGATTCCCGAAGAGCTCGAAAGAACCGACGTTGTAAGGAGAGTGTACCGCGTCGTTCAATTTCAAATTCTCCACGACATCCCTGCGCTCCTCGTACTTTTCGTCGTAATTCCGTTTGCCGACCACGAAGCTCGCGTCCTGGTCCTGCAGTCCGAGTCTCAATAGAATGGAGACTCTGACTCTGTACGTGTCGAGCTCCTTCAAACAGTCGTTCCTCGTCTGCCACACCTGGCCCATCGTCATATTGCAGAATAGCTGTGAAATCGCATTAATCGTCGTCCTCTTTCAGAAATTCCATCGTCCGATAAGCGCGAAAGAACGCGATTGCTCACATCGACGACCATCTGATGGACGAGGCTCACGCACTCGTGTGCACTCTCATCCGTTACCATGTCGCGCATAGCGTCCGTATGATTGAGGGTGAGAAGGACGACCTCTCTGGGCCCGGTAGCGGCGGTCAGTTGATATTTGACCATCATTATCGTCAAGTCGAACAGCTTGTCCATGCTGTCCTTGTCCAGCCGCATTATCGACGATAGCGCGATGCATTCCAGAGTCGATCGAATGCACGGAATGCTGATCGCCGGCGAAGCTTCGAAAGCCGACGACAGTACCTTCGGGTTCAACAGCGCGGCCGTGACGTCGTCTAGGACTGCAAATTGGAGAGGGTAACTCGAAGCTGATCATAATGTCGAGGTGAGAAGGAAGTGCGCGCGTTGCTCTGGTGCACCTAGACGCGGAAAAAGCCGAGAGAACGAGACGTTCCGTGTCGCGGTGCAAGATTTTCTACGGGTGTTCGCTTAGTGCATCTTGAATACTTTCGAGTTCACTGGCCTTGGGCGCTTTTGGCGAAATCGATCCCTTGGGCGTTCAGCCTTTGCTGAAGAACGTACAGCATTTCTCCGCCCATGTTCAGGTACAGCAGGGCAGTCGCTTGCGAAGACATTTCTTATACGAGCGATCGCGTTTTCATCGGACGGAGCGTAGAAAGTAAAGAATGATTCTTTTCCGCACCGTCGACACCCTTCCCTATGCGTCGCGAAAACCCCGCAGCGCGTCACTCTGAGACCCGCTGTCCTATACCCTAGTCCTACGACTGTGGGCTATGTATGCTAATAAGTCCTCAAGGTTGGCAAATCGATAGACGGTGCTATAAGCAGCGACGAGCGGGGGTGGTAGCGGCGTATGAATTCACGAAGTCGGACTCTACGAAGAAATGTCCGACGCTGCTGGGAAGTGCATGCGATAAACCGAGGCAGTGATATGTCTTCGTGTATAAGTGAATTGGCCAATTCCGTGAAGCTAATAAGTTGGTATTTTTCGGATACTCTTGGCTTTCACGCAGAGAGAATCGGTGCAGCCCGTCGTGGCACCTGGCAATATCGCCAGCAGGAAGTCGATAGTTCACGGAGCTTCTGTTAGATGGTGCGACCAATATAGTTCAATAGTTCAAACGTCGGGACTGCTTTGAACGTTTATTGCAGTAAATTATGATATTTTGCAGCGAACCGGTTACGTCGACTGTAATCGTTTTTCCTGTTATCTTTTCCTGCTACGATGGACGTTATCCTCCACTCCTCTTTGCCTCCCTTCTCTATTTTAAGAATGCTCGCCTCGGCGTCGACAGATTCGCAAAAATTCGAAAGGCGCTACTCGGAAGGAGGCGTTTAGAATTATTTAGCGATGATGCGAGCTATGCGATTCCGTAATATAGGTACATACGCGGGGAAAAGTTTGCGGTAACCACTCCCAGAATCCGTGTAGTAAGATTGAATTATTGCGACATCCCTTACAGAAAAATACTACTGAAAGAACGAAATTATTACAGGAAACTATGGAATTTTAGTAGTAATAACTACTCGATTTCAGTAGTTCCCTGTAGTAATTTCATTCTCTCAATAATTTTTTTTTCGTAACGGATATGACGTTCAATACCATAAATATGTCGATATTTATAATGAGTATTGTCGCATTTGCTGTAGGTACTTATGGTAAATATCGACATATTTATGGTACTGAACGCCATGCGCCGCAACAATTAAATCTTACCACACGAATTGTGAGAATGATTATCGCAAGCTTTTTTCTGTTACTGGTGACTTTTTAAAATATCATTTTTAAACATAGGTACTAGTCAACGAACAATTAATTCTTATGTTCTCGTTAGCGAAGGCGGAGCTTGCCCTGGTTAATGAAAGCGTGAGAATTGATCGATCATTGATTGATACGTTTAAAAAAGACAGTGTAAAAAGTCACCAGCGGCAGAATCCGTGATGCCGGGAGTACATTCGATAAAGCGTGATCCGCCGCTGTATTATGATTATTCTCATCGCGCGGGACAAGCGCAAAGTGGATCCCGGCGTGATCCAAGAGAAGGGGCACCCGGCTCACCGGCTTTACCCACTTCGCGTGGCCTTCCTCATCGGTACGAAGACCTTGGAAGGCGAAGTACCCGCGAGGCATTTCCGAGACGCGACCCGACGTCGTTCAGTGTCGGTGCGACCATGACCTCGTCGTGGTGGTGGTTCGTGGCGCTCTTCCTCGTGGTACCCAGTTACCAGTGGCCCCTGCTCGACTCGTGGTTCGCCCCGTCGAAACAGCCCCCCGACGCGCTTGGCAACGCCAACAACAGCCGCGAGGCGAAGGGTGAGTAGTCGATCGGAACGATCTGATTTCTCCGTGGAAACTTTATACGAGATTAGCCGTATATACAATTTTACCAGGCGCGCCACAGCGTCAAAGTGTCGATAAAAGTTTTAAGGGAGCGCTTGGCGCTGCCTCCCGGCGTGTAACGATCTCGAAATATCAGCCGCCCTGATTCGGGTTGGATCCTGAATAATTCAACCGTTTGATGTCGAGGCTCGCGAATCCGGATTACCTACTCCCGCAGTCACGTCGTCAAGCTTTGTATAAACATTTCATTTAGACCCCTCGCGCTTTTCCACGGGTCGAACGAACGTCGTACTCATATTCCAGGTCGACGGAGATTCTCTCGATAAACGACCTTCCGACTGCATCACTAATTTCGGATGCGAGACCTCGCAAGATTATCCCCTTTATGGTATATTGTCTTTTTTTTTGCGCGCGCGCTCCTTTTTCAGTCCTCAATTTCTTCCCCATACCGGTGGAGGAGGAGTGCCTCTCCGAGGACAAGCGGCGCAAGGGAATATGCATGAACACGTACCAGTGTCGCATCCAGCAAGGCAAGTCCCACGGACCATGCGCGCTCGGATTCGGCGTCTGCTGCATCTGTAGGTATTGCTCTGCGCTCGCGTCGCGATTCACTAAGCGGCGAAGGGGGAGAAACGCGGTTTGATCGCTCCTGTCCCACCGTTGAACGATACCGGGCGCCGATCAGCTCGCGATAGATCGGTGATGAGAGAGCGACGGCGTGAATCCGATCGCGAACTCGTTTCACGGAGATGCCGTCGTCGATGGAATTCTAGCGGGTTTCGTTTCGCGGACGCGCTTCCGTGCACTGAGATGAATAATTGTTTGTGCCAAAAAAAATGCTTTCTTCGATCAAAAACACTATATAATTTCAGGATCGAGCCAGGGTTTTCTTCGTGCGGGCAAATATTTGATAGGCTCGAGTAATTGTTTTCTTTTGCGCAGAAAAAGTTTCTTATTCCTACGAGACGGCATTCTTGAATGAAAAATACATATTCCTCGATCACGAATCCTTATTTTTAAAAATTCGTAAGATCATAATATGTTCTTGATTCAAGACACATTTTTTTACACTAGTAATTATTTCTCTACTTTTTTGCGCAGGAAGAACGTCTTATTTCTACGACGGTATTCTTGAATCAAGATTATGGAATCTGTATTCTTAAAAATTTACAGGATCATATAGGTATTCTTGATTCAAGAAACATTTGTTCGACACTAGCAATTATTTCTCTTGGTATCGTGTCGCGAGTTTACGCGCGGCCCGTATAGCCGGCGAGGAGATAAAAACGTTATAGTCGTGGTATAGCCGCGGCGTACCGACTCGAGCGGCCCGGTACAGTTACTTATAGTTGCCTTTCGGTTCTCCGTGCGTCCCACATCGCGCGAAGAACCTCGACTCGCCCACACGCGCATCTCGGGATCTCTTACATCGTTTCCCCGCCGTATAGGTATACCTATTCGAACCGTTACGCGCTACAGATTCGTACGATTTCGGGCGATTGTTACCGAACGAGTTTTATAAGCGCGCGAGTCTCGTGCGCCGGAGAACACCAGCGATACGAGGAAGTCCGCGATACGGGAGAGATTAGACGCTCTTCCAGAGTATATTCAACCGCGCCGCCGCACCCCCATCCGCTAGCTATAATAACGCTTCTCTCGAAGGGGTATGCGAGGGACGACACGAAAGCTTGTGAATTTTTAACGCCGCCAAGTTGCTTCGCGTGCTCGGTCGAACCTTTTGCCACGCGGGACTGAATAGGCAAGTCTGGGGCGGAGCTCTGAATGGATACTCGTTAGCGGAACCGCGCAGCGCGGAAGCGGAAACACGAAGACGGCTCTCCCCCCTTCGTTCCCCGTCGCACAACCGCGCGCGAAAGAAGCGCTCACGCGAGATCCGATCTCCGACGAGGATTTAACGTCTCGCTTCTTCGCCCCCATGCAAGTCACCACCAGCTGCGGCGGGGAGGTGCAGAATAACTTGACGTACGTGGTCAGCCCGGGGTTTCCAAATCTCATCGAGCAGCCGATGAACTGCAGCGTGACGGTGAAGAAGGTCGAGGCGCAAGTGAGCCAGCTGAGGATCGACTTCATACATTTTAATATCGTAAGACATCGTTCCCCGATGCCAGAAGAGCGTCGCCCGATCGACCGCCGTCGATGTATTCCGATACAGTCCGGCCGATCGCGCACGTTGAATTATTTAAATCGCCGCGTCGCACGATTCAAAAGGACGGAACGTTTAGGGTCAGCCCAATCGCTCGAGCGGCGTTTGCGATCAGGACCTGATGGAGGTGAGGACGGGGAATAGGAGCTTTCGGCTCTGCGGCTGGAACAGCGGGCAGCACAGTTAGTAGCTCCAGGACTCCCACTTCATTTTTTTAACGATTGGTCATTTCTTTCAATCAAGTCGGTAGAACGTCATTTTTGTTTTTAAGTCATCAAAAGTCACTGTTCTTCAGATTTCGTCCCTCGATTCGTCAAATAATTTTACGATACCGACCCGCCGTTAAAACGCTGTAACAATTCGCATGAATTCTCAGTGTTCTTGCGAAAATAATTTATTTTGATTACAAATCTCAATGATTTTCCTTCGATATTATTTCCTCGAAACTCTACCGAATTTATTAAAAACACAATAGTTTCCCTTTATAATATTAATATGAAGAAAGATTGGTCATTTTTTGATAATTTTTTCAAATAAGGAGTCATTCAACCTAACTGATATATTTTTGAACATCTGACTGGATGTTCGCCCTGCGACTCGCTTTCGCAAGGTGCGGCTTTGACGGATCGAGAGAGACAAAAAATAGTGTGAGACTCGTTTCCAATCGTCGAGACGCTCCGTCTCTTTCCAGTTTACCTCGACACCACCAGCGATCAGACGACCATCGACTTCCGGCTGCCGAGCGCTCTGCAATCGCGGATGTGGGAGATGCGGGTGAGCCAGCTGGGCTTCGAGCAGCGTGCCCCGGCCGGCTGTCTTCAGTACTTCGAGGACGCGAGCGGCACACTGAGGACGCTGAACTACTTGCCGAACGGACGATTATTGGCGGAGCAGGATCATCTGCTCTGCGTGCGACAGAGCAGGGGGATGTGCAGCATATCCTACGCTCAGTGCAGTCCGGAGTCCTTTCGAATCGGACCCAGGAGGTTCGGCGTCGCCGAGGAGATCGTCGGGGGTCAGCAGGACACGATAGACGAGGGAGAGGGATCGGGCACCGGGCCGCTGATGACGAACGCGAGCGAGGGTGCGCTCACCGGTTCGCGCTGCAGGGACAGGGTGCTGATACCCTGCGACTTCGAGGAGTTCATCACGGTACGTTCTTGACCCTTTAAATGCGGATCACGAGTGTCTCAGGGTTCATCCCGTATGATCCGAGGTGCAAGGGCGGCTCGCTTGTAGCTCAATCGCGATTGGTGCCGTCGCTCGACCCCTTAAATTCCATTTCTTCCCCTACGCGAACTGGTGCTTCCAGCCGGGAAACGACGGCGCCGGCTTTTGCAATCTCGAGCACTGCGGACACTCGCTGTGCAAACCGGAGGAGCTCGACGCCGACGGGGACTGTCTAGTAGAAACTTCCGCGACGCCCTTTCACATAAGGGTGGCTTTCGGTCCCGGGCAGGAGTCGGGAGCGGCGCCGGATGACAATATCGGCATGTGCCTGAGATACGAGCAGTTACCGTGTACTCTCTGAAGGCCACGGTAAGAATTCAGTTGAACTTCGTACTGTACTTTCTCTACGACTTTTTTTGTATGTCGCGGTTCGCGCTTGGCGACCGGTTGTTTTCGCGATCGTCGCCTCGATCGGACTCTTTCGCGGGATGACGATTTTCTGTGTACTTACGCCGAGAAAAATAATTAGGTTAAAATGACAAAACGCATCTAGTTAATCAAACAGATGGAGGATCCATATTTCACCAAATGGTTTGGTCATCATTTCCAGGATTTTGATCAAATTGACCAAGTTATTTTTCTAAGCGTAGAAGAGAAAGATTCTCTGCAAACATACAGGGTGTGGCAAAAGTTGCCGTACTTTTGTTTAAAATGTTAATAAATGCATTGAAGCTGAAGGGGAATTTTTGACAATTTATTGTAATTCGTCTCGTTAAATTTATTGATAAAAATTTAATAAAAATAATTATCCATTTACCGATGACTTCTAGTGAATCTATATGTCAATTTTATGCTGTCAACACATTATTAAAAACTACGAGAACTTTTGCCGCAGTTTTAGATTTGAATTGACGTTTGCAGGTGCTATTTAGAGTATCGTATTTATTTTTTCTTCGCCGTTGCACGCTGGAAGTGCAGCGGCGCGTTGTCGTCAAAGAGACGAGTGTGACATATTTATTAAATACTTATCGAATATTTTTATTGGAACTTGTAAGCGCGATCACATGGATAAAGAGGGGAATGATCGAAATAAAGACTGCCGGTGAAAATTCAAAGAGTCAAATAGTTTATTTACAAACCAGCTAGTTTATCGTAAACGCAGCGAATTTAGAGCCGACTTCGTAATATATATAATTCACCTCTTATCCGATACGATAATTATCGACAGTAGTGATTCACCTTCTCGCGGCTCGTCTTTCTCTCTCTTTCTCTCTCTCTCTCTCTCTCTCTCTCTCTTTTATCATCGTCCGAGGCTCATATCGATAGCGGTAAATTTATACGAATGCCAACGATAATCGTTAATTGCAATCGATTAATATAATCACAATGATACGTAATAAAAATGATTCTCTCTTTTACCCCGTAAAGTTTTGCGCGCATCCTTACGACAATAACGACGTACGGTGGGTATACATACGAAAATACGTTGAACTTTTCGAAAAATTCACAGCGACGGGTGTAAAGACCGCGAATCGACAGAAGATAGTGTGTTCGCTAATGCTAAAATATATCATATATACCTGCGGGGGGGGGGGGGGGGGGCACCTATATTCGCGAGAGACCGAAAGACGGATAAAAACGTCGACAACAAGGATAATACGGTGTAACGAGGCGAAACGGGTAATCGTTGATAATAATCGACGATGCATCGTGTAAGAAATAGTGATCTAGCTACCAAAATAGGGGTAGGGAGAAGAATGGAGCGGACGTGGGTAGTGGATGGGGGTGGGACGAGGACGCGTAAAACGTGGTCGGCGACGCGTATGGCGCGGGATGGGGTGGGGGGGTGATATGAGGGTGGATACAAACGAGAGGATTAACGGGAGAACGTGTGCTCCATATGCCGTGTGCGCGAGGAAATCGCCGCGAGTGGCCCGCGCGTCCCATATCACGATCGCTTAAAATTGTGCGTACAGCGTGCGTGCGTGCGTGCGTGCTCGCTCGCTCGCCGCGCGTATACGGGGGTAGGTACGTCAGCCCTCTTTCCTCGTCCTTCCTCTTCGTCGAGGGCACGCGAGAGTTTAGTCGATGACGACTGTCGGCGTGTGGTGTGCGTGAATCGCGCGCGACGTTGGACGCGCGCACGCGCGTGTGTGTGTGTACGTGTGTGCGTCGACCGCGGTGCTCGCGTGTGGTTCCAGTTTCGGTGGAGGCGACGCGCGAAGAAAAAATCGGAGCCTCTCTCTCTGGCACTGATCGGTTCGTCGCGGTCCGCCGTCGATATCGAGTTTCTACTCCGGCGCGCTCTTTCTGCAGGCGCGCCGTTATTCGGGGCGGCGGAACGCGTCGTTCTGCGCGGTACGTAACATCGGAGCTTTTTCTGTACGTATACCGCGAAAAGGGATATGTAAGTTTCGATTGACTATATGGTTGCAGGTCGCGTGGGCTCGAAATAGCCGACAGCTATTTCGAGCCGCGTGTACATAGGGTTATTCTACGTGCTCTATCGTATGTATACGGTATCGCGTTTCATCCGATTTGCCCTGAAAATACGCTGATTCGTACGCCGCACGCGGAGCGCACGGACTGCACGCGCGTTTATGAGAGTACTTTCGATGGGGCGACGCGCGAGCGTACGTAACGAGCGTTATCGGGTTGCCTCGGAACCCTGTATCAATCGGATATCGATCGTGGCTCACTTGCTCGTTAGTCCGACGTGACGAGTGGGGCGCGCACGACGTATCTTTTTTTTTCTCTACGTAAGAATCTACACCCGTAATGTCTGATATGCCTAAAGTCCGTGCAGGCGGTCACGGTGTCTAGCGATCGAGGAGTTCTGGAGGATATGGGGTGATCGAGGAGTTTCAGGTAGACGGAAAGACTGGTACCAGTAAATTTGACTGTATTTAGAATAAAAGAGGCACAAATGAGGGTTTTCGGATGATTTTACAGTGCGGTGCAGTCATTTTTCTTTTGAAAATATTAAAATATCATAATTTGCATTACAATTTACTGGTTTCTAAAGAAAAATTGTTCTCCAGTACAGTAGAAAGATCCGGAAACCCTTATGTGTGCCTATTTTATTGTAAATACAGTAAAATTTATTGGTACCAGTCTTTCTGTATATCGGCGCGGTAAAATACGTAAGACGGGGTGATATTTTCATGACGATTCCGCGAAAGAATAGTATCTTGCGTCAAACTGATGGTCTGAAAAGTTCGGGGAATCGTACTCTCGGATTTTGCTGGACACCTTGACGGCGGTGCGACGTTATACGAACGTATCTCGCTAAATTAAAGTGCAGCTACGTGGTAAATACGTATAATATATGAGGCTAAACTTACTCGCCAGGAAAGAAACTTCAATCACTATTATCTCATTATCAATGAGCTTTTAGCCTACATCAATATAAGACTTTGTTGTAGATAGAAATGTAATCTTCAAAAACGTATTATACAATTATGAACCAAAAGCTCGTAAATAATGAGATAAGAACGATCGAAGTTTCCTTCCTGGCGAGTTCAGCCTCACGTGGTACGGCATTTGCGCTATTTCATCGACTCCAAAGCGACGGCTCCGATATTTCCCTTCATGCACGCTTCATCCGACGTGTGTCTTACGACGTGTAGAATATTTATAGGTACATGAGAGCGACGTTACGTATTACAAGTAAAATGTGAACGAGGATTGATGACAACGTGGGTCAGGGTGGGGGTAGGGGCTCTGGGAAAGACGTTTGATTGGTCCCGGCGGCATCAGGGTGCGCAAAGTGAAAATTACGTAGGTCGCGTTCCAAAAAGGCATTCTATAACTATCGCGCCTCCACCCTCGCTTCCTCATCCTCCCCCTACAACGCGTGCCGCGTCTGCATATTTATTGTCGTAACACGCGTCCCAATCCACGGCGTTTCGAGCGACACAAACGCTGTCTCTATCGTGCTACAGTAACGTGTTTCCAAAATTCCACCCTAATCTCGTATCGCGTACGTATATCTACACACGCGGGAGTCTTCGAGCGGAGAGGATCGTGTCGGGGGAGGAGTCAGCGATCCTATTTCCATCGACACCATCCTCGCCGCGACCCCCCGCGCGCACTTTCCTTCGAGACGCGACCCCGCTCGAATATCGAAGGCCACCGCACCGACGCACAGGTCGCCGAATTCCTTCGGGCGCGTCGATGCGAGAATATTTCTCTCGCGTGTGCGACAAACGCGGCGTTAACGATCGGGATATCGCGATGCCACGACTTTTGGAACGTGACCTCTGAGGGGGAGGAGGGTTGGATGGATGGGTTGAGGGTAGGGCGGGCTTTGCGAGGGGGTGAGGTTGACGGGGGCTGTGTGGTGGGGGGGCGCTACTCGCTATGATTGTGATCGAATCGTTTCGCTATATGCTCGAGTGTGTAGAGTACGTCGCGGTCGTAGGTGTCGGAGGATCCCTGATTTCCTCCCATACGATCCGTTTACGACCTCTTTCGCTCGCACTCTCTTTCGCTTCTTTCCACCCCGTTTCTCCGGTCCCCTCTCTCTTTCTCTCTCTCCCATTCCGTCACCTTCCTCTTCGAAGGGATATTCGACGCGAGGCGCGGCAACGGAAGATTTCCCCGTTCGACCTTAGCCCGAGTCTCCGGCTGTCTTGGTCCCGTTGGTTCGCATGTTAAGAGTTCTTCCGATCCTCCTCTAGAACCCACCACAGAACAAAAAAGAGAGAAATGCTAGAGCCACCCCGCTTTCGACCCGACCCCACACGCACCCTCGCAGCACCCACTCACCCCCTTGGGCATCCTAGTGTTGGGGCAGTTAACGAATTGGATTTGCCTTTCTGTATAATTCGGGGGTTTCGCGTCGTTTTTGTTTCCCGTATACGCGGAGAAAAAGAATAGTAGATTTGTGACTAAATTGGCGGTCATTGATGGGAGAACGCTGATCGAGTTGCTTGAATTAAATAATTTGATTGTAATGATTTCGAATTGTCAGACGAAAACAAGCTGTAATCGAATATAGCAAATTACTTGTTCAAGTGACTAGATCTTTCTTCTCCCGCCCGTGACGGCTAATTTAGTCAAATCTACCATACTTTTTTTCTCGGGCCGCGCGGTTAATCTTGGAAGGAGCAAACCGGCTTCGTAAAGAGCGCGCGCACGCGTTCACGGAAGAACGTTGCTTCTACTTTCGCGCGAAGGTACATACGAGCGTACCGTTACTTCCAGTACACGTGCACGTACGTTCCATTTCTACGCAACGCTTCGTATCTACGTTCGGTCTGGTCTCTGACGATTTTGCATTAGCGAAACGTGGATAACCACGCTGCGGACACGCTGTAAAAGTATTGTGACGCTCAATACGTCCCAGAGAGGTTCCTTTTAGCGGCGGAAATGGGAAGGCGATCGACTGCGATTTGCGTTCCGTCGCCACTGCCGACGGAAGTGTTTTTTTACCGCGGAGTAATGCGCGCGACAGAAGTTCGTAGCCACCGACTCTCCATAGAAAGACTGATACCAATACATTTTACTGTATTTATGATAGAAGAGGTGCACATAAGGTTTTACGCATATTTGTGTACAGTACAATACGTTAATTTTTTGTTTGAAAATATTAAATCATAATGGTTTAAATTATAACTTACTATTTTCTAAGGGACAATTGTTCTTCATCGCAATAGAATCATCCGAAAATCCTCATGTGTACCTCTTTTATTGTAAATACAGTAAAATTTACTGGTATCAGTCTTTCCGTGCAGTAATTCGTCGTACGATTCAGATTGAGATCCTCGGTACGTGGAAAGACTGGTACCAATCAATTTGATTGTATTTATAACAAAAGAGGTACACAGAAGGATTTTCGGATATTTTTACAGTGCAGTATAGGTAATTTTCCTTTTGAAAACATTAAATCCGTGATAGCTTACGTTATAATTCACTAATTTTTAACGAAAAATTGTTCTCCAGCACAGTAGAAACATTCAAAAATCCTTATATGTACCTTTTTTTTTATTGTAAATACAGTAAAATTTACTGGTATCAGTTTTTCCCGTGTCGTCGTTGCCGTTACCGAAATTTCGTTTACAGCGCAAAAGTCTCGAGCGTTCCTGCACAGTGACCTCAGATATCGACGCGGAGATTACGCGCTATCGTCTCGCAGCTACAATCGCCACGCTCTCCCCCCTCTCTCTCTCTCCTTCCCCCTTTCACTCTCGCTCACCGTCGCTCCTGGATACTTAGTCGAGTTGATTTACATACGTATTACATATGCATAAGCTCGTGGGAAATTCGTATCGACGCGACTCGAATCCGCGCGGTTCAATCGTCATCGCGAAACGCGGCTCGCGATTGCACACCCCGTGTTTGATCGCGTGAGCTGCTCCGCCGCCGACTTTAGGCCACGTGACACCAACACTAGCTTACCCGTACAGGGTTCCCGCGGGATTCCCGCAAGGCCCGCGCTATCTACCGCCCCTCGACCATCCGTCATCCCGACCGAGCTGCGAGCACTAATCTTCGCGCCTAAATACACACCGCGTAGTTGGGAATTGCATTAAATTAACAAACTTCGCGTGTCTCAAGCGAAACCGTTCGTGGAATCGAGAGTGTATCAATTAAAAGTCTTCACGCAAAAGCGGTCGACGTTCTACACGCTTTCGGTGGATGATTCGATTTGCATACTTTCGCGAACCACCGGAACGCGATCATTATTATCAGACTATATCCGGCACCTTGCGAGAATCTCTAAAGACTTATTCAAACGCATGTCTCATTCTGTTCTCGGCGTCTCTCACTCGCGAATCACTTTCTCCCCAAAATCCACAACGAGCTCATTCCTCCAGCTTGCTCTTACCTGCTCTCGTCGCGAACGGGTCCTTGGGGTGGTTCGTCTTGATGGCGTTCATCCTTCTGTTCTGAGCGCCGGGCTCTCGTCCCCCGCAGCCGCCGCCACCGCCCCCTCCGCCGATCGGAGGCAGCAAGGCTACCTGTTGTCCGCAGCCCACGGCACCGCCCGGTCCTACGACCCCGGTAGGCCCTGGCACCCTTCCCCGCGGTTGCTCCACAGGAAGCACTCGACGTCTCTTCTTGGGGAGCTTCGCTCGCGCCTGCGTGTGACTGTAATACATCGCAAAGTTGCTGACGATCACGGGCACCGGCAGGGCGATCGTCAAGACACCGGCCAGGGCGCAGAGCGCCCCGACGAACATCCCGACGTAGGTCTTTGGGACCATGTCCCCGTATCCCACGGTGGTCATCGTGACCAGGGCCCACCACAGACCCAGCGGTATGCTCTTGAAGTCGTTCTCCGGATTGACCTGGGTCCGCTCGGCATAGTAGACGAGGCTGGCGAATATGACGATGCCCAGGACGAGGAAGAAGACCAGGAGGGTCAGCTCCTTCGCCGAGGCGCGGAACGTCTGTATGAGGATCTTCAGGCCCGACGAGTGCCTGGTCAGCTTGAACAGCCTCATGATGCGGATTATGCTGAAGAACTCGAGGATATCCGCGTTCTCCAGGTGGGAGGCGAACTTTTGCAGCGCCAGATCGATGTAGAAGCTCATCGTGGCGATCATGTCGATCACGTTGACCGAGCTCTTGATGAAGTCCCACCTGTTGGGGCTGGCTATTATTCGTATGAGGAACTCGATGGTGAACCAGGCGTTGCAGACGCACTCTATATAGAAGAAGGCGTCGTGGGCGTTCGTCTCGGTCTTGTCGAGGGTCCAGGCCGTCGTGTTCTCCGCGTTCACGGTCTTGTTCACTATCACGGGTACTCGCATGTCCGGGTGGGTCTTCAGGCAGAAGGAGAGGATGGAGATGCAGATGAAGAATACCGAGATGACTCCGATTATCTGCAAGCAGAGCGAGCGGCCGGGCAGGGATCCCGTTGGATCTTTGCCGTGACTCGGATGCGGAGGGCAGTCGCGGTCGATCAGGGGACGAAGGAAGGGACGCGCGAGTAACGTCGTGAGTAAGCGAATGGAAGGCATGGAAAGATCGGCACCAGTAAGTTTTACTGTATTTACGATAAAGAAAAGGTTCATATGAGGGTTTCAGATGTTCTTAATGCAGTATAGTAATGTTTCTTTTGGAAACATTAAATCGTGATGGTTTCCATTACTAGTTTCTAAGAAAAAATTCTTCTCCAGCACGCGGTAGGAAGAAACGTAAACCCGCATGCGTACCTCTTTTATTGTAAACACCGCAACATTTACTGGTACCATCGTTTACTGGTATCAGTTGTTTTGGAGAGATACGGCGGGAAATGGCGGGAGAAGAGACCGTGTGTGCCCTGTTAAACAAAAAAAGTCGGACAACCTTACCAACCTTGGCAGCATTGGAGGAGTAAGGCTCGTCGAAGAGGGACCACATTCTGGGCTTGAGCTTTTGCCACCAGGACAGGGTGCCCTCGTAGTAGGCCTCTTCGAAGCCGAATTTCCTAGCTAATTCCTCGTCGCTCGGCTTCTCGGTGTCCAGGTCCAGCCTGTCCAGCACCGCGAGAGTCTCCTGCGTGTCCCGGTGCTGAAGTGGCGAACAGTCAAACGAGCGGTATTCCCCCTTCATCCCCGAGAAATTCCGCATCGGTAATCCTTCGTGACGCGTCACTCGCTTATCGCCGTCGCCACACGACGACGACGACACGCGTTACGGGGACTCGACTCGACGGTCGTATGTGTATACGGCGCTCCGAGGGGGGTCTAGACTTTTCTTTCGACGTGCGGTGCCCGCGATGCGGAATCGTGGTGCGAGGTGAATCCCGAGTACGCGGAGGAAGCGACACATTCGAATCGGAAATCGGCGCGGTGATTGATCTCCGACGAGTATAGCTCGCGTGACGCGAGGAGCGCGAACAGTTCTCGCGAGCCCTGATCTATTTTCTTTCTAGAACGGTCAATCGATAGCCATACACGACGTGGATTCGCCGCGAGTGTTCGCTCTTATACACTCGGGCACCACACGTGTGCACCGTTCGCTCGGAGGACCACCTGCCGGCGGACGACCGTTGCGAAGGGGCGTCTAGAACGTTTACCTTAAAAATTAGATCAAACGTCGGGCTGCTGCGCGCGTATTTACGCAAACCTCTGCTCGGGCTTTTAACGATCGAGTCGCGCGCGGAGACTCCTCGGCGGGAACGATCCGCGCGCGCGAATACTTATCTAGCTTCCTTCGTCGCTCGGTTGTACGAGTGCGGATAAATATGTATGTGTGTACCGGGGTGCGACGGAGTCACCCTCGCGGAGCGAGAGACTTTGGAACTTGGAATCGACTCGGCGCGGTGTAATTAATTGATTCGTAAAGCCTTCGCGACGCGAACGGTTAATACAGTCGTGCGAGAGAGTGGCGCAGCTCGACGGGGCTCGAATTCTCCGATTGAACTCGCGATCGGTCGCCGCCCGGACGTACGTATACACACACCCATTACTCGGGCGTTTAATCAACACCCCGGGGCAAGCGAGTACGAAGTTCCAGGGATTCGCGAAGTGGGAAACTTTCTTGAATTACATCGATGCCGCGCGCAGGAGTGTCGTATAGGTATACTGCAGCCGTTCCTCGAACGAAGTTCCCGAGCGGTCGAAACTCTGCGCGCCAGGCGGAAAGATCTTCGAGCGACGTTTCTCCCCGCTTCGCAGTCGTCCGCGAAAACAATCTCTCACGCGTCTTCTTCGCTTTGCGTAATCCGAATAATTCAGGCGCGCGTGCGGACGGCGCGATTACTTTCGATCCCTCACGCCCCTCTTGCGGCTCCCGGCCTCCCGACGCAATTGAATTCCGCGATCGACTATTCTCGCGCGGTTTCTTCCTCGAGAACGGGTCGACGTCGATTATCAATTCACGTCGAGTCGAGTGATTCGATATCTCTTCGCTTCTTTTCCGCGATATTGATTCAAGGCTCTCTCTCTCTCTCTCTCTTTGCTCCCCGTAGATTGAGAGAAAAAATGGTGTATTCAATTAAATCTGCGTTTACGAGTGGAAAAATGCAGAGTTAGTGGTTCTGATTGATAAATTTGGTTGTAATTATAACGGTTAGCGGCTGATTGAAGGAGAGAGGCTGTAGTCCATTCGTGCCAATTATTACACAGAGAAAAAGAATGAGTCGGATCCACTGAAAATTACTTGCAGGGTCGCGAGTAATTATTTATTTATGTCAATGAAATTTTTTAATACGTCAGTTTGATATTTCTTTCTTGCAATCATGCGAAATAGTATGTGATCGCAAGGAAGGAATATCAGATTAATATGAAAAAAAATCTGATTGATCTAAATAAATAGTTACTTGCGACCCCGCAAGGATAACGTTATATTCTTTCTTGTAAGAAATAATGTAATAAAATATAGGATAATTACTAATCAGTATATTATCATTACGCATTTTAATAAGTGCGATTATAATACTGTGCTATATGACGTTTCATGTTCTTCTTAATTAATTAATCTAATTTTTCTAAAATAGCTCCTATGAAAAAAATGAAGTTACCTACTACATAAATTTTGATTTTTGAAAACTACAAAATCATTTATCATATAATACGACAATGATCTCTTCACCAGTAAAGAATGTATAACAATAACATATTTAAAACAAAGAGAAATAGATTTGAAGCACCAACGCGCGCTCATCTTTGCAAATTGTCAAGTTTATCATAAAATTCTCTCCGTGTAGTATTATAGATCCAACTGATTCTTTTCTTTCGTGTAGTCCGAGCAATTAAATCTGCATTCCACCACCCGTAACTGCATTTTTCTCTCACAATCAGTGCACTAACTCCGTCGCACCCCTCAACGGAGGCTGCCTCCGCGGATCGTCCGAACTCTCGGCGGACCACGAATCGCTCGCCTATACCTGCGTGTAGGTCATCCAACAGCATGGCTCGACCTGGTTCGAGTCCAGTCCCCAGAACTCGAGTTCCTCCTCGAAGAGCGGACCGCACACGTCGGTGGGATAGTGAAGCTTTCCGGTCCGGTAGTAATTGAGGACCTGAGCGAAGACGCCCGGATGCCTGTCGAAGAAGTACTCGTTGAGGATGGGGTCGTAGTTCGCGAGCGCTTCCGTCAGGCGGGACAGCCTCGTCGCTGGGATCTTCTTCAGGGTCGCCTTGTAGGTCTCGTGCCTGATGCCGCCCACGTTGAGAACCACGCGGTTCTCCGAGTCCATGTTTATCAGGTTCATCCTGACCACGGCTCTGCTACCGGCGGCGGCCCCAGCTGGAAGAAGTACGCGGGGTCTGTGGAACCGGCGGTGCCGTAGCCCCCGGCGGGGTGCGCGCGCGAGACATCGCGCCCCGTGCGTGCCTGCCGCGCGCGCGTATGCAATGCGGAATATCGACTGCGGCGAGGCTCGACGCGTTATTCTTATCTGGCGCGCTACGCGCGAACGCGCCTTTGTCCCGCGGGGTGGACGGTACCGCGATGAAAGAACCTCCGTCCCCCGCGTGTGAATAATTGACGGGGGTGGAGGAGGAGGGGGCGGTAAACGCCCTCGCGTACCTGTGCTAACCACCCGCGCGATCCCCCTTTGCGATTTGAAAGGACACGGATCTTTTGTCGTCAAATCCCACCCGGTGCGCGTTGAAAATACGAGCCATCCCCTTCCACCGCCGGCGAAATTAAGACCAAAACGGCGAGAACTCTAATCGCGCGGGGCTTGTAATTCGAAGCTCGCGCGGGAATGGCTTATCGGGGATCACGGCTGGAATTCCGGGGCTCCGTATAGCGGGGGATAAGAAGGACGCGGGAGTAGTAGGCGAAATTTAATCAAACCATCCAACACCACCCTTATTATCGCGACCGCCGCCGATGGATCGTCCCTCTCTCATTTTCACCCCCGCGTTTTGGCGATCAGAGGCGATTCCCTTTTCGCGAAACAACCCCGCCGGATTTCATCGCGGGACTGAAGCGTCGAGCGGGTTTCATCCCCCTGCAGAAAACATCCCCGTGGAGCATTCTCGATGTCTCTCCTTCTCTCTCTCTCTCTCTTTCTTTCTAGGCACTTCAGAACGACGACGGGGACGACGATGAGCACCGCGCGAGCGAGCGTCCGTCCGTCCGTCCGTCATCGTAGTCGTCATCCACCGGGGGGATGGGATGGCGAACGGTGGTGTGAGAGGGAGCAACAACTGAACCGCGAGTCCGGCCCCGTCCGCATCCAGTGTCGAGCGCACCCCGCGGTGGCGATCGAAAACTGTCCCCCGTGACGTCACACATCGTGCAGGCGGGACCAGCCGTGTAGCGGGCGGCAGCAGCCACCGCCGCCGCCGCCGCCGCCACGCGAGAATCGATATCCTGCGTGAACGCACGCGAAAGCCTGTACCGATAACCCGCGCACTACATACCGCGGCGCGATTCCCGCACGACGCCTTGTCGCCGCGTGCGCGGAGGATCGATCAGCCGGTTGTTCACGTCGAACGCGCGACGCGGTACCCATCGATCCTCGGGGGCGAGAGAATCCATCCGCGCGGCGGTCCGCGGTCGCACCGCGCGACGATATACCCACCCTTGGCTCTTTCATTTCCCACGTATCCTCCGCGACACCTCAGCGGTTCGAACCCTCCCCCATGGCGTTGCTCTCGGCGGCGCGGGTGCTCCTGGTGTCCGTTCGTCGGCGACGCCGGCACCGCCGCGGTAGCCTCCCTCCCGGTGGCGCTCTCGCCCTTAATCTTCGCCGAGTCGCACGACGATGCGACTGACGTCGCCGGTCGCGAGCCTCGCGGGGATCCACCGCCGCGTCGCGTCGGTCACTGCTGCGATCGACGACGTTCGCGCTGGCTCGCAGTCGTCGCTTCGTAGTGTGATCGAGGTGAGGCGGTGCGCGGAGAACCCGAAGAGTGACGCGCGTCGCGGCCTCGGCGGTTGGGCGCAAACTGAACTGACCCCGACTGAAAGTGGCGGCGTGCGCGCGCGCGCGCGCGCGGGGGTGGGTATACGACGAGTACGGCGAAGAGAGGGTGAACGGAAGGAGAGCGAAAGAGAGAGAGAGAGAGAGAGAGAGAGACGACGTAGTCGTCCTACGCGCAAGCTCGCGGGTATCGCGCCGCGAACGTAGACGTCGCTCACTTCGCCATCGCTTCCGCGTTTCTACGATCGCATCCCCTGCTGCTACCGCCGTCGCCGTCCCTGCTTCGGGCGCAAATCGAGAGAGAGATTACTCCCGCCCGTGCTCTCGGTCGCGCGTCGGTGTAGATGTTCAGGGTGCAATGTGCACTGCGCGGCGCGTTGTCCGATTTTTTGGTCCAGCTGACAATGGAACGGCGGGGGGGATACGGGAGAACGTTAACGCGCGTCGTAAACTATTGCTATATACGCACGTCACGAGCGAGGCCACCGCTATGTATAGGTATACACGCGCACGTTGCGCGGCAGGGTGCGTGTCCGCTTCGGAGAACGCACGTGGAGCGCGAGGGGTCGTGAATTCTGGGTCTCGCCAACGATTCGGGGTGACCCGCGCGCCCCGAACCGTACCGTACCGGGTGGACGGAGGATGCGGCGTCGGGAGTCAATGTCACCGATACACGAATACGATGCTGATATTGGATTTACAAAATCCGAGTTGTAAATATATTTTTGTAGATACAAATGAACTCTGCGTACGATTAATTACTCGATATGTGAACCGTATTCGACTCTGATGTTAATTTTACACTTTTCTGGTAAATGTTATATTCTTCTGCTGTCGATTTAGCATTGCCCTGCGCGCCTGTCACGTGGTAAGCGCAGACTGTGCTGCAATTTGCAGCAATTTGTAGTTTGCATTAAATTTTTTTAAACACCGGTAAAAATATTTATCGGGAAAGCAAACATTTTTACCGGAAAAACTTCACTGCGATTGCAGTTGCATTTGCTATTATTGGGCATATCTTCTGCCGCCGCAGATAATGTTTTCGTCACGACGGCAAAAAGTTCGCAGCAAAATCATTATTTCTCGTGTAGAGCGACTCGGAAATACTTCCGTGATATTTCATCGCTGGATCGGTAATACATATTTTCCAGCAGACTCTATCCTCGACATTCGTTAGGCGGGGAGTTTACTCAACGCGAATCCATCATCCGGGGTCCAGCGTACCTATCCCAAGATCAACATTTCGAGAGCTCTAATTGAACGTCCCACGACCCCTGGAACGCACGTGGGGTGGCACGCAACGCGCTCCTCTACACAAGGTTCAATCGACGTATCGAAATTGTCGGAACCGTCGAAACCATCGCCGGCGCGATTAGCACAAATTTCGAGGTGGAATCATCTTCGCGACGGCGTTAAACCAATCGGATTAGATGGGCTCGCCGATAGTGGCGCCCGGTAATCAACCCGCATTATCGACGAGGGGGATCGAGCCCTACGATTTACGCCACTTACGTGAAAAGTGCCGAAGTCGTTCGGCCGAACAGACGGGACGGGGCTAAACGACGCGCGAACTTGGATAATGGTTCATTGGAACGATTACCGACTTCTTGCGCGTCCCACCCCTCACCCCTTGTTTTCCCCCGTCGACTCCCACTGCCATAATACACCGGGGATGAGACGCGTACTTAATATCACCGAATTCGAATCGATAATTCCCTCTGTCTCTCCGCGCGACTCACCCTCCGCCTCGCGTCGGTGGTCCTCGTAATTAATTACCCCATTAATTGTCTCCGCCGTCCTCCGCGCGCTGTATATACCCCCTTAATTAGCGATAACGCCGGCTCGCGATCTCCGCGCGACGAGAGAAAAAGCGCCGGGTCGCCCCTTCTTTGTGTTCCGTCGAACGGTCGCCCCGGTCCGACAAAGGAGCGCGCTGGTAGGTACATACGGGGCGCGTGTCGACGTAATCAATCACGACGAGTCGACGCGCACGCCGAAGAGTCCACGCTCGTCAAACAGAGGGCGGGAGCGCGAGCGCACGAGCTCGCCTGCACCACGCGTCACGTTACGCCAGGAGGGAGGAGAACGACGTCGACGTCTACGATGACGGCGGTTCAAAGGTATACCCCCTCGGGGGCAGGGGTGGGTGCACTGCCCCTGAGCAAACGACTACCACGGTCGATAGGACGCTTGCGCCGTCGCGACGGTAACTCTTCACCCGCAGCGTCCAACTTTCTGTCTCGCAGAGTTGTGCCTCTGACATTTGGCAGCGGCTTGGCGCCGGGGGGAGGGGGATGTGGCGGGAAAATGAAGAGGGACGGGGCGCTTTTCATTCGAGTTTTTATTGTTTGAGAGAAAACATAAGGCGAATGCTTTGTAAAGTTTTCTTAAAGTAGTAATGTCATTCCCTGATCAGACGATCGAGTCCTGTGATTCGACGAAGGTCGACGTCCCTCGGGACGTTGCTCCCCGATCCTGCACGTGCGTCGTTTCGACCTTCACTGATTCCGGAACGGGTCGACTGGGGAAATCGTCGAAATTGTTATTCTCTGGCGAGAACGACACTTTCTGCCGAACCGTCAGAGTCTCCTTCCGCTCGGCCGTCCTAGTCATCGTCGTCGGCGATCCGCGAGGACGCTGCGTCGCTTCCGGTAAACCGATCACTATCCGCGGCTGAAACGCGAAGCTCGGTTAAGTGGTTGTCGGGCAAGAGTTTATCTCGTGCAGGGAGGTAATGCAATACTCAAGGAGTTTTCTCAAGGATCGAAACTAATCGAGTGGGGCTGAAAGTGGATGCCGGGAGTTCAAGGGGATCCGGAGTGGTCGATTCTGTACATCTTCCAAATGAAATCTTGGTATCGGAATACCGGTGTCTCGCATATGAATTACTCCCGCGCGCAAATCGCTCGATTAGTAATTTGTAATCATTTGTTGGGAAAAAATTAGAGCGACTCCCTGATTACATAGGTCACGAAAAGACTGACACCAGCGAAATTTTACTGTATTTACCGAGAAGAATGAAATATTTTTCTCAGCAAATACTTCGTAGAATATTTCATTCTTCTTGGTACTTGCAATAAAAGAGGTATTTATGAGGATTTTCAAATGTTTTTACAGTGCGGTACAGTAATTTTTCTTTTGAAAACATTAAATCGTGATAGTTTACATTACGATTTACTAATTTCTGAAGAAAAATTATTCTCCAGTATAATAAGAACATCAAAAAACCCTCATATATGCCGCTTTTATCATAAATACAATAAAATTTACCGGTATCAGTCTTTCCATGATCAACTGCGAAGCGCAAAATACATTTGAAGCATCAGGACGCACTCCTCCCGATTAAATTGAATCAAATCCAATGATTCGTATCAAGATCAAGATGAAGAGTAGTCTAATTCTTGGGCCTTCCGTCAATCCGATCGAACCTGCATCTGCAACACAGCGTCGAGACCGATAGTAGCCGGACGCGGCATCAGCGGTGCCGCTCTCCTGGCGGTGGCCAGCATCGGGTGACCCTGTTCGTCGACGCTACCGTACTGCTTCGAGTAACGACTGCGACGGGGCACCTCGGCTGGAAGCACCCTCCTTCGTTGCTTCGGCAACTTGCTCCTCGCCTGCGGGAGTCGATGAAAAGTACGTCAGCTCATTCACGCGTCAGTCGAGCAAGGGGATCCCCACGCTCAACGACGCGATCAGTCGCCCGACCTGCGTGTGCGTATAGAACATGGAGAAGTTGCTGACGACCACGGGAACCGGGAGAGCGATCGTCAGTACACCCGCCAGAGCGCACAGTCCTCCCACGAACATGCCGGGAAAAGTTCTCGGAGTCATGTCGCCGTATCCCACCGTCGTCATGGTGACGAGAGCCCACCAGAGGCCTTGCGGTATGCTGCCAAAGTCGTTGTTCGGATTGTCCTGAAAATCATTTTTCGATTGGGGGTCGACTGCTCGCGCGAGAGGGATCGCCAAGGATCAATCCCAAAGAGGGCAAAATCCGATGAGTCCATCTGTGTGTATACCTGAAGACGTTCCGCGTAGAAGATGAGGCTGGCGAAGAGGACGATTCCCAGGATGAGGAAGAAGACCAGCAGTCCCAGCTCGGTCGCCGAGGCCTTGAACGTGTGTATGAGGATGCGAAGCCCCGGCGAGTGCCTCGTCAGCTTGAAGAGACGCAGCACCCGCACGATAGACAGCACCTCGAGGTAGAGGTTCGACTCCATCGCGAATTCGCTGTAGAAGCTCACCGTCGCCGCCAGGTCGATCGCGTTGACCGTCGACGTGGCGAAACTCTTTAAATTCGGGCTGACCTGTCGCGAGACGACGAAGAGCTGACGTCGCTGGCGATAAACAGGGGAGGAATAACCTCGCCGCGCTGGAATTAATCTCCGAAAAACGATTCCGGATGAGCTTACGAGAGCGCGAATAGTTATCTCCAGCGTGAACCACGCGTTGCAGGCGTGCTCCAGGTAATAGAAGACGTGGTGCGGCTTGACACCCCCTTCCGCGCTGCCCTCCAAGGCAACGCTACTGGAGTTTCGAGCCGGCGTCCTCTCCCAGTAGCCCGCGTCTCGCGTCGCCGCGTGGTTCGTCTTCAAGCAGAACGACAGGACCGACAGACAGATGAAGAGGATGGAGACGCACGCGACGCACTTGGCCGAGCGCGAGGAGCGCGGCTCGTCGAAGAGGGCCCAGACGCGCGGGCGCAGCCTCTGCCACCGGGTGAGCGCGCCCCTCGAGTAGGCCTCTTCGAAGCCGAAGAGACGAGCTATCTCCTCGTCGCTCATCCTCTCGCCGTCGATGTCCAGCTTGTCCAAGATCGCCAGGGTCGCCTGGGTGTCCCTGTGGATGCTGTACGTGCTCCAGCAGCACGGCTCCACCTGCGATACGGAAGCGTTCTTCCGGGAATTATGACTCGATCCCGAAGCGGCTCTGCTTCCACTCTTCGGGGGAGGGCGACCGCGCGGGTGAATCACGCGTCCGACTCGTTCCTCGCGTTATCGCGACGATAAACTTCGATGGTGATGGTTCTCGCGATGAATACCGTTATCAGTGGTGGCGGAAGACTAAAGACGTCCTTCCTACCGCCCGGGAGAGAGAGGATCGCGCTTTATCCTCTCGAGGATGGGTGATCGTCGGACGATGCGTTGAGATGAAACGCGTGGGTTTGGATTAATGTACGCGATTTATTTAGCCGCCGGAAAGGTTTTCGCAAGAGTTCTCGCCGTGGGGTGGCCTCGTCGAGACAATGGACCCGTGGAAAGAGCGGGACCAGATGCGGGGAAAAGCTTTGATTCGTCGGTCGATTTGAGAAACGCATTAGAGGGAGATGCAGTCGTTTGTACGGCGACGTTAAATCGTTAACGTCCGCGCGGTGTTTACGAGCTGCGGTGGCTCATTGTGCGGTTAAAGTTAGCCACCCCGAAATCAAAACAGACGAACCTCCTCCCGCCGATTGCGACACGCGGTGTGACGCGACGGCGAAGCTAAACGTTCGCACTTCTGGAATTCGTCGGCCTCGTGAGGACGAAGCTCGCGAGAAAGAGAACGGGGAGCGAGAAAGTGGAGGGAAAACGTGCGGAAAATACAGGACGCCCTGCGATATAATTTCCATAATTCAAGGGCGCCTTTTCGCGGCAATTCTCGAGCGGGAAGAGTCCTCGCTCGCTCGCGCACTCGCGCTTTCCAAAGTGAATCGTTACGGAGTTACGAGCTTTGGGCATAAAGTATAATAGGACGGTTCTCCCGCCCCCGTTAATAGACGAGATTACCGCGTAAACCATTAACGCGACTTTTATTTCTCATCGCGCTTTATCGCGCGCGCGATCTCCTTTACGGCGCTCGCAAATTGCGTTATTTGCAATTTTGATTCGGAATGACCACTTTGATTCATCGCCGGCGCGATCCGGCTTGGCGAATTATTAAAGCCATGACGGCGGCGTTGTTATTATTATCATTATACCGATCGTACGAAAGCAGCGTTAATTTGTTGCACTAACAATAAGAAAAATTATTAGTAATGTTAACGAAACTTTACTCGATATGGGAACAACGAAATATTTTAATAGGGACGACAAAACTCTTGACTACGGCAAATAAATGTTGGTTATGACAACGTAACATTTTTATTACAACGACAAATGTTTGGTTCTTGCAACAAAATATTTGTCGTCGCGATAAAAATATTTCGTTGTTTCCATATCAACCAAAGCTTGGTTAACATTACTAATCGCTTTTTCTCAATGCGCGGAATAATTTCGTATCGGGACAACAATACTTTTGATTACGACAAATAAACGTTGGTTGTGACGATGTAATATCTTTGTCGCGACAACAAATATTTAGTTGTCACAACCAAACACTTGTCGTCGCGATAAAAACATTGCTTTTTATTGTTCTCATATCAACCAAAGTTTGGTTAACACTACGAATCATTTTTTCTCAATTTCACAGGATAATTTTATCCCTCAATCGCGGGCCACATCGCGCGCGCCGTTCAATCCCCCCGCTCAACGAACCTGATTGGAATCGAGACCCCAGAACTCCAACTCCTCCTCGAAGAGCGGCCCGCACACGTCCGTAGGGTAATGGAGTTTCCCGGTGCGATAGTAATTGAGTACCTGCGCGAACACCCCGGGGTGCCTGTCGAAGAAGTACTCGTTGAGGAGCGGGTCGTAATTAACGAGAGCCTCCGTCAGACGCGAGAGTCTCGTCGCCGGAATCTTCTTCAGCGTCGCCTTGTAAGTCTCGTGGCGGATGCCGCCCACGTTCAAGACCACGCGGTTCTCCGCGTCCATCGTCCTGAGGAGCGACCCCTCCGATCGCCCCTTTCGCGCGATATCGCTCACGCGGTGCAGCGATCCCCTTGCGAGCGCGACGCGCCGGGAATTAATCGAGGCGCCGGGGAAGTTGAACCGTCGTGCTTAGAGTGCTCGCGGAAAATCAACGCGGCTCGTCCCACGATTAACCGCGACGCTCCGGCATGACGATAATTTCTGCCCGGCTCCGACGAATCCCCGGGAAGGCCTTCATCCCGGCGAAAATTATTCCGTGTCCGCGGGGCGCGTCACGCGTAGGCGGTCGCGGCTATAATTTATCTCCCGCGGGTCGATATTTCTTTCTCCCCCGTTCCGAGGAGCGACCGCGTTCGAGCCTCTCCCGCGGGAGCGATTTCCTCGGCGCGAAAACCGGCGCGCTATCGGGGACGATTCGCGCGCGAGGCGGGAACGGTTCGCGCGCAAGAACCGCACTAACCGCGGCCCCGCGAGTTCGCGCGCAGAAACCGCATCGGGCTCGTACTCGGCCGCCCCCGCTATGCCGCCTTCGACTTCGAGTTCTATAAATTCGGCGACGTTTATTTACAGAGCCAACGCAGATGGCGCAGGTAAACGGGGGCCATTGCTCGGCGATTAATAATTCCGGACCACTTTCGCGCTCCCTCGACACCGATTATTGTTCTCGCGCAGCGCGCTGTACCGCGGCGCCTCCATCCCCCCCCGGAATTTGAGTCTTCCGGTCTGTAAGTAAACACGCCGCGGACTCTCTCTCTCTCTCTCTCTTTCCCGAGTATCCGTTCCGTGTGCGTGTACGTGCTGATGATACATCGGACAGTCCTCGAAACCCCAATTTCGTCGAAACGATCGTCTCGATCGCGGATGGGTATACAGGACGACGACGACGACGACGACGGGGTTGAGATGAGCGCGCTACCATTCGCACGTCAATATGCAATCCAAGAGTCTGTCACGTGGCGAACGTATTTTCCACTTATACCCCGTCCCACCGACCGACAGACTCTTCACCTCCGTCACACACATGTCTTGTTCAAATTCCCGAGTGAAACTAGGTATACGAAGGGGACGCCTGCGCAACGCTTATCCTTTCTCCGACATTATTTATACGATCCTCGCGGGTAAACGACTCCGACTGGTCCGCAGGCCGCTATCTTACCGTTCCCCGGTCGGATATCCACCCTCGCCCTGTACCTCCTCGCGACAGAGCTCTACATTGTCCACCGGCCTCCAGCGCCGCGAGATGAATCCCGCGAGAGCGAGAGCGAGAGAGAGAGAAAGAGACCGTCGTCATGACAACGCCGTCGACTGGTCCGGAGAGACGCACGCGCTCCGTCACGACGACGATCTCACCCCTCGACGGTGGCGCTCGCTCGGATCTCGGGAGCGTAGGCGTCGCGCGGTGCGGACGACGCCCGTCTCACCCGGTGTTCTCCTGGTGTCTCGGCCGTCTCTCTCTCTCCTCTTTTTCTCTCTCTCTCTCTCCCTCTCTCTCGCGTCCAGCCTGGACTCCGTCGGGAGCCCGGTGCGGGCCCGGTACCCCGGTTACGGTGCTAAAGTGCTCGCGAGTGCCGAGATGAGCTGTCCGGCGCGGCCGCCGTCGAGATAGTGGCCAGTCCAGGCCGCGTAGGGCCTGTCGAGGACACCCTTCGGTCGAAGGGCCGCGGCGACGGATCGATAGTCGCGCGGGGTGCGGCCGACGGCGGCGGCATGGCCGGGACACCGATTTTGGGTCCCGCCGCGGGCCCGCAGAGCCTGAGGAGAACGGGGGCAGCGGCCCCGGAGATCGCCATGGACCCGAGAAACCTCGCGGTCGCCCCCGCTACCGGCGGCGCCGCTCCGCCAGCCCCCTCGGCGATGGACGGCGAGAACTCGGCGCCGAGGTCGACGCGCGTCGCCTGTCATCCCCAGGTACGGAGCGTGCGTGGCTACGGGGGCGAGACGCGCGCGCTGCGCGTTCCACGGCGTGACGCTCGACGCCGCTCCGTCCGCCAGCCGTGGGAAACTGCCCTCCGCGGGAGCGTGGCTGCTGCTGCGCGCGCGAAAGTGCACACGGGGATCTCGTCCGATTCAATCGCGCGCGCCTCGCGTTCTCTCCCACTTCCTCTCGCGCGCGTATACGCGCGTTACACGTACGGCGGTGGTGGCGGTTTCTTTGCGTGGCGCCGTGGGGTGGCGAAGGGGAGGAGAGAGGGAGAGGCGAGCCGATCTCGAGAGAGTCGCGAATTACGTAAGGTGTGCAACGGGAAGCGCTGCTATACGGGGTGAAGCGTGACGAGATTCGCCACTTTATTTTCACCCCTCTCTCCCTCTCTCTCTCTCTCTCTCTCTCTCTCTCACTCTATCTCCCTCTGCTCTCGTCGCAGCGTGAAGGGTCCTCCTCGAGGGAGCGTGCGTAGAGTGCCCAGTGACGTTTAGTTAGCCTCCGTCGACGACGCCTATACGAATGCGTGTCAATATGCCGGTGTAGATCGCGATAAGCGTCGAACGATGATCGGGGGAGCGCGGGACGCTGAAGTTTCGATCTCTCCGAAGGTCGATGTGTCGACGCAAGTCCCCCACGTGGACTGGGACCGCCGCGCGACGCCCCTGTACTCTCGGGAGGACATCAAGGAGCAGTACTGCATAACCAGTCGTCAGCTGGACGCGGTGGAGAAGTCCGGGGGTGGAATTTTCGGCTGCCTCTCCGCGCGGGGCCCCTCGCCCTGTGGAGCCACCAAAGCCTCGATACTGTCCGCCTGCGTCCGCGGGGCCCCCAGCGACGAGAACCTCTGCGACGCGCCACTGCCGAGGAGATCGCTGCCGCCCATGTCGCAGCAGCCCTATCCGACTTACCCCAGGGGCGCGTCGCGGTACGTCGTGACGGATCAGGATTGGGTAGAGAGTTCCTACTTTCAACGACGACCAAAGTCTTTTTGCACCTTTCCCGACCCCAAAAGGTACGCCTCGCGATTCCGCGGTACCGCGATTTGAGTAGGGGGTAGTAAGAAGTACTTGGCTTGTGTTTACTTCTCCATAAATTTATCGGCAGCCCGTGCGAACGTACACGGATGATTTTAACAATCATGTTCAATGTTTCGTCGACACGGGCAGTTAGAATCTCTCAAAATTATTAATCCTAGGGTTTTCTCGAACTACACTATGAGAGAAATAACTTGGTCAATTTGATCAAAATCCTGGAGATGATAACAAAACCGTTTGGTGAAATATGGACCATCCATCTCTTGAGTCAGATTGACGAATTTTTTGTTAAAATAATTAAACGTTTGGTTGGAGTAACTTGACATTTGGTTACGATACGCGTGTAACTAAATGCGTTTGGTCATTTTAACCTAATTACTCTTCTCAGTGTACCATTGCAACCGTATCGTCGTACCTGATAGCCCGGATAGATATAAATGGAGAATCGAGAAGTATTACACATATTCCCACCCCGTTCTTCCCCGCGAGGCAAAGCTCGCTCGTGACGAACGTACAAATACATACATATCTACCGCCGCGTTATTGGGATCAGCCAGACGCTTCATATGCACCGAGATAACGTCAGTCACGCGTGATCCGGAGGGAAGTTCCGCCATAGAATCCACCGCTCTAGAAATTGCAGCGGGCATTATGCCCGACGTGTAATAAAAACGAACCCGGAGAAAGGCTGAAAGAAGCGCATCCAGCGTTATCAGCGTACGCGCGTTCGCATGCGTAGATATCGGTCTCCGTCGACTCGACGACGCGAACGGGACTGCTCGCTCTTATTAGCCTTTCAGCGCATCCGGCGGGATGCTGCGGGCGATCTTAAGAATCCATTCGTCCTCGTTGGCTCACGTATCGATGTGTGCGACAAGGTACACGTGGGTTCCCGAGGACGAGGAGTCCACGAGACTCGAGGGACCGCGGCCGATACTTCCCCCCGTGCCGCCACCCCCGCCGCAGCCAGCGCAACCGCCCCGCACGAAGCACGTGAGCTTCGCCAGATCGCACACCCTGACCTCGTTTGAGGTGCCGCGCACCAGGAGCCCCCCGAGGTCGTCTCACAATCAGGAACGTCTCATCGACTCGCAGCCGACGATCCAGGGCTCCGTTTCCTCCAGTTTGCCTCTGGCGCATCCCTATCGGCTGCGCTCGGCACGACTGACGAGCGTGGCCGACGGTCTGGTCACGCGGAGACGACGATACGCGCCGCCGCTGGACGCGCCCTTCGACGTCGCCGTGATGGAGAAGCCGCCGAAGCGCGGCGCGATGAAGACGCAGGCGACGCAAACGGAAGTTCCTCAGGTGGTGCGGGGCCGGGTGGCCCCCGTCACGCTCAGCCCCAGAACCATCCATCGGGTGAAGATGGTCTCGCAGGGCGCCCAGACGAACGGCTTCGCGAACGGCCGGAAGCTGACCAAGAGCTACTCGGAAGCGGGTCAGTTCGGCGCGCCTCTCGGCGCCGCCACGATGGGCGGTGCGCCCATGGGGAACGGGAAGGAGGAGGCGGAACACGAGCCGCTCCAGAGGACGCAGTCCGAGGAGCCGCCGAGGTCGCCGTTCATGATCACCACGCCACCGCGTTCTCCGTCCCTGAAAATGACGTTTCCCAGCGCGACGGAGCAGCAGGTGAACGGGGACGTGGAGCCTTCCGCACACGTGGTACGTTCGTCGCTGCGGCTCGCGCCCTCGATCGCGTTTGCCGGCCGATCGGAATCCGTCACGAGTCGTTCGCTCTTTTCAAGGTCGGTCGGAGGGAGATTCAGTTGGACGACGAGGAGATTTTCATAGACTTTAAGCCGGCTCCGGTTTCGCCGGACGCTCGTGCCGTGCAAGGTCGGACTCCACGACCCTGCCGCAGGATGTTGCCCCTGCAGAAGACCCTGTCCGACGGAGAGATTCAGGTGGAGAGGCGAGAGTTGATCGGCGAGACCGGGGAACCGAGCTACCCCCACACGTGTAGACGGAATCATCAGGATCCCTGGAGCGGAACCATCCGAGCGCCCGCGCTCTTCTCCTCCACTCCCGAGGACCTTTCTCTGCTGAGGCTCACGCCGCCCAGTCAGGAGCATCCCGAGGAGGTGAGCAAGCGACACGCGGATGTGATACGAAGTGCGGGAGAAAGTGATCAGCCGGCTGAACGATATCTCGAATCCCAGGAGTTTCACGAGAACCTCATCCGCCGTGGACTCTTTCGCAAGCGAAGCGTTTCCCTCGAAGACGGCGTCCAAGGAGTCTCGACGAGCGAACCCTTGCTGCCGAGATCGCTGCCGACGTCGCCAACGACGCCGGCCTCGGTATCAGGTCAGTGATGCGCGCGATGGCGCGTAAGGTGGGAGATCCACGTCGAAGTGTTTTCTCGCCCCCGCAGCAGGACCCCGAAAGATCAGCGAGGGCCCGAAGAGCGGCGCGACGAGTCATCACCTTCTGCCGAGCGCCGCCGGTGTCGTAACTTCGCCCTTCGCCTCGAGCGATTCCTTGGCGAACGATGCGACGAGGGACCACAGCGACGGGATCTGGAACGAATCGCAAGCGACCGTCCTGCAAGTCGACTCACTGGCGTTACTGACGCCGTCATCGCGGAGACGGCACCTTCTGCTGCTCCAGCATCAGCAACGATCCTCCATGGACACCGAGGCGCTGGACGTGGAGGACGAGATGGAGCCGCGTCCGCCGAGTCCGAGGATAAATCTCGAGCCCGCCTCCCCGGCAACGCTGACGCCGAGGTGAGTCGTTGGATGGCGATTTTTATGATAAGGGTGGGGTAGACGACCCGGTTTCCGTTTAACTTCAAACGCGATTATCTCAAAATGCAGTGGAGATACGTGAGAAATTAAAAGGAGCTTTTTTATAGCAGAGATCTAGACAAACATCTTTTACTGAAACTTTTTTTTTATATCTCCAGTTGTTCTCAAGATAATCGATGTTTAACTTGCACTTCGATCGGGGCGTTTATCCCACTTTTACTCTATCGCTGAGAGAAATAATTATCAGTGTCAAAAAAACGTTTCTCGAATCAAGAATATATATGATGGTCTTATAAATTTGTAAGAATACAGATTCTTGATCGAAGAATATACTATATGTTCTTGATTCAAGTATACCATCGTGGGAACAAGAAATTCTTTCTGCGCAAAAAAAAACAATTAGTCGAGCCTGTCAAATATTTTCTCGCACGAAGAAAACCACGGCTTGGTCCTGAAATTATATAATATTGCGTTTTTGACTGAAGAATACATTTTTTTAGCACTAGCAATTATTTCTCTCAGCACATATAACAATTTCGAAGCATCCCATATGATTTTGACAAATCGTTCCCCCCTCTCTCTCTCTCTCTCCCTCACAGCGTCAAACCATTGTCAATGCTACCGATCAACGGTAGACCGAGAAGCGGACTTCGCAGACGCAGCCCGGGTCCCTCGCTGTCGCAACCCCAATCGAGATCGTCGAGCGAATTCGCCCTGAACCTCGCCAGAACCGATTCCGGCGGTCGAACCAACACGGACGTGTCCGAGACCTCGACCACGGAAGATTACGTCACTGCCAACACGTCTACCGGTACCGGCACGACCACCGGTACCTCGGCCACTACCAGCTCTCGTTCTCGGCATCCCCAATTGCACTCCAACGCCGCACCCTCCGCGCCGGCGTCGACGACCGCCACGGCGGCCGACGGGAGCTCCTTCGAGAGCGCCAGCTCGATATACAGCCTGGCCAGGAGCGAGGTGAACTAATCAGTTTACGTCCACTCCCTTTCGGGCTATATAAAGTAAAAGCCCCGCGTGGATTTTCTCCGGCGATCATTTCCCGACGATTCGGGTTTACGAGTGCTTTACGGGGGGGACTCGTATTTAGCAGATAACGACCTTAACGAGGCGACGCCCGGGCCGAATCCTCCCTTCAACGATACCGGTACTCCGTCTGCCGAGCAAAACGCTCTTGAGAATATCTCGTGCCGACCTTTTTTTTTTATAACACCCTCTCAAATAAAAAATGTCTAGGATTCGAAAACCCAACTTGCACTGTAAAATATTCTGCGCTTTGGACCTATACAGACCACTTTTGGTATCAAATGACAATGGCGTAAGACTGAATGACATCAGATGTGGTACGTGTGTATAGGTCCACACCGGTGCGAAATGGTGTTAAAAATCCACTCGACTTTTTTACCGTATGTCACCACAGGCCGTCGTCGAGGAGCCGTGCAGCCCTCCGGCGATCATCGAGGAGACGGAGGTCTCGCCCGCCTTGGAAGCCAGCGCCGGTCCACCTTCCCTCGCGCGATCGGTGAGCAGCAGCAGCAGCTCCGGCAGCTACGACCTCGAGGACGCCATGCCCGACCCCGTTCAGCAACCTTACGCCACCGCGCCGCCGCTCAGCGGCCCAGCATCCGAAGCCGAGCTGGACCACGACGTGAGTGCGTTGTATCTTCGCCCTTTGATTCATCCCTCATTCCCCCCGTCGTACAAATGACGCGCTATCCAGGACGGTCGTCACTCCTCCTCCGGCGGCTACGCCGAATCGCCGCCCGATCCTTACGTCTGGACGGAAGAGGAGCGTCGGAAGAGGAAGAAAACCTTCACCCTGGACTTTCCAGCTGGCGCCGAGGCGGGCTCCGAGCGCGCCGCGGATGCCGCGTCGGATAACAGGGACGCGAGTCCGACGCCCAGCCATCGACACCGCGTCAGAGGCAAGCCGATGACCACCAGGAGTCCCCATCGGAACAACAAGAGACGCGATTCCACCGCTCAGCAACAACAGCAGCAGCAGCAGCAGCATCAGCAGCTGATCAGGAGTCCGCAGAAGGAGGAGTGGAGGGAGCAGACCGAGGACGGCGGCCACGCGGCCACCTCGGACGACTCGAGCTGCGGCCATCATTATCATCATCACCATCACCATCATCACCTGCACCGGGAGAGCGCGGAGAGCGCCGGACGTCACAGGCGCATCCGGGAGAGTCCGAGGAGGAAAACGAGCGGTTACGTCTCCGCGAGGAGACGCAGTAACGAGGTGGGTCGACGTGACGAGGCTATAGAATCGATATCGCTTACGCGTGCACATGGAAAGAAAGGAATTGTACGAATTACAGTTTGAGTAGCATTGAACTACTATTTTGTCCAGGAAGCTATACAGAATTCGATTTTTTTTACAAATATTTTTTAAAGATGTTGGATTATGACTTGTCAACACGTAGTCTCTGTCGTACTGAAATATATTTTTTAAAAACGACGCTTCGATGATATAATTATATCGTTGACCTTCGATGCACATTGTTTTTGCATCTTTTCCGTTTTATCTGGTCAAACAGTATTTTAATTCTTGCATTTTGAAACCTCCAAGTATGAGTTCTGCCATAACGCCTGTATTATACGAACTATCATCATTTACGATTGAACATCTTACTGAAATGATCGTTTTGCGTACATGAAATATGACGCTAAATTAGAGTTTGTGCAAAAATCCAGATTTTTATTCAATATTAGCCACGGTGATCCGACCCTCCAACGTCCTTAATGCAAATTCGAAAAATGTAGACAAAATTATTTATCCCGAATTCTTCGATTTTTCTTTTTCGGCTTTATTCGAGCTGGAAAACATTTTTAAATACAGCTACATCAGCGTGTTATAAACCTATCTCTCTCGCACTCGTTGCTTAGAAAAAGTGCGTCTCTCTCTTGCGTTTCGTCGATAACGTCACAACGTTCTAGAGAGAATGTGCTTATATGTATGTAACTCAGCGAATAATTATTTTTTTCGGGCATTTTCTTCTTCGCGTGATATTAAGTACGTATTCAGATTACAAATTGAAGTTAAACATATGAATATTTTTTCACGATAAGACTGAATTACACAGCAATCAGGTGTTTTTCCTAGGGAACCGTTAGAAATTCCTGTGCAAACCGATATAACATCTAGATTCTCCAGTAGGTACTTGGCACGGTTGTAAACAGTAAATAGAAACGTGTCCTCCGTACGAATACTGAAAAATCAGCTCGAATCTCATCACCGCCGGATGAAGCGATAAACATTTGCTGTTTTCTTTTTTTCTCGTTCACCGAGAAATGTGTTTGACGCTCGAGAGCGAAGCTTACGGGGTCTATCGTCAGTGCGTGACCAAGAGCGGAGTGCGCGGCTGTGAAACCAACTATCTCGGTGGTGAAAAGTACCGAAAAGATACGCAAGCTTACTCGGACCGTCGTTTTATGTGTAGGATAAGAATGCGGCATTGACAGGTAGTCTTCCGCGAAGAAGATCACGCCCGGTCGAAGACGTCTGCAGCAGCCGCTTGAGCCCCGGACGGTACCAACGGAGTCCCGGTCACAACGGTCACACAACAGTCGTCGTCAAGTCTCCCAGCCCGGAAGCCAGGCTCAAGGCGTTGTCGGCCGAGTCATTGAGGTCAGTCAGCCCGGGAAGCGACAGCGTGTTCTACAGCGAATCGGCGGACCAGTCCTACGTCACTGCCAACCTCGAGCCTCTCGACGCTAATCACTGTCACCACTGCGGCAGGGAGGTGAGTATGCTCGACTTTTATCGAAATAAAGAGCGACGATGCGAGTGTTCTTCTCGTTCAAGGTGTCCGAGGAGATAGTACAACCACCGGCGGGCTTCGCCGACTCCCCGGAGGGATACAGGACGAGCACGAAGCACGCCAGTCATCGGCTGTACAAGAAATTTGATAAGAGGTTCCGGTCGGAGGATCGCGGCGAGCGGAGGCACCATCGGAGCAGCGGCGGAAGATCGGACGTCAGGGCGAAATCCGAGGAGAGGAGTGGCAGGCCGAGTAGTCGGGGCTCTACGGACGACGGTTACAGGAAGAGGTTTCAGGCTAGGAGCACCGACGCCAGTATGGAGGTTCTGACGGGTTCGTTTTGTTTTTTTTTTATTTGATGATGAATAGGAATGAATACAATCTTCTACCCGAGAAAGCATCTCGCGAAAGTCAGAGAAGGGCAAGAAGTATTTGACATCGACGGAGTGGGAATAAATAATGCAGAGATAATACGAGGAAGCGAAGCAATTTTCGCTTATTCGTCGTTACTCGATCACACAGATTTCTTTGGCGATCGACAATCGTCACTAACTCATGCTTTCAAGGTTCTAAATTCGAGATACCGAATTCGACGGATAAAATTCATGAAAAAGTGAAATTCGTCACGACGTGTAATTTGATAATCGAGATTCGGGATAACGAATATCGATATGGAGTCAGCCAATAAAATTAACGGAAAAGTGCACCGCGTTGAAAGGATTTATAAATTCGCTATACATTTTCTATACAAAAGTACTATAAATAATTGAAAACAAGCGCAGTAAATGTGAGTCACTGTGAATTATTTGTAATTTTCGAAAAGAGTTTTGAACTTTACAGTTTTGCCGAAAGGATGATTAAATTTTGTTGCATTTAAAGTGATTTTTTAGTAAATTTCAATCAAATCTGTAGTAAATGTAATTGTTGCAATCGCGTATATTAATTTAACGGATAAGCTTGCACGATAAAAACTTCACAAAAGTAACATGAAGTTTACTAAACAAAAATTTTCACCGTGCAGCTCACTTTTTTCACGAATATTAGCCAATTGACGATATAAAAAGTCTTACGCGACACATGTCATGAATTTCGCCTCGCCACCCAGGCCGAGAAGACGAGGGTAGCTACGTGGAGCCCTACACGTCCGGCTGCTTCATCTACATCGGCGATCTGGAGGAGAGCTTCGTCTGGAAGCGACCCGAGAGCCGGGACGACGACGAGGACCTCGGCGCCGTGGGTGGGGCGAGGGAGCGCAGTAGCTCGCAGGACTCTACCGACAGCGAGCAAGCTTTCAGGAAGAAGTACCAAGCGGCGACGCACAGAATGGTCCACCGGAAGAGCAGCGGGGAGATGTACAAGCGGATGCAGACGAACAGTTTCGGTGAGCCACTCGTTCGGTCTTCGCGCGAATGTTACGCATTTGTTCTCGCGTCTTTCTCGCGAGGAGAACGTGCCAAACCCACCGGCCTCTTCCGGTCCTTGCATAATCCACCGTCCGATTCTTCCCGCTGCCACAACAAACGCGGTGGACGCGCGTCATCGTCGACTTTCCATCTGTCCGGCCGTCGTGGCTATATATAACGATCGCTTCGAGAACCCGCGACATTCCGGCATTCCACGCACTCTTTTTTCCATCTCTCCCTCGGGCGACTTCGAGAGAGCCGCGGGATTTGTCGATGGACACCGGCGACAGTTTTATACTGTAGCTCTTTCCGTCTCTTCTTTCTCTCGCACGTTTCTTTCTCTTTCTTTTTACCTTTGGTTACTCTTATTTATGTTTACTTTGTTTATTTTACTATAATAGTATTGTCTTTCTGGCTCTAGTCTTAATATTAACTGAGCTTGGCGGGAAATAGACGGTTTCTCTTTCTCCTTCTCTCTTACACTCTTCTTGTATTATTCGAAACATCCCAGATAGACTTGTACGATTGTCACGACATTCGTATAAATTATGATAATTTATCGTTCTAAAGTCTACGTTTATTTTGCCGCACGAGTTTAGAGAAATAATTGTTCTTCGAAAAATGATTAGATTTATATTATAATGCGATTTAAATTAATCGCTGTATTTGTCGCAGCAACGTATCTACGGAGAATTCTATATATATTTAATAAATATTTAGTATCTTATTTGTATCAATTTGAAAGCATTTAAGGACATAAATATGCTTGCTTAATTATGACTCACAAAGCGCACAATCTCGAAGCATCAAACGAGCCGATACCACCTAAATTTGCTCTACAATTTACGTACATTTGTCTATCTGGGATGCTCGCAAAGATTCAACGCATTCTGTAACGCTCACGAAATTCTTCAGAGTCTAGAATTTCAAAAAAACGTTACAAGACTTGGAAACAATCCAGGAAAAATCAGGGGACTTGAATAATTTTCCGAAACTCCATTTAATTGCTTCATTTACTCGCTTTTACTTCGATCTACGGCCTCGAGATTTGATCGAAACCCAATGTCGCCTCGCGAGCTCGAGAAAGGGGGCGGTAAACGCCTCCGATGTTCCACTTCTCGCGCAAATTCATCCACCGCGCTTCCAGCCCGCGACGATCCTTCGAATCCCCGCAGGAGCCGCAGTCCGGCGAACGGAGAGGAAACTTGGACGGAAGAACGCGCGCGCGCGCCTCGCTTCTGCGCGCGATCCTCCCGTTTCTTTAAATAAGCTTCGCGTAATACTGCGCGGCTAAATATAAATCGCGCGGCGACGTAGCGCGCGGCGCGCCGAGCGAAATCTTCGTGAGGGGAGCTCGCCTCGGGGCGGCGAGGGACGGGAGGGTGGCACCGGTGGTGGGGAGGCGGGTTGACGGAGAGCTTTTGGCTACAGTCAGTGGGTCAGGGCGCCGAGTCGCATTCCACGAGGCCATTGGCTGAAAGCGCCGCCGTCGCAGTCGTCGCTCCGAAAAACCCTGCGGTTTACGTCGCGCTTCCTTCCCGGGCGTATCGCCGACAAAAGTCCTCGCGATCTCGCGGCAGTGCGCGGTGCGGGAAAACGTTGCGCGCGGTGAGGCCGTGGCGCGCTGCAGCGGGACCCACGAGACGCCGCAAGCCGAGCGCTTCCGTCCTGCCGTTCTGCTGTCGGGTGGGAACATGGTGTGCGACGCAGCGGGCTCCGGCTGTCCCTCGGAGCTGGGGGAGGACGTGTCGCTGAAGCGTGCCCTCGAGGAGCTGCTCAAGTGCATGCTCAGGGTCTGGTGCAAGGAGGGCCAGGCGTTGAACAAATTGGGCGTCCCGACGCCCGGTATAGATATTTCGTCCTCGTTCGCCGTCGGCGACCTTGAAAGACGGGGGGGTCGCAAATCGTTTTCCTCTGGTGCTGAACACGCGGAGGTGTGACCGCGCGTACTTCTGGAGTCACGGATTCTGTCGCCGGTGACTCTTTAAAATGTCAGTTTTAAACGTATGCCGGCTGACGATCGATCGATTCTCATGCTTTCTTCGGCCGGGACGAACGCCGCCGTAGTTGACGAGAGCGTGAGAAAATTAATTGTTCACCGGTGAGTGAACCTTTAACACTAGATTTACCGCAGGCAGTCGATTCGACTGGTGTCTTATTCAGAGTTCCATTCAACCTCGATTATTTCGTAACCCGTGAGGTTTCTGACAAAATTGGTAGAATACTTTTTTGTAGAGCACATTTCGGTCTACAAAAAAGTTCTATAGCAGTGTGGACGAAAAGTCCACGGATAACGAGATAATCACCCGCGGCAAAACGACCGTATTATAAAGCGCGACCATTCGGTAAATCTAGTGCTAAAGATGACGTTTTGAAGAGTCACCGGCAACGGAATCCGTGTCCCCGGGAGTGCGTCGGTGTAAACGGAGAAAAAAAAATAGCGACGGTTGTTGTCCGGACAGCGCTGGTTGCATTTAGCAATGAAAGGAATAATGAATGGCAGTGGTTGCTGTATAATGGAAACGCGAGAATGTCGAGTTGTACGGCGACGGTTAACGCGCGAACACGACTTACTTGCGTTCCAACAGCGATCACCGCTATTCGGTACTCGATTTTGTGTAAAATATCTCAAGATAGCGATCATTACTGTTCGAGCAGCGCGACCACGGCTATTTTTATTTCTCCGTGTAGATTTGAAAGGCACAAGTGGAGCGGAGATCGATGGGGAGAAGAGCTCTTGGGGTGGAAAAAGAAATCGGGGTGCATCGATCTTTCTTCGTGCTATTCGTGCGATTCCGTCATAATTTTGCGTATCGCAAATTGATCTGTCGCTCGTCTCGCGCTCTATCGTTGATAGGGGCCGCACGACGATAAGCGACGCTCCAAAAACGCGAAAAAAGACGTGACGTTTCCGAATTTACGCGGGGAACGCGACGCGACGGTCTTCATCGTCGCCGAGGCGAGCTTACATAACGTAATCTAGGATAATTCGGATATTTTGAGAACCTGCGTGATGCGACGGAGGAGGGCGAGACGCAAAACGACGTTCGTCGATAAAGCGAACGTCTCGCGCCGCTGTAAATAATCTTTAATCTGGTTTTCAATTATTTTGAGAGCTCGAATATAAACGCGATCGCGCGGAGGTTAATTTTACGCGTCTCAAGCGCCCGCCGTCTCAATCACTGCGCGGAAAAATCTCGCTTCATCGGCCGACACGGGCACGCGGCGTCCGATCGGCGCCCTCGAAAGATTCGCGGCGGCAGGATGAGCGATAGGATCCTCGATTTAAACCGAGGCCGCGTACGCGCTCCCTCCCTCCCTTCGAGCGGCGTGAATCGCTGCGCGAGATGCGGCGAATTATTTCGCATCCGACACCTTTTACTTGGTCCACGGGAAGACTGGTAGGTACCGGTAAATCTTCCCGTGTTTACAATAAAAGACGTACGTATAAGGGTTCTCGGATGTTCCTGCTGTACCGAAGAACAATTTCTATTCAGAAATTAGTCAATTGCAATGTAAACTACTACGATTTAGTGCTTCCAAAGGAAAAATGACTGGACCGCGTTGTAAACAATCAGGGAAGCGGTTTAATTGAATACGAACCCGATAGAAAAATTTATTTGAGATGAATAGGAATTTATTCACATCGAATAAAAAGTCTATTTGAATTAGATAGATGTTCTACCGGGTTCGCACTCGATTAAAAAGATGTGCAAAATATTTGTCAGATTGAAATAAACTTGTGTTCGATGTGAATAAATTCCTATTTATGTTAAATACATTTTTATATCGGGTTCATATTCAACTAGAGCTTTTCCTTCAAATGAAAACATCGGAAAATCCTTATGTATACATACCTATTTTATTGCAATTACGGTAAAATTTACCGGTATCGGTCTTTCCGTGTCGCATTTATTTTCGAAATTGGTCTCCCATTTCGTGTCGTTCACCGCATTTTTATTACGCGTCCCTCTCGCGTCACTTCCTACCCTCCGATTCACTAATCTCGCGTCGACGATTTATGCATGCAACGGGCAACTTTCCTCGATCGAGGCAACCCTGAAGCTAAACATCTTCCGGAACGTTTCGCTTCCCCATAGTCATACGCGTGAATGGGAAACGCTTCGTCCAAATCGGAAGCCGGCCAAGAGTCATTGGCATGACGAAGCGGCACGTGGTCAGCCCGATGCAACGCTGCAGCGTGGCGGCGACAAAATATTTCGAGCGCGGTTCGGCGAAACGCGCGCGATTACGTGCCGCGAAGAGTCCGAGGATCGCGCCTTCCCCACCCTCTCGAAGCGGGTACAAAGCAGGGGCGCGCGCGAAATGCTTTTTTCCGCGATGACGCGCGAAAGCTGTAACGTAACCGCGGCTCCGAGTCGCGTAATGACGCAATTGGTTATTTATTTTCGAACGTTTCGCGCATCTTCCTCGCGAGTCGTCAATCCTCGCGCGCGAGCCTCTCGACTCGTTTTAAAAAAAGAAAGACGATCGGGCGTGAGATATGACGTAGCTATTTATATTATTCGCCAATGCCAGAGGGATTTTTCGGCGGATAGTTCATCTATTTTTATAGGAAAGAATGTTTCAACTCTAAGCCCTACACTGAGAAAAATAATTGCCGGTGCCAACACAATTTGTTCTTCAATCAAAAACATGTTATAATTACAGGACGGTTTTCTTTCCGCGAGAAAATATTCGACAGGCTCGAATAATTGTTTTTTTTTTTTCGCGCAGGAAGAATTTTTCATCTCAACGAAGGTATTCTTGAGTCAAGAATATGTATTCCTCCACCAAGAATCTCTATATTCTCGAAAATGTGTAAAATCATTATGATCATAATTCAAGAAATATTTCTTTGACACCAGCAATTATTTCTCTCGCTGTATTTATCCAACAATTTAGTTTTCTCGTCGACATCATATATCGTTACACAATTTCGGGGCACGCTAAACAACTCGATCCTCTTGCTCCCGGATTCGCAGAGAGCGACAAGAGGATAGTGGTGAGGCGCGAAGCCGGTGGCGAATTCGGCTTCCGGATTCATGGCTCGAGACCCGTCGTGGTCTCCGCTATCGAGCCGGACACGCCGGCGGAGAGTTCCGGCCTCGAGGTGGGCGACATCGTCATGTCGGTGAACGGAAGGAGCGTCATGGACGTGACGCACTCGGAGGTCGTGCGATTGGCGCACTCGGGTACCGATGTGCTCGAGCTGGAGGTGGCGCGGACCTGCAACATGCTCGCGCCCCGCATGACCAAGGAAGGCGCGAAGGAGAGCGTCCTGGAGGACGCACTGTTCTCCGGCTACCTGTGGAGGCGATCCGTCACTTCCGGCTCGGACAAGTGGGTCCGAAGATGGTTCGTCCTGCGACGCGACAACTGCCTTTACTACTACAAGACTGACGCGGTGAGGATTTCTCCGAGAATTTCGAAACTTTTCGCTTCCTACCGACGTTTCGCGCCGGTACAGCGACTGCAGCAAAGGCTCCCCGTTGCAGGACTCACAGCCGGTGGGCGCCGTGATGCTGCTGAAGTACCAGGTGGAGCCGACGCCCGACTTACGATTGCACAGCTTCAGGATCGCGAAGCTGGGCGCCCCGACGCTTCACCTCGCGGCCGATATGGATGAGGCGGCCGCGCGATGGGGCACGGTGATCAGAGAGGCCGTCGAGAAGAACGAACGAGTAAGTTTGATCTCTTGCTAACGCTTAAATTACTTTGATTGAAATACTTGATCCTCGCTCGGAAATGTTTGCTCGATTCGGACCTACGAGAAAGTACATGAAAAGACTGATATCGGTAAATTGTGCTACCTATACGATAAAAGAGGTACACGTGAGAGTTCCTGGCTGTTTTTACCATGTGTGGTACAGTACTTTTTCGTTTAAAAATATTAGATCGTAATGATTCGCATTACAATTTACCGGTTTCCAGGGAAAAATTGCTCTTCGGCACAGTAAGAATATCCGAAAATCCTTATGCGTACCTCTCTTGCTGTAAATACAGTAAAATTTACTGGTATCAGTCCTTTCGTGCAGTTTCTCGGAGAAGGCGGACGATGCGCTGCGACTTCCATGGCTGCGTTTCAACGAGGCTTTAAATCGTAATGGTTTGACGAGACCTTTAGAGATGCGAGGACTCTAGCACTTACCTCGCTGCTCGTCCCCCGATAATTAAGCCCATTCCCAGCGGTCACTCGCAACGATTACGGCGCCGTACACGTATATCATGCGAGGGTAAACTTACTCGCCAGAGATTTCTCGAATTACTATTATCTCATTCATTATTAATTATTATTATTATTATCATCGTTATTGTTATTATTCATTATCAATGAATTTTTTGCCTATATCGATATAAAACTTTATTGTAGATAGGAACTTAATCTTCGAAAAAGTATTACACAAATATGAGCCAAAAGCTCATAGGCAAAGAGATAATAGCGATTGAAGTTTCTTTCCTGGCGAGTAAACTCAAAGAAATAATTGCTGCTGTCAAAAAAACTATTTCTTGAATCAATGGATCTTATAAATTTTTAAGAATACAAATTCTTGATCAAAGAATATATACATTCTTGATTCCAGAATACAGTCATACGAACGAGAAATTCTTTCTGCGCAAAAAACAAAAACAATTACTCGAGCCTATCAAATATTTTTTTGCACGAAGAAAATCACTGCTCTTTATCCTGAAATTATATCAATTATTTTTGATCGAGGAAAACATTTTGTCGCCACCAGCAATTATTCCTCTCGGTGTAAGTTTAGCCTCACGTGGTGCGTATACCTACAATGTATAGTGCCTCCGAAAGGGAGACGAAGTAGAAATCGAGAAAAAGAGCAACGCGGAGCGGAGAAAAGGAGGCGCGAGTCGACACGTTCGCCAGGCTCCGTTGCACCGCTGTCACTTCACGTTCGGTTTTACGCGCGCGCGCAGGGCGACACGTGGCTCGACGCTTTGCTGCGGATGCAACAGATGCCGCCAAGCGCGATCCAGCGACCGGACTGCTTCGGCTACCTCAGCAAGCAGCAGGATCAGCACGGCCGGGAGACCCCGTCCGGCGGCTGGTCCAGGCGCTACTGCGTCCTGAAGGACGCCACGCTGTACTTCTATAACGACGCGAACGCGGAACGCGCCTTCGGCGTCGCCTGCATCCACGGCTTCAAGGTCCACGGGAGCGCGTCCAACACGGGCGGCAGGAAGCACGCCTTCGTAATTCATTCGCCCGACCCGACGCAGAGGCGCTACACGTTCGCCACCGAGTCGGAAATGGATAAGAAGAGGTACGCAGGGAAGTGGGATGAAGTAGGCAGCAAGGTGGAATGTGAACCCCGTAGAGAAACTCACGAGATTTGGCGGGAAAACGATGCAGGGTGGAGAGGTGTGCTACCTGGTTCACGGTGGTACTCTCTTTAATGGCGATTATTTCGTCACCCGTACAGTTCGGCTCTTATCGATACGGGACTTTTTTGTAGAGCGGAATGTGACGTTGAAAAAGTATCGGAACAACTCCATCAAGAAGTGCACGGGTGTCGAGATAATCGAGATCGAATCGAACGCCACCACAAGCGCGATAGCACTACACTGAGAGAAATAATTGCTGGTACCAAAAAAAATATTTCTTCAACCAAGAAGATCTCGACGTATGATCTCGAAAATTTTTAAGAATATAGATTCTCGATCGAAGAATATAATATATTCTTGACTGAAGAATACCTTCGTTGTGTGTGACGAGAAATTCCTTCTGCGCGAAAAAAAAAAACAATGACTCGAGTCTATCAAATATTTTCCTGCACGAAAAAAAATCACAGCTTGATCCTGAAATTAGTTTCGTTGGCACCGGCAATTATTTCTCTCGATGCGCTCCGCTCCACTTATAAATACGAATATCTCAGAAGTAATGAAATATCCGTAGGTGCAGTTTCGCATTAAACCGCGTCAAACTCTTAACCCTTCTCGCCCTTAAACTTTCAGGTGGCTCGCGGCCGTGGAGTATTCGATCGATCGATGGGTAAAGATAGGTTGACAACCGTCAGCCCGACCCGAAGCGAAACCAAACGACGTTTAAACCGCAAAAAACGTGACGTCCTGATACTCCCAGTGTTCCCGCACTCGCTACACCCTGCAGTTTTCCCAGACCCCCCCCTCCCCTTCCCCGCCCCATTCCCGAAAACGAACCCATCTTTCACCCCCCACGCACCGATCCTATCCATCGCATGACTCACAGTCGATACGACGAGAGAGTCAACGATTTACTATATTATTCTTACGTACGATTACCGCATTATTATCGCGATGGTCGTTCATTAGCCGCACGCGAACGCGCCGCGATCGGCATCGTCGCGTTCGCTCACTTTCTTCGATAATTCTCGTTTTTTACCCCGGCGCCCCGGTCGCGATAATCGCTATCATCGTCGCGCGATCGTTTACGCGCCGCGACTCCTCCCGATTTCATCGCGATCGTAGCGCCGCTGCTGTCGCGCCGCGATTGTCATCGCGCATCGCGTCCCAACCGCACGAAAGCGTATAAACATAAACGATTATTGTATACATGCATGTATAATATAGAGTACCACCGCGCGCCGCCGCCGTCGCCGCCGCAGCTGTCGTCGACGTTCGCTATCGGGACGGAAGGAAAAGGACGCGTCCGCGCGCGCGCGGCAGGATATTTTACCGAGGCGAACGAGAGAGTGTGTGAATTGATACGAGCATTATTACTATTACTATTATTACTGCGATCGTTTCGACGAGCGAGAGTGCCAGTGAAAGAGAGAGAGAGAAAGAGAGAGAGCGAATGAGATAGCGAAACGCGCGAATGACGCTGAATTTTACTCTCGCAACGTCGAAGCTGGAGGAGAATCGTGAATTTGTACCTCGCGCGCACGCCCCCGCGGGGCCGCATTTAAAAGTAACGTTTATAAAAATCGACAGATAAAAGAGAGCACTATAATCCATTACGGTTATAAACATCATTTAACGTGTTTATCACGACGATATCGGAGGAGGAGGGGATCGTCGACGCGGGGAACGAATGTGTTCTTCTTTTAGCCTCCCCCGCCCTAGAGAAAATAACCCCCACCCCCCTCCCTCCCCTACGAGAGAAACCCGCTAGACGGAGGAAAAGAGCAGAGAGAGATTCGTATAAAGAAACTAAGTCACCCGCTCAAAAATCTGAGATAATAAAATAAAGACTTTTAATACCAGTTAATTAATGGCGACCGCCACACTCACTGTATACCCTCACACATGTCACAACTTTTATAACTCGCGATAAGGCGATATGGCGCGCGTATGGTGTCGGCGTTTTGCGCGGCCGCTTCCGGTTTTTCTCCCCGGTGGATCCGGAAGGTCGCCGCGGTGGTGATCGTCGGGGAGACGCGCGTCGATTTTGGCCCTTTGTGGAGCCGGAAATGGGCGAATGTGTGGTGTCATTTTACGTATTTAGGGTCGCACCGGAAGGAAAGCCCATTCGTGCAGCGTTTTGCACGCCGGGAAAGGAATGATTTGATCGAAACGTACGTTTGCTCAATTCGAGTCTTCAAGCTAATCGACGTTTCGAATGAAATTTATTCGATGTAGGGTAAACTGAAAGAAATAAATGTGGTTATGACAACTATTTTGGACTCAATAGCTCAAGTTTGATAATTAGCACCAGTTTTTATAGTTGTATTTATTTTTAGTTACCGAAAGAAAAGAATTGTTGCGATAACCATGTAAAACTGGCGCTGATTACAAAATTGGAGTAGTCGAGTCCAAAATAATTGTCACAATTACTTTTTTTCTCAGACTAGACCAAGACAAATCGGAACATAGATCTAGAGCATTTCGATTGTTCGTATTACTTCGTTCCTCTCAAATGAAGTAACACGAACAATCGAAATGCTCATTTTCATCACATGGGAAAAAATAAATTGTAGCTTTTATAAAGTTTGTGGTAAATTTCGGGACAAGGCCAATTTTTATTGTTAGACCGAGAAAAAGAATTAGTTGGATCTACTGAAAATTTCTTGCAGGGTCGCAAGTAATTATATAATTACAACGATTAGATCTTTTTTCATATTATTGTAAGAGAAAGAGATATCTAATTGGCGTATTAAATAGTCTCATTGATATAAATAAACAATTACTTGCGACCCTGCAAGTAATTTTCAGTAGATCCAACTAATTTTTTTTCTCTGCATACCCCTATAACTCAAATATTAGTAAAAATTACAGCAACGTCTGCAGCTTCTACAAACTTTACTGTAATTTTTACTAAAATTGTAGTTATCGTAATAATAAATTGGCCTGTCCCGAAATTTACCACAGACTTTATAAATGCTGATTCATTTTTTTCCGTGTACGATTTAAGAAATATATATGTAGATCTATGATCCGATTCGCCGTGGTCTACCCTACATATTTATTTAGATCGAATGAACTTCATTGACATCGAAGAATTCTCTTTCTCGGTGCATAATCCCGTAAAGGGTTAATCGGCGATCGAGACGAGGAGGTGAGGCTTCCACCGCGCGGTGCGATTTACCGGAGGCACTCGTCGAGGGCCGCCGGAAAAGAAAGTCGTAACGTGCCAGCGAGAAGGATCCGACCGCGGAGCGTTATTCCCGTGGCTAGTCGCGCGAATGCCGTACACTTGCGCGCGGCTCGCATCGTCTCGGTCGCCGATTCATCGAGACTACTACGCGAATCGGCACCACTCCCCACTATAGTACGTATATTAACTACGCTCTGTATCGTGTATACTCGTGTATCTATATCTATATATATCCCATAACGTTCCGCGTCGAAGCGCAATCCGATTTTGCACGACGATACCCGCGAAAAGCCTCCCGACCGTAAAGCTTCGTGTAAACGTGCTTATAGTAGTCGAGCGTATGTCTAAACCGCGACGTCGTCCGTTAGAGGGATCGCGCCGCGTATCTCGCGATTGATTCGTCGGAGAAAAAAATGTTTCGAACGAAAGTTGCGCAATTTTGATCGCTCTACAATTTTCGTTCGATACGTTTTTTTCTCCGATCCACCGATCGCGAGATAAAGCGACTTTTATCGCGTTCGTCTTCACCGAAACCTAACCACCGGCTTTTCGGAGAGTCCGAGGGCGATTTTTCGAACTTTCGACTAATCGAGACGTTGAGAAACCAAGAGGAGTCCGTTCGAAGGGCCGTCAGAGAGGAGTGCCCCGTCAAAGAAAGTCGCGCCCGTCTCGCGCGCGTTAAGCACTTCCCAGAGAATTCTCGGCAAAATCCTTTCCCCCTTTCATTTCGTTCTCCCGTACGTACACTTCCGCCTTCCATCTCCTCCGCCCAGCCGGCGCAGATCGGCCTCGCGCGATCTCGATCCGCACGCGAGAGGAGAGAAGCCTCGCCGTATATATACATCTCTTGCTGAGGAATCTCTACGTACGCGAACAGACCGACAACGCTCGATCCTGTACTGGAATCAATGTGTATTCGGTGTGCGCTGACGTCAGCTGTAATGTGTATCGTAGCGAGAAATCTGTAAGAAGGCGGTTAGACTAACGCGGTTAGCTGTGTACCCAATCGCGGTCTCCTCTACGGCGAAATAATCGCTCACAGACGTCCTCGCGCTAATTCCGCAATTCTCGCGCGACTTCTCGGATCGCGTTGCCGTCGGAGTCGTCCGAATCGTTCGTCGCGGTGGAATTTTTCGGGCAGATCCGCGAGAAACGTTCGAATATAACACGCGAGAAATCGATTTGTAGATGCTTCCTTGGTAATTCCGCGTCGGTCCTGGTAGAATTATCCAAGGCACTCGTTAAGATAGAATTACCCGGGGATATTTAGATTGAGAAAAAAAATTTAGTTGAAAGATTTAGTTGGTTTAAATTAATTGAAACAATGATATAGTCATTTAAATTAAGGAAATCGTGTTTATTTCGATATTCGTTTATTCACAGAGCAAGTATAGGCATAGTCGATCAATAATTTTAGTGCGAATAAATATTAGTCACGCTAAAAAATAATTATTTGGTTCAACTGCGCATTGATAGTCATATATATGGCGAATTAAATATGTAAAGTTGTAGCAACTGAATATCTACACTGAGAAACATATGATTAGTAATGTTAACCAAACTTTGGTCGATATGGGAACAACAAAATATTTTTACCGCATCATATGATCCAAACATTTTAGAAACACTATACGTTGCTATAACCAATACTTATTTGTCGTAACCAAAAGTTTAGTTGTCCCAATAAAAATATTTCCCATATCAAACAAAGTTTGGTTAATATTAGGTACTATTCATTTTTTTCAGTGTACTTATAGTGGTTAAACACATATCAGTTTTGAATGAACGGGTATCAAATTGAAAACACAATTATCCAAATTAAGAAAATATTTAGTTGCTCGAAATAATTCAAACCAAATAAATCAATTCAACCAATTTTTTTTCTCAGAGTATACGAACGCTCGATTGCGCTTCAAACTCATTTATACATAGATGTCCTCGGCCGATACGTCGATCCTTCGATATATCGGTCCTATTCGAAATCGTCCGAACCCACACGGAAAAAAACAATAGTGACATCTGCAAAGTTTGTGGTAAAATACGGGACAAGGCCAATTTATTTTTACGATAACTACAATTTTAGTAAAAAATTACAGCTGACGCTTCCAACTTCCACAAGTTTACTATAATTTTCACTAAAATTGCAGTTATCGTAACAAGAAATTGGCCTTGTCCCGAAATTCATCACAAATTTGTTTTCCGTGCACATTTCGAAGTAGCATTTCCCTCCGCGAGAGGCACGCTCGAGAGCGTACACCGAAATCTATACGGATGCAGACGTTCCCGGCGATTCGATTCCTTCGCCGGTATCAGCGCCTCGCGATCGGAATCGGCGCGAGCCGTCGATCGAAATGGAATTTCCTGGTACGGCTGTAAACGACTCGGGTGAACGCGGGACACGTACCCGCGTCGTAAATGTACCGGTATTACCGATATCGAGTAGTACGACGAGCGAATGTGAGAGAGAGAGAGAGTGAGAGAGAGAGAGAAAAAAGCGAAAGAGGAAGAGCGAGGAAAAAAGAAAGAGAGCTCTATCACACAGGCCCGCGCGTTTCTCTTTCGACTCTCGGTGAGCGAGTGACGATCAGAAGTTTTGTGTTTAGAATAAAAGAAACAACAAAGCGATGCGACGGATCAAGCTTTCGTGAACCACCACTTCGGACTTCATCACTCGTATCGCGGCGACCGACGGCGCTCGCACCTGTACGTCGCGCTCCGATGACGTCGCGGGCGATCGTCCCCCGCAGCTTCCCCGCGCTGACGCGTCACGTAGCGTCTCTCGCCGAGGTAAAACTATGCGGAAAGAGCTCGACTCTTGATCGCGATTCCCCGGCTTATTGCTCCGGTAAATTCGCCGCTACGATTTCGTCTCCTCGGGAATCCCACGCACGCGCGCGCGGCCCTCGTACAACGCACCGTAATGCGCTCGTAACCGCACAGTCGGACGTTTAACGTCCTCGCGGGGATAATTGGAGAACGCGCGGCACCTTTGGCTCTCCCCGCGCGGACGCCGCGTGCGTGTTATTAGAACGCGCGCGCGCGCGGGTATCGTTAGACGTGACTGGCGAAATCTGAATTATGCAGACTCGGCGACCGGCGGTCCGTTCGGAGGATTCGAGGAACGATTACCATCGGAGAGGATGTCGGGATCGCTCGCTCCCGGGTATATGGGATCTATTCGCGCAGCGATACGGCGTGTATCGAAGTAGGAGAGGAGGGGGGAGGGGGGGGCGACTGTGCGCGAAAGAACGTTGAGCGGCGGCCGCGGGAAAAAGGGGGTTCCCCGCAAAGAGACGAGGACATCACTCTCGCATCCTCGGACTTTAATCGCCGCGCCGCGCAGGTAAGTGAGTACAAATAGACCAGACGCGATGTGTAGACGTTTCGAGGAATCGTTAATACGCCCGAAAACCCCTACAGCGCCTTTCAAGAGATCCGAGGCGGTCCTCCCCGTCTCTCGGCTCCGGTATAGGTACGTTATTCGAGAGCCACCGGCGCGGAGCGCTTTCGGATTCGTGGAATCGTCTATACCCGGATGGACAAATGTACACTAGTTGGACTAATAATCGACGCGAACGGACTACGATCTGTTTCCTTTTCATGCAGCCGTTAAAGTTGTTACGACCAAATTTTTTAGTCGGAGCGACATATTCTGCATTTACCCAACCCGTAAACGCAGATTCGATTGAATGTATCATTTTTTCTCTCAGTGTACGTGAATTGTACAGACTTTAGGTGGTATTAGCCTATTGGATGGATCAAGGTGGTGCGCTTCATGGGTCCATCGATAAGCAAGCATATTTGCGACGTTAAATGATTTCAAAATAATACAGATAAAATGCTAAACATGTATTTGATATAAGCACAATTTTTCGTAAATATGTTGCTGAATTAAATACCTATAACTGTTAATCTGAGTCACATTATAAACGTAAATTTAACGATTTGTTTACGAATAGTTATTTTTCAAGTTCATGCGGCAAAATAAACGTAAATTTTAGAATGAACAATTATTATAATTTGTACACTGAGAGAAGACTTTATTTGCAGTTAATAAATGTATACTTGATTATGGCGAAAAAAATATTTCGTTGGGCCAAGTAAATACCTAGGGTAGATTGAGGCGAATCGGATAATAGATCTATATTTTTTAGATCGTGTTGAGAATGAGCATTTCGTTCGTTCGTATTACTTTGTTCCTCTCCACGCAAACAAAAATTGAATAGTAACAATTACCAGCCGGAATAGTAAATAAATGACAGAGCTTCGACAATATCGTGATGAATAATCTGCAGCATAGCAGTGATTACCATTCGAATAATAACGATTACCGTTCGAATTCTGACGATTACTGTTCTGCAGATTATTCGATACGATAGTGCCGAAGCTGTGTCACCTACTTACTATTTTAGCCGAGATAATCGTTATTATTCAACGGACAATCGAAATGCTCGTTTCCACCACGATCAAAAAAACATGGATCTATGATCTGATTTGGCCCGATCTATCTACCCTGTATATATATATCAATTATTAGAACGTCTCTTTCATTCAAACAGAAACGAACTAACAGCCAATGAATATCTCCTCAACCCAAAGAAATATTTCTTTCGCCATGATCATGTATACGTATATGAACTATAAATAGACTGTTTTCTCAGTGCCTGAACATCGCGACGATCATGCAAGCCTATCTGGCTACCTCCTCCTCGGGAAGAAAAGATACAAAAATTCGTAAGACCGACGCGAGTCGCACTCGTCGTCGTTGCACCCGTGCAGTCCCATCGAACGCGCATCGCAAGATGGAGAAGCATCCGGCACGGTACCCGTTTGATAGCAGATAGCAGCCTGGCCAGCCGCCGGTATACGTTCTCATTACGTGTCGTGCAGGTATGCGGCGAGTCCGCGTTCTCCGTGGCTCGCCGGGACCGCGGCGCGGGATAAGAGCCGTGTCGTTTTCTCTCTCCCTTCCGCGCCGTCTCTCCGTTCCTCTTTCGCTTCCTCTGTCGCGCGCGCGCGCGCTCGGAACGTCGAGAGGAGTCCAGCGGTGGTGATGGTGGTGGTCGTGAGGAGAATGGCTCCGAGAGAGAGAGACGCAGGAGGGGAGGGAACTAGTTCAGTGAACAAAACGACCGAAGAGCGAGGCAGTTGCGCGCTGGGCAATACCGTTCGTCGTCCGAAGTCGAGAGCCGACTGTATATACGCGAAGCGGAGCACCGGTCGAAATTCTACTGTAGGAATTCTTGAAAAAATCGCGAAACCTTTGGAATCTCGATCGAGAGGAACCATTTTTACGTATTTTTTAAAGGCACACGTCGAGCGGGGAAATCGCCGAGCAACGATAGAATCGCGGATATCATCGCTCGATTATCTCGTTATTTCGCGCGCATCTCGCGCGGACGTGGAATTCCGCTCCGAAGTGGAAGCCGATCGTCGTCGAAACGGACGCCGAGCGATTCACGGAGCGCGATCCCTATCGATCGATCGCGAGATGCGTTCGTCCGGGCGATAAGATCGCGCGAGGCGCGCCGCTTCTCTCGGTTCCTTCGCGCGCGCGACGCGTTTCGGTCGTCTCTCCGTATATCGCGCGGAGAAGCCCGGCGTACGCCTGTATACTTGTACCGTTATGCAGGCCCCTTTAAGCCCGGCGATTCGCCGATGTTTACATCGCGGCATCGTCGTGACGCCGTTTGAAGTCGGTCGACGCTTGCCACCCACCGTTCGCCACGGTGGAGCGTCTCCCCCGAGACGCTATTCCCGATGCGAAGCCTCTCGCCTCCGGCGCGTCGGAGGATCGTCTTCTGCGAGACGGAGCGAGGAAAGTTCCTGCCCTCCTCTCTGCGAGAGAAAGGGTTCCTCTCGTACACGGGCACGAAATTCCTGTAAAACGAACGATGCGCGTCGTGGGCCCGTGCCATGCGAGAGGATGGTCCTTCGGAGAGCGAAAGAATTTTTCTACGAGAGCGCAGGAGGAGAGAGGCTGAAATACGAGAGGCGAATGAGAAGAAAAAGGGAGAAAGAGAGTGAGAGATCGGTTTCTCTCCGAGGTCCGGTACGGGGCTCGGTGTCCCGTGGGGTTCGCGGGACAATGCAAGAGGGGATAGCTTCTATGGATTAACGAAGAGGTCGAATAATGCCGGGAAATGCACGCGGAGGGAAAAGATACTTGGGAAAGTATTACTTTCATTGCTCAACCGTGCGACAACGATTGCCATACGTTTAGTGAAGTTCAACAAAAATTGGTCAGTATAACCAAACAAATGGAGGATCCATGTTCCACCAAACAGTTTGGTCGTCATCTCCAGGATTTTGGTTCAGTTGACCGAGTTATTTTTCGCGGTCCAGTATGTGGTATATCCTTAATTTATTAAAAATTGTTCTCCACTGATAGTTCCTTTTTATCCCATTCAAAAATCTTAATTATGTATATTCAAATTTGTCCGGCTACCAGGACGTATCCTGCTATCAGGACAGTTGCCTCGTACGGCATTCACTAGCGATTATCGCAGGAATTCGCCGCGCGATCCACCGGAAGACTTCTCCTGCCCCTTTCCGAGCTCGAAGGATTCCTCGCGTCCTGTCCACCGTCTCGTCGTCGTTCGCGCGCCTCGGAGAAGTCGACATCCCTGGCCTGTTTGGAATATAAAGTAGGTTGCAAAGAGAGGCAGGAGGGGAGACGTCTTTTAATTATTAATTCGCTCGACCGCGTGCTCGGATCTGGAATCGAGGGCGACGTTTCGCAGGACATCCTCCCGCTCCTCTATCGCTATCCGTTTTTTATCTTCCGCGCTTCTACTCGCCTCGAAGCCCCTATCATATAATATCTCGCAGTCTCGCGATGCAACTAGCGATTCACGTCATTCGGCGGCGGTTCGACTGTACACACCGTATACACGCCGTACCGCATCCTCGGCTTCTCTCTCCTCCGGAGGAGAACGCGCTCGCGGGACCAGGATACTTTTATTCGAAAGTAATTTCGATTCCGTTCTCCACCCCTCCTCGTCCCCCTCCCGAGGACGATAGATCCGATTCGAGAGAGCGAGCTAAGCCCCTCTAAGCCGGGGGACCGGCTTATCGCGGCCGACATACCTCTGGCTGGTCTCGCGCCGGACTGTATACGCTCTTCGATTCGGGTTTTCCGGTGTGCAACCGGCTGGGCGTCGGCGGCTGCCGCCGCGCGAGTCCGAGACTCGATCTCCCGAGCGCGGAGTGCCTCTGGCTGGCGGCGGGGTGCACCGACCGCGCTCCCCTTCCCGCCCTCCGACGGGACCAATCTTTTCTGTCAGTGCCGTCCCCAAACGAGCTTCCTACAGGTGCACTTACAACCTGTCCCCGCACTTTTGCCACCACGGGACCGCTTCCAGTTCCACCACCACCATCAACGACGTCGCCGCTCGCCGCAGTCTCGTTGCGATCCTGCAGGGAGTCCTCCTTCGCGCGGGTGACACGGCGCGAGAGGAGCGGAATCGCGGTGCTCGGCAATAGGTATACATGTACGGGTGAAGAGAAAGGGGGAGGGAGAAAAATAGAGGAGAGAGAATCGACGCGCGCGCGGTATAATCGGCAAAGATCGGAGATACGTCGAAATTTGGAGCGACCCGTGATACTTCCACGCAACGTCGTGCAGGGGGATCGCGTGACGTCTCGCTCCGCGGCGAGGTCGTTTCGTTTAACCTCGATTTCGGGATCCCGCAGTCGCGGACTGCGCGTTCCCGGAGGAAAGTTCCGCTCGCTCCTTCCCGCCCCTCCGGCCCGAGACGCTTCCCAACCCCCGCGTCGCGAGAAAAACTCGCCCCCCCCCCCCCGCGAAGGGTGGCCCGCGGAAAATCCAAAGCTCTCCCCCGTCCCGCTCCATCCCCGTCGCCCATTTACCGGTCCGCGATACCGGCGAATAAAGAACGTCCCGGGGCACCTGCCTCTCTAGTCACGGTTATGCACCTCGCGCGCCGCTCCCTCCCTGCCGTGAGCGAGCCCAGCCCCCCCCCCCCCCGCGTTCAACCTGCGCGCTCGAGAACCCCGCGTTATAGGTAGGTGGGTAGGTAGGGTACCCGAGAGAGAATCTCCTTCTCGCTCAGCTCTACCTGCCGTGCGAGAGCGCGCGATCTCTTTGGATTGGGGAGAAAGACGGAGAGACGCCGCCGCCGCGCAGCATCCAGCAGCAGCGCTACTAGCGGCCGCCGAAAGGAAAGAGGCACCCCGCGCCCGCGCGCCCGTGTGTGCCGCGTGCGTGCGAGCGTGCGTGAGACGTGCCGTGCGCGCGTGGGAGTGCGCGGAGAAGCCTACCTGCAGACGGCGTCCGACACGCAGTAAAGCGCGCTCCACGAAGGAACGGCTCGCGGAGCAGCGGACACCGCAACGAACCGCTGCGTATATCTCATCTCGCCGCGGCGAACTGCGCGCAACCTCGTACGAGTGAATCGCGGAGATAGAGAGAGAGAGAAAGAGTGAGTGTGCGACGCGGAGAAATTGGATCGCCTCGCGATCCGCGTGGAGGTGCGAAGTATCTCGGTGTCGCGGGAAGAGTGGAAAAGTACACGGGGAGTTCGCCCGGAGGGTCGGTCGCGCGACACCCTGGGGACACACGGCCGGCGGGTTCTCCGAATCGGATCGCGACGATGAGGAAGCCACGGGAGGGCGTTTGAACGCGGGTGCTGCGTCGTCCTCGTCGCGCGGATCTCCGACGGTGCGCTCTCTCGCGCACGCACGCGCGCGCGCGCGAGAGAAAGAGAGGAGCTGGTGCGCGCGACAGCGTCCCCACCGGTACGCGAAAGAGTTACGACGCGATCCTGGACACGCGCCCGGAGATGCGCCCGGGCCCCGTCGCCGATTGAGAGAGCGATCGACGCCGATCGGGCGCGGCGGATCCGTTCTCGTCGAGGTGAGTGAGTGAGTGTGTGCGCGCGCGCCGCGGCGTCGGCGCGCGGTGCAGCGCGCGAGGAATACGCGTCTCTGGGGGCCCGCGCAGCGGCGGCGACAACGGGCCTCGTCGGGCCGCGTATACAGCCGATCCAACATGGCGGCTGGGACCAGCCATGACGGGTCCGCGGAAGCCATGTTGGCAGGTGTGTTTGTCGAGATAACCAGCCTGCGTTCGTGGAACTCGGCGGTGCTGCGAGGATTCCCGAAGAGGAACGAGGCTGCCCTGCTGCGCGCCGATCGTCGCGCGGCGGCGAAGCGCGACGGGAACGCTCGTCACGGCGAGGACGACGACGACGACGTCGCCGCTGCCTCCGCCGCCCTCGTTGAGGCCGACTGCGGATTCGAATTTCGAAATCGTAAATAAGAGGGACGCGCGCGATCGATCGATAAATGCGAGACACGGTATGAGGACGTGGGATTTGTCGTGCGGCGCGAGATCTTTCGGTTATCTCATCGCGCGACGGACTGATTGCGCTGATGGGAGCGCGTATACACGGTGGCGGATAAATATGGTAGCGCGAGAAACGGGAGCGCTTGTTATTCCTCGCTGTGCTCTTCTCTGGCGTGACGCGCTCGCTCAGCGATACATGCATGCACGGGTGAGAACGAGATGATGGCAATTTTCAGATGGTTATCCAAATGTATAGTTACATATTTTACATTACATTTGGATAACTTTAATGCCTGTTCGAAAGGCAACTTATTTTTCGGACACCTTTAAGATACACGGAGAAAATATTCCATTTGAAATTACGATGCCAACGTCTTATGACCGAACCATACCGACGATATGAAACGTTCTACATGACTTCTCTGAATAACTGCTGCAAGCATATTTTTGTCTTAGATGCTGCCGTGCAATTTTACGATGCTATAGGATCTGGGGAAAAAAATATGTTCATAGCAGTTATTGAAAGAAGTTATGTAGAATGTTTCGTATTGTCGGCCATCGTAATTTCAAATAGAATTTTTTCTCCGTGTACCTTTAAAGCGACTTATTTTTCGGATACCTTGATAAGGTATTTCGTACTTTAAGGTACCTATCGGAAAAGTAAATTGCCTTTCGGACAGACATTAGTTATGCACTTTGCATTACATTTGGATAATTTTTTGAAAATCGCCATCTTGTTCTACCCGGGTATGTACACGCGGAACGAGGAAGAGATTCAGTAGACTTATCGATCATTCCGGACGATTATTTACTCCTGAATCCTCTATATCGTCCGCAAAAGGGGAAAAATCTAAATTCGAGTCGCAGAAGGATGTAAGGAGGGTCGAGGGTTTCTCGGTTACGTAAATCGGCGTATTTTCGAGGTGTAAGCATTTCGCTTCGACCCCCTGTAACTTTCCTTTCCAGCCCTCATCTGATGTGACGTCCATATCGGGGCGAGAAAAATATCAGGTTCGGTTTTTTTGCTATCCACACTGAGAGAAAAGATTGCCGGTGCCAAACACATATTTTCGTCAATCAAAAAGATGATATAATTCAAGATCAAGCAACAGTTTTCTTCGTGCAAGAAAATATTTGATAAACTCGAGTGATTATTTTTTTCGCGTAGGAAAAATTTCTCGCCCCAACGAAGACATTTATGAATCAAGAATATATATATTCTTCGATCAAGAATATGTATTCTTCAACCAAGAATATGTATTCTTAAAAACTTGTAAGATGATAATATGTTCCTGATTCAAGAAATATTTTGTTGATACCAACAATTATTTCTCTCAGTGCACACATCCGATCGAATATTCACCCTTCGCTAGGAACTCGAAATCGTTCGATGACCCGTTTTCCACGAAACCAATCGAATCTCTTTCCCGGCGGACATTAGCGACGCGTGCAAATGATCGATCGCGATCGAGTTTTCGCGACGACGCGGTCGTCGCCGCCGCCACCGCCAACAGCCGCGCGGTGAAAGTTAAAACGCCGTGTGGACCGGATCCACGAATCCGACTCGCGTATACGCGCTCTGCTCCTTCGGGTTCGTTAACACGCGCGTGTGGCGTATACCAACCAGCGGCGAAATTTTCGTTCGCGACCATCCGCGACTCTTCTGTTTCTTTCCGTGGAGCGAAACACCGCGTCCACAGATTTCTCGATCGATCGAGCCGACGCGAAGAAAAGCGACGACGCGGTGCGACGAAGCTGACCCGGCGATTTCTCTCGTTCTTCCAGGAGGCCACAGCAGCATGCCGACGGACCTGGTGGTGACGTCGGCCACGTCCGAGGAGACCGCGAGGGCGCGGGACCTCCTGGGACCACCGCGATCGTCGGGATCGGACAGATCGGGCGCGAATCCCTCGTCGTCTTCCTCCTCCTCCTCCTCCTCCTCCTCCTCCTCCTCGAACACCGCCGGCGCGGCCTCCTCGAGAACCTTCGACCCGTCCGGAGCACTGTCCGCCTATCACCACCACCACCACGGCTTGGTGGCCGGTCTCGGTCATCCCCATCATCGCGAGTCATCGGCCTTCGTGCCGGTGGTGCCGTCCCGGCTGCACCTCGCTCCGTATCCGGGCGAGCTGCACCCCCACTTGTCCGGGCCGCCCTCCTCGTCCTCCGCCTCGTCGAATGCCGAGCACGACGGGCCCGACGGTCCGGCCAGGAAGCCGTCGTCCTCCAGCTACGAGATCATGGCGATGATGGCGGACAAGAGGAAGGAGATGGCCAGAGCGCTGCTCCTGCCGCCGCCGCCGCCGCTACTGGAGCCGCCCCCGGGTTACCCGGTCTTCGCGGGACCCTTCCCCGGCGGCGCGGCTCTCTATCCTCCGGGCGGCCCGCTGGCGCACCAGCATCTGGACCGGCGACTGCTGCGCGCGCCAGGCAGGGCGTCCCGCCCGAAGAAGCAGTTCATCTGCAAGTTCTGCAATCGGCAGTTCACCAAGTCGTACAATCTGCTGATACACGAGAGGACTCACACCGACGAGAGGCCGTACTCCTGCGACATCTGCGGCAAGGCGTTCAGGAGGCAGGATCACCTGCGGGATCATCGGTAAGCCGCGAGCGCTCGCGAACGCATGTTTATATTTATTCAGAGGATCGGCTGGAGTCCTATATACGGGAGAAGACTGGCACCGGTAAATTGTACAGTGTTTTTCGATAAAAGAGGTACGTACGGTGTAAAGTTGGACTTTGGTGCTCGCCAGGAAAAAAACTTCAGTCAGTGTTATCTCATTATATTTGAGCTTTTGGCTCACGTTTGTATAATGCTTTTTTGAAGATTACATTTTTATCTACGACAAAGTCTCATATCCATGCAGGCCAAAAGTTTGTAAATAATGAGATAACAATTAGTGAAATTTCTTTCCTGGTAAGTTTAGACTCTCATGTGGTATAAGGGTTCCCGGATATTCCTATACTGTGCTGAATTGCATCGTAATGTAAACTATCACGATTTTATTGTTTTCAAAAGAAAAATTACCGCACTGCACTCAAAAAAACATCCGAAAACTCTAACTCGTACCTCTTTTATCGCAATATAGTAAGCGGTATCAGTATCTCCATCCACCTAAATCGACAACAACGCGCCCCGAGTCTCACCGCCGTTCTCTCGATCCCCCCGCAGGTACATCCACAGCAAGGAGAAGCCGTTCAAGTGCGGCGAGTGCGGCAAGGGCTTCTGCCAGAGCCGCACCCTGGCGGTCCATAAGATCCTCCACATGGAGGAGTCGCCGCACAAGTGCCCGGTCTGCGCGCGTAGCTTCAATCAGCGGAGCAACCTGAAGACCCACCTGCTCACCCACACGGACCACAAGCCCTACGAGTGCACGTCCTGTGGTAAGGTCTTCCGCAGAAATTGCGACCTCAGGCGACACGCACTGACTCACGCGGTAGGCGACGTTCCCCCAGAAGCGTTGGAGGAGGCGTTGCGGGACGACGACAGCCCCGAAGAGGACGGCGGACCGGAACCGGGCACCTCGACCACCACCTGCTCGGCCACGAGCTCGGCGGCGTCCTCGCAGCAGCCCTCCTCGTCGTCCTCCGCGAAAAGCGGCGGGCCCGCCGGCTATCCCCCGCCGCCGCCGATTCCGCCGCGACCGCAGCTGCAGATCCGGCGAGATCTGCTGCAGGCGAAACCCTCGACCGTGACGAGCGGCGGCGGCGGCGGCGGCGGCGGTGGGAACGCCGCGGTATCGCAGAACCCGCCGCCGTCACTGCCGCCGCCGCCGCTGATCCTCAGCTCCTACCGCCGGAGATTGGGCTCTCCCGGTCCCTCGCGCGTCCTGCTGGGACTGCAGGAGCGCGAGAGGGAGCGCGAACGCGAGATGGAGCGGGAGCGGCAGAGGGAGCGAGAACGCGAGAGGGAGCGGGAGCGAGAAGAGGAGATCCGACCGCCGAGGGCGCCGACTCCTCAGCCTCCGCTGCTGCCGCCGCCGCCGCCGCCGAGACCGGCTCCCGCCAGACAGGGCTTCACCATCGCCGACATCATGCGTCGATAGAGCAACTTTAACGCGAGGTGTGGAAATCGTCGGGGATGTCGTCATCGTCGTTGTCTGACTAAATCGACAGTCAACGCGCCGACGACGACGACGACGACGACGAGAAATATCGCAAACGTGGAAACGAGTGATCGCGCGTGCATCGTTACGAATCTTCGACGCGGCGGAAGATCGCTCGGCTTCCAGGAGACGGTTTTGGAGCGGCGTGATGCGATGCCCGTTGGGAAGATTCCTGCGCGAAGGGCGACGTTGAAAACGTCCGGGCTCGTGACTGGCGTGAGAATTCGCCGCGAACGGAGAAAGAATGAGAAGGAGTGATTGAAATGCGAGAGGATAAAGAATGCGAGGGAAGAGGAGCGAGATGCGGAGATATCGGGTGTCCCGGTGCGCCATCCAGAACGAGTAACTCGATGCGCGCCGAGGAAGAGGCGCGTTTAGCCGGTGCGTGCCTTGCGATGTTTCCGCGAAACGCTTTGTACGAGCGTGGAAGAACACGTGCTCCCGTCCGCATGCGCGCGAACGCGGTAGCGCGAGACGGCGCGCTCGAGCGGCGTGACGTCGTAGCGCGGTGCAATCTTAATTAACTTCTAAGTGATATTATAGTAGCGGAAAGGAGGAGGGGTAATATTTGCGTCCCTTCGACGCGCGAGTGCCCTCGCGTAGCGAGACGGGGCCGCGGCGAAACGCGAGCGGTGAAGGGGCGGGGGGTGTTCCCCCCTCGATTGGAATTCTCTTTCGTGTGATGGGAGTGGGCGCTGTTCGGAATAATCGCGATTTTGAAAATTCTTGTAAATAAGTATGTATGTATATCGGTGCGATCTCAGATTCGTGAATTTATTCTCCTCTCCCCCGTATACACTGAGGGAACGAGTCTAATTGAATACGAAGCTGATAGACAAATTTATTTGAGATGAATAGGAATCTATTTACATCGGACACACAAGAGTCTATTTAAATTAGATCGATGTTTTGCACACCTTTTTCATCGAGTACGAACCTAGCAGAACACCTGTCAAATTCAAATAGACTTTTGTTCGATGTGAATTGATTCCTATTCATCTGAAATAAATTTCTCTATCAGGTTCGTATTCAACTGGACCTTTTTCCTGGGTGTACAGGGTGTTATCCTTGAGGCCAGGTATAGGACGATGTGCGCTAAAGGGACAAGCTATGCGATTGCCCTTTTCCCTCAGTGTAGCTTATCCCTTTTATTTACCGCGTATCGTCCTGCGTCCGATCTCAAGGATAACACCTTGCATATCGTCGTCGTTAAAGTCAAAACCACGTATCTGAGAAATATTCAGTTTTCAGAAAATGGAAAAAACATTTTAAACTTGTGATTAGTTAAGAACACAAGTTCTTATATTTCATTGCTCACTACGCTGGCGCATAACGTCTAATCTTTATACGAGGTTTGGCACTTAGCGCAGGACCGTGCATAACAATTTATCATGCTCGCAACTCAAAAACACTAAAATTTGATATACGAGGTTTTCACTTCACGACGACAATATCCTCGGCGAAGCGCTAAGGAGTTTCTCACCGGCGATAACCAGACGGCGACCGATTGTGCGCTCGCGTTATTCGCCGGCCGTCGGCCCGCCGGTGTTCGCCGGGCCGTTTCCACTCGCCCGCGCGGTTACGCCACACGACAACGGACGCGAGGCGAGCTCCGTTTTCATTTCGCGAGCGAGGGCTCAGCCGTGGTGGCGTCGTACGGCGAGAGAAGCGGGAATCCTTTGTCCCGGGAAACAGGTCCACCGCGTATTTTCGGGCGGAGGGAATGCAAATTTCACGGTCACGCGAGCGAACCCGTGCCACCGTTACGGTGGCAGGTGCGATACGAGGGAGCAGCCCCAAACTACTTTTAACGCATTCGGAATACTCCACTACCTGCGGCGACCGCCGCGCGACCCGCTCTAAAAATATCCTCGACCCTCTTCGTAGATATGGCAGTTTTCTTTGTCAAAGGAAACTATTAGGGATCCTTTTGTGCCTTAAACGCGCGTATGCCAACCGGGGGTTGGCACAATGGACCGCGGGGCTCGGTTACGCTGTTTGTACGAGTTTTCCCCGCGGAAGGGAGGACGATGACGATGGCGGGCAAGTGTCTCGCCCTCCCCCGTGACGGCTCGGAATTCGTTTTGAAAATGTGTCCGCGGTGAGAGGTGGGGAGAGGGGGGGCTCGTTCTTTCGGCGAACAGGTGCGCGCCGCGGCGAGCGCCGCTCTCGTTTGGTCTCGTTGACTCGACACGCCCGAGGAATGATAATTAACCGCGCTCTGGGACCCCGTGTTCCTTTGTTCGCGAAATTCGCGTAGGTGCGCGACGCGTTCCAGTACGACAAATCGAGGGCTTCCATTTTAGTCGATGTACGCACCCGGTCAGACATTTCTGATTCACGGCATGTGTCAAGTTTGAGCTGCTTTGGATTTTCTTCATTTTTACGTCAAATTAACAGAAATCGTCTGTCACAAGTATTAATTGAGGGGGTCAGTGGAAAAGTGGTACAAGTCACAATTTGGATTATTTGAGTTAATTGCAAAAATGCATGGTTAAAGTAAATATCTGTTTTGAAAAAAAATGGTATAAGTGTATAATGGTATGGTTGCCACTTATACCACTTTTTTTTCTAAACAGATATTTACTTTAAATATGCATTTTTACAGTTAACTCAAATAATTCAAACTTGTGACTTGTACCACTTTTCCACTGACCCCTTCAATTGCAGGTAATGCGTGAAATTTAGATCACGGCGTAATTTAAATTCGACGTCGTAAACAAATTTACGCGCAATTTAACTTGCCGAATCACGGTAATGTCTAAAACTTGCTCATTAATACCGAAATATAATTTCATCATTCAATTACATAAATAACAGTGCCGAGGGAGGACTCATAAAACACACGCGATTGCTGCACGCCGTGATCTGGCTTTCGTAAAGTTGCTGCATAATTTACATTATATGTCTGGCTGGGCAGGCCGGCGTATTTCTGCGTCGAGAGGGAAACCGTGCGATATTTTTTAAAGCTGACAGGAGAGAGCGCCGTGCAGACGCGATCGCGATCGTTGGTATACGCGAAAATCCTGGGGAATCGTCGAATATTTACCCCGGGGGCTGGCAGGGCCGGAGGGACGGGCGAGAGACACCCCCTCTCTCTTAATTCTTGTTATTTTTGTTCTCCATAATCGATAAGAGCCCTACGCCTATTCGTACTTAAGTACCTATCTACACATTGTATTTTTAGATATTTCTGTATGCAAAAGAGACGTCGTTGTAAGAAAATTTGTAAATTATACTAAGGATGGTACGAGAAACGAGAGAAATAAAGTTGCCTTACTTTTCGCAGAACCAGGGTTATAATGCCGTGATAGCGGCGACCTTGGTAATACGCTTTGGTCAAAATAATGTCACACGCTAAATGACGTAATTTTTTGTTGTCAAAGTGACATCAAACGTCCCTCAAAAATGACAAAATAATGAGATTTTATCATTATTTTGTCTTTTCTGAGAGACGTTTCGTGTCAATTTTGCAGAAAAAAAATGATGTCATTTAGTATGTGACATGTCTTTGTTCTCCTTTCAGTGGCTCAGTGCGCGTCGGAAAGCCTCGCGCTGATTTACAACGCATTACGATCTTCGGATCGAGGGGAGGACGATCTCAATTTCACCAGTTCTCCTCGGCTCTCGATTCGCGCGTCCCTTTTCACTCCGCTCGACTCGAGATCGTTTTATCGGGATATCGCTGTACGTGACGGCGAGCACGCGGCGGAGCGGGATGAAGAAACCCTTCGGCGTTCCCCGAATGACTCGGAAAACGGTCGGTCCGCCCGATGCTGACCTGCCCTCGCCGTGGTCCATCCCATGGGATGCGAGAGCGCTCTGCCGCGTGCGATAAGGCAGAACCGGCGAATGTTCGCTCTCTTCGGTTGGTCTCGAAACGCGGAGGGAAGAGGAACTTGAAAATCTACTATATAAAATTGAAGCTATATATAGAATTCTAGGAATCCCAATAGTGATAACTGATGAGATAATTGACAATGCTGTTTCATATGCGATAAAACGAAGAAAAAGGATGAGAACTTAACAGAAACGTCAATTTAAGGACACTTTATCGCTGCACTTTTATATAAAAATGTGAATAAATGCATTTTAGAGGCGAACGAGTGAGGCTTGAACAGAGGAAGACAATCAAAAAGCTCCGCTTTTGATGCACCAAGGAGAATAACTTATCTTTGGCATTATCGCGTGACGCGATAAGTTAACGATCAAAAATTTTAATCTTCTCAACCTGTCGTCAATTGCATTGTTTAATTACGTAGCAGCAGCTTCGAGAAGTAAAGCCGTGAATACGGATCGATGCGCCGACTTCGAATTATCTTGATACAGTAACCCTCCGGCAGGTGCCTCGGTTATCCACCGAGAACTCCCGTTACCGTGTTCTAAAAAGGCCGCGAATGTCTGGACCTGCTGCCGAAGGTACGATTCTCTGTCTTACCGATTCGTCTGTTAACAACGTCCAATAAAGGACATCCCCTTTAGAAACTTTCGTGCGCCTTTACAAAATCGGAAAATTTATTCAAGCTTCGAAAAATTCTCTAAAGGCAAATTCGACTGGCCTGCCCTATCGCACACCGAGTGCATTTTCCTTAAATTTCAACCACACACACAATGATGGTAAACGAAAAAAAAATAGATAAACAAATAAACTAACAAATTAAACTAAGGAAACTGCACTCAGTACGCACGATGCAGTTTATGCTGCGTCGAAATCGCTGTAAACTTCGTCAAAAAGTGCAGTTTATTTCCAGAAATCGAGGGTCCGTCGATCATTTATCATAGGGATCTCCGCTGGGGACTTTCCCGGGGGGATCTATGTTGCCGGAGCCGGCTCTCGATCCATCGCCGGATATTTAACCGACGAACGCACATTCGGGACGATTCGACTGAACGCTCAGAGATAGCCTTACAGTTCGTTCGATTGAGTTTTCTCTGATCTTACTAGTTATATGGATGGATGTGTCTATGTGTGCTACCTCACGCACACTGAGAGAATAGCGAGTAGTAAAATCAACCATAATTATAAAGTTAACTCTTCCTGGTTGCTAGCACCGTATTTATGGTCAGGCAGATCACGAATGCAGTTGAAATAACGTTTGTTGCATGGGTATGGTAACCACGAGATTGTAGTTTATGATAGCCATGTACTATGGTCGAATTAACCACAAAAGTAGATCAATAAGATTACTGCATGTGGTAGTATCAACTATGTAAAAAGAGATTGGAGACATCAATTGACCATGTTGCAAGTTGACCTGGTCGCAGGAATCTCACAGATCAGAGTAACTATGGAACCATGATTGGCGCCAAAATCGACCACGATTTCTGGTCAAATTGTGGTTCCTTCATCCTGATTGTTCTCGGAGTGCATAGTCCAACCTCTTTGATTAGCTCAAGGGAACCAAACCGCCTTTTCACCCCAAGTCAGAATCGTACACAATCAAAAATTCTGCAGTGTGGACCTAACAGGGCGTTTTTTTGGTGTTAGATAACAATAGCACGAGACTGAGCAACAGATGTGATACGCACAGATCCACACCGATGAAATGGTGCTTAAAATTAACACCACTTTTTTTTACCGTGTAGAGCGTCGAAGAAAAGTAAATCAATACAAAAATCATTTTTTCAGTTCTGCATGGAGAACGTGCGAATGAGGCGAAAAGTACGTAGGTACCTATATCGTCGATCAAAGATTTATACAATGAAGCAAATATCCCCTCTGACATGATAAATAATTTTTTTTAATTATTCCCTTTTGGCGTGTGTGGCTATCGGACGAATCGTCGCAGAGTCTGGCGTAGAAGACGAGGAAGAGGAATCGACGAAAGCGGCCAAATATTTTTCATTCTGACGCTTTATATCTCGACGCGATTAATTAACTCCTACCACGTGAACCGGAACTGAACGAGCACGCGGCATCCGAGCGCACATCTCCCGAGGACTGTCGTCTCACCGGAAAGTCAGCGGGGGAACGGAAGGATGCGAAATACTCGTAACCGAGTCTCCCGAAGAGAACAACGCACGATCGCGCGGACACACACTGAGAAAAAAAAATTAAAATTTATTCTGTTAGAAGGATAATCTGAGTACGAAAGGTAAAACAGATCAAAAATTATCCTTCCAGAGGGTATAAAATTTAACCTTCCTTAGAATAATTTTCGATCCACTTTACCTTTCGTACTCAGACTCAAAAAAATTTGGCCACAACTGGAAAAAATTATAGTAGGGGAAGGTGGGGCAAGATGGGGCCATGGGGTAAGATGGGGTACCCGTTATTATTTATGTTAATAGTGGTGCCAACTTTCGAACTACCTCAAAAATGGCTTCGGAATACGCCTATTAGTGTTTGCTGTAAGTCTGGCGACGCTAGCGCCAGTTATTCTCATGTTGTCATAGAATATATATGTCGTGCTATATGTCCTAAGAGATTGCTATTTTATTCGAAGCTGATTTCAGTGCAGTTATCGTAAGTACAGTGCCATTTTAATATAAACTGCATGCCTTTGCTTAATATTTGCTTCTTTATGATTAATATCATGTATAGTTAATATAATTTTGTTTAAAGTGTAAGCAATTTGAACACATTTAATCTCAAAATGTCATGTAGGGGTAAGATGGGGACATATATACGGGGCAAGATGGGGGCGTCTATGGAAGGTCGACTTTTTGGTCTTTCTACTTCTGACTTGAAAAAGTTAGCATATCAGTTGGTGATTCGAAAAAACAAAGAACACCCTTTTAACTTCGATAAAACTGAAGCTGGAAAAGAATGGTTGTGGTTGATTTTTAAAAGAAATTCAAGTTCATCACATTTAGAAAGCCTGAGTGAATATCGGAAGCTCCAGCACATTACTCCTGTGCTGGAGAAGAGGAGAAAAATAACGATGTGGCGCACGTTTGCGTATTCCGTAATTAGTTCCATACGTATATATGGTACCCCATCTTGCCCCGTAGGTGGGGCAAGATGGGGACTTTTAGATGTTTTCATTATAATTCGTTTTAATGTTCATAATCACTTTTAGTCGCTCTTCTGTATATCGAATATAGTCAACAACTTATTGAACAATACGAAGTGCAATTGTTCATTCAATTTCCTGGGAAAATTAATTTTCTAGAAGCAATTGAACTTTAAGTACCCCATCTTACCCCACCTTCCCCTAATTGCCGTGATAATTTTCTTCGCAATAGCAAGAATTCTTGCTACGCTAGCAATATTTTTCTAGTTGTGTCTGAGACAGCCAGAAATATAGCTGGATTAGCTGAATACTTTTTTCAGTGCAGATTATCCTTCTAACAGAATAATTTTTAATCTTTTTTTTTTCTCAGTGCACCTGCGCATCGCGCCCGTTCCACGCGGTCAACAATACGGGTATCGATCGGCTCGCCGTAAAATAACGAACGAACCCGCGGGAAGAGATGGGCAGGGCACCCCGCCGCCCCCCCGAAACCCGCGCCGGGGACCCGGGGCCGGTGAGTTTTACGTCCGCTAAAGAGGTTTTTACGAGCGAGGCGGAGATAAAAGGGACTTTATCGAACTACCAGCCCCGAGAGCCATTTCCATGGCCGTAGCCGTCCCATAGGTGGACATTACCGGACGCGCACGGAGGTCCCATTTCCTATGCGTACGAAAGACGCGCGCGCGCGCGTGGGTGGGTGAACCCGCGCGGCGTCGAGGAACAAGGCGCGTATACGCGCCGATGGACGGGGATGGAGAGGATCGCCTACGTGGCGGCGGCGCGGAACTCGTTACAGGTGCCATTTTTTATCCGAGATAAATCGACGGGTAAAGATCCTTATCCGCGCGCGAGCGCGTCGCATCTACACGCGCTTTCCGTTGCCGCGCGCGCCTCTTCGCGGTATCTCCCGGAATTGCCGTCGTTCGGACGCGCGCGGGCGTCGCCGAGAGAAACGCATTTTCCCGCCCGCGCGCGCGGAACGAGTCGATCGTTTCGTTCTTATTGACGGCGCAATGTCGATTCGCCTGGCGACGCTCGATACTTTGTTTCGCCTCGTCGTGTGCAAAAGTATCGCGATGTCGGGGAAGGATTATATTTCTCGTCGTGATTCTGGGTTCTCGCTTTTCTTGGTATATCTTGAAGGGGAGATTCCCAGGGAAGGAGAAGCGAGGATGTGACGAGGAATTGACGTTGAATTTCGCGGTAAAGTCGTTTGGAACGCGTGTTACACTGGGAAAATAAATTTGGTCAATTTGACGAAAATCCTGGGGACGACGACCAGACGATTTGGTTAAATATATGTAGATACTCTTTCTGTTTCGTTGGACCGAACACTTTTCGGTTGGAATAGCTGCGCGTTTGGTTGAAAAACTAAACATTTTGTTGGAATAACTTGATATTCGATTTAACTGACTAACATTTCGGTTAGAATAACTCGACGCGTTTGACTATAGATGCATTTTGTTACCTTAGCCTACACTGAGAAAAATAAATTACGAATCCAAGAAAATGGTTTTCTTGGCGCTATTCACGTCGAGAAGATCGAATAGTAACGATTATCAGCCATAATAGTAAATATGTGACAACTTGGACAATATCGTGTTGAATAATCTGCGGAATATATAGTGATCGTCGCTGTGCCAATGGTAATCATTGTTGTGCTGGAAATTACTCGACACGATATCGTCGAAGCTGTCACTTATTTACCATTCTGGCTGGTAATCCAGAATGGTACAGGATTCAGTTCATTTTCTTTAATCCAAACAAATAACACTTGACTCGAGTAAACCGTCGATATGAATAGTGCCGAGAAAACCATTTACATTACTTGGTAATCGTAACTTAATAAACTATTTCTCTGAGTGTAGGAGGAAGTAATCGTCGAATCAAGCGAAGCCTCGACAATTAGATATCATCGCGATCCTCGCCAGAAAGCAACCCTTAATATAACCGAGCTAACATCCCACCGTCGATGCGCTCGCTTCGCGCGCTGCACTCCTATAGCGCCCACGCTCGCGAGACAGTTTGGCGCGAGCGCCAAAGAAAGCACGAGAGTACTCTCTCTCTCTCTCTCTCTCTCTCCGTCCCGACTACTCCCTCTCACTCGCCCGCGACGGCTCGCCGCTTTTACGACGCTTGCAGGCGAACGGTCCACACGCGGAGAGAGACGGTTTTATAGCTCTAAAAGTGACTGAAAATCGACAAACAATCTATTCCGGCGGTAAGTATACCGCGCGAGCGCACACCGCGCGCCGTGGCGACGATTACCCAAGTCGGCTCCTCGCAACGACAACGACGCGACGAGGGGGAAGGCCGCGACGGCGGCGGCGGCGGCGTCCTGTGAAAATTTCGGCGTAACTCAAAAGCCAAGTCAAACATAGGCGTGTTCCCGCTGACGCGCCGGTAAATCCGGCAAAGGTGAAGCGGCGCGACGGATGTACTTACGCCGGCTCGCGACACCGTGCGGTCTTTATTGCGCTAGCCTCGAGCCGCGCGCGCACGAGGCGATTATTACCGTATTAGAGCTCTAATGAACGGTCGTTTCGCGGTTTCTCGTCGCTCTTTTTTTTCTCGAGAGGCGTGCGGTGCGCCGCGCGCTGCGCGTCGCGTAAAGTTTATAGGAGTTATCTGTATCGGTGCGCACGTACCTGCCTGTGTATACGTAGGTATATAGGTACGTGTTTTTCCTCCCGCGGCGCAATCGCGCTACGATGACGCATAGCCTCGGTGCTGGATACTCGTACACGGAGAAAAACGGATAGCAACGTTAACCAAACGCTTGATTGATATGGGAACCACGAGATATTTTTATCGAAAAGAACAAAACATTTGGTTACGACGAATAAATGTCGGTTGTGGCAACATAGCGTTTCTAAAATGTTTGATTACGACAACCATCAAACATTCGTTGTAATACAAATATTTCGTTGTTCCCTTATCAACCAAAGTTTGGCTACACTGAGGGAAAAGGTCTAGTTGAATGTGAACCTGATGGACATATTGTAGCGTGGAAGTAAAATCCGGACTAAGTGCGAAAAAGCAAGTTTTGAGATATGAAGATTCTGCAAGCAAGATTCTTGTGGCAATTATTTGAACTAAATTTTGAAGGATCTAGACGTAGTCTATTTTACAGCGTATTAGGGTTGTCCCATAGCCCACTTTTTAGCACTTAACTCAATTGTTCATATTCTGACACTTAGCCCGGATTTTACTTCCATGCCGCAATTTATTTGAGATAAATAAGAATTTATTCACATCGCACAAAAGTTATCAGAATTAGATACACGTTTCGCACATACCTTTTTAATCGAGCACGAACCTAGTAGAACATCAATTTCATTCGGATAGACTTTTGTGTTCGACGTGAATAGATTCCTATTCATCTGAAATAAATCGTTCCATCAGGTTCGTATTCAACTGGACCTTCTTCTTGGGTATTAACGCATTACTGATCATTTTTCCGAGTGTGCACGTAATGCGCATCGACTATAGCCGGTCCTACGATCGCCGGTCACTCGTCGAAAAACAAGGAAAGACTCTCCCCTCTTTTCTTCTTCGGAAATTTCTTTCGGGAAAGACGTGGAAAACCGTCCCACGGCGGAAATACTCAGAAAAAGAAAAGTATTCGGAAAAGAGCCCGATATACCAACTCCATTCACCGACGCGCGCGGTTCATTCAGCATTTTTCGCCTTCGTTGTTCCACCGCGGTCATTCAGGCGGGGCCGCGTCGTCGGCGCCTTCCGTGAGGGTCTCCCGAATCGTTCCCGAGCCACCTTAACTCTCCTTCGCGCGTTAAAGTCGCCGGGGGAGCAGCTTCCCTCCGCGGCAGAGGCGGCGTTCGTCTCTCTCGCTTCGCCGGATACACGATTTCTCGAAGCGGGGGAATGTTCGAGGGAACGCGCGCGTGAGCCGGGCGATCAGCGGTGCCCGAACCGTCCGAGGGGGAGCGGCGGAGGAGATCGACCCGTGCCGCATTTCAATTTCTCCGTCTTTCTCGAGGGGGAAAAAGGGGGATCCTCTCTCGGCCGGGCGAGCGAATTTCGCGGGATCCGAGCCGAGCTGTGCGGCTATAGGTGCGAGCGGTATCCTCGTCGCGACACCTTCGCGCGGCTCCTCTCTCGCATCGGCGCTCTGGCAAATGCGAGGGGACGCGTCCGCGCGCGGGCTTATCTCGTTTCTAAATCCTTGGGAAAATTTGCATACCCGAAACTCGGGCGTTAAAGTCACCGCGGCGCCGAGTAAACATGACCTGCCCACGTAGCGGCGAGGATATACCTACCTGTACGCAGCTGACCGCGTCGAAGTTTTCGGCGCGGCTACGTGACTAGGCGGCGTCGGTCGGGAATTGTGCGCTCTACTCGGACTCACGAAACGAGGCCGTGAATATCTAATTATATTTGCAGAGTGCACTGCGGGTAAGCGCGGGAGTCGTCGCGAGAGACGAGAATTCTTTCAGGTACGGGTGGACCTGGGCGGATCGGATCGTAGATCTGTATTTCCGATATCGTGATGAAAATGAGCGTTTCGCTCGTTCGCATTGCTTCGTCGGAGAGGAATCAAGTTGTACGAAGGATCGAAATGCTCATTTTCAACGCGGTCTGAGAAATATGATCCGATCGGCGCTGTAGGGAAATAAATTTGTAGTAAATTTCGGGACAAGGCCTCAATTTCTTGTTGCGGTAACTAGAATTTTTGTACAAATTATAGTAAAACTTGTAGAAGTTGCAAGCGTCTGCTGCAATCTTTGCTAAAATTGTAGTCATCGTAACGATAAATTGGCCTTGTCCCGCAATCTCTGTTAAAATGTTACAATTTATTTTTTTCGAGTCGAAATTTCACACCTACTCATTCATACTTGCCGTACTTCGATTTTTCACTGTATTGAAACTCTGACGGACCATTTTAGGCTCGGCACAGGGTTTCGATGCAATGCAAAATTGACCCACTCTGTAAGCCTAAAAGAGTAGATTTAAAATTTCGACTCGAGTTGCCTTGGTCTCGTTCGATTTTAATCGATTCGATGTAACAATTCGATTTATACACCGGGAAAAAATTTAGTAAATTTGACTGAATCGGCGGTTACACATTTGGGAGAATGCAGATCACCCTGCAGATTACTTGAACTAATAATCGAGTCGAATAGACTACAGCCTATTTCCTTCAAATAACCGTTGATCGTTACGACCAAATTTCGATAACGTTTATTGATTGGTAACCAAGCGCCAAATACGTAATTGGCGCTTGGTTACCAATCAATAAACGTTATCCATTTATCAGTCGGAGCAACTAATTCTGTATTCCCCAGCCGTAAACGCAGATTTAATTGAATACGAATCATTTTTCTCTCTCGGCGTATCGAGATCGAGTCACGCCGTCTCGCGTCATACCTACAACTTGCAGGTACCTACACGAAGCTTTTCGGATGTGTGTCCTCGTCGATTCGCTCAGGTCTCATATCGAGACGTCGATCGCGTATCGTCCCACGTGCGGCGAGAGAATACACGCGTCGATGTATATGTGAATACATTGACAACGCGCGAGACGTACCGCGCTTTATCATCGACGCGAAATAAAATCGCGGCCGACCTCTCGCGCGGTTTTAGCCGCGTACTGCATGAGAGGACGGATGGACGGTGCGACGTACACATAATATGTATACCTATATAGGAGATACCGAGCCTCGCGTTACGGTGGTCGCGATAACTTCGCGTCTCTTCATCGCGCGATCTCGGGCTTCGGCGTCCCGCATGACCCATTGTGCGAGCAAACGTCGCGCGCGCGGTTAGGTCGCGAGTATTTGGCGGTGCTTTCGCGGAGCGCACGCCGGGGGAGATAAAAATAGTCCTGCTTCGTGATCGTGCTATTCGAGTCGCTCGATTTGACGAGGTGAAAAGACGATGTTTTTTCATTCAATTTCCCGCGAGGAATTTCTTTCCGGTACTTTTCGAGATTTGAGATTGTTACAGGAAATTATAGGATAAAATTAACGAATGGTTCCTTGTTGTTCTAATTGACATAAATGGTACTGATCGCACTTCGTATGTCGAGACCGGGCAAACCGCGTTTGATCAATCGATCCTAGATTACGCTACTTTACCACGAATGACGTACCTACCTATATGAACGATGTTTTGAGGTTGTCATTATTTGACGAGACTTTTGTAGTCTAGGGTTAAACGGAATCGTGAATATTTTTTTTTATATCGTGAAACGGCATATTTATTTGATTCGAATAAATATCGATCAGGCTTGTATAAATATTATTAAATTGAATAATGCTTTTATCTCATCTAATCTAAGCAAAGACGTTGGTCAATAATTGACGAAGCTACCAGATGGATTAATTTTCAAAACGCTGTAACAGTCTTTTTCTTGAAAAGACTACAAACGAAAAAAGAGCTGTCACTGCAAGCAACTACAAACGTTGAACTTCAAAAAACACTTCCAAAAATATAACAATTATTTAAAGTCGGGTAACCCAAGTTCACAAAGATCGATCAGTCGCCTAATATATTATATCCTAGTCTCAATGACGAGCCAAGGATTCGCTCTCTTCCTGTGAATCCGCCATTAAGAATCCGCCGCCCTCGCATGCACATACGCACACGACGACGCTGGGTGCGTGCGTACGTACGCCGCGCATATATGCACACCAATCTCGCCCGAGTTCTCCGCAGCGAGAGAAACGCGCCTATATATGCGCTCAGCTTTGATGTAGCCGCCGTCGCGGGGGACAGATATTATCATCGTCTCGGGAACCCTCGCGCCCGTTGGCCCCCGCCAACAGCGGGCGCACGGACACGCGTCCTTCCGTCTCGCCGTGTATCTACACATCTAAATACCAAGGCATATCGGAGCTCGGTCGCCGTGCGGTGACGAATCTATTCCGCGTACCTATATGACTCTGTAGATATTGCGAGATAGGAGCGTTGATATGGATATACGTCGAGTGCGTGGAAAGGAGAATGTGTATAGACAGAAGAAAGCTTTGAAACTGATTTCGTCGCGACTGTCTATACTGAGAAAATAGTTTACGTTAATATACGTACACTGAGAAAAAAAAGGTAGTTCGAGTTACTCGAACTAATAATTTGCTAGAATCGACTACAGCTTATTTTCGTCAAACAGTTTTTAACCAAATTATTTGATTCAAGTAACGTGATCGGCGTTCCCCCATCCGTGACCGCCAATTTAATCAAATCTACTACTTTCTTTCTCCGTGTAGGTAGGTATACTTTATTATGGCAAAAGTAATGTTTATTTTGGGCTAAGCAAATATTCATGAGATAGCTGTTACTTTATTTCTGTTTTAATGAAAGATACATTCTAATGATCAATATAGAAGGTAGACCGAGGCGAATCGAATCACAGGATAAATTGGATCGTAGATCTACCTATATTTCCTTGATCGTCGTAAAAATGAGCATTTTGATTATTGGTGTTATTTCATCGTAGAGGGGAACGAAGTATTATAATACGAATGATCAAAATGCTCATTTTCGACACGATCTGAGAAACATGGATCTATGATCCGATACAACCTGCGCGGAAAGAAAAACAATTTTTACCGCTTAATCCAATAGCGCTGAAACTCGAGGTCATTTTCAAGAATGTGTACACAAGAGACTATTATGTGTAGATACCTACTGTTTACAAGGTGAATAGAAAAATTGCTGTTTTTTTTCCGTACCTACGTGATCCCATTCGCCTCGGTCTATCCTAGGGGTAGAATTTATCTGACCCGATATAAAATATTCCTTTCGCCATAATCAAGTACCTATACATTCATTAACTACGATATAGAGTCAGGTTCATCACTTGCATTTCAGCAGGCGAAACTGTCCTCATCAAGCGCACTCCTCTTCAGGACGATCCTCCTCCTCCACACGAGATACCAAAAAAAGATCCACACCTCCCCACCCCTTCCATTCTCCCTGTACCCAAAGCCGAGCCACTGTACTCGAAGATATTCGAAACATTCGAATTCCGGATCCCACAAACCCCCGAAAAAAAAAAACAACCACCCCGACAGCTCCGCCGTCCTCTCGCGCGCGCGTGCTCTCGTCACAAACCCAGAAGCCGATAGAGAGCGAAGCGCACCGCGCTCGTACAGTGCGCGTCCGACGGGAAGATACGAAGATACGAAGATCGTATCGCGGTATCATCTATCATCCGCGGCGTAAGGCGAGATCCGCCGTGTCCTCCGGCCGCGGCGCGCGTGTCTAGACCCGGATAGGCGCACGCGTAGGTATACAGGGTCTTTGGTCCGAGACACGCAAGCGGAGCGGGTTGCATATCGGTCGGCGCAACACGTCCGCTACGTTTTCCCGTGTAATTCGGTGGTTGTACCGACAGCCAAGATCCGAACCAAATAAACGCGCACCGGTCCAAGAAACATCGGTCACGTCTGTAGCGGCGAAATGAGATGACCGATGTTTTTTCTCGGCTGTCGGTACAACCACCGAATTACGCGGGAAATCGCAGCGGATGAAGTGCGCCAACCGATATGCAACCCGCTCCACCGGCGTGTATCAAACCAAAGACCCAGTGCGTTCCGCCGCGCGTCCCCGCCCCTGTACGCGCGCCGCGCCACATTCACCCCGCTCTTCGCGTGAAGAGAACCGCGCGTCCGGATCCCACGCCGTGGGATGTCGGAAGCGCGCAACGAGCGAGAGGAACGCAGCAGCAGCAGCCGCCGAGGCGGTCCACCGCGCGCCACGGACGAGTCAATTATTCGAAACCCATCGGCGCTGCAGTCTTCGAGGTCGAGCGCCGCGCGCACGAACGAGTGTGACGCGCCACCCCGGCGCGCCGCCGTCAGCGACGTGGCAGCCTCTAATTTTCACCGCCCCCGCGCGTATCTTTCTTCCGCGCGACTAGTCTCCTCCGACACGCAGCCGCCGTCGAAACGCTCGCTATCCGGCCCGTCTTCGGGTGGGGGTGGCTCCTGATATTTCATCGCCCCCCCGAGAGGGAAAAGGACCTCTTCCCGCGCGGCCTATTTGTATTGTTTCTCCTCCGTCGCGTCGCTCCGCCGCAACCGCGCCGCGTCTCTATCCCAGGATCTGCTCTTCTCGTCCCGCGCCTCATTCCCTCTTGGAAAGGATCTCCGCGCTCCCACGTACCTGACTAATTCGCCAGCCCGTTAATCGACCATCGTTATCTCCTCTCCGCGGCGAGAGCGAGAGTCACCGCGCGCGCGCGCGCGCGCAGGGGTAGGTGGGCACCGGGACCCCGATATGACAATATTTGTCGCGAGAGCCTCCCCCCTCTTTCTCTCTCTCGACCGAACTTCGGCGCGCGCGATAACTACAGTCTATTTGCCCTTGTAATATTCGTCGAGCGGTCTATTTGCCGAGGCTTTGTTTCCGCCAGTTTCCGTTTCCTGCGCTATCGCCGCCCCGGGTAAACACGGCGGCACCTCTGTGGACGATCTCGCGCGGCGGCTCTCCGAATCCGCGCGCGCGCGCTGTTGAAGAATGCGTCGCGAGGCGATGAGAGCCGCGCGACGGCGGCGCGTCACACCCCGCGGTAAACATTGCGAGAGGACGACTACGCTGATGACGCGCGGGGCGCGAGAGAGCGCGCGCACGCCTAATCTCTTCCCGGGACGGGCGAGGCGCGCGCGCTCTTTCGACGTTTCTCCCTTTGCATCTCCCTTCGGAAAGAAACGCAGGGAGAAACGGGGCGGCGGGGAAACTATGCCCCGTATCAACAGTACGTTCCGCCGCGGCGCGCGCGCGAGTGTTATATGTGGCGTAGCCAAATAGAGTGGTAATGCGCGCGCGCTACGAGTCCTTTTCTCGCAGCATCCAGACCGCTCCGTGCGCTCCTCTCCCTATCTCATCCACTTAGTCGCCCACCGCGCGCGGACGAATTCGACGATAGCATTCCGCGCGTCGCGGGCGCGCTGTACCTACCGAGAATTATGTACGAGTGGGTTTTCTTCCGCGTTACGTCCGCCGCGGTGATTAATGCGCCCGCTCGTCGTCGGCGTGTACCGCGCGGGGAGGTACACTTTTTTCCTCCGCAGTCGACGACAAGAAGGATCTACATCCGCTCGCGCGCGAGCGTAGGTACTGTACGCGGGGCACGGAGGTGAATCGAATTCCGCGTTCGTGTCATACGCGACAGGCGCGCGCGCGGGAAGAATGATCGGTGTCGGTCGGAAGTTAATCGCACGGGGGAGGTTTAGGAACTTTCGGGAGACGGGCTGCGCGCGCGCGGTGGTGACGCGGTGCGGTAATCGATTAGATATGGATTAAACAGGAGCGCGCGCGTGAATTTGTTCTCCCTCTGAGCTCTTCTCAAACCGCGCGGGTTCTATCGTTTCATTAGTTTGGGGATGTTTTTGGAATCTTTTTTTATGTGTCACACACTGAAAGAAAATCGGGTGGTAAAGTTAACCGTAATCACGAAGTTGAATTTTCTCGGTTGCTGGTATCCTATTGCAATTTAACAGATTACTTTATGATGACTGGACGCCATGGTTAAATGAACCAGAAAAGTAGATCGATGATTAAAGATATCTTACTTATAATAAAATTGCTGATCGCAGCAATTGTAATCTCTCGTTACTATAGGTAACCAGAACTTCACTGTTCGGAAGAATTATGGAATGACGATTGGTGCCAAAATCGACCATGATTTCTAGTTAAATTATAGTTCTTTTAACCAGATTTAACTCTCAATACACAAAGAAAAGATGATTAGTAATATTGACCAAACTTTGGTTAACATGGGAACAACGAAATATTTTTATCGCTACAACGAATATTTCATTGTCGCGACCTCATATTTTAGAAACATTATTTATATCCACCACGACCAATATTTATTTGTCACGTCATGACCAACAGTTTTGTCGTCCCGATAAAAGTATTAGTTCATTGTTCCCGTATCAACGCAAAAGTTTGATCAACATCACTGATCAATTTTCTCAGTGCACTCCATTCCCTCATCCTCTATCAGCCACGGCCGCGCATCGGTACGGTTTAACGATCGACGATAGATCCGCGAGACGATCATTAAACTCCACAACTATCCCACACATTACGAGCGTCCCATTAGCTACTCCGTAATTCGACTAAAAGGCCACGTAAATAAATTCCCGGCGGACTTTTAAAACCCCGCAGCGCCGATCTATAAAACCCGCCCGTGATGTCGTTTCGTGTGCGCGCGATTAAGCGCGCGCGCGCGTCGATACGGAGATCGTGCGACGTATACCTACCGATACGGTTATATCCGATCGCGCGCGCATAATTCATACCGAATCCCGGTGGCCGCCGTTCACGATGACGCACGCGCGCGGGTTATCCGCTCTTAAGCCGAGACTTTAAGCGCGGCGCGCTACACTACGCGCGGTCCAATCGTAAATTCTCACGATCGCCGGTGAAAATCGTAGTGCCCACGCGATCGAGATACGCGGAGCGCGAGGGGAATCTCTCTCGATACGTAGGTATAGCGGTAGTAGGTGTAGGACAGACGACGCGAGATAAAGGGACCACCGGCCATCTTTGATTTAAGACGTCATCCGCGCCGAGAGCCGGGATGACGCGGGGGCGGCTGGGGAGAAGCGAGCGAGGGATAGGATCCCTTATTCGAGGTGTGACCGGTGCTCGACGCTCGCCTCGCTGAATGCGACGCGGCTCTCTGCCCGCGACGACGAGACATCTACTATTCGCGCTATCGCGGGGTCCCGTTGATAAGGTGGATCGGAGCGATCCTTCTTCCCGCGCGGCGCGGTACGGCGACGGCTGTAACCCGGCTGGTTTATAAAGCTCCGTGTCTATTTGACCTATCCGTGCTAAGAGCGTGTCGTCGCGACGAGTCCCGGCCGTCCCCGTGTACCGTGTACCTGATAATCGATTTTCTTCCCTTCGTGGCGCGGCGCGAGAGAGAGTCTATATTTATTTTAGGTGCCCCGCGTAAAATAAAAAAAAGAAAATGTATGGCAGAAGGTTGGAAAAAGTTGAAGCAAAAAAGTACGGCTACGGATCGTACCTATTCCAGATTTTCTAACCATAGGATTTCTCGTATCGATCTGACTGTTAAACTTTCTCGAATTATCTGTAACTTTTTGATTTGATCTTAGTAGGTACCTTAGTATATGGGTTCTTTTTACTGTAAAATACTGATAGCTTGTTCGATACAAAAATACAGTTCGTTGGTAATAATTTGAGAGTTTAATAAAATAATCGATTTTGAAATACCTAATAGATACCAACTGACGAGAACAGGCATCGATTACAACATGCACTGACAATGAGGGAGAAGGTCTAATTGAATGCGAACTTGGTAAAAAAAATGTACCTATTTGAGATAAACAAGAATTTTATTCACATCGAACAAAAGTCTATCGGAATTAGTTTTATGTTTTGCATATCTTTTTAATCGAATACGAACTTAGTAGAACATCAATCGAGTTCAGATAGATTTTTGTTCGACGTGAACAGATTCCTCTCTATTCGTCTGAAATAAATTTTTCCATCAGGTTCGTGTTCAACTAAACCTTTTCTCTGGGTGTAACCTTGTGCAAATAATTGAACTCTAATTGAAGAGCGAATCATCTACTGATTAAAAATCTGAATGTAAAATCCGTAGGTAGGAAAAAATTCAGTCGATCAGATTAAATCGACAGATCGAGTTAATTAGACTAATAATTCACTCGAATGGACTAGAGCCTATTTCTTTCAAATATCCGTTAATCGTTATAACCGAATTTATTAATTGAAACAAGTAATTCTGCATTTCCCTACCCGTTGATGTCGATTTAATTGAATGTACCATTTTTTTCTCAGTGTATAGCCATTCTTTTTTATCGCAACCTTTCCCAGACTTGCGCTATAATTTAGCCATACTTTCTTTTTACGCAGAACACGCCACGTGGTTAGGTTTTCGATTTGGCTGCGCGAGAGACGACGACTTTTTTCGATCATCGGAAACGACGAGGGGCGTCATCCCCCGCGGAAGTCGCCGTCCGCCGCGGTAAAACTCGAAGGGAAAATTACCCCGCAGGGCGGTCACGACGACGATCTCCTGTGGCGCGCGGAGAGCCGCGCGATGTACGCGAACTCGAGATTCCCATACGACGCGCGCGGAGGTAGGTAGGTACCTACATTACGCGAGATATTGTGGTCACGTCTCGGGACGCGGGGGTGGCCGGGGGCGGCCATCCCGAGCAATGGCGGAGCCGCGTCTCGGTTACGCAACCCACGCGGCTCCTCTTTTTCCTCTCTTCCATATAGGTACGCTTCTTCCTCTTCTTCATCATCCTCTTCGTCATCCTCTTCATCGTCGTCGTCGTAGTCGTCGTCGTCGCAGTTTGTTGCGGTCTCTCAGTCCTCTTCCTCTTCTTCCTCTTCATCTTCCTCTTCATCATCCTCTTCTTCGTCCCCCTGTCCCTCTGACCCTTGCCGCCAGCCCCCTCGCTCTCATCCTCGCGGTGGGCCACGAAATTCACGGCGGAGATGCGGATGTGTCACGAAATATCCAGAGTTCTCTTCGTCCTCTCTCTCCCTCCCTCCCTCCCCCCGCGGAATTCCTCTCATCAAAGCCCCGCGACCGGGAGGAGGACGACGAAGAGGAGGACCGATCGTTCGCCGCGCATCGTCCAATGACGCGATACCGCGAGATCTCGGCGGGCGGGGCCAAACTCCTGACGATGGCCCGCGGATGCTGTAGTGGGGGCGGTGGACCAGCCACGTGGTGGGGGGTTGACAACGCGACTACTGTGCATTTCCCACGTGCCCTGGGAACCCTTGCGGCGCTGCGGCGGGCCCCGCGCGGTCGTCTCTTCTCTCCGGCCCGCGCGCTTCTCGCTTCCTCTCGCCGCGCGGCGGCGGCGGCGGCTGCGGTCGCCCCTCTCGCGCGCCGGTCTCGCGCTCGTTTCATCCGTCCCTCTCTCGCCCGCGCTCCGCGTGCGCGAAGGGTCTCGACGCGAGGAGGAAGGAGCGCCGCGCGGCAGAGCGACGTATCTCCCGAATTCGTGTGCGACGTGGGGCCAAGATAGTCTGACCGCTACGCGACGTTTCTACTCGTTTTCCGCAGCGCCTCCCGTATGTAACGCGATGATCGGATCGATTCGCCAGGCGCTAGTTCTCGCTCGCTCTCCCTCGCCTCTCTCTCTCTCTCTCTCTCTCGCTCGCTCCGTCCGACGAGGATTGAGAGAAGCAACGACGAAGCAAAACGCGAGCGGAGACATACGCCGGTCGAGTTCTCGGCTCGCCGCTCGCACGCTTCCACGAGACGCGCGGCAACGGCGTTGGTGATGATGGTGGTGGTTGTGGTGGTGGCGATGGTGGTGGTGGTGGTGGATGGAAGAGGCGACCCTTCGCCGCGAGTGCTACCTCCGCAGCCGCGGCTTTGACTCGGCGCCGTAGCAGTGGACGCTACCGCCCCCGCGGGGGGTAGGAGAATCTCTCTCGCACGAGCTCCTCTCACCCACGCTATTCTTCCCTCCCTCTCTTTCTCTCTCTCTCTCTCTCTCTCTCTCTCGATCCACGAGGGGGATGCTACTCGTCTCCCGCGAAGGAGGGCGGTCCTTACCCCGGGAAGGGATGGGCCGGAGGGGCGGAAGGGGAAGCACGGAGAGGTCCTAGCGGGAGCTCAAGAAGCCGCGTCTCGAAGGATTTGTGAGTAACCGCGCTGCTATTCGGCGACCGGCGAGACGAGGACGGGACTTGGGATAAAAAGCGCTACTACTTCTTTACTACCACTACCGCGCGAGAGAGACGGGCCGAGCGCGCGCTGCCGTGCGAGCGAGCGAGCGGGCGCACCGCGCGGAAGGTACCTACCTACGACGAGCAGCCCGACTTCGGTAGGGAGGTCCGGGTCCTCCAACCAGAAGAAGCGGAGACCTTAGCGTTACTACGACCTACCGTCTTCGGTCTACTATTCGGGCTACCAAGTACCACACGACCGACCGGACCCGGCAGCTTCGGTTCAGTCGACGCCGCGCACCCAAACGGTCCAGACCTGCCGTTCCGTTCTCGCCGTTCGCACGACGCGCAGCTACCTCTCTCTCTCGCGAGGGAGAGATACACCGCCCACACGCGCAGCTTTCAAAGTTTCCACGGTACTCGGGTACGCGCTCTCGCAGCCGCGAGGGAACGACGACCCTGCGCCGCGGTACAGTGTTGGTTGTTTTCGGAGACCGCGCACACACGCACGCACACGTGCGCACGCGCGCGGCCCTGCGGACGACGACGGTTCGAATTTCGCAACGGGAAGGATTCCGTGCGCTTCCGGTTTTATCGGCTGGAGGAGATCGCAACGCGGGACAAACCCGGAAACCACGCGCGCCAGAGCGCACGCTAGCGGGGAATCATCGCTCGACGTCCAGCGGAGAGGGTTCGACGTATCGTAAGTGGTTGCGCGCGCGTAAAACTCCGTCGTGTGTCGTGTTTCCGTCTGGCTCTTCTTTTTTCGTCGCTCGCTGTGATGCGGCTACGCTGCGCTCCGCGCCGCTTGCCGCTCGCGTGAGAGAGTATATAGTAGTGCGGCGCGCGCGGCTCGTGACCGATCGCCGGGCCGACCGGCGCGCAGAAAATCGGAGAGAGCGTTCGGAGTTTTATACGCACTCCTCGAGCCTCCGTGCAGATAAACGTCGCGGGAGGCGAATTTATCCGCGATTCTCGTGCGTCGGGATGATCGCGAAGATCGCCTCCGCGGAGTCGCGCGCTCTTTATAAAGTCGGAGATGCGCCCCGTTGTGTACCTATATATCTCGAGAGAGTCGCGCGGTAACGAAAAGGAAAAAATCGGTATCGCGATATCCGCACCGACTGACGATGTTTGCGCGACCGATAACGCGATAAACTCGCGCCAACGCGCTCGCGGAACGGGGTTGATTATAAATTTCCATCGAACTGTCTATAGACTCGGCGTCGGCGCGCTTTGAAGGCGCGCGCGCGGGACAATCAGAGGCGTTCCTCGCGATTCGCGTGCACGCGGATGCTTTTTAATTCGCTCGCCGCGATTGCGCGAGCTGTCGGAAAATTATTCCTCGCTCTTATCGCGGTTATTTCAGAGGCGCGGAGAGAGAGGGAGATATTCATCGTTGGGGAATTTTATGATATTCGTTTAATTGATACGACATTCTGGGTAAAACAAGTGCAACGTGCGCTCTTCGAAGGACGATCAGGACGTTCTTAGTCACGCGGAGTATCGCGTCGCTGGGGACGATTCTAGAAAACGCTGGCGTTGCTACGCGGCACGTAATCCGATTCGTATACGATTCCGATTTGGAAGTTTCCCTTACCGAGAGAATTCGCATTTCCCATCTCGCGCGAAAACGATCGAAAAAAGGAGGAAATTTGAGACGATCAGAAGTAGCCGTATCCGAAGTTATGCGTATTGAAAGAAATAAACGGCGAATCCGAGTAAACCACACTGAGAAAAATGGTATTAGTTGTGTTAACCAAACTTTGGTTGATATGGAAAAAACGAAATATTTGTATCGCGACGACAAATGTTTCGTTTCCGCGAGCAAACTTTTTAGAAATATTACATCGTCACGACAAACATTTACTCGTCGTAATCTAAAATTTCGTTGTCCTGATAAAAATGTTTTGTTGTTCCCATGTCAATGAAAGTTTGGTAGGGTAGATCGAGGTTAATCGGATCATGGATCTATATTTTTTTTATCGTCGTGAATATGAGCATTTCGATTGTTCGTATTATACTGTAACAAATTCTGCGGTGTGGAGCTACATAGACCGTTTTTGCTGTTACCAGATATGTAACAGTGTTAAAAATTAACACCACTGTTTTACCGTGTACATCATCGGAGACGAACGAAGTAATACGAGCGATCGAAATGCTCATTTTCAACACGATCAAAGAAATATTGAATCTTCATAACGATTCGTCTCGATCTACCCTACGGTACCAAACATTACTGATCATTTTTTTCAATTTATCAATATGAGTGCCAAGAAAACACTTCCTCGGATTCGCCACTTATTTTTCTCATTGTCAGTGCGACGACAGCGAGCGTACCTACCCTCTTAATCTGAATCGGTAAAAATCACTGATAATCAGTGACGAGTCACTGACATCCAGCGAACAGAAACTCACTAAAATTACGGTAACCGTTCACTGGATTTCAGTGCCCGTACACCGATTCTCAGTGATATTTGTACCGATTCGGATTTAAGAGAGCAGAGATCGACGCAGCATCCGGCGGGGTCCAGCGCGCCGAACCTCCACCATTTTCGTCCCCGATATCAAATGGTAGAGGTTCCTCCCCGCGCGCGGGAGCCCTTTTCTCCGGCATCACAATCAGCTCTCGCACGAAAAGGGAGGGGTGTGGTCCCGGGCTCTCGGCGTCTCGGGAGCGACTGGCCTAAAACCGGTAGCTCTCGGTTTTAGCGTAGGGCGGTGCACGGTAGCCGGTCTTTGGTTGGCTACGAGCAACCGGCCAAAGAGCAGCTCCCTTCTTATCCGCGTGAACGAGCGAACGAACGTACGCACGCACGCACGGTAGCCGCCGTTTGGTTGGCTGCCCTCCCTTCTTATCCGTCGACAGATGCGCGCGCTCTTTTTCTCTCTCTCTCTCGCTCCCTGCTCTCTTCTCGCGTCTCTCTGCGCGAGGTCCGTCCTTTATCCGGGCGAATCGGAGGGCCTGCCCGAGGGAGCCGCGCCGCGGTACTCGCCGATCCTTCGCGTGGGAGCGTCTCGCGGATGCTGGACGTCATCCGGCGTCGATTCGAGGGGTTTCGCTCGATTGAGAATAGATATCTATGTGTAACGCGATCGCGCGCGTTCGATTTTATCGCAAGGACCGTGTACCGTAAAAAACGAAGTAAGAAGGAATTGCACCAACTGGGACAGACCGAGATCGCGATGAAAATGAGCATTTCGATCGTTCGTATAGGTACCTAACTTCATTCCTCTCCGACGAAGTAACGCGGATGATCGAAATGCTCATTTTCACCGCGATTTAATAAACACCGATCTATGATCCATGACGACGAGGATGCGGCGTACGGTCCTCGTGCAAAATATCTTCCACGATCTATATTTCTCTGATCGTGGTGAAAAAATGAGTATTTCGATCATCCCCGTTACTTCGTTGGAGAGAAACGAAGTTGTACGAACGATCCAAATGCTCGTCTTCATCGCGATCTGAGAAATATCGATCTACGATCCGACTCGCCTCGGTCTACCCTGTAATTAGATAATGAACTCGATATATCGATCTAGCTTGAAGCAATCCAGGAGTACACTCAAAAAAATTTGGCCACAACTAGAAAATTATAGTAATTGCAGTGATAATTTTCTTCGCAATAGCAAGATTTCTTGCTACGCTAGCAATATTTTTCTAGTTGTGTCTGAGGCAGCCAGAAATATAGCTGGATTAGCTAAATACTTTTTTCAGTGTAACTTTACTCGACTTTCACGAATGGCCGTTTAACACTCGAGCCACTTGCCCGAAAAGAAGAAGAAGAAGACGAAGACTTCCATGAAATCAAACCGCTCCCAAGCGACGCGCTTCTCGCGCAATTCCTCCTCTAGCGCGCGGGATTTCGCTCCCACGAGAGCCGTGACCGCCGCGGGAGGCGCGGAAGATTTTTCTCGCCGCGCGCCCGTACCGCGAATTCTCGCTCTCGTCGAGGGCCCGCGCGACGACGGGCCTCCCTGTACTCTACGGGAACCCACCCGACGTTTAGCGTTTAACGAGCCAAAGAGGAACGCGCCCCGCGGCTGAGCGCCGCAGCGCGCAGCGATCTCGACGATCGCAGCGGGGAAACGCGCGGAGATTTCGATGCGGCCGCGCGGGAGGAGGTGGTGGTGGTGGTGGTGTCGGGGGATCGAGTTGGGCACGCGGTGGTGGGGGAATGGTTGTGCCGAGGGGAAAGGGGGGGGGGGCCGCGTGCAGGAGCATGCGTAACACGGGGGTCCAATTAGACACCACCGCCGTTAGCCTCGCTAACCAACCGGGCTACGCCCCGGCACGCTTATTACTCATTCGGACACGCCACTTTATTCGAGTATGCCGTGCCACGGTAGCCGAACGCGTACAATGGCTGCGCGGCGATCGACCCGGGGGGGCGCTTTTACAACGTTGCTCCTATACGCTCCGCGCGCGAGCGACTCTCCTTCGCGTTGACGAGGCTCGCGCGACCGCGAGAATCGCGCGCCCGGCGATAAGAGAGATGCGGTCGTGTAACTTTCCTCGGCGAGAGTGGAAAAGGCGTGCGACGCGCCGGCAACGAGTCCGTCTACGTGCTGTGCGATGAGCGCGAACGACGACGGGCTCTCTCGAGAAGTAGTAATTCCTCCCTACAGATCAGCAGCCCGGTGAATCCCCGCATCGATGCTCCGAATCTATAATAGGTAGCAACAACGGCCCACCCTCGCTTTTTTCTCAATCGAGACCCGAAAACCCGCCGATACTATCGACGCAAAGGAGAATAACGATCGTCGCGATCGTGCCACCGCGCGCGATAATACACGCCAGCCTCGAACCGATGCGTCTCTATCGCGCGATCTGTTATTTACTACACGAGCGCGATTTACTCCCGCACCCACATGTACGGGGCCCGCGTCTACATTTTCTCGATATTCTTGTTCGCAGGTAGCGATCCAGCGATCCGAGGATCTGTCCGACCCGTCGTCACCGAGACGAGGTAGTGATCTCACTCCTGGGCGGCCGGCCGGCCGAGGCGACAAGCCAGGCGAGACACACGCGCGCACGCGGGGGAGGAGAAGAGGCGAAAGCGCGCGAGAGAGAGAGAGAGAGAGAGAAAGAGACAGAGAGCGAGAGAGGCAGTAGTGGGGGGAGAGACCCACGGCGATAGACAGAGAGTATAGTCAGAAGCGAGGGAGCGGTGGGAATTTATAAGGATGTTCGCGATAATGCCGATGGAGACAGAGGGGCACGGCAGGGAGTTCGGCCGGCGGCAGAAGATGCGCGCCAAGTGCACCGTCGAGTTCGTCTGCAAGTACTGCCAGCGACGCTTCACCAAGCCGTACAACCTGATGATCCACGAGCGCAGCCACAAGGACGACGTGACCTTCACCTGCGAGGTCTGCGGCAAGTCCTTCAAGCGGCAGGATAACCTCAAGCAGCACAGGTACCGTCGTCCTCGTCTCTATCGGTGTCCACGTAGCGCTAGCCGATTTAGTGGTCGATCGTTGCGTCGCCGTATCGCTGTGTCTATCGTATCTATACGCGCGGGGTTCGGTTTCGCTTTCCTTCGCGTCCTACCGATCGCTCCGGGATGAGAGTGCAACGCGCGCGTCGCGTCGCGAGGGCTCGGTCCCCGTGGGCGTTTCGTGATCGGGTTGGAGGAAAATCGGTAATCGGTTCGCGATCGGTTGCCGAGATCGGTATTAATGTTTCACGGAGCTCGACGCGACTTCTTTCCCTCGAGTGACTTTTCTTTTTCTCGTCTTCGCCGTCGCGATTCGGTCGGCGATCGGTTCGACGATGCCTCGCGTCGAACGAGGCTCTCCCGCGGGCGCGTCCTCTTCTCGCACGGGCGGCTCCTACTCCGCCGGCTGTCCTTCGACGTGACAATCGGCGGCGTATGGGTAATATACGCGTACGCGCGCAGCCGAGGCAGGCGGTAAAATGGCGCGGGACGCGAGGAGATCGATAGGTCCGCGCCGCGGTAGAACCGGTCGAGCGACTTTTCTTTTTTACGAAATTGACTTCAGCATTCTCCCGCGGCGGCCGCGCGGGAACGGCGGGACGCGCCGGCCAGTCGGCGCGATTCGACGACGTGGAAAATCGCGGAAATTGGCCGCCTCTCGCGTACCTCATACTCGCGACTCGCGCTGTTCGTCCTCGGCGATCGACGGTGGAATGTGGCTCTCTAACATCGCGTTTCGACGCAACGCCTCGCGATTTTTGTACGCGCTTCGACGGAGTGACGCGTGTAGTCGAGTCGCGAAAACTCGATCCGACGGTTGGCGATTCGACGCGGCGGGCTTTCGGAGACTGTGCGGCGCCTCGTCGAGCTTCGGGGACGCGGTTCGGGCTTCCTCGGCGGCTTCTCTTCTCAAACCGATTTTATTACGTACTCGTGTTTGCTGATAGACACTTCGATCGGTGCGCGAACGAAGGAAATCGACGCTGACGCTTTAACGGCGGGAAGCAGAGTCCCGATCGTGCATTGAATAAAAATAGACGACTCGGCGCTCTGCTCCTCCGACGGATCGTAATCATATGAATCACGCGGATGCATCAACGCGCGCACATCATTTACGTAATCTATCTGGAGAATGACAAATTGCACCTGCACGAAAAATCGCACAATTACTCACTTATTTTTAACGGAGAATAGTGGTCTCTTCTGGAATGACGGAGCATGGATGACTGAATAACACAAACACACACCTGTGTACTCTTAAGACTTTGGGATTTTGAGCTGCCTCGCCGGGGTGTTTCCGGGGTGAGGAACGGTGAAACTCAGAAAAATAGTTTGGTCTGTTTAACCGAAATCTTGGAGACTTCGACCAAAACCGTTTGGTGAAATATGTATCCTCTCTCCATCTGTTTCGTTTGACTGATCAGTTTCTGGTTACAGGATAACTAAAAATTTGGTTAGAATAATACTAGATATTTGGTTCAACTGATCAATATTTCGGTTGGAGTAACTAAATGCGTTTGTCACTAACCTAATTATTATTCTCGGTGTATTTTTTAGAAAATAACCGCGATCCTAAAATTGCATCGCGATTTCTTTTGCCAAACATTTCCGACTTGGTATATTTTCGGTCTCCGCGTACGCGGATCAAAGGAATTTCTCATCCATTGAGAATAAAATGTAGTTCTTACAACCAAATTCTTTGTCTCGAAGGCTAAATTTCATTAAACTAATCGCTGGGTGTTTAGTTGGACCGTATACAGTTGGAATAACTAAATTTTTTCGTTTCTTTTTCAATAAAATTCATTTTGTTGGTATACATACCTACACAAATTTTCAGTTTGTTTCAACCAAAGTTTTCGTCAAACGAACAGTGAAACTATAGCGTTAACTACACTGAGATAAAGAAGTCGTTCGGTTCCACTAAATTTTGAGGTTACGAACGGCCGACTAAATATATAATTATCTGAAAAAAATATTTAGTCCAAACAGCTAAAATATCGAGTTACCTCAACTGAATTTTAATTATCCTAACTACATACATACTTCTTCAGATAATTATAGGTATATTTAGTTAGCCGCCCCCCGAGAGGTTGAAGTTGGCAAATTTTATTCCCAGCGTTAATCCAAACGTTTAAACATCGACTCGCCACCGTAAATTCACGAGAAGCGCGAAGAACATTCCGGCGAGGCACCGAGGACGATATTTCGTCCTTCGCGTTCTGATCGAGTTCGCGCATCAACGATTTCTCTACGCGCGGTATCGCGCGAGGACCACAAATCGCGTTCGTAATCGTCGGCTGCACAAAAATTCTCGACTTTTCGCCCGATATTCGGATGAAAAATTCGGGAAGAGCGCGACGAAGAGCGAGGCTGACTAGGTATGTACCGTACTACCTCCCTTCGCTCCCCGTCGCGCTTCCCATCGGCATGCACGCGCGCACGCGCGCTTCTCTCTCCTCGACGCGATCCGCCGGCATAACCAATAAATCACGAAAATAACCAGGTCGCAGCGCGAGAGCGCGCGCGCGGCGACGGGGAACGCGATAAAATAAATCTCCGACGGTGGATACTAATGGATACCTTGTATATGTAACGGCGGTGGTCTTGTTCTGTTCTGTTGTAGATGTGGGTGGCGGTGAGCGGGAGCTCCGAACCTCCTGCCTTCACAAAAAAAAAAAAAAACGCACCACTCCCCTCCGCCTCCCCCCGACCCCCCGTCCCGATATCACTGCAAACTCCACGATATTGCATCCGAACGAAAGGAGAGACAAAAAAAATGTATCCTCTGTCGCAAAAAAAAAGAGAGAGAAAAACCGCCACGCTACCCCAGCAGCATGCCCTCTTCTTCGGTACTACTCTATACGTTGACTAACACGCTCGAAAGAAAAGTCACCACCGTGTTTCCGATCGAGCGCGCTCGCGAGTGCCAAGCTTTCCTCACCCTCCGATATCGACGATCTCTGTTCCAGGAGCATACACTCTGTTCCCTACAAGGGCTCCAACGGCTACTCAAATGGCTATTCAAATGGCTACTCTAGGTACTAGAAGCCATCGCCCGTCCCCGCCCGAACCCCCTTAGAGTTATATAGATTATTAATGTGTACGTACTGCCCCGCCCCCCTCATCCCTCTTCCCGCTCCCAAATTCCCGCGATCCCTCCCGCGCCACGAATCCCGATCCACGATCGACTTCTAGTTTCTAGTATATAACGCATATACTAGCCCCGCCACACACGACGGGCGCCGCAATTTCCGCGCTCTCGCTAGTCCAGCAGTCCTCCTGTACACGTATTCTCGTCCCGCGCCACGACCCGAGCATCTGACATCGTTCACTTCAACCACCTGTTGCTCCGTCACACCGCTTCGACGAGTTCGTTTCCGCGCCGCAACCCCCCCCCCCCTCGCTTCGGCCCCCACGTCGTCAACGACACCCGCAACGCGGGGGACAGAGTAAAGCACCCGCGACGAGCCGGGAAGAGGAGCGTCGTCCCGCAGCGGTCGTCCCCGGGAAGCGCTGGTGAGGCGGACGCGCGTCTGCCGTTTCGCGCGAGGAATCATCGCGACGAAGGACACGGAAACCTCTCTGCCAGTGGAAAAGCTCCGACGCGGATTTCCGCGTGGGTATCGCCTTCGGGAGGGAGCGCGAGGCTTCGCCGCGCGCGCGCGCGCGCGTTCTCCGCCATCCTCCTTCTCTTCCGCAGGCTGATGTCCTAAATTGGACTGCGTAATAACGGACCGTTCGCTTCGGCGAGAGGATGCTACCGATGTATACTAAACCCGGGCTACCGTGGGCCACGCCCAGGCCTCGGGCGCGACACATCGGCGGCCGGACCATCTCCTCGCGCTCCGCAGTCCGTCGACTGTCAGCCCCCCGTGCAGCGCGCGCGCGAGGGGTGCGTCGCGCGAGCGGGTGACGGGGGACGAGGGTGGAACGCCGGGCGGCCCGGTTGTTCCAGCGGGGTTAACACCGCCGAGCGAAGTGTCACTTCGATCTCCGCCGGTCTGCGATCGCGGCGTACCGATCGCGATCAGAATCGAGCTTAATCACGCGGAATGGCGCTAAAAATTAACAGTCTTTCGTTCGAAGCGATCGAGCGGCGGGACGCGGTACTATAGTGTGCGCGTATGAGAGATCGGTTCTCCCGTCCGATTCGCACGGATCTCCGTCGACGAGAAGGGGGGGATCCCCTCGGCCCGAACGCAAAACGACGAGGCGCGGTACTCGATCATCGGCGATGATCGATGCAACGCGATCGTTCTTCCGTTCGAGTTATCGCGGAGATATCCCTTCGGCGATCGTCGTTCCATTTTTCTTTTATTCTCGGTGTCGACTGGAAGGTTGTCTCTCGTCGATGCGTTGGAACGTCGACGAAATCGATGCGGAATACGAGGAACTGAGATTATTGGCATTTTGGATTTCCCACGGAAAGTAAATTTTAGTGTATTTACGATGAAAGAGGTACACACGTGAGAATTTTCCAATGTTTTTACACAGCACGGTACGATAATTTTTCTGCTGAAAACATTGAATCGTGATGGTTTACACTACGATTTATTAATTTTGGAGGAAAAATTGTTCTTCGGCACGATAAGAACATCCAAAAGTCCTTATATGTATCTCTTTTGTTGTAAATACAGTAAAATTTACCGGCATAAATCTTTCCGCGTCCAATCGACCATCGATTCGTAGAAAATATCGATGAGATCGTCACGGAACACGAGTAAGCGAAATTATCGAAATTTTCCACTTCTCAAATCGACGTCAAATCGCGAATGTCGCTGCGGCATCTCGAGGAAATCGAGACTCGCCTCTGCAGCGCCGCGATTCTTACGGAGAACCGATTTTTCTTTCCAATCTCGACGCAGGCTTACCGGCCCTTGTCGCCGACGCGCGATTCTCTCCGCCAAAACGCGCCGATTTATAGACACCGTATTACAAACCGTATGTAGTCCAACCCGGAGTGCAGAAAGCACTGTAGATTATATTCGTTCTTCCCCCTCCCAGGACCCTCTTCCAAAAATGAGACTGCAGTCGCGCTTTGTACATAGCTTAAATGTAATACTGTGTTTTTAATATTATTATTATTATTAATACGATTATCACGAGCATATTATTATTATTTTATAAATACTGTGTCGGATGTAGAGACTACCTTAGTCATTCGGAAGGAAAACGATAGGCGTCGTTATACACCACGGATAGAGACGGAAAACGAGAAGAGAAGAGAAATGGAGAAATATAAAAGGAAGCGAGAAAGAGAGAGAGAGAGAAAGAGAAGAGAGAGAGAGTGAGTGAGAGAGAGAGAGAGAGAGAGAGAGAGTCGCGTACCCTGCTGTACCTAGTACTAGGAGTGATAATAATTTTATTATTATTATATTATTATTATTGTATATCTATTTTACGTTTACCTACCGCTAGCTTTACCACATATATTATACCACGAACCAACGCGCGCGTGACGGTGACTTTTTTTCTTCTCGAAAGAACGTCAACACCTTCGTGTGCTTGTTTTTGGGGAAATCGCAATGTATCGTGGGGGACACCCACATCCGGCCTACCAATAAATTCGCCAAGTCGTAAAAAAGAGAAGCGAGGAAAATGAACGGACGTGACTCGATATACATTTCATTCATTTCAGAAATCCTTCCGTACGCCCTTACCATGCACGCTGCGTCGCTTGACGCGTCCTCGGCACTCTCGCTGATCTTCCACAACGTTTTTTCTCTTCCCTGATCTTTTTCTTCGATCGCTTCGTCTTCTTCTTCTTCTTCTTCTTCTTTGCCGCCGGTCAGAAAAAGAGAGGTAAAGTTGTCTTTGAGATATTTAAGTTTCCCGGGTCGTTTTCAGGGTCTTCTTCTTCATCTTCTTCATCTTCTTCTTCTTCTTCTTCTTGTCGTCAACATTCTTAACAAGTACAGAGGGAGTTCCGCTTCCGTCGAATTAGACGCGTCCGCAGAAACCGAAGAAGAAATCCTCCCGAAGAGTAGAAAAGACATCGAGGATCGCTCGTCTTCGTCGTCTTCGCGCTTCAATTCCCGCTCCAAAGGTCGCTCATATATACGAGTACAAGCGAGTCGTAATAGCGGGATGTCGAACGCGAGAGACTCCTTACGCAATACCCGCGTTCAATGTCATCGCGCGGCGTCGCCTCGACCGAAAGGCAATTCTCGCAGACGTCTCTCGTGCGAGAACAGCCGTCTTTAACCTCTACTCGCTCTTCTCCCAGTTTCCGAGCGCAGCAGGTCGACTCGAAATAACGAAACGTCGAGGAAGGCGCAAATTTTCGAGCCGTCTGCCCTCGCATCGAAAATCCGACAACTCCGGGACCCGATACGATGCGGTCTCTCCTCTTCCAGACACGCGGAGCGACGTGGCGCGCGTTCGCAACCGCGCGGTAGGCCGAACGAGCCCGCTTCCAAATGCCACGGCCCTGTCACAACACGACGAAAGGGAACCGCGAGCAACTTAATTAGCCCGCGCCGCTGTAATTGCCGCGCGCGGGCTCGACGTTGCGCAAACCGTGGTGCCCGCGCAGGATGCGTCGCGTACATCCGACGGAGACGTGATCACGTATCCGCACGTAGGTAGGTACCTACGTATAGACGCACGCGCGCGCTCGAGCCTCCGTAACATCCTCGCGCTGCTCGCGCCCTCGTCGAAAGTAAAAGCCGGCGGCGCTCGTACGTACAAACGAGATGTACCTACGCGCACGCGCACACCACGCCGGCGCAACGCCGTATACGCGCGGAAGGTGGTGATCGGGAGAGGAAGAGGGGGGGAGTCGAAGACGCGGAAGGTCCTATTCATCCTCTGCTCGTCCCGAGCCCGCCGCGCGCGCGCGCGCGCGCGTGTGCGCGGAGAGGAGGCGAGGTGCCGCTACTCTCACCTCCCGGGGCAAGAGTCGTGAGTCGGGATGCCACCGTGAATGAACATTGATATACCGTCCTCTCGCGGTTAGGATTCAATTTACGGAATTCGAAACCGAACGTTCCGCCGCCGAGGAGCGGGAATAGAAAATAAAGGAAAAAGAAGGGAGGAGGGTCCGCGCCGCGCCGCGCCCGGGACACGCGTTCGGACTCTCCGAGCGACCGCGGTGGCGGGGAAACGCGTTTCTCCCGCTCCTCCTTTTTCCTTCAGCCGCGCGAGAGGCTCGCCCCCCCCCCTTCGCGCATATTTTATCGCGATCCAGGAATCGTTCCAAATGCCGTATGGGTACGACACCGTACGGTACATCCACACGGTCGCCGCGAGAGCGCTTCTCGCGTCGACATGGGAGCCGCGACCTTTCGCGATCCCACCCACGCGCGTATATTTATCCGCCGCCGCCGCCTTCTATCCTCTATTCCGTATTGCGTCCCGCACACGCTCGACGCGAGGGCGAGCGTGCAGACTGCACCCACGTGCGCGAGCGTCGGCACGGTTTGGACGCGAGAAAACCGGACCAAGAGAAATAAAAAATGTGTCTTTAACAGAAATTGTAGGTACGCCGTATTTCAATCAGAAGATCGTATTTCGCTTGAGAAAGTGTCGATATCCTGATGTGGATACTCGTAATCCGCAAAATCAATCCCTGGAAAAAAAGATATACGTAGATACAAAATTAACCCTCCAAAAAAATTTCAGCTAATATTCAATCACTCCCGACACAGAGCTACTCCTGTAACGATCCACGTGATTTTACAAAAAAACCGTGTTAAAAATGAATAATATCCCACCCACGCGCATATAATATTTACCCGCCGCCGCCTATCCTCTATTCCGTATTATTGCGTCCCGCACACGCTCGACGCGCGCGCGAGCGTGTTGACCGCACCCACACGCGCGCGCGCGAGCTACGGCGCGGTTTAGACGCGAGAAAACCAGATGCGTGCGCGCGTCAAGCAGATATACGTAGTAGCGCGCCGCGCGGCTTCCCATGGACTCTCTCCTCCGCGGGCGGATGGTGAACTTCGACGCGCGAGCGCCGTTAGACGGCGACGGTGTTGCGTGTCTGGTAGTTGCATCGGACGCGATCGTTTTGGGGCGAAAGGTCGGGAAAAACGCTCGGCTATCGCTGCTAATGGCGCGCGGGGGTCGCGCCCCGCGGGTGGGTGGCTTTCACTCCGCGCTCGCTCTTTGTGCGCACCGCGCTTCTGGCGTGCGGTGGCGATCGATATCACGGGCGATTATTGGTGTAAGCGGCGCGAGCCGCGAGAGAGAAAGAAGGGGGATTCCGACAGATTTCTAGCGCGGATGGACCGGCTTCTCGGACGCGCGGCGAATCTATTTTCGTCCCGGTAGACGCGGCATTCTATGAGGCGATAGAGAGGGGGAGAGGTATTATCGTGCGATCCTCGCGGCGACGGTCGTAAATCACGTTACGCGGATACGAGACGCCCTCTGTTCTGGCCCGGAGGACCGGCTCGGTCGACGCGCGCTATATCGAACTCCTTCGACGATTGACGAACTCCATTCGCGGATTCTGTGGCTCCTGTACACCTACGTCGTCGGCGATAATCGACAGGTCTACTACTCCTCCGGACGAACGGATTCGTATAGGTATCCTGGGTATATAGACTGAGAGAAATAATAATTGTGTCAAAAAAAGATGTTTTGAATCAAGAACACATCGTGGGTTTACTGGCAAAAGTGACCAAGTCAAAATGTTAACTTTGTGACTCAGAATACTGTTTTACACTAGACCAGAAAAATTGACCAAGTCATATATTCAACTTACGAAGACTTCGTAAGATCGTTTTCGTCTGACAATTTCAAATTATTACGATCCAATTATTTAATTCAAGTAACTTGATCGATGTTCCTCCGTCTGTAACCGCAAATTTAGTCTGATCTACTATTTTTTTTTCTCCGTGTAGAACTTTTCCAATTGGAATATCACGTTTTTTATTGAAGAAAACGATCTTTTGGTACGAGCAATTATTTATCTCAGTACACCTATAAGTACTCGATCTCATTTCGAATTAAATGATATCCGTCCGACGGATAGATGCTAACGAAGAGAGAGAAAGAGAGAGAGAGAGAGAGAGAGAGAACGTATTCATGCCAAGGACTCAAGGTCCTTTGCAGCACTCGACAGAGTTACATGGATCGCAATTAAATGAAAATAACACAAGATACTTAAACCACGATAAAAATAACAAGCATAATGATATAAAGATAAAACAAAATATCGAAGTAACGAAAACATAAAAATAAACAAATAGGTGGACGATCAATTCACGCTGCCCTAACTCTGCGTTTAAAAGCGAAGCACAACTCAGAGAGAGAGAAGAAGAAGAAGAAGAAGAAGAAGAAGAAGCGTTTATTCTGCTCTAGGACCGCAGAGGCCCTCTGAGAGCACACAAAAGGTCAGAACAAGCAAATATCGAAGAAAGAAACTAAAAGAGTGAACGAGCGAATAAGAGATACCTAAAGTAAATAATGGAACGGGCTAGACTAACAAAATAAGGTAAATGAAAGTATACAATGCAAATGATACGGATTAAACTAACAAAGTAAAGTATGATAAGTAAGATATGTACTAGATAACCAAGAAAGCAACTAAGAAAGCAAACGAGTGAATTCGAGATAACGTAAGTAACAGAACGGGCTAGACCAACAAAATAAAGCAAGTGAAAGTACAATACAAATAATACGGGCTAAGCTAACAAAGTAAAATAAAAGAAAGTATAAGAGAGAAAGAGAGAAACGCAGAAACGAACGACGCAGTAGGTGAATAGGTGGATACCTAAAGGTTACTACCGCGCGCAGGCATCATCACCGCATCAAACTACCAGCGAGATTAGTCCCCTTGGGGCGAACGCGAGGTGTGTTTTGCTCGACTGGTCTCACCCACGGTTCACGATGCAGTAACTGCCGCGTACGGACTAAGCGGTATATTAAATGATCCAGTCCCCCGGCTCCTAGGAGTAGCACCGCGCGTAGATCGCGAAGCCGCTGCCGCGCGGCTCGGCTCGGGGATCTGTGGGAGCGCCTTTCACCTAATTGTTGGCACAATATGTGAAGACGGAGGCATCGCGGTTCCCATCGACTTCTGGAGATCCGGAGGGCTCGGCTACTACTTCTTCGACGCGGCTACCGCGATTGCGCGAACCGTCGCGAGCTCTCGAAGGGGGATATAGGTAATTACACGCGCGTGTCGGGGAGGAGAGGATTTCGAGAGAGCGACGGAGCGTTCGGTGGTCGTTAAAATCCGGTGAACGAGGTATATGCGGTTTATCGGGGATTCGTAATCGAGTTACGCGTCTTCGCGGGAGGAACTCGTCCTTCGCGGTACTCAAAACGGTGCGAATTTACCTAATATTCGCACCCGGAGAACAAATCTAGTTGAATGTAAACCTAATAGAAAAATGTGTTTGAGGTGAATAGGAATCTATTCACATCGAGCAAAAGTCTATTTGAGTCTGGTTGATGTTCTACCAGGTTCGTGCTCGATTAAAAAGATATGCGAAACATCTATCAAATTCTGATAGACTTTTGTTCGATTCCGATAAATTTCTATTTCTATTTATCTAAAATATATTTTTCTAATACGTTCGTATTCAACTACCGAATATACCTAAGTTCTCGCGAGGAGATTCTACATGGAAACAAGTTTTTGTCAACCAATCTCATAATCCATATGGTAAAATTGAATTATTGCGGCACACATGACGTTCAGCACTACAAATATGTCGATATTTGTTAAAAATATTGCCACATTTGTCATTTACTTTTAGTAAATATCGACGTATTTGTATTACTGAACGTCACATGTGCCGCAACAATTCAATCCTATCACGTGTATTGTGAGTATAGGGCTCTAGCGTACTTCCACAAACGTAGCTTTTGTTTGTGTTACACGTGTACATATAGAGAATGTACATCCAAGTTTCGCCAAGAAACCCAGCTTGGTGGCGCTGCTTGTATTTACCTTTTGATAAGGATTTTCCACGGAAAGAATTTATTTGAATGCTTTGAAATCCACATTCTATTATAATTGAGGCCATGTTGATTAAATCTCATAGGTAAAACACTTCAATTATTATCCAAAATAACGTGTAACAGCTCTTATACCACGGGCATCTGCTTAATGCTTGGTGCGTGCCACAGATGGCACTCTATCTGTTTTGTGCAGTTACCCAATCGCCCTATAGTCACCGCAAACTCTCCTCCGTGAAATTTATACCTATATATACGACCGAGACGACGACAATCGATGAGCGATACGAGCGCGGCGAGCCTCTTTTCCCTCGGCAAAAAGTCGCGATTCGGCCACGGCGCGAGGAGGGATATCGCCGAGAGCGGATACATTGTAGGGTTCGGCGCGGCGAGGCGCCGCCAGCTTTATACACCCCACGAGAGAGAGCCGTACTATCTTCATTTCACGGAGGCGTCGTCCGGATTTACATATTACAATCTACGAAAATATAGCCGCGCGCGTATAGCGTGTGTGGCCTTTCGAACGCTGACCTGCCTACGAAAAAGCCGTCGAAGGCTCGCTCCTCTCTTCCTCCTCGCGATCTATAAATTACCGAGGAGGCGAGACCGCCTCCGCCGAACTCGCGTTCGGCCGTGACTCACCGCCCCTCTCGTCTCTCCTTCTCTCTCTCTCTTTTTCGAATGGCCATCAGCGTCCGTCCACCCGCCGTACGCGCGGCTTCGACGATAATAATTATTCGTACCGGCGGATTATCGACGGTGACATTTATAATGCCTCGACGCCGATTCCGCGCGCGCTCTCGTCTACCGGTCGCGCGAGGAGTACTCCTCCCGCGGGATCGGATGACGCGCGGGGGAGTGGGAAAGGCTATACTACGTACCGGTCTTGCGAACAGTTTATGTCCCTGACACACTTGCGCCTATCGAATCGCTACCGCGATAAGCTCGTCGTTCGGCGCGCGGGTAATCCGAGGAAGTTGAGCGCGAAGATCGTCCGAGAGGATCGCGGGTATTTATAGGTATACGGAAGGACTGTGATACCGGTGTACGATTTATAAATTATTTTGCTGTATTTACGGTAAAAGAGGTAGGCGCGTGGGTTTTCGGATGTTGCTGCTGTGCTGAAAAATAATTTTTCCTTAGAAGTGAATAAATTGTAATGTAAGCTATATGACGATTTAATGTTTTCAAGAGAAAATGCAGTGTAGCGCATTGCGAAAATATCCGAAAATTCTCATACGTACTTTTTGTTTTTATTGTAAATCCTACAAGCATTGATTTTCTACGAAACAGAGCACACTGAAAAAAATGATTAGTAGCTACTGTTAATCAAACTTTGATCGACATGGGAACAACGAAGCATTTTTATTGGGACTATAAAAGTTTTGATCGCGACAAATGAATGTTGATTATGGCAACGTAATATTACTAAAATGTGTCGTTGTTACAATACAAATATTTCATTATTTCTCCATATCAATCAAAGGTTAGTTAACATTAACAATCATTCTTTCTCAGTATGCTCTTCTATTTCTATTTCATGAAATATCACACGAAAAGAAAAATGGATTGGAACATCAACAAAGTTTGTGGTAGAATGCGCGACAAGGCTAATTTACCGTTGCGATAACTACAATTTTAGTACAAAATTACAGCAAATGCTTGCAACTTCTACAAGTTTTACTGTAATATTTACTAAAACCGTATTTATCGTAACAAGAAATTGGCCCTGTCCCGAAATTTACCACAAATCTTTTTCCGTGCAGTAGACAGCGACAAGATTTAACAGACGTCGCGACGGTGCAATATCTATAACCAACTCTCGCCTCCACTTATATCCGGATGGGAAACAACAAACGAGTCCCGAAAGGCAATTCGTTCGGATTCCAGGAGGTCACCAACACTCGAGCGCGTATCGAGGCCCCGAAGCCACGAAACGGGAGCTTCCGGTTTCGGGGGCCGGAGAGTTCCGAGGAGAGATCGCGTGTTCGCGTGACCCTAATAGTACGTACGGAACCGAATCACCCGGTCGGCGCGATGAATGATTATTTCGGGAGCTCGAAATCTCTTTCTACTTAGGAACGCCGGGGGTTCATCATATTCTTCCGCGAGCGGCGGCACGCTTTACACGCGGAAGGCCCGCGGTCGTCGTCGAAGGTGCGATGGCCTCTCTCTCTCTCGGCATAGGTGTATGCATATGTATTTTATACGACTGCGGTATCGCGTACACACACTTATAAATTCTGCCGGGTTGATCCCGCCAGGCGACTTCGCGTATCCGCCTATGCCTCATCCCGCGTGTAGGTACGCGTACGCGCTCGCACCTACGTACGTAACTGTGCGGCTTTAACGGGAACTCCCTGCGGCGCGCTCCTCCTTGGCAAATATAGGATTACGGGACGGCGCGAGAGAACCGCGCGGCGCGATCCGACCGGTTAATACGTATGTTCACCCCTCGCCGTGCCGAGGAGTCCTCTCGCTCCGAAAAGAATTTCTAGGAGAAGCTCGAGGAATTTCTCCGGCGGCGATTAGATGTGGCTGGTAGCGATCTCTTTTAAGCGGTATTTTTTTGGAGTCGCTGGATCTTCTGTTTCGACGAGATGGAGGTTGACGTATAATAATATCGACGAAAGGTTATTTTTGCACGACATTTTATGCGTGTAGAAAATTTCGAGTTCTTCCAAAATATAGTTTCGCGCTGCGGATAAAAATACAATGGATCCTTCTCGCGGGACAAATAAGCGATTCACTGTTACAGATAGTTTGATGGGAATTGAAAGAGCTTGAATTTCCAGTAGGTAGTACTTGACTACCGTGTCTAGATATTAATTTTCTTGACTACAATTTAAAATAAAAAGGCATCATAGATACGACAATTTATTATTTCGTATGACATTTAAGATACGAATCGCGTAAAAAAATAGTCATATTTTTTAATTCAATTCGCAATCCGTATATATACATAATTCAATGTCACGCAAGGAAGAAAATGTCCGAAAAGATATTTATTCACTGCGTTATGTGAGTGCGTTTCTCTCTGGTGTATCATGACGTCATCGAGAAACCACGAGAGACGCACTTATACCAAGCAATGAGTGTGCGAAAGAGATATAATAGATTTCTCTAGAATACCATGACGTATGCTGCATTTTGAAATATCGTTTTCCAGCTCGAATAAGGCCAAAAATAAAAAACTACGGCATAAATAGTCCTACAAAAATCTTTCAAATCAGCAATGAAAAATTGGTGCAAAAATTGTTAACAATATTCCAACGTCGATTTCTTCCGCAAGTGAATTTATTTCCACCTAAGTACGTACCTACACGCGATACAGAACGAGCTCGACTCGAGGAAGACCCCCGAGTGAATTCCAGTCGAATTCAACCCGGCCAATGATTTATTACGCGACCGGGGAACGGCCGGACCTTCTGATTGGGCCTATTTTCATCGACGTCGAGGCAAGGAGCTCGCCAGCCTTCGATAACAGTACCTATATTCACGCGCGACCCCGTAGAAAGGTGATTGGAACGGACAGCGTTCGACGAAATGTCACAGCGGGCAGATACGTTATCTGCCTGCCGCGCGGTGAGCCCCGCGAGTGCCGCAGCATCGGCGGCGGCGGCGGCCTCGTCGACGGAGGAGGCGATGCTGCGGGAGGTGAGAGCGCTCGGGGTCCATTATCGCAGCGCGTAATCTGGGCTCGTCATCGGGGAATGTGGGAGTGTTGTTCCCCTCCGCGGTTCGAGTGTCGTCGTCGTCGTCCTCCTCCTCCTTCTCTCCTCGCGCGCGAGCGTCGTGCCAGCCAGTTAGGTGTCAAAGGGGCGTGCGCACCGGGGCACCAGGTGTCGCGTTCGGTGTCACGTCGAGTGTCACGCCGGGAGCGCGCGCGTCATCGTCGTCGTCGTCGTCAGCTGTGCGGCGGTCGCGTCGACACGAAAAGGTACGGACGCTTCGCCGGAACTCGAGCGCGCCCTGCGCCGGGGGGGGGGGGGGCGTTCCGGACGCGAGGGGAACCGGAGAAGACGACTTCGGAACCAGGGACGGACGGACGGATCGTTGCGGAAAGTCGTTCGCGTCGGGTCCGTTCTCCTCCTTTTTACGATCCCGATCTCGCGGTGGAAGAAGGCGAGACGCTCGGATCTCGTCGGAGAATCACCGGCGACACGATCTTGTCGATTAGCGCGGTCGATCGATCCGTAGGGGACGTCAAAGGGACGCAACAATCTCTCCGAGAACGAACGTGCACCGCCGTCGTCGCGCGGTGAGACTTTTGACTAACGGCGTCAACAGTCCGGTTCTTAGCGGACGAACGTCAATGGTAAACTTGACGGGATTACATCCCCGGGATAACGAGGATCGCGGGGCGGACGACCCTTCGACGTTGCCGCGCCGCGCCGCAACGCCGAGATCGTATCGCGCGCCGCCTCCGCGTTTCGGATCCGGGGAAATATGCGCGGCGCGGCGGTGTTGAGGATTTCGGGGAATTTCGTATGGGAGAAAAATGCGATGAGAGACGAGGAAGAGGAGGGGGAAATCGGTCGCTACTTCGTGATGGTTTCTCGTTCTCTATCACTCGCGCTGAGAAAAATAACTTGGTAAATTTAACTAAAATCATGGAGACGATGACGCCGTTTAGTGAAATATGGAGCCTCCACATCTGTTTGGTTAGACCAGATAGAATAACTAAACGTTTCGTTGGAATAATTTGATATTCGATCAGAATAACTAGATATAAGTATGGTTCAACTGACCACACGGAGAAAATGTTTGTGGTGAATTTCTATTATGATAATACAATTTTAGAGTACAAATTACCTATATAGTAAAACTTGTAGATGTTGCAAGTGTCAGCTGTAATTTTTACGAGAATTGTAGTTAGCTGTAATTTTTACGAGAATTGTAGTTATCGTAACAATAAATTGGTCCTGTCCCGCATTCAACCATAAACTTTGTAGATGTTTCAATTTATTTTTTTTTCCGTGCAGTATTTTGGTTAGAATAACTAAACGTGTTTAACTCGATGCGTTTTGCCATTTTAATCTAATTATTTTTCTCGGCACAGAAAACGCACAGAGTGGAAACGCTAAAGCGCATCCAGGGAAAAGGTCCAGTTGAATATGAACCCAATAGACAAATTTATTCGAGATGAATATGAACCTATTTACATCGAACAAAAGTCTATTTGAATTAGACAGATGTTCTACTATGTTCGTACTTGATTAAAAGTATAGGCACAAAATTTATTTCATTCAAATAGACGTTCGATATGAATAGATTCCTATTTATCTCAAATAAATTTTTCTATTAGGTTCGTATTCAACTAGACCTTTTCTCTCAGTGTTAACCGGATCACAGGGCGAATCGGATCATACAGAGACAAAAATTTGCTTCATCAAAATAAACCTATTTTTGGAGAGTCCTAAAGTACATTTATTCGATTCGAATAAATATCGATTTGGTACAAATACTATTCAATTGAATCAATAATATTTATATAGTACGTCCAATCGATATTCATTCTAACCGAATAAATGTGCCCTTAAATTTTTTTCTCAGTGCACGCTGAAAGAAACAAATGTGGTTGTGACTACTATTTTGGACTCAACCGCTCAAGTTTGCTAATTAGCACCAGTTTTTATAGTTGTCGCAACTATTTTTAGTTACTACAACAAAAGAATTGTTGCGATAATTATATAAAACTGGTAGGTACTGATTACAAAACTGGAGCAGTTGAGTCCAGAATCGTTGTCACAACAGCTTTTTTTTCTCAGTGCACAGAACGAAAGAGATCATAAATCCACATTCCTTCGATCACGTTAAAAATGAGCATTTCGATCGTTCGTATTACTCCAGTCCTCTCGAATGAAATAATACGAACATTCGAAATTCCAATTTTCACCACGATTTTAGAAATACAGATCCATGATAGATCCGATTCTACCCCCTACGACTCGCATCGAAGATATTCGGGTTTCGGCGCACGCGGCGGCGCGCGAGCGACTATTTTTTCCCGGGCGGAGCGCGGCGCGTCTCTCGCCCCCCCCCCCCCCCCCCAGCCGGGGGTATACCACGACCGCGTCCCATTATCCCATGCTAATTCCTGGCTACGGCTGTCATTGCCTCGAGGCGAGGACTGACAAGTAACACCTCTCGGCTCGTGTTCCACCGCGGTGTAGGAGTGTCTCCTCGCTCCTCTCTCTCTCCCCCCCTCTCTCTCTCACTCTCGCTTCTCCTTCCGCTCCTCTCCTGCGGCGTCCCCGGGCCGCGCCAGCCCGCGTCCCAAAATCAACTCGTCATGCTCGCTTCATTTTCTCCCGACATAAAACAGTCATTTGTTACGTCGTGTCAAACCGCGCGTCGCGGGGTGTCCCTCGCCCATTCGAATGGCATCGATTGGCGATTCATCCGATGAATGCTGATAATAAACGTCCGAGCCTCTTGTACTCTGCTCTTTCAACCTGTTGCACGCCCTCTCTAAATAGACATTCTCTCTCTCCCGCGCGCGCGTCTCTACTCGTCCACCCCCCCCCCCCCCCCCCCCCACCGCCCGCGGATACGAGACGCTCCCTTTCCATCGCGCCGGTCGACGCGGTGCGCGTACATCGTCGCGCGCTTCCGGCGCGTTTATTCGTCGCGTTCGACGTTATTCAATTTCGTCGCGGATCGCGCGCGCGCGCGAGGGACGATCGAAGTCGAGGGTCGCGCGCGGCGTGGAATTCCCTCCCGCCGCGCGGGAACAAAGGAGTGGAAAACGGTCGAAGTCATCCGCTCTCGCGCGCGCGCGCGCGGAATCATATTCGTCGGGGGAGCAGCAGAATTTCACGAGGTGCCCCGAACAGATCGGTGTCGCGCCGCCGGTTCGTGGTCTGTTGGCCCCGTGAACGCTCGTTATGCCGCGGCGCTGCCTCGTAAATAACTGCCTTATATTCTCCCCCTGTTGTCCTCTCCTTTTCTACCTTGCCCTCCTCTCTCTCTCTCTCTCTCCTATCCTCTTTGCCCTTTTTGGTCGTCCTCCTCTCGACCGTTCTTCCCTCGCAAAATCCGCCGGGCGAGACGCGAGTGCGCTCGCTGTCGTACGCCGCTTGTCCGGGGAATAAAAAGAGAGAGGGGGGAAGGGAGGAAGGGGAGGACGCGGAGCGTCTTTGGGGAGAGAGGATATGACGGAACTTGCGGAGCCAAACTCGTCGATGGACGTGTAGGACGAAAATAATTATGCGGCCCGTCCGAACGCATCATTGCGCATCGAGAAAGAGGATGTTCCAAAATGTAGCGATTAATCTCAGAAAATATATGTATGGGGGAGACACTTCAGGTAAGAGATATAGTGATGGGACAGTTATAAATTCAGTCAAGTATTATATTGTATAGAACTTGTGTGTACTGTACGTAGCTGTGTAGGATTTATCTGTAATTAAATGTAATTGAAACTGCAGTATTTCGAACGACTGAAGGCGCAATAATCCTTCAGTGGAATATGACGGGGACCCGTCACGTGGAATTTTAGGGCGCCCTGCGTTGACCTAGACGATAATACCGAGATTATTTCGGAAGAAATTGCAATATTTTGAACAAACTCGTTCGAAGGGGAACGGATGTCAGAGATTATTTCGGAAGAAATTGAAACTGCAATATTTCGAGAGACTGAAGGGTGCAATAATTCTTCGAAGGTATATAACGGGGATGCGTCACGTGGCATTTTAGGGTACCTTGCGTTGACCCAGGCGATAATATGTATCGAGATTATTTCGCAAGAAATTGAAATTTCAATAGGTATTTTGAACAAGTTCGTTCAAAGGGGAACGAAAATGTATCGAGAGAGTACTGCATTGCAAAACTGCAGGTACATTGTCAGGAGTGTATCGGCAACATTGTTCGTTGTATATGAGTACATAGAGAGAGAGGAGGAGAAGAGAAACCTTTCTTACGCATCGACAGACTCCGATGTCGAATCGAACGTCGATATACGCGGAGATGTCGTGTACCGGAGAATTCCAGGACGAGCAGGACATCCGGGATCATGCCTCTCGCGGGTTACAATAGGAGACCAGACCGCGGGTGATTCGTCGGGGCGTCCCGGTCGACACAGCCGCACGATGGAAAGTGCAGATAGGAGCGCGGAGCTAATAATATCGCGGCATTTTGGAACGGATTAACCCGTGCGTGAGTTTGCGTCCGTTTTTGATGCTCGAAGAAACAAAGTTTCGACTCCACAGAACCTTCGACACTCAGGATTTCCCTCGACAGTGTCCCGCGCGCACGGCGGGTACCGAAGCCCGTGTAATTCGAACGCTACTGCGCGCGCGATGGAGACACGAAATGACGCCGAGCAGATCGCGCGAGTCTACTTTGTTAACCAAAGCACTCGAAACGGGGTGCGTTAGTATGCAGAGCCCCGCGCTTAGCACAGACCGAACCAAATTTATGTGGCACCGGGAGCCGAGGGTGTGCATTTGAATCCCGGACGAGCGATGCATTCGTTCACGACTACGTCGTCGCCACGCCGCGTGGCTGTCGAACGTTTCGCGGTTGGGTATTTCTACTGTTTCCTTCTCGAAGGAAATACCTACTTACACTGAAAAGAAAAAATTTGCTCCGTTCAATCGTCGATTAGGTGGAATACGGTGAATCTCACGGCGTAATTGTTTCAATAGCATAAGACTTGTAATGACGAATACGTAAGGTTGAAACGAGTGAATATTCACTTGAAACAATTACACCGTGAGTATCGCCGTATTAAACCTCAGAGGGTTGAATGAAACACATTTTTTTTCAGTCTATAGACGTTATTTTAGCGGAAGCAGTTTGACCTGAAATTAAAAACGAGCTGTGTTTTCCACTGAAACTGCTATAAATATAAATACCTACTTCATTCAAACAGTTGATATAACAGAAATACCCCATTATCTCAATCGAGCTAGCACATCTAAGGTCTAGTTGAATACCAACCTGATAGAAAAATGTATTTGAGATGAATAGGAATTTATTTACATTGAACAAAAGTCTATTTGAATTTGATAAATATTCTACCAGGTCCATACTCGATTAAAAATATATGCAAAATATTTATGTAATTCAAATAGAAAAAAAATCGATTAAATAAATTCCTATTTATCTCAAATATATATTGTTCCATTAGATTCATATTCAACTCTAGGCCATATTTTTCTCTCAGTGCATATTCGAAATAAACGGAGGTGGGGCATCTATCCTACTTTGACCCTATACAAAATAAGATGACCAAATTAACGCCCCCTCTTGGTACAACGATTCACCACGCGTGCCTCATCCGAGTACATCGCTATTTTATAGACGCTCGGCTTTTGTCTCGACGTCACGCCGCACTTTCGAACCCATCGAAAGAAACAACCTATAAGGACACTCCCCGAGCACTGTGCGTCGCTGCAATCGGTTACAAGGTGCGCTTCCCTCCGCGTCGTTTCGCCGATGTCCCGGCGTCTCGAACATGCACCCCGTCCGCGCTCCTTCCTGCACAAATGCACGCGAGAGTCGCGGAAGAACGCGCGCGCGCCGGGCCCCTCTTCCGTTGTCCTCCCCCCCCGGATCCATTTAAATCAAAGTGGGCCTCTTTAAAGGTATTTTTATCGCCGCGGACACGGTGCCGCGCGCGACGTCATTATTTACGAAGATGCTCTCCGAGCGACTCGAAAAGCGACTCGGGGCCCATAAAGCGAGAGGCGCTCGTCCGACGAGCGGAGAGAAAGAGCGCGGCGGCTGTCCGTCACCGCGGCGCGCCACGGTGTCCCGGAGCGGTCCCGCTGACGTATAGTACTTTTTTAATCACCCTCGCCCGGATGGGAAGACGCGGGCTAAACTCGCGCGCGCATGAGGATAGTAAAATCCAGGAACGGATGATAAATCGGCGACGCGACCGCGTAGACCGAGGTCGATGAGTCCCGAGTGCGCGACCGCGCGCGCACGTGTCGCGCCAAGCCTGAAAAAAACGCGTCCGATCGCGCTAAATCGCGCGCGACGCGGGATGAAGGATGCAGGTCGTATTTCAATCGGTTTATCTACGCGTCGACGCGCGTGTGGTCGCGAGCGGATGCTGCGCGCCCCTCTTACGCTCGCTGACTCGGTTATAAAACGATTCGCGGTGGAACCGCGACGTTTAGACCGGCGACTCGCCAATGGCGATAACTCACCGGCCATTGCGTTTCTGAATTAGGTAATACGCGCGCGCGCGCGCGCCCGACGTACGAGGCGAGGATTTCAGGAATAAATCATCCGACTTTCCGCGCGTTCCCTCGACCCTGCGAGAGCGAAACGCGTGTATGTAGATGGATACCGCTCGGCGGAGGATTAACGATTAGACGCCATTACTCGGGCTCCTACGCCTACCCGGGTTAACTCTTTGCTATTAATGAGGCGAATCCGCGTATGCGAGAGAACGATGTACTCGTAAAGATGATTCCTTGCCGCGCGCCTTGCGAGAGAGGAGAGAGATAAGGTACGCTCGGCGCTTGAGAGTTGAGTAAAGCATTTTATTCCTCCGTTCTTGTATGTCTACACTGTAAGGAAAATTTGTATTCAATTTAATATAATTGCACATGTGTAAAGCTTTTATCCAGTACGTGATTATTGCAATGGGAAAAAATAATGAGGTTAAAATGACGAAACGCGTCTAGTCACACGCGTTTAGTTATTCTAACGAAAATACTGGTCGGTTGAGCCAAATATCTAATTCTTCTAACCAAATGTCTAGTTATTCCAACCAAATGTTTAGTTATTTTAATCTAAAATTCGTCAGTCAAACCAAACACAGATGGAGGATCTATATTTCACCAAACGATTTGGTCATCGTCTCCAGGATTTTAGTTAAATTATTCATTTTTTCTTTTTATAAGGAAAATTTCATAAGGAAATACATTAATTTTCATAATCACGCATTGGAAAAAAGCTTTGTGTAACATTACATTAAAGATACAAGTTCTTATACAGTGCAGTTCGACTCGAGAATACTACGGAGAAACGAAATGAGCTCCGTTAAAACTGTCGAGTGGATTTAAAAAATGCAAATGTCTCGCGAAGCGTTCGTCGCGAAAAGTCACCAAAGAACCGACAAAAGGACGGGTATACGAGGTCCGAGAACGAAGCAGAATCGCATCCGTCTTTCCCCTTACCCGACACTCGCTGCACGGCAGGCAAACTCTCGACGATCGTTTTCATTATACGGAACGACTCCTTTTTCTCCATTGCGGAACGTCCGTCAAACCCGCAACCGCGATGCGTAGACCAGAATCCACTTAACCATTCGCACGTTTCCACGGAACGATCGACGCGCGCGCATTGCGAGCCGTTCGAAAGCGTCAAAGCGTGTACCCAGGGACACTGGGTAGTTCCCTCGCGCCGCGGCGTCAGCGATCCATAATTTACCGGTCATGACGCTCGCGCGGCCGTTTGCGTCTAATTTATGTGTTTTTAAAGACGAGTCTCGCTCACGGCTCCTACGGGATTCAATTTTCGAGCGATTCGAGTGCGCGCACCGTTCGCCGCGGTAATGTTGCAGGCCTCCTCTTTATTGCCTGCTGCGCCGCTCGACGCGCGCGCGCGGCTGCCGCTGAAACTAGTCGACTACCACCGCGCGGCGCGGTCCGCACTTCTGTAGTATATGACCGCGCGAGTGTCCGCTCTTGCGAGACGGCCGCGGAGAACTTGTCGTTGACGCGGAACGCGCTTGCCGGCGGCGCGCGGCGCGAACGGTCCCGCGGGAGAAGATCATTTCGCGCGTTCCGCGACGGGACGCCGCTTTTCTCGCGCTCGGGAATCTTAAGTGGCGTCGCCGCGGTGAGAACCGCCGGGAATGATGCGGGGTGGCGGGTAACTCGCGGCGTGATCTTTCGAAATATCATGCGCTCGCGACCTTGCGCAAAAATTATAGACGAATCCCACACGCGCGGGGAAAAGTTCATTCGAATGCGAAGACCCGGTAGAAAGTTTATTGGTCGTGGGTGGGAATTTTTGTTCATATCGAACTCTGAGGTCTATTCGAATTCAGCAAATGTTTGCGCACGTCGTGGACGATTTGTTCGCTTCAAACTTCTGCTTGCTCTTCGCGAAAAGGCTGATACCGGTAAATTTTACTGTATTTATACCTAAAGAAAAGAGGTAGGTACGCACGAGGGTTTTCGATATGTTCCTGCTGTGCCGGAGAACAATTTTTTTCTCAGATACCTGCTAGTAAATTTTAATGTAAACTATCACAATTTAATGTTTTCAAGAGAAAAATTACTATATCGCACTGTAAAAACATTCGAAACCCCTCGTGTGTACCTACCTCTTTTTTTTTTGTAAATGCAATAAAATTTACTGGTATCAGTCTTTCCGTACTTGTAAATAAACTCCTTATTCGCACCGAGAAAAATGATTAGCAATGCTAACCAAACGTTTGGTTGATACGGGAATAATGAAATATTTTTATCGCGACGACAATTAATGTTTCGTGGTCACGACCAAACATTTTGGAAAAATTACGTTACCACGACCAACGCTTACCAAAAGTAACCAAAAGTTTTGTTGTCCCGATAAAAATACTCCGTTGTTCCCATATTACCCAAACATTTGACCAACATGACATTACTAATCATTTTTCCCAGCGCATCGAAATGTCGCGAATAAATGTTTCTACACTAAAAAAGAAATTTGCTTCATACGGCAAAAATCTCACGATTTAATTATTTCAAATAGATACGCACTTGTTTAAACCTCAATTTGGTTGCTTCAACTCTATTTATACTTCCTCACACTCTTATGGCACTGAAATAATTGCGCCGTGAGGTTCGCCGTATTAAACTTCACCAATGGAATATGAAGCAAATTTTTTTCAGTGTACCTATACCTACTAAATTCGTATCGAAATAAACTTTTCTCTCGGTGCATCGTGAAATTTTCGGTAAACGTCGTTATTCTCGCCCGCGCGCGTCGCGATACCTCCCTCTCTCTCTCTCGACAACCCATCAAACGCATAAAACATGACAATAATATTATTCGTCTCGCGAGGCGCAGAGGAGGGCGAAACTGCACGCGCTCTCGGAGACTGCTTCAAATCTAAATAAATTACGGCGGGGACATTACCATAGCAAGGGAGGCCGCGCGGGTACCACACCGCCGCGACCCGCGGAGACGCCGGGGAGAACACCTGGCGCATTCTGTCGCGACGGCCGTCAAAACAACACGTGTTCGACGAGGAATTAATTCGCCGTATTTCAATGGGAACGATACTTATTACACGTCCGCGATTCCACGTCCGCGTCGCGGCCATTGAGATATTAGAGAGAGAGAGAGAGAGAGAGAGAGAGAGAGGGTCCCTCCCAGAGGAAGAGGGACGACGGGGGAAAGAGGAAGCGCGCGCGCGAGAGAGAGAGAGAGAAGACGGAGGAGGCTATATCCGTGCCCACTAATTAATTACAGTTCCCGCGGGCCTGTTAAACGGATTATTAATTACACCTCGTTTATTATTCCTCGAAAATCTTCTAGGGAAATCCGATACCCACGCGCCGATGCATCGGGCCCGCGCGCGAGAGCTCCGGATATAATTTTCCTCACGTGCGCGGCGCGCGAGGATGCGTTATGCGCGGAGATCGTCGCGCCGATACACTTTCCACCACGCGACGCGCATCGCTGTCTAGTCGCCGGCAGCGAGAGGAGGACGATCCTCGCGGATGCGCGGGATAACGCGCGGATCCCAGTGGTGCTATTCTATGCGAAATGTAAACACTGTGAGATGCTAGATTCCGTAAAAAGTTACACCGAGAGAAATAGTTGCTAGTATGAAAAAAATATATCCTGAGTCAAGAATATATACGATCTTACAAATTCTTAAGAATACAGATTCTTGATCGAGGAATATGCATTCTTGATTCAATAGTAGCTTTGTTGAAACAAGGAATTCTTTCTGCACGAAAAAAAAAAAAAAAACAATTACTCGAGCCTATCAAATATATTCTCGCACGAAGCAAACCATGGCTTGATCCTGAAATTATATCGTGTTTTTGATCGAAGACAACATTTTTTAGCAATAGCAACTTTTTTTCTCAGTGCACGCGGTCTTTTTACGTGGCTTTGTAGAATGTAGCACCTCGCGGAGCTTCAGTTTCGCGCAGAATAGTGCCATAAATCACACTGTAAAAAATTCTGCGGTGTGAAGGTTCGCTTAGACAGACCATTTCTGGTCTTAGATAAGAATGACGTAAGACCGAATAACACTAGATGTAGTACGCATAGGTTAACACCGATGAAACGACGTTAATATAAAAATGAACACCACTTTTTTTACCGCGTAGTCATTCACCTCCCGACCGTCGATAGTTCAATGCGATCTCTCTCTCCGATCGCGAAGAAAAATGGGAAAAATCATCGGGACGACCTAATCTGTATATGAAACCCGATTAACGGCACGCGTCCCAATTATCGCCTGCAACGTTTATCCCGAACGCGCGCGCTGCTGCATCCTTCGATTCGTTATCCGCGCGAGTCGAACGCGCGTCTATTAAAAGTTAATTTTCCTTAATGCCTCCCGTAATAATATTCGGGGCCCCGCGAGAGCGCGGAGGCGCGGTGATCCGCCGCCGACGGGTCCCCTAATTAAGGGCCACGTCGGGAACGGTGGGTTCCGCCGACGGCCCGCGCCCTTTCTCTCTCTCTCTCTCTCTCTCTCTGCCACCAGGAATTTCCTCCTTCGGTCGTGATGGCTCTTCGGCTCGTAAGCGAAGCTTAAGCGGTACTTAATAACGTAACAATTATATGGTAGGCACTCGCTTCTAGAACCCCGGGTGTATCGGCGCGGCGGTCCCAGGGCGCGTACGCAGGACGCGGACGCTGCAGCGTATAGTATGCGTGACCCGAACCGTGAGCGCGCGCGCGCGCGCGGGGCACAGTAATCGGGAAAACTCGGACAAAAAACTGGACCGCGGGGCCCAATTTCGAGGATCCGCAGCCGCCCTTGACGCGCGTATAATTGGCGCTGGGCCCCGCGGCGTTCCTCCCTTCTATTCCGCTCGGGTGTACCTACAACGACCGAGAAACGGGGGAGATGCCACCCCCCACCCTCCCGTAGCGCGCTCTCATAAACGGGGTCCGCGCGGGAGAGTCGACGAGAGATGCCCCACTCCACGGTCTCGGCGTGTCTAAATTCGGTCCAACTTCCAGTAAACCGTTTACAACGCGCAACACAATATAACTCCTAACAACCGGGGTTGGACTTTCGAGTAGCCAATTAAAAGTGGGAACGTCCAATTACCCGGTGGGGTTATGACTCTCCGCGCGCGCGCGCGCGCGCGCGAGAGAGAGAGAGAACTCTTTTCGGAGTTTTTGTGCTCGTTTTACGTTCCCGCGGACGATCGCGTCCGCCATGACCCGAAAGACTCGTCGTCCGTTCTCGTTCCCATGGTATGGCGCGCTGATCGCGTCCCGCGCGCAGTAGGTACTCACTGAAAAATAATTTGCTTCGTTCAACCATCGGTGAGGTTGAATACCTACCGCGAACATCGCGCTTTAGTTGTTTCAACTTCAAATTGGTTGCTTCGACTCTGTTTATTCCGCATTACACTCTTATGGCATTGAAACAATTGAGCCGTTCGCTGCGACAACAACTTAGTTGAGTTAAGCTTTCGTTAGATATGGATTTCATCCAGCGTCATATCAATTACACGCGGTATAAGTTATAAGGTTTCCGGTTAATTCTGAAAATCCTGTAACTTATGTCGCATGTAAACTCGGAGAGAAATCTGGTTGAAAGAACTATAATTTTACCAGAAATCGTGGTTGATTTTGGCGCTAATTGGTTACAGTATTAACGAGAGATTAAGTTTACCGCAACCGGGTCAACCTGCGGCATGGTCGATAGATGTCCCCAACCTTTTTTTTTTTATACAGTTAACACGACTATGCGGTAATACTATTGCTCAAGTTTGGTAACTAGCACCAGTTTTAATAGTTGTAACTATTCTTAGTTACCGGAACAAAAGATTCTTGCGATAACTATGCAACAAGTCCGGAGCAGCTGAGTCCAAAATAGTTGTCGCAACTACTTCTTTTTCTCAATTTCGAATAAAACAGGCCCCCTACGCTTCCATGGTTACGCGGCCGTCGCTCGCGGACGCGGAACGGCTGCGGGGCCGCGTACCCCCTGAGGGCCTCAGCGACGACGACCGCCGCTGCGTTTACCCGACCGCGCCTCGCCCCTCTCGCGCGCGGCTACTCGTCCAGACTACCGTCGTCGAACGAGTTACGGGGCCGAATCGTGAAATTATGTGTATTATTGGTCTAAGCTCTCCAGCCGGGTATAGGTCTACCGTAAACTATGGTTAGAGTGATTGTTGCGCGTACCTGGCTTTTAGAGACGTGCTCCCGTCGGGTCGTAAACACAGGGCGCCAGTTATGACCGGGGGTAGGTCATTTTCGGAATCGGTCCATCGCTGCAGAAGCTGGGAGACTCATCGAGGTCTTCGACTGCCGCTGCGACGCGCGAGAGAGGAGATCTCGCTTCGCGCGCGGAGACCACACCCCCCTCGAGTCTATCGCTTCTTCCGACCGCGAGAGACCGTTTTACTCTCCGCCGAGGGGGAGCGTATATAGGCGAGGAAACCGAACCTTTGCACTAAAAACAACCGCGCGGAGCGGCGGGTTCCGGGAAGACCAGGTATACGAGGCGACGCGGAGTCGTGAAAGGTGTGCCATTGCCGCGTTCGTATACGGCGCGTAGGTACTTACGCAGGATAACGAATTCGAAACGCGTTCGGGAAGCTGCGACGTGAAGATGCCGAGAGATTTGACGTTACGCCGCGATCGCGGCTCGTACGCCGAGACAAATAATTAGGTTGAGATGACAAAACGCATCTGGCCGGACGCGTTTAGTTATTCTAACCAAAGTACTGATCGGTCGAAGCAAAATATATTTAACGAACCAAATAATTAACCGAACGTTTAATTATTATAACCAAAAAGTAGTCAGTCTAATGAGACAGACTGAGGATCCTTATTTCACTAAATATTGCGGTTTTCACCTAATCATTTTCTCAGAGGGAGAAAGGAGATCAAGAAGGAGGAAACTCATCTTGGAAAGAAATTGAAATTTTACATTTATATTTTGGCATGCTTGCTTAAGTAATAGGCAACGGCCATACCATGCTGAGCACACTGGTTCTCGTCTGATCACCAAAGTTAAGCAGCATTGGGCGCGGATAGTACTTGGATGGGTGACCGCTTGGGAACACCGCGTGCTGTTGCCATCTTTTTTTGTCTTCAGAATTGGTAGGAAATAATATTTTGATTTTACGCGGAAATAGCACCGAAACGATTCAGGCATCGTAGGTATTTTATTTCAAATTTTAAAATATCCTACGCATTCTTTATCCTCAATTTTACATTTAAAAGGGTCAGAAGCAAAAGCGTATAAGTGCATAAACTGAAAATATTCAAAATCTGCATTCAAAGTTATTAAGTTTTCATGCACTTATATAAGCACCCGTTTATTTCTAACCCCTTGGTTTATATTTTCGCATGCTTGCTCACATATAGGCAACGGCCATACCATGCTGAGCACACTGGTTCTCGTCTGATCACCATCTGGAAACTCATCTTGGAAAGAAGTTGAAATTTTACATTTATATTTTAGCATGCTTGCTTAAATAATAGGCAACGGCCATACCATGCTGAGTACACTGGTTCTCGTCTGATCACCAAAGTTAAGCAGCATTGGGCGCGGTTAGTACTTGGATGGGTGACCGCTTGGGAACACCGCGTGCTGTTGCCATCCTTTTTTTTTTTCTTCGGAATTGATAGGAAATAATATTTTACCGAGTATACCGAGAAAAATAATTAGATTAAAGTGACTAAACACATATAATTAAACGCATTTAATTATTCTAACCGAAATACCGGTCGGTGTAACCAAATAATTCTAACCAAACACACACAGATGGAGGATCCATATTTCACCAAACAGTTTGGTCGTCGTCTCCAAGATTTTGATTTAAGTGATCAAATTTTTTTCTCGGTTTATAGAAATCAATGCAAGAGCCTCTCGGAAAAAAGAGGCAGAGTATGAAAAATCGCACCGAGCCGTAAATTTACTCGTCGTCCAACGGATCTCTCTCCCGAATTTCTCTCCCCGCCGTGACTCTCAGGCGCGGGTCCCAGGACTCGCGTCTATAAATCCCACGTGATCCCGCCGACAGTTCACGGGATAACGTCGAATTCCGTTCCCTCGAAATTGCCTTCAATTTAGCAATTAAAAAGAGAAGAGGGCTAATAGGGGGGTAGCTAGGCATCGCCGCGCAAGAGTGACAGCTCTGACCTCTCTCCTACACAACCGGTCGAACCGCCGCGCGCGCAGAGGCACCCCGTTTAACGGAGAGCGCGCGCGCGCGCGCGCGAGTGAAATTAAACGGATACCGACGCGCGGCGGGCTCAGCTCGTTTCCTTCGGCCCTGGTGATCCCTCTTCTCGGTGCGCGCGCGCCAGAGGGGCATTTCTTCGGGGTTAGACGGCAAATTACACGGCGATGGTTATACTAGCTTTCCGCCGCGGAAAGCTCAGCGTCTCACGCGAGAGTTCCTCTCTGAGTGGTGAATAACGCAATTTCGGAACCGTTTGAAGCCTCTCCCTCGCTTTTAACGCGTTCGCGAGCCCATTGTACGCACTCCTGTCCGTGTCGCTTCTGAAATCGATACAGACCGTCGACTCTGAGACGCGTATACGGCAGTCGCGTTGACACTGGCCTCCCTCGAAAAGTAAGGTAACCGTCTCACACTGCGGCTGAATGATTTTGTATGGCTGTCCGGATACTGGGCTCGGCCATTCGGCTATTGCATTGAGAAAAAAAATGGAGCATTCGATTAAATCGGCGGTTACAGGTGGAGGAATGCAGATTCAATTACTTGGACTAATAATTAATTTAAATGAACTACGGCCTGTTTCTTTCAAATAGCCGCGTTAATCGTTATAACCAAATTTATTCTGTGTTCCCCCACCCGTTTACGCTGATTTAATTGAATAGACCTTGTTTTTCAGTGCAATAGCCGGACGGCTAAACCCAGTCAGTACCCGGATAGCCGTAAAAATTTATACAGCGCAGATTTTGCTCAGGATTCTCTCACCAGTGATACTTCCTACATACATTCTAAATTTATTGAAGATTTTTTTCCACGGGTCTCCTTCTTATCCCATTCAATAATTTGAATTACACTGAAATATGTCCCGCTTTTAGGACTTTGTCCTGTTATCGGGACATTAATGGGTGAGTACACTGAGGAAAAAAAAGTAGTTATCACAACCATTATACATTGGACTCGACTGCTCCAGTTTTGCAATCAGCACCAGTTTTATACAGCCATCGCGACGATTCCTTTATTCCGGTAATTAAAAATAGTTACAACTATAAAAACCGATGCTAATTACCACATTTTTAAGCAGTCGAGCCCAAAACAGTCGTCACGACCGCATTTATTTCCTCTAGTGTAGATACCTTACCACCACCTCGTGATAATTTCCCACACAGATACAAATCTGGTTCTTCACGCTCGGTGTGCGAACTGTACCGCGCGCAAAGCCGGATTTTCGGTTCCGCGCGAGGCACCCGGTGTAGGTAGTAGCCGATCTCCATTCTCGCGGACAATGGACGCGCGCGTCTTTTAGTCATTTTCGAGTCGAAGGGCGTCCACAATGGCGGGGAAGGACGCGCGCGGCGGGGGCAGACGCTGAAGAGGTACAGCAACCCACCGCCGTTTCACGGGGGAATAATGGACCGCGGCGGTGTAAGCGTGGAATTTTTTTCTCTCCGCCGTCTCCTCCTACCGGCAACTCCGAAAGGGATAAATCTCGGGTGGAAATGTCACGGTGGTCTCTCGAGGCGGGGACACTCTCCGGGGCTACCGTGCGGTCGCGTCCGCAGGGGGTGCCCTCCTCGCGCATAGTCTCTCCTCTCTTCCGCCGGGGGGAGGGTACCGCTGCTGCGCGACGGAAAGGGAAGACGCGAGGACTGTGCGACGGCGCGCGTTTTCGGCGTCGGTTAAACAAAGGACGCTACCGACGGCGTAAAAGGATCCGTGTCGAATTTCGAAAGCCAGAAGTCAAGCGCGGGATGTGCAGTTCGGGTGACTGTTCTGCGGCGGCGGCGGCGGCGGGGGGAGGCGTGAAATTCCTGCAACCTGGAAGGCTAACGACTTTGTACGATTTTTCTTTTTTCATGGAGATTTGGCTAGCGGGTTTTCCCGAGTCAAAAGTGTATCGATTAAAAGGTGTAGTTAAACGCCGATTAAAAAATGCAATCGAATCGACCAAATGTCGTCAGCTGACTCTTATTTAATTGACTCGATTGATATTTTTATCGAATCGATCATTGCTTCGTCGATACGATAAAATGCTTCGTCGATTGAAAAGAATATCATTCGAGTCAACCAAAGGAGAGTCAGCTAGCAATATTTGGTCGATTCGACTGCATTTTTTGTTAGCAGTGAACCGACCAAATGTCGTTAATCGACTCTTTCTATTAGGCGACTCGAATCATATTTTTGTCGTATCATCGAAGCGATGATCGACTCGATAAAGATATCATTCAAGTCAGTTCACAGCATTCAGTTAACTCAACCATATTTCTTTATCGGTGCAATTTCAACTCGGAAAGACTAAAAATCGACGAAGCGATGATCGATTCGATTAAAATATCATTCGAGTCAACCAGAGGAGAGTCGGGTTGACAAGATTTGCTCGAATCAATTACATTTCTTATATCAGTCTAGGGAAAATCCAAATTGCAAAATCGATATTTCTTAATTACAAAATAACACACAACGCGACACGAACAACCGACGGGCTTTTTCTCGATTCTCGCCGATCGGCCACTTCCCATACCGCACACATTCACCCAGTCATCCTCCGAGGAACGAACCCCGGACCTCTGATCACGCGCGCGCGCGGTCTTCATTGGCAGAAAGAGAAACCCATCTCGGTTCAGGGGACCGCCATAATAGGCGGCGTCTTTATGATTAGCATTGTGAGTCGCCCCGATGAATGTGATTGTTGTCCGCGCAGTCCGGAACCTCGAGACGCGCGGACCCATCCAGCGCGCGCGCGCGCGCGCGTCCCGTCCTGGCGCGGGGCCCCGTGCTGAGTCCACAATGCGCGCCAGCTATGCGAAGCACGCGCCTCTCGCGTTGCGTGCGTGCGTGCCTATATTTATAATGCATTATTAACAACTACGCGAGGCGACCCCTCGAGGGTCCCGCTCTCTCGCGTGCGCGCGCGCGCGCGCATCCTTTTCCCCACGTGCCCGATTTGGCACGGTGCACGCGCCGCCATCTTGTACCCGCCCCAACCCCTCGGCGAGGCTCTCGGGTGACGCGCGATATGACCGAGTCTCGCGCGCCGGACGGATATACCCGCGCCGCGCGCTCTTCCAGAGAGAATAGTGTAGTAATAATTGAGACGCGCCGCGCGCAGTGCGATCGATGAATATCGGCAATTTTATCTCGCGTCAGCTATTTCTTTATCGGGGAAATCGTACACTGAGAAAAATAACTCGGTCGATCAAACCGAAATCCTACCAGATGATGTCCAGACCGTTTGTGTAATCCATCTGTTGATTTCAATAATTTTTGTATTAAAGAAACTAAACATTTGGTTGGAATAATAATACAGAATCCATCTGTTGATTTGACTAATTTTTTATTAAAATAACTAAACATTTGGTTGGAATAACTTGACATGTGGTTGGAATAATAATACAGATGATGTGTCCAGACCGTTTGGTGGAATTCATCTGTTGATTTGACTAATTTTTTATTAAAATAACTAAACATTTGGTTGGAGTAACTAGACATTTGGTTGGAATAATTAAACACTTGGTTAGGACAACTTGATATCTGGTTCGACTGACCGGTATTTTGGTTCGAACGACTAAACACGTTTAACCGAATGTGTTTTGTCATTTTAACTTAATTATTTTTCTCAGTGCCCGTTGGAAGCGTTGCCTCGGCGGAAATTCCACGATAAGAAGAATAATTTAGTTAAAATGATAAAACGCGTTTAGTTAATCTTAACTAACCAAAATACCGTTCAGTTGAATCAAGTATTTAGTTATTCCGACCGAATGTTTAGTTATTCTAGCCAAAAAATAGTCAGTCTAAGCAAACACAGATGGAGGATCCATATTTCACTAAACAGTCTGGTTATCGCCTCCAAGATTTTGAATAAATTGGCCAAATTTTTTGCAGCGACACGATATACTGAGAAAATTGAAATTAAACTTAATATAATTATAGTACATAAAATTTTCATTAGATACGTGGATTATGAAAATCAATATACTCCATTATGAAACTTATAAGGACGATTTCACAAGGAAATACATTAATTTTCATAATTATATAAGTAGGTATGTATTGGAAAAGACCTTTATATAAACGTATATATTAAAAATATACGTTTTTTACAATATACCTATGGGACTCCCGATCGATTCTCCCGGAATAACGACGAACTCCCGTCGCAATTAGGACTAAATCGTGTCTTTTTCGTACCTCGATAACATTATCACGCGGTCCTGATCTCCGCGCGCATCTCCCCCGATACGTGGTAATGACGATCAACCGCGGATTAATTACTCCAACTAACGAAGGCGCCGCGCTACCCTCCCCCCCCCCCCCAACGCGGACACGCCGTTTCGTCCCACACCACACGCGCGCACGGATACCCATATCCCCCGCGCGGGAAGAAATAAAGGACGGGGCGTTTTACGGTTAATTGTCACCACGTAGCCGGCAGGCGAGCAGCGAACAGTCGAGGTTTCGGAGTGGGTGGCCGCCGCTTCAGATCCTAATCTGCTGGTTTACGAGGTCTTGTCCTTCCTTCCTCCACCAACCGACCTCTCGCGCGCATCCCTCTTACCGCGCGCGCTCGCTCTCTCTCTCTCTCTCTCTCTCTCACTGTAGCGACAACAACCCCGTCTCTCCGAGAGGAGCGCGCGGCGGTGCGGCACGGTTGGCGCATCCCTCCCTCTCGCCGCTCACCTCTGCAGCGCGACGAGTGTCGCTCGTGTGTGCACGCTCTCTCGCTCTTTCTCTCGGGGCGAGAGAGATCGTTACGTGCGCCGAGTGCCGAAAGAGAGCAAAAGGAAGCGAAATGCGCGCGCGCGAGAGAGCAACCTTCGAGAATATTTGCGCCGAAAGCGGCGTGAGCACCAGATTGACGGGGGACCACCCGGGTCAACGGGTCTTACGTGGATCCCTCTCTTCCTCGGATCTCGTTTTTCGCATTGTGTCTCCGCGACGGAGACTCCGCTCGAGCGCGTCCTTCGCGACGACGCGACGACGCTGCAGCAGCGGCCGCTCGAATGATTCCCCACTACCGCGAGTCGAAATTTTACCCCTACTTTGACGCTTTCAATGCTGCATTCGACCTACCGCTGGTCTGCTCAGCCTGTAAGCTCCTATTTTGAACCTTGAGTCGGCGAAATGCTCGCTAACGGATTATTTTGGGCTCAGTAAGGTAAGTGTTCCGATTCCTCGCCAGATAAGTCCAATTCCTAACCGCTTTTTACCTACCTATTTAGTTCTATAAAAGTAGAACATTGATGCGCCTTCGATTAACAGAAATATTTATCTGAATAATAAGGGATATAATAAAGATATTCATATGAATAATTTACGATAAGTTAAAGAGATGTTTGAGTACCTATTTGATTAGGAATTGGGACAATCACCTTATAGCGTTTCAATACAATGAAAAATCGACCCACTCTAAGCCTAAACGAGTAGGTCAGAAATGTTGACTCGGGCTCTTTTACTTTTCCATCGCGACCGCAGTGTGCGTCACGCGATCGAAATATCGAATTTGCCGCGTTCTCGCGATCGATCGATCTCTCCGGAGAAAAATACTTAGATCAGTGGCACAAAACAGTAGAAAACTGGCGCAATACCTACTTTCAGTAGTGTCCGGTTATGTTTGGTGATTGGCCGGTTCCAGCTCAATGGAGCTAGTCAGCTCGATATCGGCGCGAGCAAGGCAGGCCCGCAGGACGCGCGCGAAGACAAAGAGGGAGACCCGCACCCGAGAGCGAGAGAGAAGGAGAAAACGTTTATTAACACCGCCAAGGACACGCGGTCCTTTGCGGCGCACGACAGTGGTAAGCAAATAAAACAGAACAAAAACATGACGTATCCCACTCCCACAGATAGTCTGGGTCCATTGTCGAAATAAGATAAAATACGATAAAATCAAATAACGATGGAAAAGCAACGGTGAGATAAAATGAAAAAAAATTACAAATATAACACAAAACGAAATGACAAATATAACGCAAAGTAAGGCGACCTGAAATAGCCCAACCGCTGTCATCCTACACTGAGAAAAAAAAAAGATTAAAATTTATTCCGTTAGAAGGATAATCTGAGTGCGAACGGTAAAACAGATCAAAAATTATCCTTCCAGGGTATAAAATGTAACCTTCCTTAGAATCATTTTCGATCCACTTTACCTTTCGTACTCAGATTATCCTTCTAACAGAATAATTTTTAATCTTTTTTTTTCTCAGTGTAGCCCTGCGAGAGCGCGCGCGAGAGAGAGAGAGAGAGAGAGAGGGCGCGATACACGACGCCCGGAGCCGCAGTAGGTACGGTATCCGTGACACGGAGAGAGCCTAGATTCACGCCGAACCCGCGTGTATCGCACGCTGGCCGCGCGCGGACCACACAGCGACGCGGGAGTCGAGGAGTGTGGGTCGAAAAGTCGTGGTACGAGAGGCGGGAGGGACGACGAGGACCGATATCTCGCAGCCGGGCGTGAGGAGCAGGAGGGCCTCTCGTTCGACGTGTACATGTATATACGCGAGAACGCGCGGGCCCCGCGAGTCGTTGATCGGTACCTACACCTACCTCTTTACGGGAAGACCGGCGAGGCGGCGGCGGCGGCGGCGGCGGCGGAGGGCGAGGGGTAACCGAGAGCCACGGACACGCGGCGACCACCGCGACGACCGCGGCGTCATTAACGTTTTATTATTATCCGGTCGATCGGGCCGAAAATTTGACGAACTGGTTCCGTCTCCGCGCGACGACCCGTTCCCCGAGAGAGACTCGGGCAAGGAGAGAGAGAGAGACGAGAAAAGAGAGGAGGGCGCGCGCGAGGGACTTGCATCGCTCGTATCGTACACGCGCCCCGCTCTCAGCGGCGAGAAGGGGGTCGACGACGACGGCGTCGTGGTCGAGCTTTCGACGCGGACGTTCGGACGCGCTCGCTTTCTCCGCCGAATGCAGAGAGAGAGAGAAAAAAAAAGAGAGAGAGAGAGGAGACGAAGGGATAATTAGCGCTCGACACATCGCGACGATGTCACCGCGATAAGACCGCAGCGAGGAGGGAGACTCGCTCTCGCCGTTCGTCATCGACGCTCGATGCGTGTCGCGCCGCACGCGATACACGCACCCATGTGTCGAGTCAATTCTCTCTCGCCAAAGTCGCGCGCGCGCGATTCGTACCGCCACCGCGAGAACCGACTCCCCGGAAGGTTCCGCTCGTCTCGGGGCGGTCGACGTGGGAGGGGAGACCTCGGCCGGGACGAGGGTGACACGGTGGGAACCGCCGTCTCCCCCTCCCCCCACCCCCCTCACCGGTATCCGCGCCGAAACTCGTGATCGAGAAGAAAGAGGCCGGACGGAGCCGGGGATCGACTGCTCCGGAGGATTACAGGTTTGCGGAGAGATCGAGATCTGAGCCTCTGGGTGCTGATCGGACGTCGGACGGACGGACGGACGGACGGACGGACGGACGGTCCGAACGGGCCGTTCCCACACGCCGCTAATTGATCGATTCGAAAATCTCGGTGATCGCCCGGGGATCTGCTCGAGCATCAACGCTCGTGGTCCGTGTCTCTTCTCTCTCTCTCTCTCTCTCCTTCGTCTCGTTTCCCCGCGTAGCTTAGCTTCCAACGCGACGACGGCGCGGTTCCAACTTTGGCCAAGGATCTATAATCGCCGCGCGCAGTGGCTCTGTATCGATGGGGCGTAGGAGAGCGAGAGAGGACGGTCGCTCGAATACTTCTCAAGATTATGACGTCAGGCTGCCAGTTAGTCCCGGCTTACCGGTGTAATCCCCCGGTTAACCCTCCCTTCGCGCGCTTTCTCTCTCTCTCTCTCTCTCACGGCTCCTCCTCTCCTTCAGGCTCGTTCCACATCCTCTCCCGCCCGCGCTCGCCTTCTCATCCTTTTCCGAATACCGCGGGAGCGGACACCCGTGAACGTCATCGCGCGGAGCGAAATTGCAACGCGCGCGCGCGACGCAGTTCGGCGAGCCGCGAAGGACGGGCGGCTCGCCGCGAGGAGCGCGCGCGTCGAGGGGGAAGAAGCTCCGCGCGACGACTGTCGAACGGAGAGACGATCGCGTACTGCCGCGATGACGAGACCGGAAGTGCAACGACCTTGCGCGCTCCGAATCACCGCGCGTCACACACGTGCAGGTACGCCAGGTAGGTACGAACGCTTTCGGCGAGGAGCGACTGGGAATGGAGGAAAAAGGAGCAGGCGGAGCAGGACAACCGGTCCGCGATTGCGGCACGAACGACATAAAGAACCGCGCGCCCGGGGAAGAGCGGAAGATGCGGGCGACAACAGTCGGAGGCACTCGCTGAAGAGTTGGAGAATGGAACGGCGCCGGACTTCTCCCTTCGCTGAAACGAGGGAACATTGGGTGGACAAGTGGGTGATAAATGGGGTGGCGACGCGGGGACGGCGGGTGGCGGCTCGCATGCGCGCGGCGCGCGGGTGTCGTCGCGAGAGGATCGCGCGTTCTGCGCGCGTAGGTACGAGTGTCTGTAGAGCGGAGGCGAGGAAGCGAGATGCGCAGGGAGAGCGCGGTGGCGGCGAAGTCTTTAGAATTTTCGGTAATTTGATCCGCGCGGTCGTTCGGTCGGGGTCACGCTACTCATAAACCCGCGGCAGCTGGCTGTCTCTCCTCCGCGCGCGCGCGCGGGGCCCCTCTTCTCGGATATAATATATCTTTCACGAGCGCGCGCGCTGCTTCGCGCGGAGGAACAACCTCGCGGTGCTCATTCTCTCACTCTCTCTCTCTCTCTCTTACACTTTGTGTATCATACACTTTTTTCTCTCTCTCTCTCTCTTTCTCTCTCTTCCCCACTACTCGCGCTCCACGCACCGCGGCGAGCTACGCACTCTACGCGTAGGTACACGCGTGTAAACTCGCTGTTGCCTCCTCTCGGCGAATGGTCGGACAGGTGAGAACGTCGGGGGCCACGGGAGGCCCCGATTGTGAGTGCGCGCGCGCGAGCGCGGGGCTTCTCCTCTCCCGGGGCTGTGCCTCCCATTCGTCTCGGTTGCGCTATCAGAGAATTGGACGCGGTTTCGATTGAACGCCGCGTACAGGGATTTCGTAGAATCGCGTCGCGGATAATCGAGAGGAAGAGCGAGTCGAAATTCGAAACCTAAATGGGTACTTTTTGAAACTGTTTGATTTCAAACGGATCCTCTCTCTAGGTCCTTTTCATCTTTGTTATCTTACCGAAGATCTGAATAACTCTATGTGTACGTTTTGTGGACCTTAAGTCCTATAACTTGGTCCATCTAACAAAAATTCTGGAAATCGTAATCAAACCGTTTGGTGAAATATTAATCCTCCATCTGTGTTTGATTAAAGTGACCATTTCCTGGTTAGAATAACTAGATATTTGGTTCAACTTACACCGAGAAAAATAATTTCGTCAATTTAATCAAAATCCTGGAGACGATGGCCAAACTGCTCGGTGAAGTATAGATCCTCTACCTCCGTGAAGTTGGCCCTCCGTTCAAAACAATTTTTAAAAAAGTACAAGAATTCCAGTAGCCTCCCTAAGAGTGCTGAAATGCTTAATCGATTTTAGAAAAAGTGCTGACTCGTAACTGCCAAAAAAAACGGATTTTGAAATATGGGAGCCAAGTTCACAATTTCCAGAAATCAAGTCCCCGTAACTTCCTTTCTCAAAGAGCTAGCACAAAATGTTACAAGGATTTCTCTCGAAAAAATCGAAACTCAAAATGTTCACTACACCTATTTTTCAAACCACTATAACTCCTTCGTTCTTGAAGCTAATAGGATGTTATAGAATTTTTTTGCAGTACTTTGAAGGGGGTTACCATCGCTCTAACCGAAAATCCCGGCACTCGACATTTTTACTACCCCCGGGAACTTGGTTATTTTTCTCAGTGTACGTTTCTCGTCTTTCGTCTGTCGTGCACATCTATATCCCACAAATTTTAATTATATCCCCGCATGTCCCACCGAACGGTAGGACCTCGAAGTTTAAAGTGAATCTCATTTGACTCGGGAGCGTCGGCGTCGATCGCTCCTTCTCCTCGAGAGCGGAAACGTCAAGTCGTTCGGGAATATATGTACGTAGAAACACACACGGGAAGTTTATTATCCAGCCGCTCTCGAAGCGAGTGTCCCTCTCTTCTTCCACGCGAGATTTCACGTCGTTGCTCTTACACGACATATCATATCGACTATCGAATATCCCGGACGCTCTTCTCGCCTTCTCGTCCGCGCGCCTCGGGTGGATTATTAATAACCGCGCCGCGCGCGCGGCCTAGAAGATCGCCCGAGAGTCGAAGAGGAGCACGCGAGGGTGCGGCCCGCGCGCGAGACCTTTCGCGGAGCGTACAGGCACGCGGAGCGCGTAAGAAGATTTTCGCGCGTGGGTGTCGCTCGGTGGGCGTCGCGTCTGCCTCGTCGAGTGCGGCTGACCTCTGACCTCCCCTCCATCCTGCCTCCCTCTTCCACCCGCCGCCACCGCCGTCCTCGCCGCTCGCATGCAGATGCGCGCGCGCGCGAGAACACACACGCGAACCGAGGAATCGCGCGTGCAATTATCCCTACGCGTGCGTGGGCGACCCCTTTCCACATCTTCCTCCCTCCGCTTCCTCCACGTCCTTCGTCTTCGTCTCGGCTCACCTACCACGTCGAACCTCTCATCTTCCTTCCTCTTCGCGGGACAGGGACGCTCGACGGGCGCGTCGATTGCGTAATTCCAATTTTCCCCCCGAGAGAGACTCGCGCGCCGCGGTGTTATCGTTGATTTATTATTTTTCTCGGTTGACCCGTCGTCGATCGCGCCGCGCCGCGCCGCTCGAACCTACTTGAGATTCGCGCGTCGCTTCGGGAGGAACGTGGCGAGGGGTGAAGTACTACGTACATTGTAAAAAAAATGTGTATTAAATTTAATCTAACTGCGCATGAAGCTTTTACCCAATACGTGATTATGAAAATTATTATAATATAGGTACCTACTCCGTCATGAGATTTATAAGGGCAATTTCATAAGGAAATATATTAATTTTCATAATTACGTATTGGAAGAAAGCTTCAAGTAAAAGTATATTAAAAATACACTTTTGTTTTACAGTGTACTTTAACCTTTTGAATTACCGGAATGTACCAAAAAATTATTTTGTTCACGGAGAATCATCGATATTTCGGTCTTCCTTTGAGATATCCTCGATATATTTATAATTTTCGTAATCAGCACGAAAAAATACAGAAGATAGGATGGTCGAGAGTTCAATTTTTCGCGAAAATTGAAATCTCTGAAATCGATCTCTCGACCACCCTATCCGATGTATATTTTACGCTGATTCCGAAAATGGCAGATATATTGACGATATCTCGAAGGAAATATAAGACATCGGTGATTTCATGTACCTGTAAATTATTTTTTTCACGGAAAATCATCGATATTTTGGTCTTCCTTTGAGATGTCCTCAATGTATCTATAATTTTCGTAATCAGCGCAAGAAATCAAATTCTTCGCGAAAATCGAAATCTCTTGAATTGAGCTCTCGACCATCCTATCTTATGTATTTTTTCGCGCTGATTCCGAAAATCGCCGATATATTTAGCCAATCTCAAAGGAACATCGAGATATCGACGATTTTCTGGGAGAAAAAAATGTTTCTTTACACAAAATCGCTGATAACTTATATTTCCTTTGCGATATCGACCTAATGGCCATGATTTTCGTAATCAGCGCGAAAAAATACATAAGATAGGATGGTCGAGAGTTTAATTCCAGAGATTTCGATTTTTGTCAAAATCTTAAGGCATTTACTCAACATTTCTTCAATTTTTCGCAAAAATTGAAATCTCTGAAATCGATCTCTCGACCACCCTATCCGATGTATTTTTTCACGCTGATTCCGAAAATCATGGTTACCAGGTCCATATCTCAAAGGAAATGTGAGATATCAGCGATTTCATGTTCGAAAAAATTATTTTTTCATAAAAAAGTCATGAATATCTCGGTGTTCCTTTGAGATTTCCTCAATATATTTATGATTTTCATAATCAACGCGAAAAAATACACAAGATAGGATGGTGGAGAGTTCGATTCCATAGATTTCGATTTTTGTCAAAATCTTAAGCGATGATTCCAAAAATCATGCACCCTTATTAAAGAAATTTTAAAGTATCGCCGAGATATCGATGATTTTCCATGAAAAAAAAATGTTGTACATAAAATCGTTAATATTTGATAGTTCCGTTGAGATAAAGTCAATATTAGGGTATGTATGTGAATAAGTGCATGATTTTTGGAACCAGCGCTTAAGATTTTGACAAAAATCGAAATCTCTGGAATCAGTAGTGGAATCATACTGACCGGTAGGTACTAAGGTTTGAATTTCTACCGATAGATGACGTGGAAATGTTTATTTACTTAAAATAGCCAGGAGGTTCAATTTAGATACCGGCTCAATGTAGGCAACTCCCCTATCAGTCTTTCCGCGTTCCTCGCCCGACGGTTGACGAGATATTTCGGATCTTCGAAGAACGACGGCGAGATAAAATGAAGATAACATCGTATTTTCGCCACGGAGTCGACTGCGCCCGCCGGAGATCGGCACTTTCGAAACGCCGCGCGCGATCCCGCGAGTGCGACCCTGCACACGCACGTCCTCCCCCTTCTTCTCTCAACCTCTGGCCCCGTCTCCCGAAGCCCCGGCGCTCGTATACACGCGACACGCATGCCCCATACATAATAATGGGGCCCTCGGGGTACCCCGGGTTCGCGAGTCGCGACGCAACGACAAACTCGTGCCGCGCGCGAGGCGGTACTACCGCGACGTATGTATGGTATACCGTACAAAGAGGAGGGAGGGGGACACTTTCCGCGTCCCCCTGTAATTAATAGCGGCGCGTCCGCCCAGCCGCGCGATCCGCCGGCCGCCGCGTCGCTCGACGACTTACGACGACGTATCCGAGAGTTTCCGCGAGGGGCGCCGATGACACGTCTCGCGAGGGGAGGAAGGAGGGATGTCCACCGCGACGCGCTTCGACGTAGTCGTTCCGGCTGACGCGCTGCTCCGAAAGAAAAATCGAGACGGACTCTCCGCTCGATGAGAAAACGTAAACGGGGCAACGCCCCCTTTTTCAATCGTCGATGCACGCTCTCCCGAATCGATGACGCGCGAGGAGGAAGTTCTCTCGAAATTCTCCGCTTCCGAAAAAGCTGTGGAGAGTCGCGGGAGGGGGTTCTCCCCCCTCCGCCCCCCTCTCACTCTTTCTCGAGGGATCCGAAAGAAGGTGTCGAGACGGATGGGATACACGGTATCGCCATTCGGTCCGTCGGTCAATTAACTAAGCCACGAAATATATTAGCCTCCCGATAGCGGGGTACTATTCCCAGCCCTTATTTACGATAGGGTGTCAACCCCGAAGCACTTGACGCCCTCGCAATCTCGCCCGAGAAATCTCCCCCGTTTCCGGAAGCTGTCCGTCTCTCGGACGGTCCCGTGCGCGGGACGCGGTGGAGCCCGAGGGAGAGTTTCGAGCGGGAGGTCCGTGTATTTTTTTTTGTGAGAATCGGAAACGGTGACTCGCGCGACACGGGGCCCTGCGGGGAAGGGCCACAGTTGAGAGACGCCGAAGGGTCGCCCCAGAAATCCTTGGATCTTGCGTACCTGCACGTACCGTTCGGACATTCCGATCTGTCGGATTTTTCCGTTCGGATGCTCGACGTCGATCGATGAGTAACAATTCCCTCGATTTACCGACGATCCTGCATTTTTCATACGCGAATTACGAGATTTTCAGACGGAAAATCGATGAAAACGCAACGCTTCCGGTGGCTCGCGCGCGCCGGGGATGGAACGCCGGACGAGCGCGCGCGGGGTTAGCCCGACAATCGTCCCGGAGAAGAAGAACCACAGCGGAGGAGGCGGTCTCCTCTTAAGAAGGGTGAGAAGTGTCACCAGGTTTTATGCGCGAGGGAGAAGGTCGTCGCGCGGGCATCGGGATCGAGAGGGATAGAGATACCGTTGGCGCGAGGGAGAGGGAGGGTGGGATGCTGCCTATGAGAGATCTCTCAATGGAGATAGCCGGTCCCCGGGCCCACGGAGTTTTGGTTGGCTTCGGGGTTTGGGGAGTAATTTGTCGCGCGACCACCTCGGGGAATGTTTAAATGAATTGCTCGGAGGGGGGGAGACTCGAAGGGGGATTTTATCGGCGCGACATCTTGTACGGGAATGCGGGCCCAACAGAAATAAGACCCAAACGGAGAACCGGAGATCTCTGGAGGGCAGAGGAGAGGGAGACTTACCTCCCAGTTGGTTTATTGCTCAATCCGCGCTCTTGGCTAATGGATTCGTCTGCGACGCGTACAGGCATCGACCCGTTCGACGACCGTGTCTCTATCCATGGGGTCCCTTATATCGGTAGTGCCGCGGCTACGGGAACGGTATCTACACCGTTAAAAATGGTTTCGATCTCAAGAATCGAAATTACCTGAATTTTCGGTAATATTTTAATACTTGTTCCGTGTCTTGACATTCATTTTGTTTTGACTAGAATTAAATAAAAGACATTAGAGACGTGACAGTTTGTTACTTTGCATGTAATTTTAGATGAAAAAATGGTAGAAATAATTGCTTTGGTTACTTTACTTGAATTTTTAAACGAAACTTTTAACGGCGTAAGCTTAAATATACTATTAAGAATAGTTTGAATCTCGAAGAATCAAAGGAACCTAAATTTTCAGGAGTATTTGAATATTTAGAGATAGGTACTGTATCTCAATATTCGTTTATTTGACTAAAATTCAAAACAGAAAGACATTATAGACGTGAGAATTTATTAATTCGTGTGAAATCATAGATACAAATGGAGTTGACAATTGCTTCAGTTACTTTCATTTGAGTTTGCAGAACAATTTTTTAACATTCGTTTCTCCCGAATGAAACATTCGAAATTTCATTTGTCGGCGGCTCTCGCGCGAAACGAACGCCTTATGTACGTCAAAACTCGCGCTCGGCAAAACTGACCTCTTCGATCATAACTTAGATATATTATTCTCCGACGTACCGTCGTTTTTGCCCCAAAGAAAAATAATCCCGCCGTAGAAATCGGCTGACCCTCGACCCTCTTCTCTATCATTCGGAGAAATTTAATTCAATTCTTCGGTCCGGCCGAATCCGCCACTGCCGGCCAATAGATGAAACCTACATCCACTACCACAACGCGAGTATATATCCCTCCCTCATCCGCGTGTTGGTATATCCCCAGCGCGCTTCCTCCGAGAGGTAAACCAGACTTGTATACCCAAGGAAGGTGTCGCGTTATCTGGTACGGGGCACCTCTCATGGGGGTTTGTTTAAATGTCACAGATCATCGATGCGATAACGGGCCGCCCGCGTCGCATCCCTTACCGCTCCGCCTAGAGCCGGCACTAAACCTTATCTCGAGTCCCCCCCCGGACCCGTCCCCCACCGCCGTATACAGATTTTACCTGCAGCTCTTTGCTCTTTTACCTGCGCTCGCACGTGTGTCGATGCGCCTAACGCCGTCGGCCGCACCTTTCCGCGCGTGTGGTGTTCAGCGGTGAGCCCCGGATAAACAGCCGATAATTTACCCGATTTTACGGTACGCGCTCCGGGTCGAATCGGCCGTCCTTCTCTCCTCGCACCCTCCGCGAAGCGTAATATTTATGGAAGCGGAAGTGGCGAGAGGACGAAAAAAAAAAAAATGAAAGAATGGCGAACGAGAGCGAGATTATTCATCGGTTCGTCCGACCGGCTAACGTCGATCGGTACGACGCCACAAGTTGACCGCTTTGTCCGCGACGCTCGCCACATAAAAAACCGAGGAGAGACCGCATGCGTATTTATACATCTCCGGTGTCCCGCGGCCATCCGCGCGAACCTCTATTCGCGAACGGCGCCGCGCGTTCCGACTCTCTTCCCCTCTCGCGCACATGCGAGGAGGATGCAAAACGCACGCGCGCGCGCTCGTCCGATTTCCCCGGATAAAAAGCCGCCCTTTGAAGTCCCACTCGAAGCCGACCGCAGCGCGGACGACGGAGAACGCGGGAGAGCCCAAATGTACGTTATGTGCCCGCGCGCGCCGAGCCGGTAGATGAAACATCGCTAGCCGGCCGCGAGCGCGAGTCGTTTTGTGGAACGCGCGGTGCGTGTAGGAAGGACGGGGCGAGGGCGCCGACGGGAGAGCGAGAGGGAGACGAAAGCATCGCGGGACCTCTCGCGCACGCGTCGGTGACTCGTCATCCCTTTTACGAAGTCGTCCCGAAGCGAGGAGAGTTCCGCTGGAATCCTACGGTTGTCTCGTCGAGAGGAGGAGGGGGAGGGGAGAGAGAGAGAGAGAGAGAGAGAGAGAGAGGGGGAGGTTTGGCATGGGGGTGTGCCGCGTGCCAGACCCGAGGCCCCGTGGCTTCACAGGGGGCCCTCGATGGGGCTCGACCATAAGATAAGGCCTCCCGGTGCGAGCTGACGACGCGCAACCGACAACCATGTCACATTATTACCATATAGGTACGCCTCGCATCGTCACAACACGAGCATCGAACGTACCACCGGGGTTCGAAAAATCTCCACCTACACGCGTTCTACTGGTTGTCTGTACTGTGCAGAGCCCAAAGGCGATTTTTCGCGGGGAGCCAATTGTCGAACGGGCGTTGCGAGTGAGCGAGAGAAAACGAAATTGCGCCGGGAAGGAAGGGAAATGATATCGTGCGATGTGCGTCGAACGAATTTAAGGAATTACTCGTATTGTGGCCTGTCGCTGCACTTCTCCGTAGGTGGTTGCACGGAGAGAAGAGTATATTAATTACTGTTGTACCAGATAATAGATTTGACATTTTGGGAAAAGCATTGCGTTCATCGCTCGCAACAGTAAAGCACAATGAACGCAATACTTAGCCCAAAATCTCAACTCTCTATTATCTAAAATAATAGCGGTTAATGTATTCTCTTCTCCGTGTGCCAATATAGACAATTTCTATGGGAATCTAATGTGCTTCAGACACAGAAATTCTAGATAGCCACTAGAAAAGTTTGGAAAGGACGAATAGGAATTCACTGGATTCTATGTGAATCTGAGATTATACAATAAATAGAGATTTACCGAATTTTTTATATGTACCTATTCGCAAAAAATAAGTAAAATCCTATAAAGATAATAAAGACTTATACATGCCGTTTTATTCGTAATTACTAATAGAAACTTACAAGATTTTATTTGTTTCCTCAGATGCGCGTAAAATCCAATATATTCTTATTCGTCAATCTTATATTTTTATTACTGGGTATCTGGAATTACTGTATCAAAAACACATCAAATTTTCGTGACGGATCTATGGGATTTTTACAAGTCTTCAATGAGAATCTATGGGTCTGTGATATTTTTTCAATATTGTACCGTCGAATGCAGCGAACGGTCAACTGCATTAAAAGAGGATCGAATTCGAAATATGTATACTTATTCTTTTTCGCCGTTATTCCTCCCAAATGTTCCTAAAAACCTTATGAAGGTCAAGTTCAGAGTTTGCTGACCGATGTTTCAGATTACATTATCGCCGCGCGGGATAGAAATCTCATCCTACGTGATATCATAATACTCGAGAAAAATCACAGTACCTTTCGAGAAGAAATTCGCCACCTCTCGAGAATCTCCCTGCACGCGTAATGGCCGCCGGGTGTGCTTTTCGTTTTTATGCTTCATGTAATCCAATAAAAGGGTCACTTCACACAACTGACTCTGGTTTCACTCACACTTGCACCTGCACTCACTTTCTTTAAACCGACGTTCGAAAAGTGACACGAATTTAATTTGTTGTGATATCAAAAACTTGGAAGCTTCTCGGAGCTCGATTTACTCTGTCCGTCCAAAACGTAGCAAGCCGATACTCAGCAGTAAACCCAGGGACAGAATATCTGTCTGACTTGAACACAGGCCTCCCATGTATGAGTCCTTGGGAAGCCTATGTACGTTCACGCGCGCGTCGGGCAGATATTCTATCCCTGAATTTACATCTTGCATTTTCGACGCGTGTTACTCTTCTCGATCGAAACGCATCCCTATTTTCCGCGCCGCGCTCCACGACACTTCGACTCAATTGCTCGTTTTTCTCCACTTTCATTTTACAAAACTATTTCGCGACCGAAAATCGTCGACAAAAGGCTCTCAAATCACCTGTTGCCGACGAGAAACTGAGGGCCATAGACGCGGCACGCGACCCTTCGAAACGCAACGATCATATCGAATTATTTCGTCGATAGATGGACCCAACCATCGCCTTCACGAGTTATCTACCCTCAGCGAAAGCTACATCTCGCGAATGATATCCAATAGCGTGACACGGTCGTCCACCGGTGAGAGCACGCCTTCTTGTTTATTGGACAAATTGCACATAGGTAGTGCATCGGTCACTCGGCAGGTGGCAACTCTATGCTACTGGTGTTCCGCGGTCGCGCAATGGCACAGTGCGCGTACGATTCCGATTTGCAAGACGCGGCATCGAATTGTCGGATTTCCTCGTATTATATCGTGAACGAGTGGTGTGTATACGATAAAATGTAGCCCGTAGAAGGCTTCCGTATACGCCGAGACGCAACAAGGTAGCTAGATTTGTTTACGCGCGTCCGCCGAACGATAGACCGGCTGCCGTCACGTGACCATTTCGTCAGAGCTACTGGAAAAATCGCGGCAATATCTCCGCTACGCGTTCGTGCCTGTCGTTTCGTACCACGTGTATTATATATACTTGAATTTCGGTGTGAGAAAGCGCTGTTCCACGCTCAACCGCGACAAGGGTGCCTCCCTCTACCGTTACGTACGTTCGCATACAATCAGCTGGCTCTCGTCACGTGCCCATTTCGTCAGTGCTACTGAAAAAATCGCGGCAATCTCCGCTACGCGTTCGTGTCTGTCGTTTCGTACCAAGTGCGTTATACTGTACTTGAATTTCGGTGTTAGAAAGCGCTGTTCCACGTTCAACCGCGACAAGGGTGCCTCCATCTACCGTTACGTACGTTCGCATACAATCATCTGGCTCCCGTCACGTGACCAATCCGCGAGTGCTACCGTGGAAAGTCGGCAGTTTGTTATACGCGTTCGCGTTCGTCGCCTCGTACGTTCGCCGAGTTTCGTTCGATCCATGACTACAAGTGCCGTTGAAATAGTTAACACGAGCGATGATAAGCATCTCCGTGTGACCGTGTGTGGTGGAAAGTGAGTGAAATTAACCGAAGGACTAGGCAAAGAAACGGAACTATGAAAGGAACGTCTGTGGCCATTGCGTGCGCAGGGATGCTCGGATCTATGGATATTTTATTGGCGTCGTTCAACCGAGGAGAGAGAACCGTCGTTATGAACCAGGTACCGAGATTTGTCGAGCATTATCGCGTTTAGAAGCTAGTCGAGGCGTTTATAGCCTCGACTCTATGCGGATCGTACATACATTATATGCGCGGCTGTGAACACAATCGACCCGGCGTTCGACAAACAAAAGAAGAATTTCCTTTGCGTCGACCAGGCAAATGCGATGGGAAAACTTATACTTATCCTCTCGCTAAATCGCGTGCATTTGGGGTGGGCGTAAAACTGAAGCATGCATTCTCCATGGGTAATAAAGATACTTTCCATGTACTCGAAAAAATTAATAATAATACCCTAATCATCTCACGATTGTACCTCGGGATACAAATGCCGTTTTTAGTTGTGCTGCACAGGTGTAGTGTACCGTGTTATTACTATTACTGTATATATTGCACCGAAAATAGTGTTTTCGAGGATGGAACATATAGGGAGTATAGGCGGATGCATTTTAGAACATCGATTAAGGCCCGGTTCGACCAAGTTCCCTCAAACTTAATTGACAGCCAATAGCAAAGCAGTTACTCGTCAGAAAAGAAACTCGACTCACTATTATCTCATTATCAATGAATATTTGGCCTATATCGATGTGTAAGACTTTATATTATAAATTGAAATGTAATCTCCAAAAAAGTATTATACAAATATGACCCAAAAGCTCATAAGTAATAAAATAATAGTGATTCGAGTTTTTTTCCTGCCGAGTAAGTTTGTGGTAAATATCCTACGGGGTTGAGAAGGGATTCGGAGAACCGTGAAACCGCCTGTAGAACGACCGAGTGCGGTCGATGCGTAGATATCCCGACGAGGGCCCTCGCGCGCGTCGCAGTCGGAACGTGGTGTAGGAGAATTTATTCAACAGGTTTACGAAGTGATGACGCGGTGAAACATCTATAATGTGGCTCGTGGCATGGGTTCACGTCCGCTCGACTATACCGAGCCCCGAAGGAGCCACTCGGGTTCGAGAGACGATTACAATATAAATAGGAATTTATCTACACCGCACTGGCGTTAGGTTAAAAGGTTTACGTTTATTAATTTCGCTAATCCTCCTCAAAGTCGACGTGAAAAATCGTCCGCCCGGACTTGGTGAGTGGGTTGTCTCTCGGGACGTCTTCTTCCTCTCCTCGCCCCTCCTCTCCCCCGACGTCCGAGCCGTGATGCTCGGGCGAGGAGGACGCGTGTCTCTCGGGACGCCCTCTCCCTCCCCGCCACCCTCGCTCGCTCGTCGCGCCGTGAAAAGAGGCTCGTTTCGAGAAAAGAAATTGTTTAAACTTCCAGATAATTAAGACTCCCCATCGCGAGTTCCGTCGACGCGCCCCCTCCCGATTGCACGTGTAATCGCGTCGCGCGCGAACCTCTCGACTTCGCGCCGTGTGGCGCCGCGCGGATAGCGATGCACTGACAATGAGGGGGCGCGACTGTAAATTGCAATCTCGACGGCCAGGGCAATAGACGCATGACTCGGCGCCTTTCCTTCGGCCTTCGGGACTCGGGAAAGTCGTCAATCGCGAGGAAAGGATTGCCGGATATTTTTCAGAACTCACCATCGCGAATCCCGGCATAGGCCTCCCCTGATTTATGTACCTGAAGTTCGAAATGATCGTTCGAACGAAACATTTCGGTAAAAGAATATGGTCAATGTTGAGTTTATCGATCACTAGATGCGCAGCGACATTTTTGCGAACTGGGCGACTACTTATTGGAAATAAAGTAATCAATAAAAACCCAACAGTGGCGAAATTCTTCGTTCAAACGAACGTTCGGAACTTCGGGCACATCTTAACTTCACGTACAATCGTTGCGCGACTTAAGTTATCGACGTAATTCCAGTCGTATTAAAATCGCTTTGGAAGATGCGTATATCTTTGCGCTGCCCTCTTTATCGAAAATCTCGCGCTGAAATTGACCGATCAGCCGAAGGAGAAAAATACTCAGAACTTTCGAACAATCGCAGGACTGTCCCACGAGAAAATCGACACCGTAGTTACACGGTAAAAAAGTGGTGTTAATTTTTCACAGCATTTAATCGATGCGGACCTACATGCACCACATCTGGTGTAATTCAATCTTATACCATTGTCATCTACTCGTAACACCAAAAGTGGTCTACACGGATCCACGCCGCAGAATTCTTTACACTATACACCCTCTCCCGAGAGATTCCACGTATGTACTTATCCCCCGATCGCAAAATCGACGCGCGCGAATCCCGAAGTCCATGACTCACCGCGCCGCTGCTGCGCCTCTCGCGCGGAGAGCGATAAACGCGCGCAACGCGGCGCATAGCTCCGAACGTGAAAACGGTGCGCGAGGGCTTAATTAATCTGAAAATTCCAAGGCGATGGGGCGTGAATCACCGTGTAAATTATCGGCCGGTGTTATCTCGTCGTTATATTGAGCGCAGGTACTCGTCCACGCCTTGAGCATTCACACGTGAGATTGCGTTATCTCGGCGTGCCGCGCGGAGGCAGGTAGGGAACGAGCGAGTCGCGCGCAGGTACCTCTACCTCCCTACCTACCTACCTACCTACCACCCGCTTCGTGGACGCACTCGCGCGTATAGAGCGATCAAGAGGGAGGACTCGGTCGCGCACGGAAATTTCACGGTGCGGTGAAACGTCCCGGTGATCGATTTAACGGCGTCCCTCCGTCGATTCCTGCCTCGAAAATCTCCATCGCAATTCTTCCGCCGATCCCATTCCGCGAGGCTGCGTGACTAGGAAGTGCGGAGTGTGCAACCACCTATCGCCCCGGACTCGTTGTTACCGTTGATAAGATACCGCTCGATCCTACACGACCGGCCGGGTCCATTTACAGGTCGATCCATCGACCGTTGGCGACGCGTCGTATGCGCGCTCCTCTCCGTTTTATCTGCCCACCCGGCGCGCGCGAGCCCCGACCCCCGTGAATGAGCGGAGGCGAAGAAAATCCACCGAGACGTGATAGGGGGTACACGGCTCGATTGCTCTGTACGCCAGTGCGTTGCGTGGGTGGGTGGATTTTTGTTTCGTTCACGGGAAGACTGATAGATATCGGTAAATTTTACTGTTTACCATGAAATGAGGGTACGCGTGAGGATTTTCGAATTTCAGATGGACTTGTATAAATAATCGTCACGATGTTCGTGCAAACTATTATACAATAAGTGATTGCTCCAAATTAAACTTCATATTTTGTCGCATGAGTTTGGAAAAGTAATCGTTCTTCAAAAAATTGTTCGATTTGTATCATAATTTGATTCAAATTAATTGCTGTAGGTATTTATTTTAGCAACATATCAACGAAAAATTGAGCATATACTATATATTTATCATTTTATTTGTACTATTTTGAAATCGTTTAACGACACAGATATGCCTGCTTAATAATAGGTACATTTGATGAGCTGATACTGTCTAAAAAGTTGCTGTATAATCTACGTACATTTGTCTATCGGGGATGTTTTTACACAGTGCGGTACAGTAAATTTTCTTTTGAAAACACTGAATCGTGATAGCTTACATTAAAATTCACCAGTTTCAGGGGAAAAATTGATCTGTAGCACAATAAGAGTATCCGAAAACTCTCATATATCTTTCAATTAAATTTACCGGTATCAGTCTTTCCGTGTTGGAATTTTCTGCCGAGTCCGAAGCGAATAAATAGAGGGTTCCCTCAGCACAATTACGTCTAGCTCGCGATTAAAATATCTCCGCGAATTCACACTTTTTTGCCGACACTTCGAACACGACGAACCCCTCCCCCTCCACATTCATGCACAACTCGATGACTCCAGAACGATGCTAGCATCCAACGTCCCCTCGCGGCTCTCGTTCCCGCGGGGACGTTGACGGAGCGACGCCAAACCGTGAGGGGGGCGACGAGGGGGAGGGGTACCAGCAAAGGAAAGAGCGAGGCGCGCGGAGCGACCGCAGGTTGCAACATATTACAGGAGATCGCTTATGGCCGACCGTGATCCCCTTGTTCCGTCCAAACCCGGGGTTCGTTCGTACCCCCGACGATGTTTAGGTATACATCCTCTCGCGCGCACACCGCGGCTCTCGCCCCTCTCGTCTGCGGCGGCCCGCGCGGCCGCAAGAGAGGAGAGGGGGAGAGAGAGGGCGCGAGGAGAGCCCTATAAATAAAATCTCCGGCTTTCGCGGTGGAGCCCACCGATATTTCAGCGAGTTGCCACCACACGGAGAGAGCCGCGCGGTGTGGAGGGCCCGTGTGCGGCGGTGCGCGCCTCTCGCGCCGGACGGACGGGGTTGGGTGACGACGGGGAGGGGTGCACTCTCGAAACGCGCGTGGGCGAGTGCGAGTATGTGTCGCGCGAGTCGCCACTCGGGTTGCCCTGGGCGTCGTCCTGCCGTCCGTCATCCTGTCCGCCCGTTCGTATTTCGTAGGCACACGCGCGGTGTGCGGGTGAGGGATATGTCGTAGGTACGTGTGCGTCACGCGTGTATGCGCGGCCGGGGGTGGCGAAATTGCCTCGACTCGCACCGATCGGGAAGGCGACCGATGAGCGTCGTCTCCTCTCTGCGGCGAGGATATCCGGGGAAAAATTGCGGTGTCTGTGGTGGAAGGGTCGGCGATGAGCTTTAGGGGAAGTTGGACTTGTTGGGGAATTTTTGTACGGCGTGTCGGGAAGGGGGCGGTGAAAAGTTGTAATTATTGGTGCTTTTTGTTTGCAAGATTCGAGGAGCTGCACCACATGAGGCTAAGTTTACTGGTCGTGAAAGAAATTCCAGTCGCCGTTATCTCATTGTCTATGAGCTTTTGGCTCATATTTGTATAATATTTTGTTGAAGATTACATTTTGATCTGCAGTAGAGTCTTGTATTGATGTAGGTCAAAAGTTCGTAAATAACGAGATAATGGCGATATCGAAATTTCTTTTCTGGCAAATTTAAGTTTGGCATTAGGTACATGGTGTGTGTAATATCATGTTTATAAAAAATTTCTTCGATCCATCGGATCTACGCACTTATGAAGTTGAGGGTAAAATAATTTATTTCAAACTACACTGAGGGTCTAGCTGAAAATGAACCTGATAAAAAAATTTTATTTACAGCGAGCACAAGTCTATCAGAATTAGATAAATGTTTTGCGTGTTTTTTTTTTCATTGAATACAAGCCTAGTAAAACACTTATCAAATTCAAATAGACTCGTTCAATGTGAATAATTTCCCGTTCATCTCTGATAAAATTTTCTATCGGATTCGTATTCAATTAGACGCTTTCCCCGGGTCTGAGAGAAATCATATATCCTCGTCGTTGCAATCATCGTAAAAAAAATTCAACTTATACATATTTCCATTATTTATCAGCGCTCGGAATGATTACAGATGCCTTGAACGGGGTTGTAGTAGGTTACATGCCAGCGAGAGGCGCGCGCGCGCGCTTCGTAGAAATCTCGCGCGACTACGCAGAGACGTGTACGTTTAAAAATTACCCGCGCCGGAGAGATAGCCTTATCCGAAGACGGGACGCGCACGCAGCGCGGTCCGGCGGTCGGGCGAGCCGCGCGCCGCCGAGAGAGTAGAGGTCCCTCCGAAAAGTTTCGATCGCTCGTAAATTCCTTCGACAGTCGTTAAGCGGTACACCGGTGGGTATTGCGGGTGGCCCCTCTTCCGCGCGCGAGCGCGCGCTCGTGTGCATCCCCAGCGATCGTATATCCGCAAGTACAGCTTCGTTTACTCGTACGGAGACGTCGTCGTTGCCGAGGCGCCCGCGTGCACGCGTGCGTGTCGGTGCGGAGAGAAACGAGCGGGAGAATCGCGCGCCGATACTCGGAGTTTGGTTTTTTATCGAATATGGGTACGCGCCCGCGTGTATCCCCTCTTCCCGGTAAAATATGAATGGAGACGTCTCCCTCGACGATTTCATTCCCGCGCGTATATACGAGGGACGACGAAAGAGTCCCTTGGAAATCGTTGCTTTCGAATTTCGTTTGACGCGGCGGCGGCTACAGAGGAGCGAACGAGAGGAAAAGTGACGAGTAAGCGCAGAAAGAGAATATACGTAATTACACTCTCGTGTACGAAAAGTTTGGAAAATGAATTCGCGACGTGGAAGAATTCGATTTTCACACGGAAAATATTTGACGAAAACGATACACTGTAGAAAAATTTGTGTGAAATTTAATATAACTGTAGATATATAAAGCTTTCATCCAATACATGATTATGGAAGTTAATATACTTTGTTATAAAATTAATAAGGGAAATTTCATGAGGAAATATATTAATTTTCGTAATCACCGTTTGGAAAAAAGCTTTATACAAAAATATGTATATGAAAAATAAACATTTCTTTTTTTACAGTGTGCGGCAATTCCTGCAAATTGTAGGTATAATACAGTTTACACTTACTACATGTGACAGTTGCGGGGAAATGTTGAATCGGCAGGAGAAAAATGTAAGATTTTCCTGGAAAATGTAAAATTAGCAGTAGAGTCGGATACAGTTTACACATCGAATAACTCATCGTACACACAAAGTTTAATTACATTTACAAGAATGCATTAACAACTTTGACTCTCTAAATTCAACATCAGCATTTTCTTCCGTATAGGTACATCTATCGATAAAATAGCCGCGAACATAAATCCCTCGGGGATGCTTTGCCCGTCGAGCGTCTGCACCCCGAACCGATTACCGCCCGTGAAAATCTCGCGCCGCACCCTCTTCCACGAAAATAACGCAACACGCGACGTGCCTCCCCCCGCCTCCTAGGAATCGCGCGCGCGCGTACACGGGGATACAATAAACGTCCGCGCGTTATCGGCCGGGTAATATCACCGTATAAACCAACCCCTTAAATCAAGCGACGCCGTAGCGGGGAAAAGAGCCAGGCCTTTTTTTTTTAGTGACGAAGGAGGACACGCGCATGCAGATCACGTCGGTTGTAGCCAGTGATAGCGTATCTGTGGGCGGCGCGTGCGTGTGGTCTTCTATGTCCTCGGACCTTCCCTCCCCCTCTCTCTCTCTCGCTGCCCCCCTTCACCCTTCTCCGCTCGAGCGTCGCGCACTACCCCACCACTCTTTCTCTCTTCTCGTCGGTCCGACCGCGTCTCTCCGTAACATGCCTCTTTCCCTCCCTCTCGCCTCTCCCACCCTCTCTTCACAATCTTATTCTCGCGTGACTTTACCGTCCACCTTTTACCCTACCCCGTTCGTCGTAAGCCGCGTCTGCGGTGACCACGTGTGCGTCGGGAGAACGTACCCCGAGACGAAGAATGCACCTTTTTTGCGCGAGCTCGTCCACACCTCGTCCGCTCTCTCCACCCCGTATCCATCCGCGGGTGGATTTTCCCCCGCGTGTCACTCAGAGAAATCTTATAGATTGTATGTGGCAATGCTAGTGGTTTATTATTATAATACGTTTCTCCGTTTGCCTTGGCAATATTTATTTCTATTTTACCGGAACAAATAGCTATTTCTAATTGTGATCTGTGTGTGAAAAAAGGAACCACGTCAATCAAACCAAAATTCTCTGGAGATGACCAAACCGTATCGTGAAATATGGATCCTCTTCGTCTGTTTGGTTAGACTGACCAATATTTGGATATGTGGAACAACTGAAAATTAGGTTGGAATGATTAAATATTTGGTTGGAATAACTCGATATTTGGTTCAACTGATCAGTATTTTGGTTAGAATAACCAGACGTGTCTGACTAGATGCACTTTGTCACTTTAATCTAATTATTTTTCTCAATGTATAGTCATTTCAGCAATGCGTAGAGTGTTCATATCAAATTTGGTATTGCTACACTGCCTACACTGAAAGCACTCTTGGTCAGGCTAAAAAAATATTTTGAACGAATACGAGCCGACAAAACGTTTTTCTTTTTTGGAATCGCAAAATTCCTCGGTTGATTTCACAAGAACCTTGACGGCAGAGCTAAGCGTTTGAATGATCCGACAAATATCTTTTTAGGTTATCAAATTGATTCAGCAAAATAATTTTTATCGGCTACTTTTTTTTCTCCGTCTATAGGTATCCACCGTCTATCGAGCCATGTTCCCACTGCGTCGGCATTTGCCGATAGACACGGCCGTTTAGCAGTTTCAGATATGCGTGCATACGAGTTCACACATGTTCGAAATTGCAAAACGGTCGTGTCGATCGGTAAATGACGACGCAGTGGAGACCGAGCTCAAGCCTTAAAATATATCCATCAGAGCTATACTAATCGCTGTGCGACCTGAACATTTCTTTCGATGTAGTTAAGCATAGACGCAGTCGTGTTCGTCCCGCGTGGGGCGATTTTTCGATATAGATCGGGTCCCTCTCGCGAGTGTCTCATCGGCCCTCCGGGAATTCGCGGTTCCGAGAGAGGTCCGCCAGGTATAATATCCCGTGGCACCCCGTGCGCACACAGGTATATATCTATATATCGGGGTATCGAAGCGAGATATACCTGCGGGGGTATCGCGCGAACCCGTGTTATACGAGATACGGATACACGGATTCGCGAATAACCGACGTCGGTAGACGATCGCGCGTCCTGGTTCGATATTGGGACGGGGGATCGGGGAGGGGCTGCATATTTCGAGGCCGGATATTTGCTCGCGGCGAGAGACGAAGTTTCTTGGACGCAACTCGCTAAACGTTCACTCAAATCGAAAAAGATATCGGCTTCTAGACGCACCGAAAGACTGGTACCGGTAAATTTTACCGTATTTATGATAAAAGAGGTGCACTGAGGGTTTTCGGGTATTTTTACAGTGCGACATAGTCATTTTTCTTTCGGAGACGTGAGGAAAAATTGTTCTTCAGCACAGCGGGAACATTTGAAAATCCTTATGTGTACCTCCTTTATCGTGATACGGTACCGTAGAACGGGGTAGATAGAAACTTACGGGTCAATAGAAACAAAAACTCGGAACGTAATTCAATAAATCCTCTAGAGAGTATCAATTTGAATTTGGCGGTCTTCGGTAAACGAGATAATGTTCCTCATCGATAGGTTCTTAATACATGACCAGCGACATTTTGCGGTTTAGGTTGTCAATTCTGCTGTAATACGGCCGATATCCACCCAGCTGGTAAAAGGCGACAAATTAAAGGAGCGCAAAACTTTATATTTTTTGGTGTGAAATATTCGATTAACGTGAAAAAAAAAGTTTTCTTTCCTCTAAATAAATAATTGATTGAAACCCCGCGAGTAATTTTGAGCAGATCCAACTCATTTTTGGCTCTCTTTGTAAAATTTACCTACCGCTATCAGTCTCTCCATGCGTTCCAAACACTCCGCTTCTCATGCCCGATATATATCTACGCGTTCATTCCCGTTTAGAAATCCACCGCAAATCGCACCGCGGTTCCACTTTCTCGCCGAGCGATTCCGGTTGCTCTCTTACATTTCTCTTTATTACCGTCGCGTCAACGAGCGCTCGGTTCGCAAGTCGGTTTCCAGCCGGAGTGGCGGCGGCGTCGTATATAACGAAGCGCGCGAATCGTGTATACGAAATCGCGCGAGTCGGTGCCGCGTGCTCTCCGGGATAACCGAGATGTATACTTTTTTTCTCTCTCTCTCTCTCTCTCTCGTACCACGGTATTCCCTGCCGTACCGACGCGCCGTCCGTAGTGAGACGTTGAACGCGTCGGGGGTCACGTCAAAGCCGGGTCAAAGAAGCGCGCTCGCAAGAGAGAGAGCGCGCGCAACCGTTGACGACCGTCGTGGATCAACGCGCGCGAGACCCCGCGAGAGAGTACCAAATATATAGAGCTCCCTGCGCCTCTCCAGCGGGCCGCCGCGAAGAGAGAAACGTAACCCTAGACGTATCGCGGTGTCATGTCTCGCGCACCTGGCGGCCCCTCTGTCTTTGTAACACGATCCCCGCCTTTTTCGTCGTTTATTTACAACCACCTCGAGCCCCGAATAGAAAACCGCCTAATTAATTAGCCAGGCGCGAGCGTACCCGTATTATTCGTACGCACTTTCGGCGGGCAGGTAGACGACAGATAGGTGTAGTGGGTACCGGGGCCGTCGCGTCGCGGATGACCCTGCGGGGACCGTGGATCAACCGCGTGGCTCGAGAAAGAGTTGTAAAAAAGAACGGGGATAAAGGAGGGAGACGGAACGTATCGCAGGTGTCTCCGTTTTATCTTCGCCCGAGCGCACCTCTCGAACCCGTCCTCTCGCAGTCCTCTTTCTTTTTGGCGAAGTGAAGACGGTGACCACCTCTTATTTTCCGCGAGTCGCGTTCGCTGCGAAGGGACTCCGTTCCGCGGAGAATCGCATAAAGAATTTCTCCTCGCCCGGGGGGGGAATGGGAAGCGACGCGGCGTGGCGTCGGGAAGGAAAGTCCACGGCGTAAAAAATAATAATAAAAATTTATTTCACACACAAACGACGACGGATCGCGCGCTGCACCGCGACAGGTATATCGGGGTCCACTTGAAACGGCGTAAACCTTCTCGTCTCTGTACTCGATATAAACATAATTACAACCTACGTCTTAACCGTTAACAAATAATTAGGTGCCGGGACAGCCGGCACCGCCGCGCGCGACGCCAACCAACGGTGGCCGCTCCGGCTGGCGCGGGGGATGAGGGCGAGCGGCAAGGAGGGACGCGGGGGTGGGAGCGCGCGAGCAGCTAGGAAGTCTCCTGGAGAACGGCGGCGGCACTCGTGCCAGGTACGGGTATCCCGGGCGGCGACGGCGACGAGGCCACCCCCAGGTTGTGCGTCAACGAGTGCCTCCTGAGATCACAATTCCTGCGGAAGACCTTGCCGCAGGAGGCGCAGTGGTAGGGCTTGATGTCGGTGTGCGTCAGCAGGTGGGTCTTCAGGTTGCTCCTCTGGTTGAAGCTCCTGGCGCACACCGGACACTTGTGGGGCGACTCCTCCATGTGGAGGATCTTGTGGACGGCTAGCGTGCGGCTCTGGCAGAAACCCTTGCCGCACTCGGCGCACTTGAACGGCTTCTCCTTGCTGTGGATGTACCTGAAGCCGAGACCAGAGAGAGGGGACATTAAAGCGAGGGAAAACCGTAGGGGGGGGGGGCTTTACTGCGTGTCCCAAAACGGACTCCGCGGCGGAGACACGCGAATCGCGCGCGGGGCGACGCGCGTTTTACGATCGCGCGAATCGCCCGGACGACGGCGGAGGAAGCGGGAACGAGGGTGAGAGAGGCAGAGAGAGGAACGGGCGAGCTGACGTAAAAGAGTGGCCGGGACGAGAATCCGCTCGGAGGTTCAAGTTGGGCGGTGATAAGGATCCGTTCCCCGGTCGTTAAATATCGTGTGCCGCGCATCGTTCCCTCTCCGCGCGCCTCGCCCCGTCCACGAAACCCGCGCGCCACCTTCCCTCTTCCTACGATATTCCGTCGCCGTCGCTCGTCTTTTTGTTCCCGCCACGATCGTCGTCACGCTGCTTCGGGAATGTCGTAGGCGAGCGTGTAAGTCGCGCTGGATGCGGGTAATCTAATCGCTCGAACGTGAGCGCGAGAATAGCGCGGAGGGATATCGGCCGAGGAATTCCGTGCGCCGCGGCTGGGACCGACCACCGAACGGATCGGGTCACCGCGGACGAGATCGGATCGACCGATCGGTGGGGAGTCGCGCGCGCAGAGTGTTCGGGGATATTAATACCGCGAGATATTCACGCCTCTGAGGTATGGGATGCGATTTATCGCGCGCGGATCCAGGCGCGAAGGTGTAGCGGGTGATGTCGATAGAGACGTGGTGACGAGTCGTGTCGTCTCTCTCCTGTTTTTATCCACGGAGAAAAAGAATTAGTTGGATCTACTGAAAATTACTTGCGGGGGGTCGCGTGTAATTATCTATTTATATCGATTTGATCTTTTCTTCATATTGATTGAATATTTCTCTCTTACAATCATGTGGAACAGTATGTGAGATTGCAAGGAAGACATATTCAATTGATATGAAAGCAGGTAAGTTGATAATTACTCGCGACCCCGCAAGTAATTTTTAGTAGATCCAACTAATTCCCATTTGCTGTGTCTATCGTGTGATGCGAATAACGAGAAGTACACAGAAAAAAAGAATTAGTTGGATTTACTGAAAATTACTTGCGGGGTCGCGTGTAATTATCTATTTACATATTGATTTGATCTTTTTTCATATCAACTTAATATTTCCTTCTTACAATCATGTGGAATAGTATGTGAGATTGCAAGGAAGACATATTCAATTGATATGAAAAAAGATCAAATTCAGACAAATTGATAATTAGTAATTACTCGCGACCTCGCAAGTAATTTTTAATAGAGCCAACTAATTCTCTTTCTCTGTGTTCTATCGCGTGATGCGAATAACGATGAGTACACGAAGAAAAAGAATTTGTTGGATCTACTCAAAATAACTTGCGGGGTCGCGAGTATAATTATCTATTTATATCAATGAAATCTTTTAATACATCAATTTGATATTTCTTCCTTGCAATCATATGGAATACTATATGATTACAAGTGAGAAATATTTATCAGTATAAAGGAAGACTTTTTACTAAACGCGGTGATGAATCTTTTATAGCGTCGTTTTTACGAGTAGAGTAAATACCCCTCGATAGCTTTCGCGACGTACATCTTGTTTTCTATTTCCGCGCCGAGGGCAAAATTGTCATGATAATGTAAACAGTGAAAGTAATCGCTCTTCTCTTTCCATACATGCACCGTACAAGGTTAAACTTACTCGACAGGAAAGAAACTTAAATCATTATCCTATCTCATTATCTATGAACTTTTGGCTGTGATGTTCGTATAATACTTTTTTGAAGATTACTTTTTTATCTGTAATAAAGTCTTACATCGATACAGGCCAAAAGTTCACAGATAATGAGATAATAGTGATCGAAGCTTCTTTCCTGGCGAGTAAGTTTCGTCTCACACGGTACAGAGAATTGCGAGCGATCTCTACGTCTCCTCCCGCGTCGTACCTGTGATCTCTTAGGTGATCCTGCCTGCGGAAGGCCTTGCCGCAAATGTCGCAAGAGTACGGCCTCTCGTCCGTGTGGGTCCTCTCGTGGATGAGCAAGTTATAGCTCTTGGTGAACTGGCGATTGCAGAACTTGCAGATGAACTGTTTCTTCGGCCTGGACGCCCGGCACGGCCTCGACGTTTCCGTCGACGTGGAGGTCGCCTGCAAGGACGTCTGCAGCATCTGCTGCTGCTGCTGCTGCTGTGGAGGAAGAGGTGGCGCGGGAGCGGAAGGAGCGGCGGCGGGAGACGAAGCCGTGGACAACGACGGCGTCTGGTTGCCTTCCGCTATCCGTTGAAAGAGAACGTCGTGGCTGCTGGTCAACGAGGCCGACGACGAGGAATTGGTCGAAGCCGCCGCGGCGATCGCGGCCGAGTTCTCCCTCAGGATGGCGTCCTCCTCCTCCAGCAGCGCCAGATCCTCCTCGGGATCGTGCACGAAGTCGAGGTGCGACGCGTCGTCCTCGTCGAGGCTCGAAGGTAACACTGCCGCCGCGGCCAACTGATCCACCGCGCTCTTCGTCGTCGCCGAGAGATTCGAATCGGGCAAACTCGAGGCACACCTCAGCGCCGCGTTCACGACGGGATTCGGTGCGTTCGTCGAGGACGCGGACGAGGAGGAGGAGGAGGCGGAGGACGAGACGTTCGCGGTGGCACTGCTGCTCACGTGAAGACGATGGAGCGTCAGGTACGTCTCCAGCGCCTGAAGATTCAGGGCCGCGGCCGCGGCGTGTCCGGGCGGCAGGAGGGCCGCCCGCTGGAGGGCCGCCAGGAGTGCGCCCTGGAGACCGAGGGCGACGCTCTGCAGCGTCAGGTTGGGCAGACCGCCGGGCCCGTTCGGATCGAGCCCGGTCATCTCCATCGACGCGTCCACCTCCTGCAGCTCCGTCGCCGATGCCGCTTCCTGCTGCTCCTGCTGCTGCATCTCTCTCGGCCTGCAGCCTCGCGCCGAGCCCCGGTTGCTGCACCCCGCCGTGTATTCGTGCACGTGTCCCCCGCTGCTGGTGTTTCCGCGCGAATCCTCGGCGCGTGCTCGGCGATCACATGTGCGGCTCGAACGTCGCGTTATCGCGGTTATCTCGCGCGCTCTCTCTATCTTCCTCTCTCTCTCTCTCTTTCTCTCTCTTTTTCTCTCTCCCTCCCTCTCCCTCTCTCAATCGCAAAAGGGGCCCGCACCGTCGACAGGGGACATCTTCCCGCCGGCTCGAGGAATACAAACAAACGCGAGATGCTCACAGTGCGAAGGCGCCTTGACGACTGACCGGGCGTCCCGCTGCTGGGCGCTGCTGGTGGAGCCACCTGGCGGCAGGTATCTCAGCTCTCGAACTGCAGGCCGACGCGCGTCGCGCGGGGCCCGGCGCGCCGTACGGGTCGCGGCCGACAGCTGGTCCCGGGCCCCGCGTTTCACGGGGTTTCACGGCGTTTCATACGGCGTTTCATAGTCTTTCACGACGTTTCACGGCCTGGCAACACGCGCGCCGCGTGCTGCATCGGCGCGCACCTAAGCGCGCGCTATCACGCGAGCTCCCACCCACGAACCGCTGCGCCGCTGACGAACCGTTTCTTCCGCGCGACGGATTTATCGCCGGTGCGCGCTGGAAACCTTCCGTGCCGGGCGATCGACGACTCCGTCTCGTGGGTGGATAATGGGCGATCGTGTTGGAAGCTCGAGCCGGGGAAACTTTGGGACGCTTTATGGGAGCGGACTGGAAGCCGATCGAAGGTTTAACTCCACTTCTAACACGGAACCGATATTTCAGGCGTTCGGAAGAATTAGTCGAAGCTCGATTATCTCGAGCTCCTCGATATGATGCATCTTTACAGAATTTATCAGTTATCTTTGCCGAAATTCCTCCGAATTCCATTGCATTTATGTCGATCACGGAACCGTCCGATTAAAAAATCCGAAGCTCATTGTCTCCACACTGAAAAAAAATAATTAGATACAAATGACAAAACATATACAGTTTGACGCGCTTAGTTATTCTAACCAAAATAACGATCAGTTGTACCATATACGTAGTTATTCCAATCAAACGTTTATTTATTCTAACCAAAAGTAGTCAATCTAACCAAACAGATGGAGGATCCATACTTCATCAAACGGTCTGGTCGTCCTCTCCAGGACTTTAGTCGAATCGCCCGAGTTATTTTTCTCAGCGCGTCGATGCCTATTCCGCTATTCTCGTCCTCTCCTCTCTCCCTCTCTCTCTCTCTCTCTCTGCCGCAGAAAACACGGGCTCGAGAGTACTCTCGCCGCCGTTCTACAATATCGAGCGCGCGGCCCGTAGGTACCTCGTTCCGTTTCGTTTCAACTCGCGGGACTCGGCAAAGCCGCAACAATTTACGACGGCAATTAATGCGCGAGAGTAAACCGTGTATAGCGCCTATAGTTAGCCCGGCAGTTCGAGCGAGAGGTGCAGCGCGCGGGGGAGGCGCGGGGGGAGGCGAAAGAGGTGGAAGAAGAGGAGGAGGACGAGCCGGGGAGAAAGAGAGAAGAGGCGAACCCCGAGCACGGGCAGACTAAATAATATTATAGTTGGTGTTCTCACGGTCCCGGGACGCCCGCGGGCCAACTTGCACCCCTCCCGCAACTCGCCCACGCCGGGCCGCCGCGCCGCGACCAGCCGCGAGTGCGACGAGCGTCGACCGCGGGGCCCCGGCGAGAGAGACGGCGGAGAAGGGGTCAGGGGTCAGCTCGCGCTCGCTGACCGTCACCGGGGACGCGGTTTCTTCTCGGCGCTCTCCTCTCTCCCGCCTTCCCCTGCCCCTCTTGGTTGCGCCCGCGCGCGCGCGCGCGCGCACGCGCTTAATCACCCACCGACGACTGCAACCAACGTCGCGACCGCGCCGAAGAACCGAGCAACGCGACTCGACCCCGAGACCGAGCGGCCGGAATCGGCCGCGCGATTGCGCGCCGACCGGTGCGGCTCCATTATATGGGCGCGCGGGGCACACGTCGCGGACACCCATTTAGAAAATCCGTCTCGCCCGTGTAAGGATGGGTTTACATATACCACTATGGGGCGATAGAGAACGTACACTGAGAAAAAAATGTACTTGATCGAGAAATAAACGTGCCTTTGGATAGTCCCAATAAGAGCGTAGTTATTCGATTTAAATGAATATCGGTTGGGCGCAAATATTAATATTATTGAATTAATTAGATGTTATTTAAATCAAATCGATATTCATTTAAATCGAATAAATACGCTCTTGGGACTATCCAAAGGCACGTTTATTTCGATCAAGTAAGTACATTTTTTTCTCAGTGTATGTGCGTACAGTGAGATAAATGACTCGGTCAATCAGACTAAAATCCTGGAGACGGTGATCAAATCATTTGGTGATATATCGATTCTCCATCTGGTTTGGTTAAGCTGACCACTTTTTGGTTATAATGGAATAACTAAATGTTTGATTCGACTTACCAGTATTTTAGTTCGAACGACTAAATTCGTTTAATTCTGTGCGTTTTGTTATTTTAACCTTATCATTTTTCTAAATGTACCGACAATTTGACTGACAACTTTTTGGTTAGAATAACTAAACATTTGGTTGGAATAACTTGATATTGAATTCAACTCTGATCAGTATTTTGGTTAGTTCAACTAAACGCGTCAAACTGAACACGTTTTGTCATTTTAACCTGATTATTTTTCTCAGTTTATACTGAGATAAATAATTTAATCAATCTAACCGAAATCCAAGAAACGATGACCAAACCGTTCGGTGAAATATGAATCCTCCGTCTGTTTGGTCCAACTGTCCATTTTTTGGTTAGAATAACTAAATATTTGGTTGGAATAACTAAACATTTGTTTAGAATAATTAAACGCGTTTAACTAAATGCGTTTCGTCCTTTTAATTTAATTAGGGTAGACCGAGGCAAATCGAATCATAGATCCATATTTCTCAGATCTTGGTGAAAATGAGCATTTCGATCATCAATATTACTTCGTTCGAGAGGGATAAAGTAATATGAACGATCGAAATGCTCATTTTCATCACGATCTGAGAAATACGGATCTATAATTCGATTCGCCTCGGTCCGTCCTATTTTTTTTTTACTATATTGAAGCGGTGAATATGTAAGATTCTACTTTCGGGGGATGGGACGCAAAATTAAAAGGTACAATTTTTTTTGCTCAATGATTTATTCGACTCGAAACATCGTACATGGATGCTGCGTTATGAAAATTGTCCAGGAAGAAATCCCTTCGCCCGCTGCATCCGTATCGCTTCCCCATCCGCTGCACGCATTCGTCCGACCGCGAGATAGCGTCGGATCGTTGACCGGGTCGACCACGCGCGCGCGGCACCGTCGATTACGGATTACCGATCGCTGCCGATCGGCCGTGTATAATCGTTCGGACGACTATGAAATATCAGTGGTCGCGGTGCGCCGCCGGGGGACTCCCCCGGCTTTTAAATCCCCTTAATGCCTCGCCGTGCGCGCGCCGCTCGTGCTGCTCTTGTTTTCGATAGCGCAGGGGGAGGCCGCGACTTCCCGCCGCGTAGATAATTAGATCGCTACTAACCTCCATTTTGACGCATCTTCACCTCCGCGCGGCGCGTAGCACGATGTGCCGAGCGCATTATACGCGGGGTTTCTCGTGCTCGCGGTGCGCGCATAACGCGCGGTTACAAGATGTATGGCATGTGAACGCGCTCGGCGAGGGGGGAGGAGGGAACGTGGCCCGAATAAGAGGGGCCCCCTCCTGCGATCGCGAGATTGATTCGTCCAATTACGCTAAACAATCTCTAGGGTAATTCAATCGTCGGCCCGCCGCCGGATCGCGCGAGGAGGCGCGTATCGACGATTTCGACGCCTTCTGACGCGCGGGTGGAGGCTACGCGAAATTTTGTATCGTTCTCCCACGGAAAGAGTGATCGGTGAATTTTACTGTATTTGTGCTAAAAGAGGTATGCGTGAAGATTTTCGGATGTTCCCAGTGTGCTGGAGAACAATTTTTCCTCAAAAACTGGTACATTTTTATGAAAACTGTCACGGTTTAATGCTTCGAAGAAAAAAATTACTGTACCGCATTGTAAAAACATCCGAAAACCCTCACGCGTACCTCTTTTATTGCAAATACAGTGACATTTACCGGTACCAGCCTTTCCGTATCCTTGTTTTTCTTCGGCATCCCTCGGCGACGATAAAAGAGGTATGCATAAGGATTTTCGGATGGTCCTACTGTGCTGGAGAACAATTTTTCCTCGAAAACTACTAAATCGTAATGTAAACTATCGAGATTTAATCTTTGGGGGAAAACAATTACTCTACCGCGTTGTAAAAGCAGTCGAAGACCCTCACGTGTATCACTTTTATCGCAAATACAGTAACATTTACTGGTATTCTCGGTATTCTCGTTTTACCCCGGCATCCCTTGATGACAATAAAAGAGGTACACATAAGAGTTTTCGGAAGCTCCTACTGTGCTGGAGAACAATCTTTCCTTACAAACTGGTAAATTGCAATGCAAACCATCACGATTTAACCCTTTCAGGGCAAACTTTTTGAAAACTAAACTTAAGATTTGATTTTGTTACGTTCCAAATTTTGAAAATTGGTTTTATGGTGATACCACGAAGCGCGAATGCGGGTTAACGTTTCGAAGAGAAAAATTACCCTATCGCACTCACGTGTACCTCTTTTATCGCAAACACAGTAACATTTACCGGTATCAATCTCTCCGTGCCCTGTCGTCTTTCCTCGGCATCGGGAAATAAATATATCCGCTCAGCACACACGCGGCAACGTACGGTGGACCCGCCTCGCGCGCCGCGCGGTTCACGCGCACGCGTCGAAAAGCCGATGACAAATTGTCCCGCGGATAATCCCATTACGCGAACGTGGCACGGGCACGGAATACCGAGACGCTAATCGGGCGGCGAGGGACGAGCTTCGAAGGTGGGGTGGAAGAGGAGCTGCACGGGTTGCGTGCGGCGGCGACGGTGCGCCGGAGAGTGCGAGGAATAAAACACCGCGCGAGAGAGGGTGCTTTTTCGCCCCCTGCGGATCCTCGTATCGCCCTCCCATCAGATCCGACAATTTGTTTCAACGGTGATGCATGGTATTCCGTTCGATTTATAACTCCCGGGGCCAGAGCGCGGGCGCGCGAGCGGCACTCACGACCCTCGGGAAACCGATCGTCGGGACGATGGAAATTATTATAAATTACTCGAAACGAGGCGATCATCGTACGTGTTAGCTTGGTTCGAGTCTCGGCTAACGACGCGAAAAATTCAGAACTTGCTTTCTAACTCCTCGAATTGGGTCAGGGTCTTCAATTACAACCTCTCCGCGACCTGTCGGATGTGTATCGTGGAAGAGTGTTTGCGTACTGCTGTGGAACGCGCGAGATCTGTTCACCACATGATAATGTCAATACGAGAGACTCGGTGCTGTATTTGGAAAGTGCTCCGCTTTATTTTTAAGGCATCCCGCACTTTCCTGTACCCGCTCCGCTATCTTGCTTGTTATATAACGAGGAAACAGACGCACGCTTGTTTACGAATGCATCTCTCCTCCCAATAATACCTTCAAAGTTACATACAACGTTTGCTGCATATCGTACTGAGAGAAACGATCACGTTAAAATGAGAAAAGGAATCTGGTTGAACGTGTTTAATTATTCTAAACAAAATACTGCTCTGTTGAACTAAATATCAAGTTATTCTAAGCATTTGTTTAATTACTCCAACCAAACGTTTAGTTGTTCTAACCAAAAAGTGGTCAATCAGAACAAGCAGATGAAGGATCCATATTTCCTCAAAGGGTCTGATCATTGTCTCCGGAATTTTGGTTAAATTGACCAAATTATTTATCTCAGGGTACACTGAGAAAAATGATTAGGTTAAAGTAACAAAAAGCGTCCAGTTAACCGTGTGTAATTATTCTAAACTAAATACTGGTCAGTTGAACCAAATACTCAGTTATCGGTGGCAAATCGTGGTCAGCCTATAACCAACCATATGGAAAACGTCCACATTTCACCAAACGATTCGCCCATCGTCTCCAGGATTTCGGTTAAAAGTGACAGAGTTATTCTTCTCGATACGCGTCTCCTCCTCCCGTGTTTACGTTCCCGCCCGCAAAAGGCACAGCATCGGAACAGCGAGTCGAGGCGAAAATGACACGGCACCGATAAACGCAGCGCGCCGCGCGCTCTTCCCATTCCGACGGCAAGATTCGAGGCGGACGCACGGGGGCTTTTTTTTCTCAGGAATCCACCGTAATATATGAGCTCCCCTTTCGACCGACACCACCCCCACTGTTTCTCAGGCGGCTAGATAAACTGCCGCGTGTCTTACACCCGGTACATCTCGGCCGAGAGGGACAGAGCGGGAGGGAGAGACGAGGGAGGCCACAGCTCCGCGCCCCGTGAAATAAATGTGATACTTTCAGCACTGCCGCCTCGTTTCGGTTAGCCGTCTCGCGTCGCTCGTGCATAAATAATGCATGACCCTACGGGTGGACGATGACGGTCCCACGTACGCCCGCGTGTGTACGCGCGGCGACCGCGGCTCTCGCCTCCTTTCGGGGGTTGGAATGACGTCCCTCTTCGCGAGCCGCTCCTCCACCCCGCCGCGACTCTACGCGACGGGACGATACGGCGCGCATCGCGCCCGCGGCGGGTCGAGCGTGATTCCATTAGTCAAGACCTCACCACCCATTTGAAGGGGCTGAGGCTCTGTTTATTCGCGGTTAAAAGCTTCCAGCAGATTTGTGAATTAGATTTACAAAATTTATTGTGAAATTCGAGATAACAGGGAATTTACGATGCGTATTGTGACCTTACGATATCTTATCGCGATTCTACAATGCTCATCGTGATTTTCCTATAGATTCCTCGTGGAATTTGTGTTTTTGCATGAAATTGTTAGCGATTGTTACGACACCTTTGCGTTTGTCAGATGCTTCCGGCGCAATTTGTGAATTTAAAGCAGACATTTTTAAAAGTACAGTTCGACCGGATCATGCGTCGCGATCGCCTGCACTGAGAAAAAAATTTACTTGATCGAACTAAACGTGCCTATGAATATCGGTTGGACGCAAATATTAGATTATTGAATTAATTCGATGTTATTTGAATCAAATCGATATTCATTTAAATCGAATAAATACGCTCTTGGGACTATCCAAAGGCACGTTTATTTCGATCAAGTACATTTTTGTCTCAGTGTGGAAGATCGATCTTCCGGCGCTCGAATGATTCCGCGCTTTGAACGGTGATAGTTAACGAATAACAAAGCGTTCGAGCGACGGAAAAATTAGTCGTCGATTATTCTCCCAGAATCGACGGCACCGTCGGCTTCGTATATCCGGAACAGTCCATTCGACGCTCATCGATAGATTCTCTCTCCGCGGCGACACATCTCTCTCTCTCTCTCTGCCCGACGCTCGCGTACGGCACGAAAAAAACACGTTTATTAGTTTTCGTAAAAATGTCGAGATCTTCCGTCCCGAGATTCATCGTACCGCGCGGTAATAATTACGCCTCCCGCGCGGCCCCGCGGAATCTCGCAACCCGCTCTCCCGATAATAAAGTTTCGCAATTAGCCGCGGGCCGCGACGGAGAAGCTTCCGAACGAAATTCCAGAAGACCGCGCTCCGCCATTCCCCGGAATAGAGACGACTCCTCGCCCGAGACTCCGGAGCGGAGAGAGAGAGAGAGAGAGAGAGCCGTCGCCCTGCGGAGGGACGTCCGTGATACCTGCGATCACCCGTGGTACACGGGCGGCGAACGACGCGTGGTACGAACCCGTCTTAAGGAGCGCACGGGGGTACCCCCGAAACCCCTGGCAGGGGGTCCCACCGGCTTCTCCTTCCTCTTTTTTAAGTAAGGATGCCTGTCACCGATAGTGATTTGTCGAGTGTATTTGCATTTTAGATTTAGGCTGCCGCGCCTGGCGGCGTCTCTCTCCCTCTCGCCCGCTCCTTCAATTTCTGGTTTCTGGGGAGGCCCGCCGATGCCGCCGGAGGCCGGCAGGGGCGGGAGCCGGGGCGGGGGCGGCGCGGGTTCAGGAATGACATTAGTCATATACCTACCATCCCCGAGCCGGCTCGGGGACTTGTTTATGCACGTTTAAAGAATGATTAGGCGGCGGCGTCGCGACGGGGGGCGTCTTTCCTCTCCCCCACCCCCCTGCTCGTCCGCGCGTCCTCCCGGTATATCACCGCGCCGCGCGGTCCCTCGCTCGCCCTCTCTCTCTCTCTCTCTCTCACTCTCTCTCTCGCGCGCGCGCTGCAATCAGAGTTCCTCGGCTCCGCGCCGCCGCGCGCTCGATGACTCCGTCGCCCCCGGGAGGCTCCAGTTAGCAGCGCCTTTTACTTCGTAACGCTGTTATTATTATTAATTTTAGGCTTTTTGCGGGCGCCGGTAGTTACTCGCCAGTTTACTGCTGTGAGAAAGCTCCGCGGCAGTCGCGCCCGGGCTGCTGCGCTCTCCTCTCCCGCCGCCCCTGCAGTGCCGTGTGGTATAGGTACCGTGCACCGGAGCGGCGAAATCGCGGCGCTGGAATTTCGACGGTTTCGACGGTTAACGCGGGGGCCTGAGTCGGCGGGAGCGATGCCCTTGCGGCCGCTGCGGTTCGCAGCGACGTACAGGTAGAGAGAGAGTGAGATGGGTGACTTGCGCTGAGAAGGATAATTATTGTTCGATGCGAGTAACCGTCGACGTGAATAGCGCCGAGAAAACATATTTAGTTAAGTCTGACATATCGTCATTGAATCCGATGTGTTGTTCGAATTAAGTGTAGATTAGCTCGATTCAATGAATATACACTTGTCTTAAATAAATATGTTCTTGGTATGGACGGTTACTTGGAGCGGCAAATTATTTTTCCGAGTGTGGTTGAAATGACAAAACGAATATGATTGAATGAGTTTAGTTATTCTAACTGAAGCACCAGAAAGTTGAACGAAATATTTAGTTATTCCAATTACATGTCTAGTTATTTCAATGAAAAATGATCAGTTTAACCAAACGGCTGGAAGATTCATATATCATCAAGCGGTTTGGTTTTGATCTCCAAGATTTTGGTCAAATTAGCCGGGTTACTTTTCTCAGCGTGTACACTGAGAGAAATACGAAATTGCTGGTGCCGAACGAATTTTTTCTTTAATCAAAGACACGATTTAATTCCAGGATCAAGCTGTGATTTTCTTCTTCAAGAAAATATTTAATCGGCTTGAACGATTGTTTTTTTTTCACGCAGGAAGAATTTCTCGTCCCAATGAAAATCTTCTTCGACCGAGAATCCGTATTCTTACAAATTTTCAAAATCATACACATTCTTGATTCAAGAAATATCTGATACCAGCAATGATCCCTTTCAGTGATCATACCTTCCCACTTTCCCTCGATATAACCCACAGACATATTTATCTCACGATGTTTACCGTGAAATGTTGAAATTGCTCTTAAAAATCGCAGGGGGGGTTGGAAATTCTCCAAACCCCGATAATGGTGGAACGAGAGGCGACGGAACCTCGAAGAGCCGAGCGCGAAGCACGAGGAGGGATGAGGGTCCGTCGGTTCCCCTCCTCCCCGTCGGCGTCCGATAATCAGATGCCGGACTTCGTGATCCTCCGGGCCGCGCCGGGTATCCGCGCGAAGGGGGTGTGCAGGAGAGGGCGAGATCGTAGGCGGACCCGTGGAAGAAGAGGAGTTCGATTCGTCGTGCATTCCGACGGCGGATCCGTTGAATGACAGATCGATAATTGATCATTATTATTGTATGACTGAGGCCCATTGTTAAGGGGGGCGCTCCCCCCGCCCCGGTCGTCGCCCTTCACCCCCCACAACTCCCCCCCGCGCGGCCCCACGGAAACTTACCGGGCCGCGCCCTGTCGCGGGAGTACACCGGGGGTCAGGGGTCAGCCAAGCAACGTGGACACCCGCTGCGAGTGTCGCACGGCATTCCCATCCCAAACGGAGTTCACGTCCGACCGATCCGTCCTCCCGCGCGCGCGCGTTGCTTTTCCCGTTCTTCCTGTCCTCTTGAGCACGTGTAGATATCCGCCGCGTTCGTCCCTTCATGTACAAAGTACGCGGTATCGTTGATCTCGAATCGAAATCCGCTGCGTGACGTACACTGAAAAAAAAATGCAGTAGATTTAATTAAATCGGCGGTTACGGGTGAGGGGGGGAATACAGATCTAATTACTTCGACTACACTGAGAAAGAAAAAGATAAAAGATTATTCTGTTAGAAGGATAATTTGAGTACGAAAGGTCAAATAGATCAAAAATTATCCTAAAGAAGGTTAAATTTTAAATCCTGGAAGGATACTTCTTGATCTAGTTTACCTTTCGTACTCAGATTATCCTTCTAATAGAATAATTTATGATCTTTTTTTTTCTCAGTATACGTATAATAATTGACTCGAACGGATTACAGTTTATTTCCTTCGTATAGCCGTTAATCGCTATAACCAAATTTATTATTCGAAGCAAATAATTCTGCATTCTCTTCCATCCGTAAACGCCAATTGAATTGAATGTGTCTACCGTTTTTTCTCTCGGAGTCGTTTTTCACGTGACACGCTACTCATCATTCTCTGCACGGAGAGAAAGAATTAATTGGAGCTGCTAAAAATTACTTGCGGGATCGCGAGTATAATAATTATTTATTTACGTCAATTTGATCTTTGTTCGTATTAATTAGATATTTCTCTCTCTTAATAACTAAACACATTTAATTAGATGCGTTTTGTCACTTTAACTTAGGTAATTATTTGTCTCAGTGAAGTAATGAAATCTGCGTTCCCCACCTAAACCGCCAATTTAGTCAAATCTACTACATTTTTTCTCACTGTACATCCGTTCCCTTCTATTTAATACGCGATCCCCTCCAAAAAGTTTCACTCGAAACATATATATCCCCCCTTTGAACTTGACCCGATTCACCCGCCGTTGCCCTAATAACCGTACCGAGTATCTGGTTCGGCTTCACTCTCGCGGCGGAACGATAAAAACTCGGGTAATAATTTTCTGGCGCGTCAGAGCGCGCGCAGGGACCGTCGGAACGCCGCGAAGACTGAAACCGGTTAGCCGATCTCGGATGATCGATGCGATTCGAAAGATCTTCCCTCGCAATTTACCGCGGTCCGAGTGCCCCGCGCGCGAGCGATCCCCGCGGTTTCCCCGCGCGAGTGATCGGTCGTGATCGGCGCGGGCAAGACGACCCGCGTCGCGGAGAGGCGCTCGCGCGCCGCTATATCTCCGCCGGCCGGTAATTTCGTGGCGCGACGGTTCCCGGAATGCTCGGTCCATGTTGAGCGGACTTTACCTCGATCCAGCCGCGACCCTGCGCCTCCTCTCGGAACATCGAAACGGACGACGTATTGCTCTGTCACCCACGGCTCGCCGATCTATTAGTTATGAATATGTTGCCCACGGCGATACATGCTCGGCGTTCCCCCGAAAATATGTATGCCACGACGCGCGCGGCGAAGCTACAGTCATTCCGAAATGTCACGTAAAGTATGGTCACCTGTAGCGGCGATCGGTAAAGCAGTCTACGACGAAAATAGCGGGACACGCACACCGCGTGCCCGTCGATTCCTTTCACCCGTGACGCCGGGAGACATTTTTCGGCGAATTCTCCCGCTCGGAACGTCTTCCTCCGTTCGTAGCTTCCGAAGGAATTCGTTTCGCGTTGCTTCGGGCTGTTTTCCGAGCTCGTTGGTACACGGTTGAAAAGCGGTGTTCATTTTTAACACTATCTCACCGGTGTGGACCTATATAGACCAAATCAGGTGTCATTCAGTCTTGTACCATTGTTATCTAACACCAAAAGTGGTCTGTAGAGGCTCACACCGCAGTATTTCGTACGGTGTATTTTCCGGACGTCCGGCATCGAAGAAGGGACAAGATCGGGATCTATATAGGGAGAGACTCGAGGGATCTCCAGGTGAGATCGAATCACGCGACAGATGAGTCACTCGCTCTGCAGACGTCGGGAGTCATTGATTTGAACTATTTTCCGAACTCATCGGTACCCTTCGGACGCCCGGTACCGAGGAAAGAACGAGGTCGTGGTCCAAAAATACTCTAGTCGGAGTCTCCGAGTAAATCGGGGATTCCCTGCGGTGAGATTAAATCGCGCAGAAGACGAGTCACTCGCTTCACGCGGTCGTCGTGGGTCGCTGATACGAAACGACCGTACTTTAACCGGTAGTCAGGTCGATCGTAAAGTATCACGCCTTCCATTCCACCGTTCGGAAATTGCAAAAAGGACGCACCCCGTGGGATCCAGCCGCGGCAGTTGCCCTGAGCCGACGAACTCATCGCAGAGGTGCCCTCCGCGCGGGTGATCTCTCGCGTCGATCGGAACGGCGAGGAAGGGGGCGCGCGAGGGGAATCGGAAGGGGATACGTCGGTGGAAAAAATTTATTTTCGACCGGGGCGCTACAACGCGCAGCGTTTATCGAAAGCGTATAGAGATCGTGGCGCGGTGCTGATGATGACGATGGCGGCGATGCAACGACGGCGATGGTAGTGGTGGTGGTGGTACCTACTGGTGGTGGTGGTGATGGTGGTGGCAGCGCGGCGGCGTCAGAGGATCTCTCCGAAGAAGAAGAGGAGCGGTGGGCGCGGGTCGCCATTAAGCGGACCCCCTGCCGCGTGGCCCGCGGCAACCCTTCACAAAAAACTGTAATTGGAAATACTTTTCCTCCTTTTTTCCTAAAATAATTTATGAATCTCCACCGGTCCGCGCGGGGCCGCTTCTCCTACGCTGCGCTCTCGCCATAGGGAAAAGCAAGGATGAGGCGCGCCGCGCCGTATAGGTGCAGCGCGGCTGTTCCACCGCGCCGCGACGACGAATATGAAGAAGGAGAGGATGATGATGATGAGGAGGAGGAGGAGGAGGAGGAAGAAGGAGCTGCTCGTCCTCGCGCGCCACTGCCGGGCGCTTCGGGTCGCCCGAAAACCGGCCGAGGAACCGATCGAAGCGGATCGTTTAAGCACGACGCGAGGGAGAAACGCGCGCCGGGCCTTTAATCGCGCGCGGGCGAACGCTTCTTATATTTTCGTGACGCGACCCCCGCTGAGCCGAGGGTGGATAGGTGAACCCTCTCCGAGGGGCTCTCCTCGCCCCCCCCTTCTCTACGGGGAAGGCGGCCCGCGGAGACGCGCGCGGGCGGCAGCCCGGACGCCGTTATCAATTTGCGTGATTCTTGAGTTTTATAATGAAGACGCAATGAGTGGCTGCTCATCGGCACACCGTCCGACCGCATGCCCGATGCCGTCCGTCCCGGCGTCCACCGCGCGCGGTGCTACCATCGGAGGGCCAATCATCGGAGGGCTTGTAGTAATTATAACTCTGCCACCCAGGACGCCCCGAGCTGGCTCTCGGTAGATTGTGCCGATACCCGCCTATACGTATCAATTGACAGGCCCCCTCTCGTCCTCGTCCGATCGATAATCACCTCACGGTCGACTGCCGGTCCTACGAACTGGCTCTCCTCCTCCCGCCCCTGCCCCGCTTCGCTCCGCGGGGCTACCGCCACTTGGCAGCGGGCGATTGACGCTCCGCTTTTTGCGTGTCATGTAAATGATCGCGGAGGAGAGAGCACTACTGCGCGCGCGCCGCGTGATGTTGTGGGTACGTCGACGTCATCGCCGTGACTTCCGTACGGAGCAGCGCCAGAGCGCCTCCGGGAAAATCTCGCGGAGGAATCCGACGCGGGAGTCGCCGCGCGGAGATCTCACGCGATGATGAAGAGTGGGCGAGGGCGCGGAGAAAAAAATTAGTAAACTGAGAGAAATACAATAATTTGGTCGACGCAACCGAAATCTTGGAGACGATGATCAAACTGTTTGGTGAAATGTGGATTCTCCATCTGTTTGGTTGAACTGACCACTTTTTGGTTGGAATTAGTGAACGGCGTTTTGTCATTTTAACCTGATTATTTTTCTGAGTGTAAGTTTGACTAAGTCGACGGTCACGGGTAGGGGTGTTCTGATTTGTTGTATATTCTTGTAAATGCAGCTAAACTCTGTCTAAAATCAGTTACTCCATATGTAAACTGTATTCGACTCGGGTGTTAATTGAACATTTTCCTGGTAAATTTTTCCTTTTTCTGCTGTACACAGAGAAAAAGAATTAATTGGTTCTGATAAAAATTATTACTTGTGCGGGGTCGCGTGTAATTACTTATTTACATCGATTTGATCTTTTTCTCGTATTAATTAGATATTTCTTCCTTGCAATCACATACTATATTTCTTCCACGTGATCGTAAGAAAGAGATATCAGATTAATGTGTTAACAAAAATTTCACTGATATAAATAAATAATTACTCGCGACCGCGCAAATAATTTTCAAGTAAATCCAACCGATTCTTTTTCTCCGTGAATGTAAGTAGGTACATTTAACATCGCCTGTCACGCATATTGAACGCAAATTTTTTACAATCAGCAGCAACCGCTGTACCGTTTACATCAAATTGTTTTCCCCGCAGCGAAGGAAATATCGAGAACCGCGCTCGAAACTGCCGATCGGTGAATTTCGAAGCGACCTCACGGCACCGAGGAATGATCGAGGACACTCCGCGGCCATCGGGGTTGGCATCGGACTAAGAGAGATACGCGTCCGCGCGCGCTCGAATACGGGCCACCCGATATCGGTTTCTCGTCCGGCGACATGACAGGTCGGACGACCCCGGCCACGACCTCTATGCATCTAAATTGGGTGTACTCCCATGCCCGCCTCGCCTCCCATGATCGGCCGCACTTCGTGGGAAGCGATTCGTTCGACTTGTCACGTCGTGTAGTCATATTTCGCCAGTACCCCGTTGACGCGAGGAGAACGTCGAGTCGTTAGTGCGCGCGGCAGGATCGAGAGACCCCGGGTCGATGTCCCCCTGGGCTTCTCGGGCGACGGAGCGGTACCGGCGAGCGTTTTCGTCAATGACGCGTCGTTGCCAATGACGAGGAGGTGGAGGAAGAAGACGGAGAAGCAGGAGCGTTCCTCTCTCTCCTCATCTCTTTCTTTCTCTCTCTCTCTCTCTCTCGGCGCCTCGAGCTCACGAATCTCCGCGAACGCTATTAAGCCGTTGCCATTGTGCTACACTTCGCCGTCTATGTATACCTGTAACAGTCGTGTCCGGAGCGACAGAAGACCCTGAAGAAGAAGAAGAAGAAGAAGAAGCAGTACCGCGCCGAAAGGGAACATCCGGACAAAGGATATAAAACGCACCGCCGGTTAACGCGGGAACCTTTTCAAGATGTCACTTATTAATTCCCCCATTCTCTCGGGGGCGGAAAATGAATAGCGGGAGTTCCCCCGCCGGCCGCCCTAGGAATTTCTCGAGAGACACCGGGGGAAGGAAGGACTCGACCGACCGCAGGACTCGCGCTGCGGACGGCGCTCGATCGCGCGGGAGAGAAAGGTCAAATAATATCTCGGCTACCTGCGTCAGCGCCGCACGGTTTCGGACGTTCGTCGTCTCTTTCTCCCCGTCGCACAGCTCGGCACCGCGCGTCTCCGACGGCTCCTCTCCGGATACGAGACTCGCGCGCGCAGCCCTTGCCACCGTCGTCGTCGTCGTCGTCGTCTCGTCGAAGAGAGGAAGCGAGGGACGATTAATAATATTTTTTCCCCGGCTGCGTATGCCGCGGCGCACCGCTAGAGAAGACCACGAATTTCTGGGTCCTCCCGCGGGGATCGGTCGTCAAATTCGATACAGAATGTGGTCCGCGCTCTCGTCCCGGCGTATGGGGGATGCGTTGCCGGTGGAAGGCGCCCCCCCTGCTGATCCGCTCGAAAGATTCCGAACGGGGGCGGGGCACCTCGCGCGGGTGCGTGCTCCAGGACCGAGAGTGACCCTCCGCGCCGCGCGTCGCTTCGCCCCGAGTGATACGAAGGGAGAGAGCGTGCGGGCAACCACGGTTTTCTGACTTTCCGACTTTAACGATCGAATGAAAATGGGTAGCTCAAATCGTAGCTCGTTTACCGCGGGCCAACGAACGCTCCGAGGCCCGGACACGCGTTCAGGGGTTGATCGACGGGCGAGGGTGCAGGGCGGCTGCCCGTTGTGAATCGCTCTGTTCGTAGCGTGCGCGACGAAGGGAAAGAGAAAAAGACGCGCGGGAGGGACCGTGAAAGGAGGTGGAGAGAGCGGACTACGCGGCGTAGGTGAGTAATATGGGTTTCGTGGTCCTTCCTCCGAGAGAGCCTTGGTCAAGGGAGACGAGGGTGTCGCGATTCCCCGCTGTGCGTTGATGGCCCCATCTAGGCTAGGGACCGAATCCGGTAATTAGCTTTTTCGTTTGGTGCCAATTACGTTCCTGATTTACATAACGGCCCCCGTTAGGTAGGTCAGGCTAATGGATCCCCTGCGCGGTTGACGGATGCCGGGGCTGTCAATTTTAAAAAACTGCCCGAAGCCACCGAGGATGCCCCGCTGCGTAAAATTGTCTTTTGCCTCCGCGGCGCGCTCTCCGACCGCAGCGCGCGAGAGGGACCGTGTAATTATTCGGCGGGCGATAATTTATCCGCGGTCTAGACCGTGGAATCGACGATGGGGCGCGGTACGTCGGCTCCGCGGTCATAAATCGGCGAACTACCGAAATTACTCGGCGAGAGCGCGCGCGCGTGCGATTGCACGTGTAGGATCTCGCGTGCCCGCGATGCGTTTTGAGGCGGCAGCAGCCGTTTGGTTGATCTTCCGGCGATTTTACGCGTTCGAGGCGATAATCCACTGAGAAAAACAATTTGGTTGAAATGACAAAACGCACTTAAACGCGTTTAGTTGTTCTGATCAAATATTTGGTTATTCTAATTGAAAAGAGGTCAGTTTAGCCGAACGGATGGAGGATCTATTAGATTTCACCAAACGGTTCGATCATCGTTTCCAGAATTTCGATCAAATTTGCCAAATTTAAAAATAATTAGATAAGTAATGAGAAAATTTATTAGATAAAATAACAAAACCAGATTCAAATATCTAGTTATTCTAATCGTATGTTTAGTTATTCCAACCAAACATTTAGTTATTCTAATCGAAAAGTGGTCAATTTTATCAAACAGATGTACTGTAAGCAAATTTGTATTTTGAATACTTAACTTTTATATAAAGCTTTCTTCCAATACGTGATCATGAAAATTAATATACCCCGTAATTATGAAAATTAACATATTTCCCTATGAAATTGCCGTTATAAATTTCATTACGGAGCACATCAACTTTCATAATCGATAGATTAAAGCTTCATATATAGGATTGTTCAATTGTATTGAATTTAATACAATTTTTTTACAGCGTGGAGAGGATCCATATTTAACCAAACTATTTGGTCATTGTCTCCACAATGAGAAAAATAATTTGGTCAGTGTGTCTCCATCTATTTGGTTATAGACTGCCAACTTTTTGTTTAAAATAACTAAATAATTGGTTGAAATAATTAAACATTTAATTAGAATAACTATATATTTGATTCAACTGACCAGTATTTCGTTTAGAATAATTCGACGTGTCGAACAAGATGCGTTTTATCATTTAACCCTAATTATTTTTCTCGCTGCAAGATTTCACTTAAATCGACCGAATTATCTCCCCCGGTGCACGCGATGACAGCCCGATATACGCCGAGTTGGCACACATATCGGGCGAAGAAGTTAATTATCCGTGTATTCCACGCGGAGCGCGGTCTAGGCTAGATGAGGCCATCAACGCACAGCGGGGCATCGCGACACCCTCTTCTCCGGCGTGCCCCGTGAAAGAACCAACGCGGGCACCATATTACTCATCTACATTTCACTCCCGGACTCGGTTTATACCCCGCCGTCGAGCGGGTCCCGATTTCCTTCGCGTGGGTATACACCACGCCACGTTCTTTCCGCCGTCCCAATTCTTATGCGGTCACGCGTTTTATGGTACCGACATAAAATTCAGATTCCATCGCGAGATAGAAAGAGCCGCGGGGTGGGCGTTAATTATTATCGGCGCGACGCGCCGCGCGCGGTTCCTCGCGGAGAGGGACTCGTATTTTCGCCGGCGAAATGATCGAGCGACGGGTATAGGTACGCGTTTGTCGTAACCCCGTCGCTCGCGGCGGCTCGACGATCCCGCGCATAAAATCCGATTCGGAAATCGAAGCCCTTTCGATCGACGCGCGCGCTCGTACGTACCTATGCCTGTCCCCTTCCCTCGACAGAGGAGCGAGGAGACGAAGAGTCGAAGAAGGGGAGCGAGCGAGCGGGAGAAGGTGGACGGGGAGGTTCGCGTCTGTTGTACCGCGGAGGTCATCGGGCTTCAAAGAGACAATTAATGTGCCGCGGACACAATGGCGGACCAATGGTCCATTGTCAGGGGGTACAAGCGCGAGTGTCCCTGCAGTGTCTCTCTATAGCGCCGTGCATAAAGCGTATAGAAGGCCGGAGACGGCCCATATCCCATATCTATTGGTAGGCGACCATTGGATGCCCCGTGGAACCCATGGGGGGCGGAGTGGAATGCATATCGTTAACTTTGGGGCCCCATCACGCCGGAGAGAGAGAGAGAGAGAGAGGGCCGCCTCAAAGACAACACAGAATCACCGCCACGCTACGCGGAACAATGCGCCGCGCGGGCATAGAGACACGCGGCGCCGCCGCAGCGCGCGTCGCCTCGTTCTCGATCCCGTCCCGTCGGCGGGGAGAGGGCGCGAGTTTTCATCCTCGTTATCGCCCCGATTCGCCGGGGCGATAGCGACAGGTGAGAGAAGGGTAATTCCGCTCGCGACGCGCGCGTCGAGTGAGAATGCAAATTCAAAGGCGCGATGTAAAGGGCAGGTTGTGTCGCTCTGTCGCGGGGTGGGACAAAGTCAGAAGAACGCGCGCAATCGCTTTGTTCCGATATATCGACGCTTTACTTTGAAAACCTCGTAAGTTCGATTTTTGGCAAAAATGACATTTAGGTATGTCTTACTGCGTTAAGATTGGAAAGCTTGACGCAGTAAGCTATAAATGTCATTTTTGCCGAAAATTGAACTTACGAGGTTTTCAAAGTACACTGAGAAAAAAGAAGATTAAAAATTATTCTGTTAGAAGAATAATCTGAGTACGAAAGGTAAAATAGATCAAAAATTATGCTAAGGAAGGTTAAATCTTAAACCCTGGAAGGATAATTTTTGATCTATTTTACCTTTCGTACTCAGATTATCCTTCTAACGGAATAATTTTTAGTCTTTTTTTTTCTCAGTGCAAGGCATCGATATACTGAATTGTATCTACTGTTTAAACTGAGGTAATCAGAGATCAGTTGAGGTGAAACTGGTCAAAGTCAAACAATTCAAGGATGTTTCAAGACTCCCTCTCCCCGCCCCCCGCATTCTGACGTAAAAAATGAAATGTACACAGAATGCGCGTCACCCAGCAGAGGCCGGAGAGAGATAGCGCACGGCGGATGAGAAAATAGGTAGAATCGCGGTCGAACGATAATCGCTCGCCTATCACGAATCGCCTCTCGCCTCGGTTGTTACCCGCCGCTCCGCCCGTCCGTCAACGCGATCACGGAGTTTCGATCTAGTCGCTTATATTGCTACCGCAATTAAATTTCCATCGACTCGCGCGCGCTGACCGATAAAAACGAGAGGAGCAGTTCGCGCGGACGTCGGGTTTATTACCGGCGCGATAGTCGTTAAAGTTTCCCGCGTTTACACCGCGGCGACCGCCGCCGCGCGAGAATAAGTACGCGTTTACGACTAGAAACGCAAATTAATAGGGGCAATTTGTTTCGTCGCGTTTGAAAAGTCCGCTCTCTCGCGCGCGCGCGCGCACGGGATCCGGAGTTTAATGTCCCTCGGAAGAATGGTGTTTCGTAATGGTCGGCTCTCGCGGTTCTATTTTGCGCGCGATATCTTTTGTGTTTCGGGATACACCCGCGCGCGGGTCTAGGCCCTCGCGCGGGGCCGTGTCCCCCTCGAGTCGCATCTAATAATTGGTTGCGTTGAAAATCGCACTCCGCGACGAATCCTTCCTCCTCCTCCTCCTCCCGCGGCTCTTTCACCGTCTCTCGCTTCGCCCCGCTCCTGCCAAACCACGGAGCTCCCCGGTTAGGTCTCGAGAGGATCGCTCTCTCTCTCTCTCTCTCTCTACGTGCCTCGCCGAAGCCCTTCGCGCTCGACCGTCCCCGTCCCTCGTTCCCTTTCCCATTGAGGCTGCCACGTGGGAACTCGAGGGTATTTTTACGTTTCGCCATTCATGTGGGGCACTGTAACAGATTGTTTCTCGGAAGGCGCGAGAAAGAGAGAGATAGAGAGAGTGAGTGACTCCTTCAGTCCGGACGACTTCGTACCTATTTAATAATACGGAGAGAGCGTGGAGAATCCCCATAAAAGTCTCATAAGTGGTTCGTTTTGTCTCCGTGATGTCTCTGCGCGCGCGACGGTAACGGGGTCTGCGCTGGCTGGGCGCGCGCGTCTTAAGATCTCCGCGAGAGCCGCCGGGGGAACAAATCATACACCTAATCGAGGATATTACGAGGCTGACCCGAAACCGAAGGAGCCGAAGTCTCGCCGCTTCTCTGCTCTCCGCTCGGCCGTCGATTATCGTTGCCTACCTGGCGCGCGGAGTCGGCGAAACCGCGCGACACGCCCCCCTCGCGTCATTTCATAGTCGTTACATAGTTTCGAGTCGTTTCACCGTGCGCGATCGAGCCGAGAACTTCGTCGGAGCGTCTCTGAGAAGGGGTGGGGGGGAGGGGGTCAGAATTGTTCCCTCTCGAGTCCTCTAAATTCTTCCCGGTCGCCCTCCCGCGCCCCTCGAGAGGTCCGTCGCGAAAAATCGGGTGAGATCGAGCCGCACGGCAGCAGCGGACGCGTCCGCGTGCCGCGCGGCGGCGGCGGCGGCGGCCGCGCGCTCAGGTGGTATCGCGACCGACGAAAATAATGATTGATCGAGCAATTAAATTCCGTTGTCATGCGGCGGCGAGCCGGCAGGCCCGGTGTAGCCCACCGCGGGGAGTCGGTCGTCACAATTGCTGGTAATGAGCCAACTTCAGCCCTCTGACAGACCTCTTACGCCCTCTTGCCTCCAAATTTGCATGCTCACGTTCGTCCCTGATCATAATGACAACCCGACACGCCTTTCGTTGAAAGTAAAAACCTTTTTCGACGAAAGAGTAAGTAGGGAGAGAGAGAGAGAGAGAGGAAGAACCCGTTCTCTCAAATCCACGATCACGTCGACCGGCGCGCGCGCACGCTAGGCACACACAGCCGGTCCCCGCAACACGTGCCGCGCGACGCACGAGCGGAACGAAAAAGAGATACGGCGCGAGAGTGATTAGCCGCGCGCGAGGAGCCGTCGGACGCCTCGCGCACCAGTTCCACTGACGCGTCGAAATCGATGCGCGGAGCCGCCGCGGTCGTTGGACGTCTCGGGGCGAATATATGGATGCGGCGATCGCGTGCGGTCTCGGGAAAATGTTTATTCGCTGCGAAAACACTTCGTGTTATGTACACGGGGAGAAATAATTGCTGGTGCCAAGAAAATGCCTTATTCGATCGTGAATATGATATAATTTTAGAATGAAACCATGGTTTTTTTCCCGCTAAAAAATATCTCGAGTATTTGTTTCTTTCACGCATAAAGAATTTCTTGTTCCCATGATTGTATCCTTGAATCAAGACTATACATATCTACACATTTTTCGATTAAGAATCTGTACTCCTAAAAATTGCTTTCCTCAATCAAAAGCATGATGTAATTTTAGGATCAAGCTACGATTTGCTTCGCACGAGAAAATATTTGATATGCTCGAATAATTGTTTCTCTTTGCACAAAAAGAATTTCTTATTTCCATGACGGTATAGGTATTCTTGAATCAAAAATACGTATTCTTCTATTAAGAATCTGTAGTCTTAAAAATGGTTTTCTTCAATCAACAACATGATATAATTTTAGGATCAAACCATATGGTTTTCCTCGTGCAAGAAAATGTTTAACAGGCTCGAGTAATTGTTTCTTTCGCGCAGAAAGAATTTCTCGTTTCTACGGCGGTATTCTCAAATCAACAATATATATTCTTCGATCTAGAATCTGCGGTATTAAAGATTTGTAAGTTCATGTGTTCTTGATTCAAGAAATATTTCTTCATGACTCTAGCAATTATTCCTCGATCGGCGGCGTACAATAATTATAAATCACCCACAGCCGGAAAAGTTGAGCGGTTTTCCAACGCGCGCGCGTTCTCGGCTCCCGCCAGCGTCGGCCCGCCCCCGTATAGCGCGACGTCGGACGATTTTCATATCACACGTGCACCCGTGCGCGCGCGCGGGCGCGCGCCGAGCCCTGGCACAGCACGACATTTTATTCTGATATATCGGAGCTCGCAGCGTGCAGCGAATATATCGGTAAGATTAATCGAGTCAAAAGCCGCGTTGTTACAAAGTGCGCCGCCCGCCGCGACACAAACCCATGCATTACCGGAGGGCCGGCCGTGTTCTAACGTGGCTTGTCTCCAGGATACACCCACGCCGGGTATCCATCGCAGATTGCTTTATTGCGACCCGCGCGCAAAAAACCCGGCGAAATCCCGAACGGAGGATCTCCTACCAATCTCCCGCGATAAAGCGAACCCGCGCTCGCGTGGAGATTTAACGACGGGACCCGCGGGGGCGAGAGCGTCGAGTATAACGAACGACGAGGCGGCGAGAGACGGACGACGGAAGGTCGTATCCGCGGGAGGACGTTTAATCCCGATACGAGGATTCGGACGGCGATCGCTACCAGTCGTACCGAAATCGTCGAGCAAGTGAGATATATCGTATTTGCCTGAACGCGGTAAAAAAAAAGGGTGTTAATTTTTAACACCATTTCACCGATGCGGATCTATTATATACCACATTTGGTGTCAATCAGTTTTACGCCATTGTTATTTGACACCTGAAGTGGTCTACATAGGTTCACAGCGTAGAACTTTTTACGGTGTAAAAAGACGCATTATTGAGAACCAGAGAGACATTCTTTTGGTGCACAGAGAAAAAGAATTATTTAGATCTACTCAAAATTACTTGCTGAGTCGCAAGTAGGTAATTTTTTTTATTTACATCTTAGAAATCTTTTTTTCTATCAATTAGGTATTTCTTCCTTGCAATCGTATACTATTCCACATAAGGAAGAGATTTTGATGTGTTAAAATATTTTGTCGATATAAATACGTAATTATTTATTGGTATAAATAAGTAATTTTCAGTAAATTCAATTCATTTTTTTTTCTTTGTGTGCAAAATTTTATACGATTTTTCGTTCAATCTCCATTATCTGTACTGAGAACAAAAATTTGCCAATCCAAGCAACCGTCGACATGAATAGTGCCAAGAACATATTTATTTAAGGCAAGCATATCCCCTGACAAGTTCACTAAATTGGATGAATTTACACTTGATTCGAATACCTAGCATATACTTGATCAAACGATAATGCATCAGACTTAAGCAAATGTGCTCTTGGCACTACTCTGGCAAATTATTTTTCTCCGTGTATATACACATTCTTCGCAACGTTTCGCCCATCGATTCACCTTGCCTCCTTATTAATGCTCGTCTCTTACGGTAATCTAATATTGGTTGATATATGGAGTAAACCGATAGGGAGCCAATGGCGCGCAAAGGTCGTAACACCGGGGGTCGCCGGGGATATTTACAATTTTAATCATCGTCTCTGCGTGGTACTCGGAACCCCGAGATATTCCTCCACCGCTCGTCCCCCCCCCCTCTCGCCCCTCTCTCTCTTTCTCTCTTCATCTCTCACTCTCCCCTTCTCTCTCTCTCTCCCCCTAGAGCGGAGCTTCTTTATCGCGGCGTGATCTCGCCCGCTGTTCGATGAGCCGAACAATATTTAAGACTGTTCTTCTTCGGCCGCGTTGGTGTCGGCGAACGAGAGGGGCGGGGAGGGCTGAGTGTGTGACGGGGCACCGGCGCGAGGGGGAGGAAAGCGGGGAAGAGTAGAGTTGATGAAGCGAGTCCGCACCGCGACGCGACAAGAACTTCTTCTCTTTTTTGAAATATCGACGGCCTCACCCCCTCCGCCCTGCCGTACGCCCCGCGGCTATCTTCTTTTCTCCGCGTTCCGTTCCTTTTTGTCCCTCTTTCCCCGGCCTCTTTATTCCGACGGACGCGAAGAACGCGCGGGGTGACGCCCCTTCGTTATTCGGTGACAAAAGGGCCGAGGCTCCGCGGTAGCTTTGACCACCTGTTGCTACTCCGGCACCATAATGCCGCGGACACCGGGGGTGTGACTCCGTAATGTCCAGAACAGAAGTGGGGCCATTGTTGGCCCCGTGGAATTGTTTAGGGAAAGAGGGAGGACAATGCGGGACGATCGGCTCGCACCCCCTCCCTCGCCTCCCTTTCTTCACCCCTCTCGCGGAACGCTGGACGACGTCGCCCGCGTTCCACGTTGCACGCGGTGATGCCCACCCCCGCGCGATAACGACTCTCCGGAGTCGTCGAATTTTTTCGCCCCTCATCGCGCGCGTGGATCGAGAAAAATAACTTGGTTAAAATGACAAAATGCATCTGGTTAGACGAGTCTAGTCATTTTAACAAAAATATTAGTAGGTTGAACCAAATATCTAGTTATTCTAACTACGTGTTGCTTTATTCAAACTAAATACGTGTCTAGTTATTCTAACCGAAAAGGATGGTCAGTCCAACGAAACAGAAGGGGGATCCACATTTCACCAAACGGTTTGGTCATAACCATATCTGGTCTCCAGAATTTTGGTTCGACTGACCAGATTATTTTTCTTAGCTAACCCAGAGAAAAATATAATAATTAATTGGATCTAGGTACTGAAAATTACTTACGGGATCGCAAGTAATTATTTATTTATACCAATGCAATTTGTTAATACATCAGTCAGATCCCTCTTCCCTTACAATCGTATAGAATGGTATATGATTGCGAGGTAGAAATATCAAATGAATATGAAAAAAATATCAAATTAATGCAAAGCAATAATTATTTACGACCCTGCGGATAATTTTTAGTAGATCCAACTAATTCTTTTTTTCTGTCTACACTGAAAGAAATAAATATGGTTTTGACGACTATTTTGGACTCAACTGCACAAATTTGGTAATTAGCACCAGTTTTTATAGTTGTCACAACTATTTCTAGGTAGTTACCGGAACAAAAGAATCGTTGCGATAACTACATTAAATTGGCGCTGATTGCAAAACTGAAGCAGTTGAGTCCAAAATACTTATCGCGACTACTTTTTTTTCTCAGTACAGGTAACCCGGTTTACGCACTCTGCTCCGTCACCTCGCGCGCTCCAGAAGCCGCGCGCGGCGCATTATACGATCATATATTATTGCAACGAATAAAGTAGCGACAAGTCGTATACATAATTAAGCGGAGCGCGGGGACCGATAACGTGATGTAGCGCCGGGCGTTAATTATCTTGTCCTTGCGCTCGCTCGCACGCGCGTACACCTGGGCTGCTTAGGTTTTTGCTCGTTACCCGCCGCCCGTTTTCCTTCGTCTTCTCTTTCGTCGGGTCACGCGCGAGCCGATGCACCTACGCGATCCGGCCGCGCGATAAAAACACGACGCGAACCCGCGAGCGTGCCTCGTCGATGAGAAGCAAAGTGTAGCGTCCACACTTCCAGAGGCGAATCCCCCGCGTCCACGTCGCGACGATTTCGAAGTCGGACCGACGAATTTTCCATACCGCGCCCTTCCACGCGCACCGAGTCACGCGGAGCGGCGCGTACAGATGAGACCGTCGATACATCTTAATCCCGACGCGTTACGAAAGGCGTTACGCACCTATACGCCGGTGTGTGAGCGTACGCAATGTCCAGTCGAGGCATTACAACGTTCGCTAACTAATGGTCCGAGCTCCGCTCCTCCCCGGCGTATCGCGTAGGATACACATACCTATGCCGCACATACCTACGCGCGCGGACGCACACGCGTCGCTCTACGGGCGCCCCGGCACCTTACCTGTAATGCCTACCGCTACCCACACTCGGCGGCGCGCTGTAAGTAGGTATATACTTACGGCGAAACCGTAGTAAATGAACTGCTGTCGTTTCTTTATTTTATGGGATTCCATTCCCGTTGGGCCGCTCCGAAGCGGCCGCTCGGCGGCTCGCTTGGACACTTTCTCTCTCTCTTTCTCTCTCGGCGATCCCTAGATTTGAAGCTAATTTTTGGAATAAAATCTTGATGAATTCTAACCTGGAACTGGTAACATACTCTTCGTTTAATTGTATGCAAGATAAAAGTTGCCACGATATCGCATTCTCAAGTGACAAATCTGCCAAGAATTCAGATAAATTGCGCAATTCATTCTCTCGGATTCCATCTATCAATCGTGTTGTAGGCAGCCCGATACCAGGTGGCGCTGCTCCCTCTCGGCTCTCGCTAGTCGCCCGGCACGAGTTTCTATACAAGAGCGCGACTGCATGACTCTCATGGCAGACCACAGAGCGTTAAAGGCTCAGTCGGTTACCTCACCCGTGCTTTTAGCACACTGTGCTTTTAGCTCGGCGATACCTGAATTTTTTTGAAACTACGGGGCTCAAGTTTTTTGAATCCCCCGGAGGGCTCACGCCCCTGCGCCGCTATCGCGGCGCTCCCATAATCTTTTGCAGCAGCATCACGTCGATCCTGTCTTCTCCGTTCAATACGTCGTCGTCATCGTCGTTCTCGTCATCCTTGTCGTCGTCGTCCTCCTCGTCTTCGTCGCCTTTCTCGTCGTCCTCGTCGTCATCATCGTCGCTCTCATCGTCGTCGTCGTCCTCTTCATTGTCGTCCTCGTCCTTGTCGTCCTCATCGTCGCAAAAAATTCGAAAGTAGGAAATTAGCAAAAAATTCTGATATATTGCGTAGGTACTTGATTTGTACTCCGTATATATCGAGCGTATGGTGTGTTTCCTCGAAGATTTCTTCGAAGAATGGAATATATCTTGCGTTCATTTGGCAAACTTTAATAACTACGGAGACGGCGAACAATCGACATGGTCTTCTTCTAGCGCAATACTCTGATATATACATAATCTGTATATGACAAAATCCACATATGGACCATATACAAATTAGGTATACAAGTAACTAAATCTGAATTCCCCCCTCTTCCCGTAACCACCGATTTAGTCAAAAATCTACTACATTTTTCTCTCAGCCTACGAAATGGGGATCTTTCCAGAGGAAGGAACGCAGATCAATCGAGTCTTCCGATTCTTTTTACAACGTCACCCACTTCCGGCCGTCCGGATGCGCGAAAAACCAACGTCGGTCTCCCAGCGTATTCGCGCTCTGCCTTGGAGACCGACCCTGATCCCTTCGTACCGCGTGCGCGCGATACCTTCGTAAAAAATCTCGTTTTTAGTCCGCGGAGGAGGAGGAGGTTGCGCGGCGCCCGCGGGCCCTCCCATGAGGAGGAGTGACCTTAGTTAGCTCTACTCCTGGGAATGAGCGCCCTCCGCGCCGCGAGCGCGGAGAGTCTTTCGCGGCGCGGGTGCGTGGGGCCCTGGGGGGCCCCATGGGGCGGCGATGGGAGCCCGAGGAGGGGGGGGGGGGAGATAGTATAAACCAAGAGGCACTGAATTTTACCACCCGACTGCTGGAGAAGCTCCTCTGCTCTCCGGGGCCCTTCCGAGCCTCTCTCTCTCTCTCTCTCTCCGCCTCTCCCGGCCAGCGGCGCTGCTCGCTCTTACCCCCCGCGCTATGGGAAGACACCTCTCCCGACCGAGGGAACTTGCTCCCATCTCTTATACACGCCCGAAGAAGTTGTGTTGTTACGTACGAGTAATCTTTCGCCGCCGCCATCCGCGGCTTTAACGACTCAGCCCCGGAGGGCAAACGGGAAGAATCACTGCTGAACTTGACCCGGGACCGAGTGCGCGCGCGCGCGCGCGCCTCGGCCTCCGCGCGAGGCTCCTCTCGTGGATATTCGGCGAATCGCGCGGGCTTTTCCGAGGCGTGAGTTGCGCGTTGTCATTTATTCAAGTGCATTCGTCCGCGAGATACGAGCGCAACTCACGATTCACTCTCCGGAGAGATTCATTCGCACGACCGATAAACGCATTTTTATTCGACGCAAATTTTCTAGCGACGACTCGAAGTCTCCGCGGAAATAAATTGCACGGAGAGGTTACCCAGCTGCCGAGTTCTCGCATCGCCGCGTACATCGGCCGCGTATTCGCGAACCAATTGGCTGTCATCGCGCGGATCCGCGCGCGAGTAAGTCGTAGGTTCAGTCGCACGCCGTCCCGTCCGTCCATCCGTCCGGGTAGATCTCTTCAGGGTTGCTCTCCCGGCGCATCACGCTCCTCGCTGCGCGTGGTATGCCGCGAGTCGCGCTCTCAGGCGAAGCTCTCTCGCGCAGCGGTGGATGTACGGAGCGAAGGAAGCAGAGGAGGAGGAGGAGAGTGCCGTGCGCGCGCGCGCGTTATACGGCGAAGAGGAAATATAGAGACAAAAGTACCCTCGGGGCGCGAGCCGAGGCATACCCCCCGCGCACTTCCATTCCACTCCATCTTTCCCTCTTCCTCTCGCAGCGCATTCCCTCTCCGCCCGTGCAGACGCGCGGTAACGTGGGGGCGGCGAGGGAGGAGAGAGAGAGAGAGAGAGAGAGAGAAATACGCGCACTCGCATCCATAGGAGTCAGCGTCAGTCGAGTCCCGGTACCGGGTAATGGGGGGTCAGAGGTCACCGCGCGCCGCCAACGCTAGAGAGGAAAGAATATATACCACATATCTCTCGGAGGGTGGGGGCTATAGAAACGAGAGGGGGAGTGCGATATGCCTTGGAAACCGTGGGAACGCGCGTAGCCCCACGCGCCTAACTAACCCCTTCCTTCCGCGGCACGGCCCACCTCCTTCGCCTTCTCCACCTCCCCTCCCACCTTTATCTTCCACCACTCGCCATTCTTCGCATTGGCAGTTTCAACCCTTTTATTACGGCGAAGCGCGCGCGCGCGCGCGCGCCTTCTCCCCGCCGCGGTTTCCGCGCGCGTTGGTTTCCCCTTGACGAGTCTATCGGAGCATCTATGACGCTACTTTTCCGGGGAGGAGATGCAGTTTTCACGCGCGCTGATTTCTCTTGACGGATCTATCCACGCGTGTACGCTGAGAAAAAAATATAGCAGATCTGACTAAATCGGCGGTTACGAGTGGTGGGGTGCAGATCTAGTTACCAGAACTAATAATTAATTAGCTTGAATGGACTGCAGTCTGTTTCCTTCAAACAGTCGTTAATCGTTGCAACCAAATTTATTCTGCATTGCCCCAGCCGCAAACGTTGATTTGATCGAATATAATATATTGTACTACTTTTTTTCTCAGCGTAACGAGCCGCTTTTCCGGGGGGAAAGTCATCGAAAGCTCCACTCGCGGAGCGGGGGATAAAATTAGTCGACGCTGGAACCGCCCGGGTCCCGCGGTTCTTCTTCTTCTTCTCCGCCTTCTCGTATACCGACCGGCCGCGCTAGAATAAAGCCCGATGAGATATGGTGTACGAATGCAACATTTTAACGCGCGCGCGTTCCTATACGAGAAAAAAATGTCCGCCGGGGAAGATGAAGGGATCCCCCGCGGCTAGCGAGCGCGTGCCTCCGGGGCATCCAGCGCGCGGAGAGGGGGAAAGGGAGCGTTGGGGTGAAATTTAACGCACACAGAGCGAGCACGCGTACCTGTACTCTCGGGGCCGTCTTTCGAGGCGACGCCGGAGTGGGAGGGCTTCGAATGGAAAAATTTCCTCGAGAGAGGCCCACTTTTACCGGGGGTGCAGACGAGGGTGAGAGGACAACGGCGGGTATAAACGTTTTGGAATTCCTTTATTTTCTACACTGAGAAGAATAATTCGGTCAGTCTGACCAAATTCTTGGAGACGATGAGCAAACTCTTTAGCGAAATAGTGACACTCCATCTGTCTGGTTTGACTGACCACTTTTGATTAGAGAATAACTCTATATTTAATTCAATTGGTCAGTATTTTGGTTAGGATATACTGTAAAAAAAAATTTGTATTAAATTTAATAGAATTGTACGTAAAGCTTTTATGTCTCTTGATCCGACACGCGATCTTGGACATTGATATACCTAAACCGTTATGATATTTACAAGAGCAATTTCATAAGGAAATATTAATTTTTACAATTACAGAGTATATTAATTTTCATAGGTAAAAAAGCTTTATATAAAATTGTATTAAAAATACAAATTGTTTTTACAGTGTAGAAACGCGTTTAACTGGATGCCTCTTATCATTTTAAACTAATCACTTTTCCGAGTGTACAGCTGCAGTCCGACCGATTAAAATTCCCCGCCCCCCGAAACACAACGCACGTCCACTTAAGACGCGGAATCTATAAATTCTCGCCTTTCATTTGCCGCGCGCTCAAAATTCGCCCGCGTATGTACCTACGCGACAATCCGACTCGACGGCGAAAGAGAGCGACGCGTCTCGCGTCGGACGCGAGAATTCCGTCGGCGAGAGTCGCACACGCGCTGCGATGTGGTTTTATTTGCGACGCGAAGGACACGAGCGTTCCGAGGCAATTACTGTTACGGCGCGGATGATTGGGCCTGCCGCTGCCTCACGCCACTCGAAATTGATTATTGCTCGCCGATAATGATCCATTACGACTCCGAACGCAGGCCGCGGATATATCGACGGGCAACTGACAATCACTGTCCCGCGGCTCGTGAATTACGAGCCCGTAATCCACGGTTACGAAGTGGGAGCAGGACACATTTATCGCGCGATAATAACGCTGAAACCTTATTCGATTCGCTAAACGGGAAACCGGCGGTGTGGAATTCTTCGTCCGTTCGATCGGACTCGCGTCGATCGCGGCGCGATCGAGCGCTCGGATGCACCGCGCGAGAATATCGCCGCAATTATCTCCTACGCCTCGAATTCCATCTGCGGTGGATATGGCGCGGTATTGTTGCGATGCGAATATCGATTCGTGCGACCACCTGCGCCCTGGATTTCTCAACCCGCATTCGCATCGTGTCGAGGGCGACTATGCGCAGAAATATGGGAAGACGGGTTTTAACTGTAACGAGGGACCTGATTCCTTTTATAATCAACACAAGCAACCCTGTCTCATCGCGACGTTATCCGCTCCGCTTCCAATTCCCCCGCATTCACCCCGGACCGCCTCCGGTGAACTAGACGCCCTTTTCCGTACAGTAGACTTGACAAAGAAGAAAATACAAGGCAAAATCGACAATTGCTCCGCATATCCATGCAAAAAAGCCAAGCTAAGCTGTAACGAAAGGAGTTGGCCCCTCGTTTCCATCATTTTCCGCAGCAACGAGGGGACTGATTCCTCTTATAATCAACACAAGCACCTCTATCTCATCGCAACTCAATCCGCTCCGCTTCAAATTCACCTGCGTTCACCCCGGACCACCCCTGGTAAACTCGGCGCCCTCTCCTCCGTACCGTCGACTTTACAAAGAAGAAAATACAAAGCAAACTCGACAACTGCTCCACATATCCGCACGGAGGAGCCAGACGCGCGTCCCGCCGATAATAATTCATTCGGAACACGATTCCACGAGACGCGAGAGTCATACCACACGGGACGCGTCGTGCTACACGCGTCGCCAATGCTAATCAGCCCAACACGGGTTGCCGCACCTGTCGTCAGGTGGCAGCAGGTGGCGGATGTCTCTCGGTCGCGCGCTCGCCCACGATCTCTCGAATGGACCACTCGAGCCGTGCGGAGAGGTGCCCGCGGTGACACGGGCGACATCGGGGCCCGCCTCTGCTCACCATCCGTGGGAAACTCGAGCCGCGGCGGGAATCTCGGTCGGTAATGTCCGACGCGTCGCACTCCCAATAAAGCGGGAGGGGTGGTCGGTCGTGTGTGCGCGCGCGCGACGGGGTTGCGAGCGACGACGGCGCGTCGCGGGATCGTTGTCAGGCTGAGGGAGGAAGGGGTGAGCCCCGGCGCCGCGTTCGCTCCCGGGTTAACCACGAATTAGCGGCGTTTAAAAGAGCGCCGGGACTCCCCCTCTCTTCCGCCCTCCCGTCCGTGAGTTTAAACTATACTACTAACTAATAGCAGGTCTAGAATGTGTCTACAATGTGAACACACCGAGGCAGACGTTTACCTAATTGCCGGTCACAAAAAACCGCGCGCCGCCCTAACCACAGGCCGTAAGCCGCGGGGTCTCATATGCGCGCACAAATTGTGTTCCTACTACAAAGCTGGAGGCAGCCCGGCGGGCCGTCCGAGTCTTCGTACTTTGTTGCGAGTATATAGAGAGATATACGTCGCGTCGATGGACGCATCGCCGAGCGAGCTTGCGACGCTTAAATCCCCTTGCAAATTAAATGCCGATGGCACGTTGCTGTGGTTCGTCTGTCGTTTGGATTTACGAAGCTGGTCGGGTAGACAAATATAGGCACGTAAATTGTACAGCGATTTGAGATGACATTGGCTCTTCCGAGATGCACCTAGGTTATTCGTTTTATCAGTCACCGCTAAGCAAGCACATTTGTGTTGTTAAATAATTTCAAACTAATACAAATGAAGGATTAAACAGTTATTCAATATATGCACAATTTTTGGTAAATGTCTCGGATAGACAAATGAACGTAAATTGTACAAAGCTCAAAGTAGTATTGGCTCGTCAGGTGCATCAAGGTTGTAGGTACGCTTTATCAGTCACCATTAAGCAAGCACACATTTGTGTCGTTAAATAATTTCAAACTAATGCAAATAAAATACTAGACATTGATTTGACATATGTACACAGTTTTTCGTAAATATATTTCTACGGTTGATATACAGCGATTAATTTCAATCACATTATAATGTAAATCAAACAATTTTTTGACGAACATTTTTTTTCTAAATCCATGCGACAGAACAAACAGACTTTAGAACGATCAGTTATTACAGTTTCTATGAACGTCGTGACGATCATACAAGTCTATCTGGCTGAAAGGAGAGAGTGGAATGAAACTCGAGTTGGCCTCTGATTTCCGCGATTGATAGTGGAAGGCGGGTGCGAATTCGAGTGCCTTGATTCATCGCGCTCTCTCCCCTGTCGTAGGAGAGATTTCTATCATTCTATATCAGCCGCGCGAAGGACACCTCAACCGATCGCAAAAGTTCCCCGCGTCACGGTGATCCGCGAAATAATCGAGTCCCGCCCCCTGCCACGTATCGTAGATACTTATATCGCTGGAAAGACATCGGCGAACGGAAATCTCTCTCGTCTATATAGTTATATACCGCTTCAACGCAACGTCGTTCGCCCCGAAAGCCTTTCGGGCAATTTATACAAGCCCCCGGGGCTCCGGTGCAGAAGTGACTTACCTGTTACCCACGGTGGAGAGGCGAAGAGCAAAAGGACGAGTCGGAAGAATTAGTCCGACGGTAATTGTGGTAGCGCGCACTGGCGGTCGTCGCTGGACGACCGGAGGGGTGTACAGGGTGATTCGGGTGAGGCGTCGTCGTTTCGGGTTCCGATGCGATTCGTTTTTCCTCAAAGATTGCGCACCTCAGGATGTCACCGAGATATTTTCCCTTAGGTATCGGAAAAATTCACGGGAAGGAAGATAATTGCGTTTCAATTAACGGATACCTCTGCTAACGAGTACAAATAACTGTATGGGGTAAATTAACCAGTAAATAAACAATGGATCGAACGAAAAAATCGAGTGAACGAACAAAACTTTATATTTGAAAAGCGTTAAAGTGTTCGTTTACCGGTGAACTCACTCACAAGAAGAGTTTCTCGATCTAAACTCAAGTTTCATTTCGAAAGATTATTACGCGATCGTTGTTCACACTCAGGGAAAAAGGTCTGGTTGAATACGAACTTGATGAAAAAATGTATTTCAGATGAATAGGAATTTATTCACATCGAACACAAGAGTCTATCAGAATTTGATAAATGTTTCGTCTAATCGAGTACAAACCTGGTAGAATATCCATGGAATTCAGATAGACTCTTGTTCGATATGACTAAATTCCTATTCATCTCAAATAAATTTTTCCAGCAGATTCGTATTCAATTACACCTTTTCCCTCGTATATGGATGCACTTCTCGCGCGCCCAATATCTCAGCCTAGCGACCACCCTGTACACCAGTTCCCCGCGGTGTCTCTCGGCGCGACGTAGGAGTTGATTAAATTATTAGTTAGCTTACCTACCGGGTCATAATTGCCGAGCTTCCCTGAAAGAGAGCCGGCGAGGAAGAGGGGGGCGCGCGCGAGAGAGAGAGTATCGAGCTATATACCAGCGCGGGGTCTGTTTGCGAGGGCGGCGGAAGGCGGACAGGGGTTTGACGTGGAACGGCGCCGCGCGGCGATTCGGAAGGTAGTACGAAAGCGCTCGCGCCGGGCGAGCGCGGGTCCCGCGCGGGGGAAAAACGGGCCCGCTCCGAACTTTTGATGGGCACGAACTCCTGGAATTCGACCTCCACGCCGCTGTGGGACTCGGACTCGAGGTCGCACCGGCCCGGTGACCCTTAGATAAGGCTCACGCCCTAATAAGAGGGTACACACAGACGCTTCTAACTCGAGCCTTACCTAACCGGCCCGCCTAACCCACACTTTATGGTTAACGTTCGCGGCGGCGCGGGGGAGGGGGGGGGAGGCTCGGGAGAGGGGTTTCATGAAGGTGCCGGTAAACACGCGGGGTTCGGCGAGTCCCGAGCAATGCTCGCCGATGTCAACGAGGCTTTAAGCGAAAGCTCGGCGAATGCCGCGTGTGTACACGGGTTGCTCGCTGTTTGCCGATGGCCAAATGTATTGTTCTCTTGGTTCCCGTTATCAAACAGGGTGGGTAGACACTCGGTACTCGGCGAACACCGAGCGACTGCTCGGCGAATCCCGAGTGTGTACACGGGTTGCTCGCTACTCGCCGATGGCCGAATGTCGTGCTCGTCCAAGTATTCGCCGTTCCCGTAGTTTGTCGGTCTTTCGTGGCACATCAAAGGAGACGAGCAGTCGTAAACACACCCCACTTCATTATAATCGCCAATCTAGAGTTAATCCCACCGTCGGTCACAATAACAAGGCAGGCGGTCTGTATCCGCGAATCTAGACTACTAATGAGTTCGCAGTCCCCCACCTTTCCCGAGTCGGACGAATGGTAATGAACCGTTTCTCGCAATACCCATTCAAATAGATACTGCTATTGATGATACAGCATTGATTTTTTAAAAAGTTGGAGCATATGTGCAGAGAAATTGAACAGGTTGCAGTTTGTTTTGAGAAGAAAAAAAATCTTTGCAGTCGGCCGGGATTTTGGTTGAAGGACTTGATATAACAATTTTCTTCAGTTTCGTTCCTTTCGATCATATGCAGTGCGGGTCATTCCATACCAAATCGGACACTTTTTGGAGTAACATTTCGAATTTTGCTCAAATTTGGATATATTGTAGTCTTTGTCGATGTTTAACCGTATCTCGAAGAATTTTTCAAAATTTTGAAAATTGTTGATTTTACAGCCACTTGAAAAATAACGCTGCTTTTTTTTCATTAAATTATAATTATCAAACCGGTTGTCGGCTGAGAATAATCTTTTGGATACTAAAAGTGAAAGAGTTGAAAAACCAGAAAAAAATTGCATCGACCAAAAGAAAAATTTTTTAATAATTTTATTTGCACTTGATTTAAACAAATGACGTATTTTCATAGCTGGCCACTTTTTAAAAATCTGAAAAAAAGCAAGCATATACTTTGATATCCTCTCCTTAACGACAAACAAACAAAAATAACGACACTTTAAAATTGACGACACAAAAATTAATTGAAGTTGACGCCGCGTCGGAATTGGCACGTCGGCCCCGCCACCAGCCAACGGTCGGTGGGTTCGACTGGCTTGGCGACACGCTAGCGGTGGGGCCGACGCGGCGTCAACTTCAATTAATTTTTGTGTCGTCAATTTTAAAGTGTCGTTATTTTTGTTTATTTGTCGTTAAAGAGAGGATATCAAAGTATATGCTTGCTTTTTTTCAGATTTTTAAAAAGTGGCCAGCTATGAAAATACGTCATTTGTTTAAATCAATTGCAAATAAAATTATTTAAAAAAGTTTTTTTTTGATCGATGCAATTTTTCTCTGATTTTTCAACTCTTTCACTTTTAGTACCCAGAAGATTATTCTCAGCCGACAACCGGTTTGATAATTATAATCCTCTTCAAGGAAAGATTGACGGGGCTGCAAGCTCAATAACAGCCTAGATTCATCGAAACATACCACTCGTCTCGCCATTGCGACGGATGGCGGGATTAACTCTAAATTTAATTATCGCGATAATAATGAACGGTAAGAACCGATATAGACGTCCGCTTAAGGTGCGATGGAACACTGCTATTATAAAAGTTGAAAAAATGTACTTGTAATATTACATCGATGCGTATGGGAATAACGTTCAGTTATAACTAAAGAAGCACTGTGTAAACGCTGCATCCGAAGTATTCGTTCAGAATGCTCTCTCGACTTTTGCAAATAACTCCCAAACTCACATGCATTTTAAGAACATTGAAGAAGTTTGCATTTATTTATAAGCCTCAGGTAAGAACCGACCTTCCGAGTTCAGACTACTCGGTCTTCGCCGGGTAGAGCTGTCCCTCGGTGGTCACCGAGCGGTCGCTCGGTATTCGCCAAAATCCGAATGTTCGGGCTCGACCTTAAAGCCTCGTTGACATCGGCGAGCATTGCTCGGGACTCGCCGAACCCCGCGTGTTTACCGGCACCTTGACGCTCCAGCGACGAGCAGAGCTCCCACACGGCGAGGAAGGCAATAAAAGGCGCTCGAAATCATCGAAATTTAATATCTTCCCGCGGCTCGGGCTTCTATGTAATATTAACCAAATCTCTGCCGATCTCTCGCGATTCGCAGCTTCGAAATTCCGCGCCTGTGGCGAAAACAGTATTCCGGTCTTTCGTGCGCTGGGGAAAAGGACTTTCGAAATATGGCAATCAGTCCCAGAAAGTGTAGGGGAAAAATAACAGGTAAGAAATTGAGTGACGGGACAGTTATGAGAATTCGGTTGAATACTATTCTGTGTACCGTATAGAATTTAAAATTATGCCTGACGGAAGTAAATTTTATACAGTAGGTATACCTAGTACATATCTAACGGAATTCATAACTGCGCTATCATTAGATTTCTTACCTGGAGTTCTTTCCCCATACTTTCTAGCGGTGATTGTTACATTTTTGAAACATCATTTTTCTCGGTGCATTTCCTCGAATCTACGAGTGATGCACTGAAAGAAAAAGTGTATTAAATCTAATATACCTAATTGTACCTATATAAAGCTTTCATTCAACGCGTGATTATTACAAAAATTAATATGCTCCGTTATGAAATTTGCAAGGGCAATTTCATAAAGAAATTTATGAATTTTCATAAGTGCGGAGTATATTAATTTTCATAATTACGAATTGGAAAAAACCTTTATATAGAAGTATATTAAAATTACCATCTTTTTTTCCCACAAAGTTACATTCATTCGCAGACGTTCGCCCTTGATTGTCTCGCGCTCGATTATCCTTCGCGCGGCGAAATCGGGAGGTCGCCGGTGATATACGAATAAAGACTCGCTCGCTCGTTCCTCGGATCTTTTTTCGCCTCGGACATATCAGCACTCGGAACCCGTTGTTCCCGATTCTCGCCGCCGGGGCTCGTTAATCCGCATTTCACACCAGTCGGAAAGCGGAGAACGCGGCCGACCGACTAATACACGTATCGAATCGGCGCTCGCGTCTTCCGGAGGCATTTGGAACGTGCTCGGCGTGCGGTGGATTCCAAATATCGCGCGGCAAGGCAAATATGTCATTGCCATCACCGCTGCCGCTCTCTTTTCCCCTTCACTCCACGCTATGAGAAAAATTTGTATTTTAAATAGGTACACTCTCTTTTTTGTGAAGCTTATTTCCAACACGCGATTACAAACATTAATATACCTCCTTATGAAATTGCCCTTATGTTATAAATTCCATAACGGAGTATATTAATTCTCATAATCGCGTATCGGATAAAAGCTTCACACACAATTGTATTAAATGCAATAGAAATTTCTCCTTTACACAGCGCAACGCGGAACCTCGCGTGCGCTTCACCTCGACGCGATTATTACGCGGAAGCGATTAGCTCGAGCGCTAAGCCGTACAACGAAGTCAAAACGCATTTTTGTGCGCGCCGTATAACTTCTTCCCCGCGTTCGATAGATCGATCGCGACGATCCGTAAGAAAATAACGACATCTCTCGGTCGTGGGATTACGACGCGTAGCGGCGAGAGGGGGGGTGGCGCGGCGAGAGGGGGGGTGGCGCGGCGAGAGGGGATAACGATCTCCGAACACTTTCGCTCTGGACTCATTTATAGGGAGCGATTATACCGTCCCTCCCCCTCGGCGAGACCGAGTCATCGGCGCGCGCGGATACCGGGAACCCCGCTGCCGTGATTATTGTAATTAAATCACTGCCGGTGGGTCCCGGGCGAATGGACGGAAGTGGGATCTGGTCTCGCGCTACCTGCGCTTCCAGAGGGCATCGGCGGCCCGCGAAAGCCTGATTTTCTTTTTGGCCGGTAACTGCGGACTGCAACAAAGAATACAGCCGTCAAATTAAGCGGTCCCACGACCGAGCGAGTTTGCCGAGTCGTATAACGATCGACAGTGATCCGCGGACCGAGACACCGTTTTGATTGGCCTCCGGCGGCGCCTGCTCGCCGCGTCGATCGGGGGCCAGCTGGAAATCGGTTCGATTTGTCGCGTCGCGTTCCTCCGTAAATTCCCGAGAGCCTTCAACCGCCGCGGCAAACGCGGCAGATACCTACGCGGGCGAGATTGATGGACGAATCGTAAAACGGCGGAATAACCCCATCGGTTCCGTCGCCTGGAAGGGATAAGACGATACCCCGGGTCGGGGCGCGAGCGTTTGCCGAACGATAAAAGCGGAGCAGCGCCCACGTTTGGTCCACGATGTTTGTTCGCTTTTTTATTATCTCTTATTGTCGGCCGACGTCCGGGGGTGAGAATTAATTAAAGTTAAACAGCGCTAACTGGCCGACGAGAGCAACTTAACTGCCGGCCATTGTCGGGAGTCAGATTGTGTGCACACGGGCAACACGCGCGCTATTAGGGCGAACCGGAGGGATGTGGAAGTGGTACATATAGGCACCCTGCGTCGCGGAATCCACGTCTCGGTTCTCGCCTGGATCTCGCGTGTTTTTGCGAACTCCGTTTTTATTCGTGGATGAATTTGGAAACGAATTTTCTTTTTATCTGGACGACGGAATTGCACTGAGAATAGTTTATTTCAATACGAAGACTGTAAAAAAAATTTGTATCTTTAATATATCTACTTTTATGTAAAGCCCTTTTTTGAATACGTGATTATGAAAATTAATATTCTCCGCCACTATGAACATTAATAGGTATATTTCCTTGTGAAATTGCCCTTGTAAATTTCATAACGGAATATATTAATGTTCATAATTACGTATGGGATAAAAGCTTTACATAATCAGAGAGTTTATTAGTCGCACAAATAGGAATTTATTTCACATCGAATAAAGACCTATTCGAATTAAAGAAATACCCGCGTACATCGTAGAGCCTTCATTTATCTCAAACTTCTCTTTGCTCCTCGTGAATAAATATTTCATTCGTTGCAAATAAATATTTCTACCGGGTTCGTATTCAAATAAACTTTCTTTCAGGGTGTGTAAAGTAGGTAACAATCAGTCTAACATCGGAAGAACGTTTAATTCGATCGCAAAAACTCCAATCGAAGAATCAGTTCAGGAACGAAGGGAACAGTCGATCCACGGATGCCCGTGCCGACGGATCGGGATTTCGGAGCGAGGAGAGAAGCGATCGTCCTCTCGAACGACGACGGGTGAAAAGAAACGAAAGCAAAAATCCCTTCTTCGGAACTGACGACTCAATTCGTCTCTATTTTTCCGCACTTACGATACATCTCTTAATACAGTCGACTAGGGCGATGGTCCTTGCTTTTTTGGTATATATTCTCATACGGTAACATCAAACTCTCGGCGCGCCCGCTGCGCTCCTTCGAACGCGTCAACTCGGGATAACATTCTGTAGCGCGCTGTACGAGACGCGCGCTGCGGGCCGATCCGGCGCGCTGACGACAACGACGACACACTTGAGGGACGATTTACGGCTCGGGGAGAAACGCTTTACACCTACCACCGAAATTAGTGGCAACACGGACGCGCGGCGACGACGCGCGCGTGAATGGTACTTTATGTAGGAAAAAGGGAAAGAAAGAAAGGGGCTTAATATATGTACACAACGAATACGTGGGCGGTCCCGCGCGCGCGGTGGCCCGTGTGGGACGCTCGCGTACAAAGGACCACGAGAGAGAATCTTGGAGATTATATTTACAGTTCACCGCGGCGGAGAGCGACGAGAGGAGTCGGATTTTTCGCTCGAAAAAAGAGAAACGTGTCTCTCGTCCGGATCTCTTTGCAACTCGGATAAGCGCCTATCGACTCTCTCTCTCTCTCTTTCTCTCTTTAATTCTTCTTCTGTACGAGTTCTCTTGACTCGCTCCGAACGCACTCGGAAGACTCTTTGGGAACAGACGCGCGCTTCGTGACGCTTCCGTAGTTTTAAATAACTAAGACGCGCGGGGCGCTAATACGTTGCGATTACTTCGACAATTATTTTTAATCGATAGATAATACAGCGGCGACGGTGCGCGATACTCTCGCGAGAGCGACGGAGAGGAGCGCGCGCTGAAAATCGCTGGGAAAATTCTCTCCTAACTACGCTGTACGAAGATTTGTATTTTTTTGATGTACTTTTATGTAAAGCTTTCTTCCAATACGTGATTATGAAAATTAATATAGTTCCTTGTGAAGTGTCACTCATAAATTTCATAACGGAGTAGGGTAGACCAAAGCGAATCAGATTATAGATTCATATTTCCTTCGATCGCGTTGACAATGAGCATTTCGTTCCTCTCCGACGAAGTAATACGAATCATCGAAATGCTCATTGTCACCACGATCTGAGAAATGCACAGAGAAAAAAAAATAGCCAGTAAAATAATTTTGTCGAGTCAATTTGATAACCGAAAAAAATATTTGTCGAATTATTCAAATGTGTAGCCCTGAGTTTTCGTGAAATCAACCGAAGAATGTTGCGATTTCAAAAAAAAAAAAAAAGAAACGTTTTGTCGTCTCGTATTCACTCAAAATATTTTGTCACTCCAACCGACAGTGCTTTCATCGTACAGATCTACGATCCGATTCACACTGCGGTCCAATTCGCCTCGGTCAACCCTCTATTAATTTTCCCGATCGCGTATCGGCTGAAAGCTTTGCATACAATTACATTAAATTTAACGCAAATTTTCATCACAGCGTAGTTATCGCACGCGGACAAACGCGCGTTACTCCGTGCACTCTTCCCTGCAACCACAGCGCTTCTCCCTCCGTTTTCGCGGGCCGCGCGGTCCACCGACCGCGACGCCCGTGAAACGCGAATAACTTAACGAGCGGGAGGGGAGAGCGCGGTTCAACTATGTACAAGGGTCTCGAGGGAAAGGGGTGAGGAACGGGGGTCTAATTATGGTACAACGCATATATAAAGCTACGCGAAGAAGAGAGGCGGATCGCGGGACCTCATCCCCCCTTAGCGTCTCATGATGTCCTCTATACTAAAACCCAACTTCGGCGCGGCGCTCGTCCTCTGAACCGGAAGGAGTCCGCTCACCCTCTCCGCCATTTGCCGGACGGTGGAGGAGGCGGTGTCGCAGGACACCGGCGGCGGCGGCGGCGCCGCGTCGATCCTCAGGTCCTGCGGGACGTCGGTGTGCGTCAGCAGGTGGGTCTTCAGGTTGCTCCGCTGATTGAAGCTCCGCGCGCAAATGGGACACTTGTGCGGCGACTCCTCCATGTGGAGGATCTTGTGGACCGCCAGGGTGCGGCTCTGGCAGAAACCCTTGCCGCACTCGGCGCACTTGAAGGGCTTCTCCTTGCTGTGGATGTATCTGGAAAGGGTGGAGGAGAAGCGTGTGACTTCGGCGGGTCGCTCTCTCGAACGCGTCTCCCGCCGTCGGAAGGCGAACGACGATCTTCGCGGACAAATCGACGCGAGATGTCACGCGAGGCTTGACTTAGCAGGAAAGAAACTTCAATCGCTGTTATCTCATTGTCGATGCACTTTTGGCGTATATCGGTATAAGACTTTATTGTAGATCGAAACGTAATCTTCAAAAAAGTATTATACAAATATCAGCAAAAAGCTCACAGTTAGTGAGATAATGGCGATTCAAGTTTCTTTCCTGGCAACACACAATGTAAGCTTCGTCTCACACGACAGGTAGATAGATACCTACCTATATACACCGACCCGAGCGCAATCTCGCGCGTGATCCCCTCGAGAGCTCGTATTCCGCAACGCGACGCGGCGATGTACAAATACCGATAACAAAAGTCAGAATCATCGCGACTATCGGACGACGAGTGCGAATCTACTCGCGCGCGTGTACATCCTTCGCTCGGTCTCACGATGAACTCAATAGCGTGTGAGACGCCGATCGCGCGCACAGCGTTACCGCCGATGACTCACCTGTGATCCCTGAGGTGATCCTGCCTGCGAAAAGCCTTGCCGCAGATGTCGCAAGAGTACGGCCTCTCGTCCGTGTGCGTCCTCTCGTGTATCAGCAGATTGTAGCTCTTGGTGAACTGTCGATTGCAAAATTTGCAGATGAACTGCTTCTTCGGCCGCTGTCCGGGAATTCGGCGGGTCAGGAACGACGCGGGCGGCGGCACGGGCAATCCCGGGTGCAACATGTGTATCTGATGCGGTCCGTGGTGGTGGTGGTGATGGTGCGGCTGCGGCGGCGTCTGCGGACAGCATCCGCGAGCGGTCAGCAGCGCGGCGCCGCGCAACCAGTGGTCGAGAAACGCCGCGTGATACCCGCCCGGATGCGGCGCCGGTTGCTGCTGCTGCTGCGGCAGGTGCAGCTGAGAGCGTATCCAGCGCTGGGGCGAGGTCCTGTGGGGGTGCATCAATTGATCGACCCCGGAGGAGGGGGGCGTGTGCGGCGGCGTCAGAGGCTCCATCTTGGTCTCCATCGTCACCCCGGTCGACCTTGGCGCGTGACGAATTCCGACGCGCGAGGACGACGTCAGCGCGAGGTACCGCTCGCCGCTCACTGCGGCGCAGTCTCGTCCGCTCCGCCGCTTTTCGACTGGAAACTCGCTTCGCTCACTGTCACTGGCATATGGGAGGAGAGCGCGCGGCGGGGTCGCGATGCACGCGCGTTCCTTCCTCCTACGCGTGTCGCTGTGCCTCGCGCGGCACGCGTGACCGACGCGCGCGCGCGGTACGGGGAAGAGGAGCGACGACGTTTGGCGCGCGCGCACGCACGCACACGCGTCCGGTGGCTCTGTGCGCGTGGAGCCGAGGGAAAAAAGAAACAAGAAGCTCTCGGCTCGGGGTTCGGAGCGATACTGAGGCGGTTGAAAAGTTCCGTGGATTACCTGGCGCGCGGGCGGGAGGCGGCTCCTCCCGTTCGAGAAGTTTTGACTCCCGGTTGGCGAGCGACTTCCACAGGGGCGGGGCTTCCGGCGAGCGCCCGCGGGCGTCGCGACGCTACCCCCCTGTAGACGTCGCAGCGCGGCGTATGCCTGCTGCACGCGTTGCGAGGACCGCAGCTCGCGTCGTCGTGGCGACGACGCACGGCGCGAGCGGGGGTGTCGCGCGACTACCCCGACGCGTCGCACCAATACGACGCTGTTTGCGCCGTCGTCGACGCGATGCGACTCGACGCACCCCGGATAGGAGCGTCGCCCTGGCCCGTCGTTGTGTATCGTCCGCGAGGATGACCGATAATCGAGGCAACATGGCGACCTCTCGCCGAGACGGAGAACAGCGAGTAGCGGCTCTGTCGCGCGGAGCGCAGGCGCGATGGGGAGGTGGGATAGGGGGGAAGCTGGAGGGAGTACTCTCCGATCCGCGGGAGGACCGTAATGAGATTGCGGAACGCGAGTTCGTGTGGATCGATCCGTCGAACCGCTTCTATATCTGTAGGTGTGAAAAGGAGAATCGTTATCGGCGGCGAATGTATAGGGATCACCTCGAGCGATGAGACTGCGATCGAGGTAGCCGGGTGACTGATTCGACGGAGCTTTTGAGTTCGATTTGCGTCGATCTGGACGCATAAATGCGCTCGGGATGATCGATTTGTCGAACAACTTCTGAGCAGCTCGCAACTCGTTTCTCGATATTCCGGATATTAACGTTTCATTTTGGGACTGCGGCTCGAATAATCGATCAGCGAGAGGCTCGCGCGCTTTACGAAAGATTAGTCGCGTTTGGAGTGTACCCATACCTACACCGAGAAACAAATTTACTTGATCGAAATAAACGTGCCTTTGAATAGTCCCAAGAGCGTATTTATTCGATTTAAATGAATATCGGTTGGACGAATATATTAGATTATTCAATTAATTAGATGTTATTTGAATCAAATCGCTATTCATTTAAATCGAATAAATACGCTCTTGAGACTATCCAAAGACACGTTTATTTCGATCAAGTACATTTTTTTCTCAGTGTATAACGTTTGATACGCTGTAAAAAAATTTGTAACTATTAAATCTAATGTAATTTCATATAAAGCTTGTATTCAATACCTACGTGATTATAAAAATTAATATACTCCGTTATGAAATTTACAAGGGAAATTTCATAAGGAAATATATTAATTTTCATAATTACGGAGTCATTAATTTTCATAATCGCGTATTGGAAGAAAGCCTTGTATAAAGGCACGTTAAAAATGCAAATATTTTTTTCGTGTAGAGATGCGCCTGAAGTTTCAAGCGTTCATTTCACTGAATGAAAAACTTTGACTGCAAATATAGCTATGCTAATATTGAGTTTATTGGTTACTTTATTTCCAATAACCACTCAGTCCGCAAAAATGTCTCCATAGGTCAAGTAGGTATGTAGGTAATCAATAAATTCAACATATGCCATGGTCTCTTGAAGTCAACATTTTTCATTCAAATGAACATTCGGAACTTCACGCACATCTACAGAGACGGATGCTACGAACGGTTGCCGCGACGTGGTCTGGTTTCCTATAACGCTCTTTTTTTTTTACATGAATAGATACAGCCGAGCGCAGCGCGCCTGGTCAGGTGATAGCGTCGAGAGCGGTCTCTCTGTTGGCATAGCCGAGCGCTGGCCTAATCTACCCGTCTCGCCCAGCCCTTCATACGCGTTCGAACGTTCTCGTATTTGTACGCTCGACAAAAACACGTTCGTCTCGAATCGCTCTCTCTCTTTCTCTCTCCCGCGTTGCAGCAGACGGCGTGTCTCCTCGGATGCACTACGGAATGCAACGATTCACTTTGTTGCATTCGAAAAAGAAGAAAGTTCGCCGTGAAGAGCACGGAGGACCATACGAATGCGGACGATAATAGGTGCCGAGAGTGGGCCGTTAGTAGCGGTGTAATCTCACTCTCCCTCTTTCTCCTCTGCCGCTCCTCGCATCCACTACTCGACACATCCGGTTATCCGAGGCAATTATCGCGCGGAGACACTACGAGAGGGGAGTATTTTAAGGCGGGTCCATGTACCACGCGAGGCTTGACTAGGAAAGAAACTCGAATCGCTATTATTTCGTTATCAATGAACTTTTGGTCTACATCGACATAAGACTTTATTGTAGTTGAAAATGTAATCTTCAAAAAAGCGTTATACAAATATGAGCAAAAAGCTTATGGATAATGAGATTATAGCGATTGAAGTTTCCTTCGTGGCGAGTAAGTTTAGCTTCATATGGTATGTACCTACATTGTCGTACGCACGAATGCTCGTACTATTGATAGAGACGTAGGATAGTACTTATTCGACGCCCGTGATGTTTGCCCACACGTCGATACATTCTTTCGTGCATGAAGAGATTGCTACCAGTAAATTTTACTGTGTTTGCAATCAAAGAGGTACACACGAGGATTTTCGAATGCTCCTAAGGTGCTATAAAACAATTTTTCCTTAGAAACTGGTAAATTGTACGCGGTAAAAATGCGGTGTTAATTTTTAACATCATTTCACCGGTGTAGTCCTGTATGTACCACATCAGCTGTCGTTCAGTTTTATGTCTCTGTTATCTAACCAAAAGTGGTACCTATACATGTCCACACCGCAGAATTGTTTACAGTGTAAGGTAAACTACCTATCGCGATTTAATGTTTTCAAGAGAAATAATTACCGCACCGCACTGTAAAAACATCCTAAAATCCTCATGTGTACCTCTTTTATTGCAAATACGATAAAATTTACCGGTATCAGTCTTTCCGTGAATGGTCTCATCCATGCTTACCTACGTGCCCAGGGAAACAGTCTAATTGAATACGAAACTACTAAAAAAATCTATTTGAAACGAGTAGAAACTCATTCACATTGAACAACAATCTAATTCATCGATTTGAATAAATTCCTACTTATCTCAAATACATTTTTCCATTAGGTTCCTATTCGAGCAGACCTTTTTTCCTAGTGTACGTTTGATTTCATTGCTACCAGCCGCAGCCCCGGTCATTTATTTCCAATATCCACTTATATCCTCGGCCACAGACCTAACCGTTGAATTGCCATCCGCGTACGAAGTGATCTCAGTCGAGAATTCGTATAAGAAGCTGTGAACCAGGTGACGTCGAACGGCCGAGATACGACCGGGGGATGAGTATACGCGGTCGATCGATAAACGTCAATCGCCGCGGCGTCGGACGCACGATGAGAGAGGGCCCCCTCGTCTCTATACTCTCCTCGCGAAGGGACCAAGGGCTCGCGCCGGCCGACGGAAAACACAGATTGTACAATGTAGACCATTAATTGGAACACGCTTTTTTTTTCTTCCCCCGACAAGTTTTTTCGACTCCCGCTGATGCCGGATCGGTAATCTTATTATGCGCTAACGATGTTGCCCAGCGTGATATTACCGGGGCTACCACCACGCGAGATTTCCTCGCGCCTCATCGCCTGCTCTCTCGCTACTCTCGTTCGACTACCGTATTTCATTCTCTTCTCGCCTCACGAATGACCCGCTCGCTCTTTACCGCAGTGGGTCTCTCTCTCTCTCTCTCTCTCTCTCTCTCTCTCTCTCTCTCTCTCTCTCTCTACAAGCTGCAGCTCCCTGTCACGCCAGCCGCTGCCCACTTTGCGGCAATTAATCGGCGTCGCCGTTCGAGTCGGAGAAAAAGAATCGTTGCGTTTTCGTAACGCGTACACGTCGTACGGGTACGCGCGCCGCGGTTATCGACGCGGCACGGGGCAAAGCCGCGGTCTCTTATCAATTTATGGCAGAGCAGACAGCGCGTCACCTCGATATAAACAGCTCGCGCGCCGCGGGTAACCTTCGTCGATGTCGTATTTCGAGAGCGTTTATGTAATTATACGGTCGAAAGGAGTACCTCATTTATCGGTTTTAATTTCGCACGAAAGGCGAAGAGTTTATCGCGAAAAATCACCTTTCGGAAATAACGTACAAGATATATTCTTCGATCACAAGAGAGAATCTGTATTCCAAAAAATTAGTAAGATCACACGTCGTCGATCGAAGAAACTTTTTTTTTTTTTCGACACCAGCAATTATATCTCTCAGTATTTGCTTTCCTCCTGCGCGGGTGATACGTGCAGTGAAACGGAAGATCTCGGCTCGATTCGACTTTTCGGCGTGACGGATCATCCCCCGCATCGGTCTCGCGCTCTTATCGCGAACTCTCCATCCGGGCGAGCGTCGCCCGCGCGCGCGTATACAATTTCAGAAAACGTTTAGCATACAAAGACAAATATAATGGATGTAGAGATGAGGTTGCGGACCCCGGGCGGGGAAGGTTAATTCAGTTTCGAGCTCCATCGCGGGCGAACACCCCCTCCGGTTCCGCCCCGTCGCCTGTCGACCCACCCTCGTTGACGTCTTTGTACTCGACGTTGCGCACCGTGTCGCGGTATACGTCGGGCCCCCCTGCGAGATGAACCTTCTCCGCGTTTTGTAGATATAGGTACTGCATGGCGCTCTCACGACTCCCTTTGAATCGACGTTCGCCGATTAAATCACAGCCGAGAGCCCGCCGGCTATACGGCAGGGGAATCGGCTAATTCGCGCGCGTCTCGGTTTGCCAATGTCGATACGTAATTCTGCTTGACGTCCTTATTTACATTCAATCGATTGTTTTTGTCTCGCAGAAAATTCTTCTGTATACGCTTCAAAACGTTCCATTTGATTTCCTCAACCTAAAATTTGCAGCTACACGAAGGAAACAGGCAGTAGTCCATTCGAGTCACTTATTAGTCCAAGTAACTAGATCTGCGTTCCCCCACCCGTAAAATCGCCGATTCGGTTCATTAAATTGACTACATTTTTCTCTCAGTGCATCATATTGAAAAGACACGCGTCTTTTTTCCAGTTCCGCCCGATTTGCCCTTACAATTTCACGGCATCGAAACGACAATATGAAACGAATAAAGCAAATTTTCGTTCACTGCAGAAACCCACACCCCCCGTCATAATCTCACACACCCGTTGTATATTTTCGAAAGAAATCAACGCCTCTCTTCGCGCCCTGGTCCGATTTCCCCGACAACCGCCACTCATCGCCTCCGCGCACTCTTCTCCGCGTATACATCGTTAGGGACGACGTAAATCCCGGCAAACGTAAACGCGCGGGGACGACAGACAGCGTGACTGCAGGCGCATACCCGAAGCGTGCGTTGCGTCGTCTCGCTCGAGTAGAGCGCGGGTACCCGAAACCTCTCGAGCCTCTCGAGCCCCCGAGCGAACGCCCGGCTTCTCTTAGCCGGGGTATCCCATGCCAGCCGCCCATCTGTGAAATAACTTTCGAAACTAATCACCGACTTCACGAGAACGTGAAAAGTTTATCGTGCCGTATCTAAACGAGAGGCGAGACCGCGCGCGCGCGCGCGCGCGGGTCTCTCGAGAGCAGCGAGCCCGCCTCGACGACATCGCCGCTGCGTCGTTCCTTTTTTTCCCATCGGTTTCGCGTCTCCCGAACGGCGAGGAGAGACGATCCCCGCAGATGTGTTTCTCGCGGAATCGAATTACGATAAACCGCGAAGAGACCGTGAAGAGAGCCACCTCGTCGCGTAGGTGGGCCCCGCTCGTCGCCGGTATTTAGATACCAACGTCGATGCGGGGATTGTGGATTTTACCGCGACTACGGCGATGTTTCGCGGTTCTTTATTCGATCGTTATACGGCGAGCCCCTTCGACGAATCGATTATTATGTATCCAACGCGCGCGGCTCACCGGCCACGCGAATGGTACAGGGTTGCCTCGCGCGAGGGAGAGTACCTACACGAAGAAGAAGAATTAATTGGATCTACTGAAAGTATTACTTGCGGGGTCGCAAGTAATTATCAATTTATATCAGTGAAATCTTTTAATAGAAAAAACGATCAAATCTATGTAAATAATAATTACTCGCGGGGGGTCACAATTTGATCTTCTTTTCATATATTAATGGAATATTTCTTCCTCACAATCTCACATGCTATTCCGCGCGCGCGAGCCAACCTTAATGCTGTAGCATAAATTGCTGGTCTTTTTTTACGTGTGGTAGATCCACATAATTTTTTTCTCCGCGTAGGCCCCGACGCGAACGAGGACATTCCTGAACACGCGTCGCTGACGAACCGGGGCGAATATATTTGCCGGTAAAATATTGAATATCGTTTCAGCCGCGCCTCTGCCGCGCGTCCAGCGACACGCGCTCGTCCGCCGCCGCCGCCGCCGCCGCTACACGCGGAGAATCCGGAGTTCGCGCGAAAGTCAAATTTGCCCGTGTCACCTTGCGGTGTCCCTCGTGCGCGCAGGAAATCCTGCGTGCGGTCGACGGGAAGAGAGATTGACTCTTCCCTCTCTCCGCGCCCTTCCTTCCCCTCCTCCTTTCGGTCCCGTCGACTTTCGATCTTATCGCCGGCGAGGACTCGCGAGAGTGCGCGCCACTAAGCCTCGCGCTATAACGAGGTCCTTTTAACCGCTATACTTACTCCGTTTGTTAACGAAACTTTTTTTTTTTCATCATTTCGGCTTCTCTTTCTCCGTCGTTCGCGGCGGTGCCTCGCAAAGGACTATAGATATCTTCACCTTTCGCTTCTGTAGGTTTGTAGGACTTCCCTTCTTTTACCATCGGCAGCTCGTTTGTTTTACAAGCGTGCAATCGTCCGCGAAGGGTTTGCAGGAAGGGATATTTAGCGGAGTCAACGCGTTTCCGAGTCTATCGATAATCCGTGCCCGGCGGCGGCGCGGCACCTCTGCTCCACGAGCGCGCGCGACCTTCTCGCGAAAATCGGCATCGGCCCGTTTGGAAAGCGGAGAACCCTCGAGAAATGGCCCGCGATATTGTAACGAGCCTTGTTTCGAGCGGGCCGGAGGAAGTTGGACTCTGTACAGGGGGAGGAAAAGTGCCGCGAAGGAGGATTGACGTTGCCGCTACTGCGCAGTCGTAAACATAATAAACATAAAAGCATAAACCATTGTTTGCGAACTACAGAGTAAAAACCCATCCGACCTGACACCCGGGGACTACGGGGTCTCCGCGGGGCGACTGCCAAATATTACTTTAGCGCGTCCATTGGTGTTATTATACCGGGGCCCCGGGAAAATAAGGGTTGCCGCGGTGCGCCAAACTGCTGGGGCAGTAGTCCGGTCTCGAGCGCCGTACCCCGGCGATATGTACCGTTCCTACTCCCGAATTCGAGTGCCATTGTCGGGCGACTTTTGAGGGGTGCCGATAGGTCCCGGGATAATTCGGTCTCGTGATAAAAATATTCATATTTTTAAATATAATTTGTCATCGGTACACATGTCTGATATCACACGAAAAAGAAAATATCCGGAAAAATAATTATTCGCTGAATTGTAAACGTGTTTCTCTCTGCGACGTTGTGATATAATAGGTATCATCGAAACGCAAGAAAGACGCGCTTATGGCAAGCAACGATTGCGAGATAGATAGGCTAACAACACGACGACGTACCAAATGAGGCTAAATTTACTCGTCAGGAAAGAGACTCCAAGCACTATTAATTTTCATTATATCTGTGAGCTTTTCGCTCATATTTGTATAATACTTTCTTGAAGATTACGTCTCAATTAAACAATAAAGTCTTATATCGATATAAGCGAAGAATTCATTGATAACGAAATAATAGCGATTGAAGTTTTTTTTTCCTGTCGAGTAAGTTTTAGCCGCGCACGGTGTGTGTGCTGCACTTCAAAATTTCGTTTTCCAGCTCGAATAAGGCCGGAAATGAAGAATGAAAAAATTCAGAGTAAATAATTTCGTTTACTTTCACTTTCACCGAAATAAAATTCGCCGCTCCATCGGCGCGACTCGTCGGCGTTCCGCTCGTGACAACCCCGAAGTCTTTGCCTGAGGAAAACGTCGTCGCGAGCCGCAAAGGCATGCCGAATGGAAAACTAGGAACAAAGACTAGACAAAATACCGCTATTCCGTCGCGAGGGGGTCTACCTTCCGGCATTAAAATTGGGTCAACCGTTGGGACTCCCATTTATGGCATCGTTAAGTTATAAAACGAGAAATTACCCCGGAATTTTGCGCGCACCTTGGGACGATCGCTCCTGGGTCAACGGCTCTCCCCGCGGTCACATTTTACCGGTTCGCCGAATATTCCGACCGTTTCTGGCAAATTATCGTCCTGAAAACGGCCGTTCTGCGCATTGGAATATTGTACTCGGTCCCTACCCGCGCGGATTCCTTTCGAGGAGGCCGTCCCCTGATACAAATGGTCAAATTCGTCCATAAAATGTTTCAGCTACCGTGCATAGATATTTGACAGCAGATATACCTACTGTACAAACCGGTAGTCACGGCGTCTCGGTGGCATTCGATGATTCCGAGAAAATTGTAACATCTCGTCGACGCGGACTTCTCGCGGAGATAACGTTGAAATGGGCGCTTGTCATCCGTCGCTACCTTCCTCCTGCGTATGGACATACGAAACCCACAACAGTCCCTCCGAAACACTCTCATGCACACGTACGCACACGCGCGAAGCCTATCGTCTGCTTAGTCTCAAAAGGAGAACAGATGCCTTCGGTCGCTTCTGGCTTTGGCTTCACGTCGCGCGCGTTTCGCTCTACTCGGACGTCCCCGCACTATTTCACATACATTGTACATGCCCCGCGCAGGCAGGTCCGCCTTGCAAAAGGACGCACTGCAACTAATTATGTGCTCTTCTGAATACTGCAGCGGCCGGTGCTCGGTTTTCTCACGAATTCTTCTTTATTGCAAACTCGACAAATTTAGAGGAAATTGAGATACAGGCAACAGTGACAGAACGATTGAGTTCTTACTACACCCAGATTTCTCATTGGTCCTCTTGTTCCAATTGAGTTTATAGACGTTAAACGAGGACTTTTCAAATTCAAGCGAATCAAAATGCTCCGATTATTTCCCGTCGCGTTCCCGAAGAGCAGACCAAAAAGCAATCCCCGCTCAATGTTCTCACGCGGCTACTCATCGGCTTCGGCTTCGGCCGCGTCAATCCGATCTCTTTTATTCGTAAACATATACAAGCTAAGGAGTCGGTACGTGCGCAGACGGTAAACAAAATCTCCCCGTCATCCCTACAAGCATCATTCAGTCGCGCGTACCGTACACTCGCCCTTTCCACCGACGATCGGGAGAGATTGGCCTGATTTACGCTTCTCTCTCACCCTCTCTTGCGGTTTGTTTTTTCTACGAGCTTCCCGTCGCGCCAGATCTGCCGCCCGCCGATCATCGCCCACGCTCGATCGCTCTAGACGCGACCGGCGGTGATTATTATCAAAGGTTTGCTTATCGTCGAATTCCACGGCGCGACGCGTATACGTTTCGTCCGCGGGACTATATCTACTTTCTTTACGAACGAATACATCCTCCGATTTTGCTACTCATCTTTGCGTTCCAACGCGAACGTGGTTATTGATCTACACTGAGAGAAATAATTGCTGGTACCAAAAAAACCTTTTCTTCGATCAAAAAAATAATATAATTTTAGGACCAAGCCATGATTTTCTTCGTGCGAGAGAATATTTGACAGGCTCGAGTAATTATCTTTCTTTGCGCAAAAAGAATGTCTTGTTCCCTCGACGGTATCCTTGAATCAAGAATATATCTCCCTCGATGAAGAATTCGTATTCTTAAAAATTTGTACACGATCATAATATTATGTTCTTGATTCAAGAAACATTTTATTGAAACTAGCAATTATTTCTCTCACACGGTAAAAAAGTGGTGTTAATTTTTAACACCATTCCCCACCGGTGTGGAACACCGGACAAAAGTGGTCCATGTAGGTCCACACTGCAGAATTTTCCACAGCGCAATTTACCTCTGGGGACACGGATTCTGTCGCTGGTGACTTTTTAAAATATCATTTTTAAAGGTAAACAATTAATTCTCATGCTCTCGTTAACTATACGGCAGCGTTTGTCCTGGCTAATGAAGGCATGAGAATTGACGGATCACTGGATAAAACTGACATTTTAAAAAGTCACCAGCGACAGAATCCGCGACCCCGGGAGTACATACTCCGTTTCATTTGATCACATCGGATTTCCCCTCGCCGCTCGAGAAGACCACTTCCGGCAGACACAAACGAACCGCGTTTGCTTACCGATCCGACGATCGACGCTATTTTCACGTGTTCCAGTTCCCCGAAGGAGGAAACTTCCCCGAACGACGAGAGACTGCTCCGAGAAGTCTATAGACGCGGAAAAAGCGAGACGGGGGGGACTTCCCCGAGGACGACATCGGCTCGTGGAGTACTCCCGCTTTGTCGCGACGCCGCGGAGGCGCACCTATGTGAACACAAGCGTGTGAGTACCGTAAAGACTTTCATCTACTACGCCCGGAAAGAGAGAGGGATACCACGCGCACACGTATACGACAAGAGAGAACGAACGGTGCGCGTCGCGCTCTCACCCACACACGCTCTTCCCACAATTTATACGATCCAATATCTAGCGACATTGTATATCAAGGAACCCGCGAGCGGCCCCGCCGTGGTGGGGGTACGTACACACATCGCACACATAAAAGCGGCTTATACGTCGCCGCGCGATAGCGGCGCCTTTGATGTCCGCCCCACCTTCCGCGCTCTCTCGAGCTCCGACGACACCTCGGAGCGTGCGTCGAGAGAGCCGCGTCCACGAGCGCCGAGAGGGGAGGGAATCCTCTCGGCCCGACCTGGTATGGATCCTCCTCCCGTTCCTCGGACGCGCGATAGATACGCTCTCCGCACGTCTCTCTTTTCTTCCCTAATTGTCCCGCGTTTATCGTGTTTGGCCGCTTTATAGAGGCGACGCTATCCTCCGCGACGCGTGCGCCTTTCCGCGCCAGAGATTGAGCTTCCGCGAACCGCGCTCCGATTCCACGGCGTAAAATACAATACAAAGAGAAAAATACGCTCGAGTTTCGCGCGAGGGTCTCGTATATCGACGCGCGGGAGACGTGAGAAGAGGCTCGCGCGTTTATCCCGCGCCGAGCTGATCGTACCTATACGCGTGGACGCGCGCAAGTGTACACGTATAAGTGTGTAGCGGGGTAATCTTATCGCTGTGCAAAGCACGCGCGCGCGCGCGCTCTGCTTCTCGGGTGACTCGCCCCGACGCTTTGAAGATTTGCGAAAAGCCGGTTTCTCGGAAGAGTCCGATCGACTTCTCTTTCGCTGGCACTGCCGACGAGCGGCGCGCCGGGGCTTCCTCGTACGATCGGTGCGCGATCATTGTGGATCGTCTTTACGGGGAAGGACGATTGCCGCGGTCGAGTCAGCGTCGCGTGATATGCCAGATAGATTTGTGTGATCGTCATGATGTCGCGTAAAATACAATAATTGATTGTTCTGAAGTCAACGTTTGTCTTTGGTGCATGAATTTGAAGAAATAATTATTCTTGCAAAAATCGTTAAATTTACATCGTTACGTGACTCAAATTAATCATTGTATTTATTGTAGCAATGTATTTATGAAAAATTATGCTCACACCACATTTACATTTAGCACTTTATTTGCATTATTAAAAGTTAACGAATATTTATTCGGTCTGATAACATTTTTATTTCGTCATATTCAAACTAACATTTATTAACTGCAAATAAATCGTTTTCTCGGATGGAAAAAGAATTTTTGCTAAATTTCTCGAGACAAGGCCACAATTTTAGTAAAAATTATAGTAAAACTTGTAGAAGTTGCAAGCGTCAGCTGTAATTTTTACTGAAATTGTAGTTATCGTAACGATAAATTGGCCTTGTCACGCAATCTACCACAAATTTTGTTAATGTTACAATTAATTTTTTTCCGTCTACGTAATCTTCTCATTCCGATATTATATCGAGTGACGCTCGTTACCGTTTCGAACCAATTTTTTGCCGCGAAATCAAAATTCCTCGCGAATAAAAGATAAATACGTCCATAAAACCCGCAGGGAGCCGCGCGATTGAGCGTCTCGCCGATGAAAATGAATCTTTCGCGGAAATTCCCCGCAAGACACGACCGAAGCTGCGGCAGTGGCGCGCGAGTCATCAAGGCGTGACGGGAGGCTGCGAAGAGGTATACGCACTCGAGCTGCGTTAAAAGGTTTACGTGTGGGTGGTCGCGGTCGCGGTCGCGGTCGTGGTCTGCAGCGCATCACTCGGCGTTCGCTCACAAGCGCCGCGTGCGTCGATGCTCTCTCGCGCGGCGAGCAGAGGCGATCCTCTCGCGTCTGCCGCGACGGGTCACGTATGTAGAGGCGGTGACGCGCCCGCTTCGTAAACCGCGACTGTGATTCTCGCGCGATTACGATACCACGTCGTTTCGTGACTGGCGCGCTGCAAGATTAGCCGATTGCTCGGCACGCCGATGTTTGTTTGAGGTAACCGTCCCAATAGTCGGAGGATTAAGTCCAGTATCGGAACGGCCGTAAAAATTCGTACATCTCAGATTTTACATTCAGTAAAATAATTAGGTTAAAATAACGAAAGGCACGCCTACATGCATGTAGTCGAACGCGTTTAGTCGTAAGTACCGACTAAATATTTAGTTATTCCAATCAAGTGCTCAGTTATTCTAACCAAAACGTGGTCAGTCTGACCAAACGGATGGTGGATCCGTATTTCGCTAAACAGTTTGGTCATCGTCTCGAAGATTTTGCTTTGATTGACCAAATTAGGTTGAAATGACAAAAAGCATCTAGTTAAATGCGTCTAATTGTTCTAACGAGAATACCGGTCAGTTGAACCAAATATTTAGTTATTCTAACCAAACGTTTCGTGTACTCAGGACAAGTACCTACCAGTGACACTTCCTGTATAAATCCTTAATTTATTGAAGATTTTTTTTCCACCAATCGTTCCTTTTTATCCTAATTATACTCAAACATGACGTGTCCTGCTATTCGGACAGTTACCTTATATTCCGAACTCTCGATCGAAGCGTCCAGTGATATACGATCATTCGCTCACCGGACTTCGGCGCGATCGAAAGGAAGGCGAAAGAAAGTACTAAAGAGACGGGTTTCCACCCGGTGGCGCTCTTACCGCACACCTCATCCCTTGCGAAATTTCAACTGAAGCCGAGAAACCTTGGGATGCCTCCGCGTCCTCGCCTTCCGTGCAGAATCCATCCCCATAGTCGAACCCGCCGAGGACATCGCACTTACCGGAAAAAAACGGAGGTCGAACGACCCCCGCGAAGTATTCGCGCAGCTCGCAGTCGCGCGGCGGCACGCTTACGCCCCGAGACGACCAGTGGAGACGCTCGGGTCGACCTTCGGCTTCCGGCGTCGACCGTTTTAATGAAAATAAGTAATCTCGAAAACAGGGAATTGTACCATCGTAAACGGTCGCACAATACCCTCGTAAATATGAAAGTTCTCGGGGTCTATAGATCACGAGAGAGGAGGACTCGCGCAGTTTACCGTGGCGATGGCAATACGCGCGCATAGAGGGGTAGGGACCGATGTCGAGTACACGGAAGGAGCGAGAGAAAGGAGGAAAACGGGGAGGAGAAAGGACGAGAGAGAGAGAGAGTGAGAGAGAGGGGCAGGGACGCCGGAGAGCACGAAGAAACGGAATGGGTATTGCGGGGTCCATTATGGGGCCCATAAAACACCTCCGTTGCTGGAGGCGCGTGGCCCCAAGGCCGACCTGGCACTTTGTCTTCTCGGTCGCCGCCTACGCGAAAGCGTACGTACGTCCTGTTACGTAGCACCGCGTTACGCTTCCTCGCATTCCATTCCGGTGCACTCGTGCCGCGCTCCGCATGCGTGCCAGCGCCGCGGCAACCCGTTCGCTCCGCGGCGCGCTTCGCCTTCCTATTTTTCTTCATTTTCTCGTAATATGTCGCGCGCGCTTCGCTTATTCAGGCGAGAAGTATTCATATTCGATATCATTGTGGAAGCGGAGCGGCGATACACGCGTTCGTTTTGTGATAATTCTGCCTTAAAATTTATTTGATCGACCCCTTTGCTTCATGCTTTGTCTCCCTATTTTCTTTGCGAACGCTCGCGCGTCGTTGCGAGTAGCCGGAATACACGGAAAGACTGGTATCGATAAATTTTACTGTATTTAGGTACAATAAAAGAGGTACACGTGAGGGTTTTCGGATATTTTTACAGTGTTGTACAGTAATGTTTCTTTTGAAGACATTAAATCGTAATGGTTTACATTACAATTTACTAGTTTCCAACGAAAAATCATTCTTCGGCACAGTAAAAACATCTGAAAACCCTCATATGTAACTCTTCTATTGTAAATACAGTAAAATTTATTGGTACCAGTCCTTCCGTGTATGGTACATCTCGATCCAAGAGTTTCATGAATTTATCACACTGAGAAAAAATAGTTTACTTAGGAAAAAAAGGTTAATCAGACATTATAGGTACTTACACTCAGGGAAAAGATCTAGTTGATTAGCTCGTACAGGTGCCTCTTGAAATTCGGTGATAGTATCGTCCTCCAGGTGAGAATCGTATTATTAGCCGAGCGGTTTACGTTCAAACGCGACGATTGCATCTAATCGCGGTCTGGTCGAGAAACATATTATCAGTTTCGAATAACGCGACGCGGATACGAATCGCTCGGATTTTCGGAACTATCGCCGATGGCCCGCGTATATGTATGGTTGATAAGGAAATAATTATAGAAATGGTATTCATCAAAATCGATGGATAGATAATGTACTGTAAAAAAATTTTTTTTTAATGTATTTTTACATAGGTAAAGCTTTTTTCCAATACGTAATTATGAAAATTAATACACGCGGGAAAAAACAGATCGTAACATCAACAAAGTTCTGGTAAAATACGGGACAAGGCCAATTTATTGTTACGATAACTACAATTTTATTAAAAATTACAGCTGACGCTTGCAACTGCTACAAATTTTGCTATTTTTTTTTTACTAAAATTGTAGTTATTATAAAAAGAAATTGGCCTTTTCCCGAAATTTACCTTAGGTAAATTTTTTCCCCGTGTACATTCTCTTATGAAATTGCCCTTATAAATTTCACAACGGAATGTATTAATTTTCATAATCACGCGTATTAGATAAAAAAGCTTTATATACAATTGAATTAAATTTGACACAAACTTTTTTTACAGTGTACTTATTTCGACGGAAGCATATCACGCTAGCCACTTGCGATAAGTCGTCCGTGATTCTTGTGAAAATGATTATCGGGATCGTGGAAAATCGAGCCCGACGCGGAAGTAGCGAAATAGGCTGAAATTCTGCGATACGATTCCGCGTTGAGCGACAATCACGCGCGTAGGCATTTTACGAAGCTTTCTACTCGAGGAACATCCCCCATATTTCGAAGCAAAACGCACATCCTGGTTACGACACGGCTGTTGAAAGTAGTCCGTCGTCCTCGCGGGCGCGACGCTCGAAGAATCGTCCTGCGAGAAACGGTACCGCGGAAGCACCGCCGTAGAATTACCAAAAGACACGCTAATTACGTCAGTGGAGAGAAAGATTCCACGGATCGTGAAGCCATAGATCGCCCGAAGGGTAGCCGTGGGTATATGGCGGCACTAAACAAATTCGTCAACGCCACGCGACGATGACCCTGAACTCACGGTCGCGCGCGAATGTTCGACACCGGCGAGAGCAAAGGACCAGGTGATCCTGTCGCTCGCGCGTAAGCCCGCTATAGCGAATTTCCGGCGAGACCTCCGCCGCGTTCGAAATTGCCGAAATTTCTTGGAAGGTACGATTTTGTAGGGAAAAAGTCCAGTTGAATACGAATATTGATAAAAAATTTTATTTGACATTAATAGAAATTTATTCACATCGGGCAAAAGTCTATTTAAATTAGATAAACGTTCTACTAGGTTTGTACTCGATTAATAAGATATGCAAAATATCTATCTATAATTCGAACAGACTTTTGGTCGATGTGAATAGATACCTATTTATAACTCGAATAAATTCTTCTATCAGGTTCGTATTCAACTAGACCTTTTACAGCCTCGGTGTACGCCCTGGCATAAATCTATGTATTAATGGTTGCATGAGAGAGAGATCGAAGGGGTAATATCTTTACAACAGCTCTGCAGAATAAAAACGAACAGCGGACGAAAAACGTACTTATCTACTTGCCCCTTCAAACATGCAACCATTGATACATAGACGTATGCCAAGGTTCACGCGATACATAAAGTGCTCCGCTTTTCACCGCAAAGTATAAAGCGTGTCGCTTTGCATTGAATTTAAAAACGACAGGAGAAAATACAATTCGCTATCGTATACTCGATAAAAAAAAAACAAATTTATAATGAAACTCTTAAAACAGCAACACGTGCAAAATCCCCGTAGAATAGTCGCCGGATAAAATCACGCGATGAAACGCAACGATCGAACCGTGGGACGCGTCCCTCCCGTGCTTCCCTCTGTCCTCCATTCTCCTCAGCCCCCTTCTTTAAAATATGACCTTTGGCATCAATTGCCATGTAGCCACGACGAACAATAATAGCCGTACACACTCGCGTCCTCGGGCGCACGGGTCTTGCGAACCAAGAGGCGAGACACGGGCGACAGAGGAGACGAGGCAGAAGAGGAGGGACGATAAATCGAGCGAGTCCCATAACGCGAGAGAAACCGCGGGTGAATCGATATCGCAGCCGCCGTCCTTCTTCCTCCTCCTCTTTCTCCTCTCTCGCGTTCCTTCCACTTCCTCTCTTCGACCTCCTCCTCCATCCCTTCCCCTTCTTTCCGCCGCGCGCGCTATAGGAGCCCCGAATTCTCTGATCTCGGCGATTCCATCATCAGCGACTCGGGGTACCGCGGGATGGCAGATAAAAGCCAATTGAATTTAAATCATGAATACGAACGAGGCGAGCGAGTCGGTACCAACCCCGACGGCAATCTGGTGGCAGCTTTGTGCCGGTAATGGCTCCGACCCCCGAGCCCCGGGGCTATCACCCTTCTCTCCCGTCCGCCGACACACCGGTGACGGGGTTTCAACCCTGGTGCTTCGTGTACCTGTTTCGCGGACGGGACGCGCCGTACACTCGCACGCGAGTCTTCCGAGGAGACGACTACGTGCTTCCCACCAATGGCGTCGTGGTGGTTCTTCTCCATGGAAACGGACTCGCGCGCATAAAGGTACTCTCAAACCAATGCGGGACTGCGGGAACGGCAGCGGGAGCGGGATTCTCACGGGACATATAATTACACTGCGGGAGATACAAGCATAGGTACATACAAATGCGGTATCCAGCCCGACGAAACGCAGTCGTGCTGCGAAATCATATCGGTTCGCAGCGTGCACCATTTTTCCCGCGATTCGCATTCCAAATCTTTCCCGCTCCCGCTCCCGTTCCCGCAGTCCCGCATCGGTTTGAGAGTACCTATAGGCCTGTTGCGTACTTTCACAAGCGTAGCTTTTGTTTGTGTTGCACATATACGTATAGAGAATTTACACCCCAGTGTGTGTGTTTCGCCAAGAAACCCAGTTTGGCGGCGCTGTTTTCCGTATACATACAATATACACATTCATACTTGAGATAGTGTGCATGGGCTCTACGCAATAGGCCTATATTCTTCTACCTTGAACTGTAGTAGCCCATCGCATTTAGCAGTACTCTCTCTGTATTAAAATATCAAATACCTTTTCAAAAGTACCCACAGAATTTGGAGTGCGCACACGCGCAGCATTGGCACCAAGCTTGGTGGCCAGTATATTAAAAATGGATAAAATTGTGCGATTCTTACCGATCGTTACTGATCGACAGTCGGACGGAATCTGAGGGAATGGTCTAGATGGATCGTCCTTATATACCTATAGCCTGCGCAAGAATGCTGCGCATCTGCGCACTTCAAATTCTGTGGGTACTTTTGAAAAGGTATTTGATATTTTAATACAGAGAGAGTACTGCTAAATGCGATGGGCTACTACAGTTCAAGGTAGAAGAATATAGGTACTCTCAAACACCGATGCGGGACTGCGGGAACGGGAGCGGGAGCGGGAAAGATTTGGAATGCGAATCGCGGGAAAAATGGTGCACGCTGCGAACCGATATGATTTCGCAGCACGACTGCGTTTCGTCGGGCTGGCTACCGCATTTGTATGTATGCTTGTATCTCCCGCAGTGTAATTATGTCCCGTGCGTATCCCGCTCCCGCTCCCGCTCCCGTTCCCGCAGTCCCGCATTGGTTTGAGATTACCTAAATCCTTTACGCGTTTCCGCACGGATGTGAAACTGACAGGGTAGCGAATCGGGAATGACTAGTGGGGTGAGGCAAGTGTCCCAATAGCAGGGCATATCCTAGTAGTCGAACACATATTTGAATATAATTCAAATTATTGAATGAGATAAAAAGAAACGTCTAGTGAAAAGAAATCTCTGATACATTAAGTGTGCCAAAATTATCCAGACGACTTTAGAGTAATTTCCGGTAGCTAGGTTGACAGCTCGCAGTAATAAGTGATGCTACTGGTGGAATAATATCCATTCCAGTAGTTCCATCGATAATTTGGCACAGAAATTGAGCATTGGCAATTTGACGGCCTATAAATATCAACAATTCGTCTAGTTACTTTTTGCACACATCTAATGTGGAATACCGTAGAGAGGTCAGCTACGGACGTCGCGTAGCTCTAAGGCGGACGTCTATAGCTTCTACGTGAGACGTCGATATATGCAACTCGACGATATTATCCCCCGACACTTTATAGTTTATATACGCCTCTAATCAGCACCCCCCCGTAGCGTCTCGCAACGCCTACTCCGACTCCCCCTATATGTACACTCGCCGTTCCTATTCAGGAGGCTCGATCTCCCTCTCCTCCTGGTACGCGCTCAGCCTCGAGAAGGGAGCGGGGCGAGTGACATGTTCCGCAAACATCGTAAAGCGACCGCTTCTTAATCAGCCCTTATTAAAGGTCCGGGGCTGGCGTGAGAGGGTCGCGCCACATTTCGCGTGGATATTGTTAGACCGTCGTGCCGAAATGAATCGTTTGGTCTCTCGTGCCAGCGGATTACGCAGTCTCCTTCGAAGCGCGCAATATGTACCGTGTGTATTCGGGGATGGTGGTCTTAGGCGATATGCGAGTGCGAGCGAGGACATCGATTGACCCGGGTGCGCGCATAAAATCGGCCATACACGCAACGATATACCTGACCGGTGTAGGTACCTGTGTTCAGGTAAAAAATATAAATTTTTTATTCTCTTCTGGTTGCTTGTACAGATAGGGATATCTGCAAGTTTTTTTTTCACGTACACGTTGCAGTTCACCGAACAGGTGACCTGATCAGGTACATCTGACAAGTCCAGTTTACCCGTTCAGGTCGCCTGTACAGGCAAACTTGAGCGTGTATGTGACAAAACTTGCAGGTATCCCTATCTGTGCAAGGGACCAGAGAAGAATCGAAAATTTATATTTGTTATCTGAACAGATACATCAGTCAGGTATGCGGTGCGTGTATGGCCCGCTTAAGAGTTTCTCTATCGCATATTCGAACTGGACTGATTTAAGGAAATGTACGACAGAGAGACTCTTATGCACTCACCACATGTTCTCACTCGCACTCGCATGTTGCCTATGAATACCATCTTCGAACACACATACGGTATTTAGGTATTTTGCAAAATTGAATCGATGAGACAATCTCTCATCGACCCTCGAATTGGAGAAAGAAAATCAGTATCAAGCAATATAGGCTTTGTTCGATGCGATCTATGCAAATCTATCGGTGATACGATCTTCCAAATACGAAGAGGGTTCGACGAGAACAGAGGCCATTCAATTTTCGACGGAGCGACCCGATAATGGCTTCCCTATCGTTAGTTCGATGAAAGATCTCGGTAAGATCGGTCGAATTCCGAGCACTTACGAAAATGCGGTTGCGAGAACTTATGCAAGCGTAAATGTACGTGTCCGAATGATCAAAGGATGCGCAGCGTTGTAGTTACAGTGCGAGGTTAGAACGGGTCGCGCTATGATTTAGGGTGTGTTTACCTGCAACCTAAATACCTCGACTCATCCGTCACGCTCAATTTGACCCAAATAAGGGAACGCTGCAGGGAGGCTGATTTTCGAACGGGAGACTCGTAACTATATACCTATTTGTGAACAGATCGGCTCGGAATGACACGTCATTTTTTCAAGTCACAAGAATCACGTGACTGTGAACGTAGGTACTGTTCATCCGCGAAAAATTTCTGGCGAAGAATTCATTTTGTTGTTTTAAAAGATTTAAAAACTGATGAGTTCTTATACTCTTCAATGCCTTTTCAATTTTGGCGTTTTCTCTGTACATTTTTGCTTTTCTCCAAATGATTCCAATCGTTTCGGCGCTCGATTATAATTATGTTTCTGGAGTTGTTAAACGCGGAAAATATATCCCCTTTATCGGTACCTCGCGGAGGAAAATGACAAAGCTTCCAATTCCTATAGCCTAGATGTATAAACACTAGGTATGTACTTTATGATTATCAGGTAGTAGCGTAGAGATTTTAACTTTCCTACTAAGTCCAAATTCCCCTCTGAAATAATTTCGATATTATCGCTTGGGTCCACGCAGGGCACCCTGGAATGCCACGCCAAGCGTTCCCGTAATATTTCACCGAAGAATTATTGGACTTTCAATCGTCTGAAATAGGTATATCAAATTCAAACAAACTGATCCTTCAAAATAATCTCGATATTATCGCTTGGAACGACATGGAAGACCAGAAAATTCCATGTTAAGCTTTCCTGTCATATTCGACCGAAGAATTGTTAGACCTTTAATATCGTGCGAATTATTGCAACTTCAAATTTCTTGAGCTTCTGATTGTTGGGTTTCGACTGATGTTTAAACATTAGCAGATGATAACATACCGACTATTAATAATTTTGGGGCTGGTGGTGATATTGCTACTGACGATAGCTTTCCGACTGATGATAATATATCGATTTGAGTTGATTTGATTTATTACATTGAGAGAGAGAGAGAGAGAGAGAGAGAGAGAGAGAGAGAGAGATTCAGGTGAAAATCTCTCTTCTTCGTAAGCCGATGAAGATTCTTCTAAAAACATAAAAAATGTACTATACTACTTAATTTTAACACATATTACATACAACAAATTTGAGTCGGCAAGTCAGCATACGCGTTCTCAAGAACAACAGAGCGTCAAAGAAAATAATAAACGCAAAACGTGGAAAGTCCTCGTGAAATCCAAGCAGAAAGGCGAATGGTGGCGGAAAAAGCGATTATTATTCCATCCGAATAACTTATTGTTAGACATTCCATCAGGAGCGCTAACGAGTGGGGTTGCAGTACCTTCTAAACCTCAAAATGAAACAGATAGGTACTGCTAGCTCACACGTTACGCGGCTTCGAGTACGCAAAGCAACAGAATGTCAAAGGATGCGTAAAACGCGTTTGAGAACGGCCAATGATATGTATGATATATCGTGCTTTAAAAATGAAATAAAGTTATACGTGTTGGAGTCGGAGAAAATTATAAAACTCACAGTGCGCCACAATCCAAATCCAATAAAGTTGATCATATTATCTACCTCCTGTTTGAAACTTGCACGCGACTCGTTGACGATTTGGGTTCCAATCGCGTCGCTTCTCAGTAGCCTCGTGGGCGGAAGGCCTTAGAGTTGATGGGAGCTGTATTAGAGATGTATAAAGTGTGTTGGAGCTTTAGAAAAAATACTAGGGATGTGGAGAGTGTATTGCGGCTATAGTAGACATGTTAGGGATACAGAAGTGTGTTAGGGTTTTAGAAGAAGTAAGAAACCGCAGTGTATACTATTTATTTATTAATCATTAATATATATGTATGTACTTTAATGGGTATGTATATATTTATATTTATATAATAACTTATCTCGTAGCCTTTCATATGTATATATGTATACTCAAATATACTTGAAAAAATCAGCCATTTTATAATTTATACGAAAAAACCGCAATAATATACGCGTTTTTGTCTTTGTCTACAGTATAACTTTTGCCCTTATCTCAGTCCAACTAAACGACACGAAAATAATATTCTTTCGCATAGAATATATGTAGTATAACAAATTCTCCTGTACTCCGTGCGAAAGCATGGCGGATATCTCCACTCAATTGCCGGGAAAAGTAATTATATACGAAGCTTTTTACGAGGAATTCTCTATTTACATCTCATTTTCGGAATCTTACACTCTATTTAAGCTTCATATTGTGTGTGTGTGTGCAATTGTGTATGTGATCACCAGTAATTTTGACGTAAATACAAGGGGATGTGGAAATTGTATATCTCTCGCGCATGGTGGGACAGTCCTCCAGATCATTACGTAAAACTGTAAAACGAACGTTTAATTTTGCTTGAGCTTTCCAAAATCAATTTCCGCATAATTAAATCCTTCCTGAACAGGAGTAGGAGAAACAGGCGGTGCGTTGGGCACCTCTGGTAAGTCCAAGCTAGCGTAATGCAATATCGTCGCACCTGGTTGCAATTTTTCATATCCTTCGCTATCTAGCGGACTGGGCGTGGGCGTCGGGGTTGGCGTTAACGTAGGAGTTTGTATCGGAGTATCATCGAGTAGCTTGGGAGATGCCGGCTTGGATTGCAAGGGTGTGAATCCCGATGGAGTCGGACTCGTCGTCGGTGAAGCGGTCACTAGTTTGGGCTTCGATACAGTCATTTCGAATAACCTCTTTGTGACGGGATTGACTATCGAATGATCCTCGGATATCGAGGAAGCGGAAGTAACTCGCGAGGCATCTTTACCGGAAGGACTAGGTGGTTCCGTCTCGTTAACGTTCTTAGGTAAGGAGTTGTCGATGGTAGGAAGGGGACTAGGTGCAGAGAGCTTTCTTCCCGGTCTCATTACGGTGTATTCACTATTCGCCGACGTGCCAGTCGCGGAATTTGACCCTGAATCCTGCTGTGACGTGAAAGACTTAATCGGAGATTGCGGGCTGTTCAAAGAAAAGGGAAAGATGGTCGTGGTGGAACCCGTCGGTGTGGCTCGCGGAGGAGAAGCGGGCGTACTGGCCAAACTTTCCGAATTTGAGCTTCCGTTCAGAGGTAGAAAACTGGGAATCTGTTGAGACGATTTGCTAGCGGCTTGAATAGCTATTGGTTGGGAGCGTGATTTTTCCTTTCGGCTGCCACCTCTCGTTCTTTTGGAGTTTCGGCCGTTTATACCCATACTCATGTTAGTGTAGTCCTGCTCCAAATCGGGCCGGCCCTTGAAGGACATTTCCACATATCCTTCGGGAGGACGCCTCGGCTGTGGAAGATCTACCGGTGCTGTTCTTGTACCACCTGAAAGGAAATTGTTCATGTGATGACACGCGAGCTCTCTTCTCAGTTAGACAGTGATGGCAAACTGGTATAAGTTGATATTCGGTCGGAAAGAAAAACACTAGTGTGTTTCTCGGACGAAAAAACTGCCAATACGATGCAAGGAGCAGACTTTTTAAACAGAATTTACCAATCCTTATTCGACTATAAAGAATAACGTGTTAATAGGTCTGTTCGCGCTGCCTACACTCGCTACACTTTTCGGAAAAGTGTAGCGAGTGTAGGCAGCGCGAACAGACCTAATGAAACATCGCCATATGTCTGCTTTTAGTTCCCAAAATTTAAACAATTCAATGGGCCACTCTATACATTTCGAATTCAAAGGAAGCAACACTGCAGTATCTTTCTTGTTAGTAGTAAGACTCGAGAGATTTGTAAGAGTAAAGTGGGTTCAAGCATGAAAAAAAAAGAGCAAATTCTCCACTTTCCGAACTCCTGTTTTAGTAGCACCATTCTCTCAATAGGGCGAACGTACTGTGTCGCGCATCGCGTGTATACGACGAGTACTCTGTTTCGCGGCGAAGTAAATATAGACTCATCGGAAACATTGCACCCGGAAAAATCACGGTATCCGTATATTGAGCAAAGAGCTACTTCAATTACACGTGCCAACGAATACCTCATCTTTGGAATTTCACTGACAGCACTTTACAAGTCTGCTCCTCTCAAATACCTACAAGTAGTTCTAAGTCAAGTTTCACTTTCTCGCGCATCAAATGTCTCAACACGACGACGCGTTTAGAAAAACCTGCCACGTAATTCCTACCTGGTGGACCGTTCATCTGCATGTAGTCCTCTTGTTTGGGACTTGATCCAGTTCTCGCCCAATCGTCCAGAGCGGCTCCGGTCATCCTCATGTAAGAGCCCTCGGCTTCTTCGACTGGCTTCAACGTCGTGATCACCGGTTTAAGAGCCGAGACAGAGGTGGATACGTGACCATGATTGTGATTGGCAGTGGTAGTGTTATTATTATTATTCCGATTAGTCTGCAATCAGATGCAAATGAAAAGTTGATGGGTTCGCGTGCCGCCACTTTCTCGTGATCCTTTGATCTATCGAGATTTTAGCAAGTCATTCAACTCACCTTATGAATGCCACTCATATCGACATAGGGGGCAGTCGTCGATACGGGCGGTTGTCCAGGGGACATGTCGACGTAGGAACTAGTGTCTGTGGCAGTGGAATACGTTTGCGATTGCGATTGCGACAGCGGTTGAGAGTGAGAGTAAGAAGACGGCGGCGAAGCGAGCGTGGTTGGAACATTGGGTCTGGTAAAGTCTAACTCCATAAGATCTTCCATACGTTCGGAAGCCGCGGAGCAACCAGAATTATGGCCCCAAGAGCTGGACAATAACGGCGCGGAGTAGGACTTGTTCGAATTCGAACTCTCGGAACTCGCCAGAAGCGGCGCGGTGACCACGTTGGCCAATCTTCCGATCTCGGGCCTCTTGGATCGACTGCCCACGGAAAATGCTCTGACTCTGCTAGCCTCCTGTTGAGCTATGTCCAGCCTAGTGGGGAAAAAACGCAACGAAAGCGCGCGATGTCGCGTTAGAAGGTACGGTGATACTGAAAAATCGATAGTGAGAGCGTTCGAAAGACACGCGAAGAAGATATAGTACCTATTTTTGCGGTGTCTATTGGTCGGTTCCGGTCTTGAACCAACGGAGTATGCTCTAGTCGGTCTAGCTTGAAGATCTTCACCAGGGGCTAAGAAGCTGGTCACCTTGTCTAAGTGATACTCGGAAAACCTCAAGTCCGTGCTGGGAGTGCCGGACGTCACGGAACAACTACTGCCGCCGTGTTGGGACATGTCGTCCGGGAAATGGCCGTTATGGGGATTATTAGGGTCCATGTCGACATAGCCGTCGTCGCCGACTGGCGCCATCGGTACGTAGCCGTCGGAAAGAGTATTGGTTTCTTCGACGAGGGACGAAGCTCTAGAGTGAGAATGTGCCGTAGTTGCCGGACTCATTGGCATGTACGCTCCTCCACGGCCGGGACTTGAACTGCAAGGACTATACATCTCCACGTAGGAACTCTGCTGTAAAAAGAATGTCGTGTTAACATGAATAAGTGCTCCTGTTGGATGAGCCTGTCGCGGCTTAACGTTCCCTTGTAATACACGAAATAATGAGAGTCGTTGAATGAGTTGGTATTCTTACTTGTGAGGGCGAATGGGGCTTGAAATTAGGTGAGTATTTATGATGCTGTTGACCACTGGACCAAAGGGCGTAGTCATCTCCGTTCTCCTCCAAAATAACCGGTTCATCGGGCGTTAGCGAGTGACCGTATCGCGAAGCTGGCCCTTCCTCGAGAATGCTCTCTCCACCGTCATCCATGGATAGCGAGGATCCGGCGGAATCCGTCGAGCACGCGCCTGAAGCTGGGCTGATGGGCATGGAGGAAACTGGCGGAGAATAGGAGAGTCCCTTTCCGTACATGGAATGAGGTCTGGGTACATGCGGAGCAAGATGCATGGCTCTTGGATGGCCCAGTACAATAGCAGGATGACTCTCACTCGTGGTGCGTGCTCTGGATGGCAAGCTGTCGCACCTTTCCCGGCCGCTCGTACCTGTAAGGTGTACTCGTCAGCAATTTTCACGAAAGAAGAGAATAATTTCGAAAGCGCACCATCATCCAACTGGCATAACAGTGGTTAGTTCACTTGCATCGACAAATATACACGTGATTAAGAGTAATTTTGGTAAGCATCGGAAGACACCGATTGTACGTATATACATGTACAGAAGGGAGAAATTTCTTGTGTCGTAATTTCTCGAGCGCCAATCGAATGAGATGTCGATCGGTGAAAAGCGATAATGAAAGAGGTGACGAGTATTAAAGAAACATGTCGATCGTAGACGATGGGAAGGCCAATTGCATTATTCGTAAGTAACAGTAGACACGTTCTAATTTTAGCGAGATACTCTTCGCCCGCGCTTTCGCGATATGTCGCGACGCGTATCGAGAACGGCTGCGCGTTCCCAACAACTGTCGAAATTCTTTGTGACAAAGAATATTGGCAACTCTTGATCGTCGTCGCTCGACACTGCGGAAAGAATGAGCGTTGTATCGAACGAAAATACATACAGCGTAAAACGGATCTTTTAGATGATTGCGTTTGATTGATAAGAACGGCAGCTAAGGGCAGCGACAGGGTTCTCTGGTGGGATATTGTAGCGGTTGTGGTTGTTGTAACGGTGACAATGGTTGTGACATGAGTGGATTGGGAGACATTGACGGAATGGGGATGACTGGCTACCGAATGACGGCGCCTATTTGCAGTCACGTTGGCGTTAGTCGAGGCACTCCCAACATGCCCGGTCACAGCCCCAGTCCCAGCAACGGCAACAGCTGTAAACCATACAGCTCACTGTTGTGAAACTACCTATCGATGGCAATGTTAATATACATCGCTACGCGATGCCAACAGCACGAGCGCGCCTTCGCGAAAAGAACGCTAACGTGTTTACTGCGGTGTCGTACCAATGGAAAAGAAATGATCGAGATTTACAAGTATATTAAACATTGCAACACTTTAACGCATTCGTGGTTTCTAGTGTGAAAACTGAAAATAATATTCCTGGACTCTTCCAGGTTTTCCAATCTGAAATGACTTGTTTTCTCTGAACCTCGTGCATATCTAAATTCGATGCAGCGAAGCTATCTCTTTATAATCAGCACGTAATCAGGTTTTCCAGAATTCTCTGACTGCTAGAGACCTTCTACGATTAGCTATGGCAGCATTTACAATATTATAGATGGATAAATTCCACGAATCTCGCATCGACATTTCTTTTCCTGTCGATATTCAACTCTATTAGTAATAACGTATGAACCTCGTGAGAAACCCCAAGGAAATATTTCTACCGGCGCTATCCACAGCTCAGAGTGTAACGCACTCGTATTTATATTGCTATCGCTCCGTATATCTTAATTCCCAGTTTCAAATCTCTCATTGAAGATAGTAGCACCGATAATAAATTTCCAAAAATGCATGTCCAACGCGTGGCGATAACTGAATTTCGTGAATCATCAATCTTCCTGATACATTTATATCAGAAGGCGATATACCCCGCAAACACCGATTCGGAAAAAAAATTTACGACGAATTATCAAGTACAGCGAGCAGTATATACTTTGGTGATTGTCTTATTGCACACGATAGATACTTACCCAAAACGTATACAAGTTCTAAAAATTCTCATTGGTCAGTTTTAATGACCCACTTCGAATAAAGTTGATAACTCCTTAGAATAATGTTAATTCTATCAATGACAATTTAAGAAGGCACGTCTGCAACGTACATACACTGGTGTTGCAGACGCGTCGTTCCAAATAGTCCCTGATCAGATGCAGTATTTTTCTTTGGAACCATCAAAATTAGCACTTTCCAATGATAAGACAAATAACGTACATTTCATCCGTTCAAGAGCTACGCAAAACATAGATGTAACGACAGAAAAAACCCGAAGAAAAAGAAGTTAGTGAAAATCCTGAAACATGTTCAACTTGTTCTAGAGCATATTTAATTAAAATTCATTTAGAAAAAGGGATTATTGTTATATTCGTTCCTAATATTTACGGTCTGCTCGAATAGGGACGGCGTACGTCGTGAACGGATCCAAAAAAAACGCTATGAGAAAAGAGCATACAACTACTGTGACGGAAAACAGACCCGTGAGTGTATTGGAAGAGGAGGTACTCTGTGTTTGACTACTCCATGAAGGGGCAGATGCAGGGATGTTCTGCTCCCGCAATGGATCCGCCTGCTCCTTGTGCGTCTTCTGTTCCTCTATAAAGCCCGCAACCCACGTGTGTTACTCTAAAGCTGACTATTGCCGTATCTCCTTCGTTGTACACGAATGGACGAACGAGATACGGTGTACGGAAAGCACGTACTCACACGGAAACGGTTATGGTCCGACACGAAACAAAACCTAACAGATTTCTATTCAACGATGTATGTATTTACTTAGCATCTACACAACCACAGAGCGTAATCACCAATTTCCCTACGTATCTCCGAAGAGAGCTAGAAGCTAGTGCGGGATGTCTGATATGTAGCACCACGGATATTTGCTTGTCCATCATTCTAGCTCCAACTTTATTAACGATAATGTAACCTTGACTTTGTATATCGCGCTTTCAAATATGAATAGCAAACACTTGAAACAGATGTAATTACGAAGCAGAAACAAAACTCATACGTGTATTATGTATAATCGAAACAATTTAATTGTAGAAAAGTAAAAATGATCCACTACTCACCACTGTGGAACATGATATATCAGTATTTCTCTTACCCAGTAAAATTGGCATTCTTTAAAAGGATAACATATTTCGATATATCGCACTAATCGCCAATTTTACTGAATTCAATTTCTGTACAAATTAACAGCGGACTGTACAAAATTGTGTTAATAACATTCGAGATACACAATCCCACATTAGACTATTGTCGCGTCGATAGTGCAACCGAGATACAAAATATTAGATAATTTTATGGCACATTTCAACTGGTGACGAACCATAACCAATGTCTACAAATTGCTAGGTGATATACGAAAAAGTAATATGAGAGAACGAGTTAAACTTACCCGATGGAGAGAAACCATGAAGTTTTTGCCCCGTATGACGTCGTTGGAGTACCGATATAGGTTTACTGGCCTCGTTTGCCGAAGAACTACGCATTCTTTGACGAGGACCTACTTCGTCCTTGTTACTGTTCGAATTGCTCATCGCGTTTAAGATAGCTGCATGCATGTTATGAGCAATGTTGTTATCCTCAGCCTCCATCCAAAATTCGCCACCGCCTGTTACCGCCAATCTACCGACTTCCATGTAGAAGATACGATCCATATGTCCACACCGTCTGATGCAGATTAGCTGCACAGAGACACAAGTGATTGATAATTATTTTATTTGCCTTTCGCCAGTACTTGAAGCTCGAATATATCTTCTTCAATAATGAAACTTTGTATAAAAGTTCACTCACGGAGAATTCTATGGAATCGGTGTTGTCTTTCGCTCCAATTTTGACGAGACTCAATGTACGATCCGTAAGGCATAGTCTATAAGGTCCGTGGATATTTTTTCGATCACCCAAGCCTTTCTTCTGCATTGTAACTTGCCAAACGTGTTCTGCAAAGAGAAAATATAGAACTTAAAATAAATTGGAACTTGTCTCTGTTGCTTCTCAAAGGGCTCGATATATCGGTTATTGTGCCGTTGACATACCAATAAAGTAAACAACATCAATTATTAATCGAGCTAAAGGTATAGAATTTAAAACTTACCGAACATGGGGCGAGGCTGCTCTCCGTCGGGTACATCTCCGCTTTGCAACAAGAGCATAGCTTTGAGCCATTCGTCCAACTCCTTTTCGCTGTCGAGAATCAAGCAAAAGCACTCATCCTTGGTGTACAACGCTATGACGTGTTTGTGTTTTGTATCGACGCGCTTGTTAATGTTGAAGCAGCTATTAAGCGGGATGCTGCGTTTCGGAGGCTGCTTATTTTCGAATTTCTTCTTGCTTCCGTAGTATTCCAAGCAAGCCGGAAACCCTGGCGCTTCGCCGCGAAGCGCGAAGAATTTCTTCTTGAGGGTTTTGAGCTTTCTGAGATGTCCGGAGCGAACGACAGGTCCTCCCGAGGGAGAGACCAAACCCCTGCTCGAAGACATCGCGACGATAGTTAAGAAACCCGTCTTTGCCGATGAGTTACAAACGGTCGATGGATGATACCGAGTACCATTTACACGGTACTTCGAGCTGTGCTGTGCAGTACACCCTTCAAGAGTGATTTCGAAGATCTTCGATCGAAAATTCAAAGGCGCGACACTATCGAAACAGACGGCGGTTTATTTTGAATTCTTACGGAAAAACCGGTACGCACGAGACTCGTCGAGATACACTTTTACCAGGTCTTCTATTCTTTGTAATATTTGCACTCGCGACCGTAAGTAACGTTCGCGCCCAAACGAAGCGTGCCACGAATAGTATCGTCGATCTCGTTGATGCGTGCGACTGTTTTATTTTTCTCCTACTTTGCACCGTTCACGGAATCACTGCAAATTGTCATCGTCAATGGGACCACGTGTCGGGGGTAAATAGACAAACGCACGTCACCTCGGTGCATGTGCACTCAGGGCGTCTCATTTCCCTCGAGTTTTGCAATCGACTGTTCCTGATTCCAAGGTTAAGGAACGCCTTTTCGGAGGGAAGAGCCCGAAAATTGACCCCGCGAATTATCACTCGTCGCTCCACCCGGATCGCTATGTCGCACAATTTCCACGATCTTTCTTTCCACCTGGCACGTTCCGTTGACCGAGGTTAGAAACTGCGATTCCGAGGGTGGATCGTTCGCGGCGCGAGGTCACCAGCATGGGGCACCATTTACATTCCACTTCCATGTACATACGGGCAGGTAACTGGGCCCCTACGGTGTTTGCCACGAACTCCACCTGTTTATTGCGACGAATAACGCGATTTATTACGCATCCACAATAGACGGCTCACACGACACGCGCAGGTGGGTGGTTGAACCCACTTATCGCGCCTAGCGTAAAACGGCTCGCAAGTAAATAGGCTACTACCAAGGGCAGGATAATTTTTCATGCGCAATAGGAGGCAACACCAAAACACGCCAGCATTCCAGGATGGCGCGAAACACTTCCTGTTCCTCGAGCAACGTGCGAGTAGTCCGCGAAAAGGCTGGCGAAACAAATGCTATCATTCCCGAAGGTAGATTCCCGCACTCTGGTGGCACACTACCGCGCGGGAACTCGTGAAATACGCACACCACGATCACACATCTGCCCGAGGTGAAAAATTTTGAGCCCGCGCGCGCGCGACGATCCCGCGCTAATGCCGATCCGAATGGGAAATGCGCGCAATCCCGATGGCAGGTAGACGCGTACCAGACGTACGCACGATTTTACAAACGTTCTCGAACGCTCGGACACTGAGGCCAACGCGATAAATACAGATTTTTCAATTGCACGCTAAGTAATAAAATAGGCGTTCGTGTCCATCTTGGAAAGGTCATGTGTATGGTAAGCTCCGCAGTTGTAAACAAGCTGTACGCAGGCGCTAACCGCTCAAATGGCGGCGACTCGATACGCAACCTACGATACAAACCTCCACTCTCTCTGGATGTGTAGGTATACGTGCTACACGACATACATATACGTAATCGTAAGAGAACTATACTTATTCAACAATTATGTGCCATCCGTTTGTGATATACCTATTCTGGTTGTTGCAAATAACCATTTTTGATCGCATGCTTGTAATCAGCAATCTTTCGTAAAACTTTGGCCCGATGTCATTATTGCGTAGGTATAAGCTTTGTACTTACGTTCCCGCCACTTCCTCCTGCAATGCCATTACAATTTTTTTCCAAAAAGAAAACGATATACCGTTTTCCCGAGTATTCTGCAAGTAGGGGCCAAGATTTTAAAGGACGAATGGACGAAAGGATGAAGTTATCTTACAACTTTGTCAATCGTTCACGTCTGGACATCGAACAACGTAATATAATGTTACGTGGAATAATATATTGTAATCACAAAAATAACTTTGATCTCATTGGTATAGTCTCATTAAGTTTCATAAATCTACTTCGCTTTTTATGATCATAATTCGAATAACTAACTATACCTATTATTCTCTCTATTATTATACTTTTTCAAAATACTTTGGCAAGAGTTTCCATCTTATTTGTTGATATTATTATGCAACCATATAATCTCGACGTAAGCGTACATTACTTTACCAAAAAACTAATACTAACGTCTTTTTAAACATGACAAATGAAAAAGAAATACCATGATGTGTTTTGTGTAATTATCGATTTACCACTAGTGTACTACAGATAGCACCATACGTATAACACCAAGAAATTGATATTGCCATATGTGTCAAACTATTTTTTCCTCACGCACTGACTTCGCATTGAGAATCCCCGATTAAGACTACTTTTAGTTAAGCGCCTCCTCGTGATGCATTGCCAGTCGTCCGTCGGGAAAGATAAGACACTTTTAGTTAGTACTATTACACGTATTTCTTTTTAATTGTTATACGTAATACTCTAGTGAAATGTATCTCGTAAATTGAAAGAACTTAACCATAATTGCAGTATGATCGCAAAAATTAAAATGACACGCGAAAATGTTCACTGAGAAAAGTTCCGTGCATATTCATATATACGGACCATCTGCTACAATACTGTTTCATAAAGATGAAGAATAATTGCAGGTACATGAAAATATATATTTAAGAAAATTGATGAAATTAATTTTTGTGTTCGTTAACGTTAATTGTGAAAACGCAGGAAATGATTCAAATGTATTTTGTTCGCGAGAAAACGCATAAAACAATTTCTCTTTACAAGTAAAAGAGCCTATCTGCTAGTGTCTCGCTTGGTGCAACACGAATGCTTTGACCGACGAGATATGCGAGTTTATGTGCATATTGGCATGGCGCTGGAACCCTGATGGTCCCAGGCCAATTGTAATACAAGTGACACAGTTTGTACGTTAGACGTTGTAAATGATCAGTTTTCATAGCTTCGTCGTGGATAACGATGTAGTGTGTTGGAGATACCGATCCCTGTCGAACGGATTGGGGAACCAGAAAGAAATCATACCAATTTCGACGAGTCACCGAAGAATCCACTATCGTTCCTGCTGGTGGATTGGACAAGCTCGATCCCTACGATACAAGAATCGTGTCATTGTTTATTCTCGATTGCTGAAGACCTTGGGACATGCAAAAGTTGAACTTTCGGATTAGAAGACTTACATCCTGCTTGAACAATCGCGTGTTGATTCGTTTCTGCACTATGACGATACTCATTTTCGGTTTGTAATTCGGGGCCACATCGATGAATGCATTCTGCAATTGCTTTACTTCGTACCGAGCGACTGTATTTAGCTGTCCATCTCCAACTCCATCGCGAAATAGAATTACCCGATCCGGTAATTTGCCGTTTTTCTAAAATTGAGAAGATGAAGTAGAGTTACGCGATTTGTGAGAAAAAGTTTCACGATTTGTGAAAGTATTTTAATACCGCTCGATATTTGTTTAAAGATGCGACGAGGCAGATTTTGAGGAGATCAACCAGCTCCTGGTGGGGTTGTTGCAAGCACGTCTTACTGTACCAAGTAGTAAGATGTTGATCTAGACTCGCCACAAATGCCGCGACACTACCGTGCGATCCCTGAGCCGCGCCGGCATGATAAACATCCATTCCACAAACCATACAGCTTTTCTGCAAAAGTGCGTGAATTTTCAAAACTCGGAAATATACGTGACATGTAAAAATGAAAGAGGTTCGACGAAACGTACGAATGGCATGCTTAACGCCCAAAGCGAGCCGCCGAGCTTGCAGTTCATTTGCAATGCTATTTTCTCGGTTACAGCTTTTAATTTATCAGGTCGCGCAATTGTTCTTGCGATGATAACTTGAGATGCGATGGGCAATTCTACGCAGCAAATCCTATGGACGATACGTATTAATTAGATAATAATAGTTTTTGAACCAGAGAAACCATGTCACAAAGTATATAACTTATCAAAGTTACCCACTTTTTAATTGCTGCGTAACGATCATTTCGAAGCGTAGGTACAATGATAACTACTATTTCAGCAGAGGGATCAATATATTTCCGAAGTTCCCTGATGAAAGACTCCGTTTTGTCATCGCTTAAAGTAATAACATTCGGCTGATTGATATTCATACCCATTGCTGGACCTACTTTCACCAATGTAGTGAGGAAATCTTTACATGCTCTCCCATCCCTTTGACAGTGTATCAAAAACCATTTGTTCAAGTGGGGCTGTGGAACAACTTAATTTTATCAACTATCGTTTCTTTCGATGATACAACATTCGTAATACTGCATCACGCAAGCTCAAACTCACAGTTGATAACATCGGACTACTCGTAGCAATTCCAGTCCAATCCGCATTGGCTCTGCACTTGAAAGTTTTGTTATTACCAAATTGGATAATTTCAGGCTCGAGAACCCTTCCAACAATTTTTATAATATCACTTTCCATCTCTAATCCCCAAGATGCTAATATTTCGCGGCAGGCATCGTCGCTCTGCACTTGTCGGATAAATTCGCGAATGACATTGCGGCGAGCGTCGGGAGTAACTCTGGTAACCGTTGCCAGGTCCCTCATAACTCGATTATCACTTCTGAGGGTGTCCGTTAATCCGGCGAGATAACAGAGTTCCGGGATCAGCATTATCAAATTCTCTTGAACCTATATTATGATTAAACAGGTCAATCGACAATACGCAATGCACAATTTCATTTATAACTAATGAGTTTTTAAATAAGTAAAACAGAGACACGCTTGTGCGAAAAAAAACTGCATTTCTCTGTGCCCTCCCTTGTACATACGCTTGCAAGATACGCTCCATGAGCTGAAATTCACCTTCTAGATACAGGAAACTCTTTGCACTCACCTCGTTAGTCGACGTCCTTTTCTTTGCACGATGCACTAATAATGGTTGCTCCTGATCCTTTATTTCAATGTTCCAATGATTCTTGTAGTATTGCGACAGAGACATCTTACTCCCATCGCTTGATTCGAATTGCATTGTTGGATTCTTGTTCCAATAAATGTCGTCAATACGGTACGTTCTGTTATTGTATCTTGTCAAGACAGACGTGCCGATCACGTCCACGGCTACAGCGTTTTTAAAGTCTCGAGGATTCCTACGATGGATATCATGCCTGGCAAAAAAGTAAAGCTTACATGTATTTCATTAATCGACCGCAATTGAAGTAAAATGTTCCATATTTACATTAGATCTCGCACTGTTTCCGTACGCATCGCGCGATGAGTGGCGTCAATGTTAAGCTTCAGACCGCCTTCGTACTCATCAACGGCAGTTATATATCCGGGCCACAATTCAAGTCTATGTTGGGGTATGGCGTGTGCGCCTTTTGGATTAAAAAATTGGCGGCCAATGCGAACTTGATTCAAGCATTTCATGATACGATTGAACAAAGTGTTAAAAAAATGAATGGAATCAGCCATATTACGCTGTCTTTTGTAAATGACTCTTAGCCGAACTGTAGAACCGTCCATAGGATGGGCCGAGTTAAACACTGTTTCCTGCAGTGTTTTAAATTGTATTAAGTTCGAGCAGAAATCTCAGACATACGTAGCACACAATTATAATTATATAATCCGGTCATAAGCGGATCTATACTCACGACATCTTTCAATCTATGTGGCAAATAAAGAATAGTCCCATCAAAGATCTTATTACCTCCGAGAGCAGCCATATGTTGATTCAACAATTTTGATCTTAGTGGTCGAGAATCAATATCCGGAGAATATTTAACTTCATGTTCGAATATACCCTTACCAGGCATTATTCTCAGGTTTATGTAATTAGAAGCCAAGTTTATCCTATAAAAGAGATCGAATATGCTAGAAGTTGCTATACTAAACACTCTTAAATATTTTACTACATTAATAACATGGGCCAAGAAAACTATTGAGAGAAATAACTTTTTGTTGGAAGCACACTTACGAGGATCCACTTTCTCCTTGCCTAGAAACTGGTTCTGATGTTACAGTGGATAAAATTTCACTTTGATGTACGGATAGCGCAGACATTTTACCCACTACGCTCGACTCATCTCCAGATGGTCCTGGGACAGGTGCCCCACCGGCTTGTTTTTCCTGAGTCGTTCTATAATGAAAAATCGTGTTTCAATATCTGCAATAAGAAAAAACTAAAATTGCAATTTATAATATAAACCTACTGCGCTTTTTTAAGCAGATTAAGAAGCGATCCTCTTCCTTGGCTTCCTGTGGGTGGAGGTGCTGAAACTCTATGATGAATTATGGAAGTGCTAGGTTGAGCTGTTAGGTATCCGGGTTGAGTTCTAGGTACTCTCAACGCTTCAGATTCGTCCAAGGTTTCCTTTTCCTTAACTAAAGCGAGAATACTCGCTCTTCCACGACCCACGCTCATTCCGACAACAGGAGTCTCGACGGCTTGTCTCGGTGTTTCTGGTGGGGGAGGTTGATCGCCGCCGCCTGGTACTCTCGTTTTTAACATTTCTAGGAGGCTTCCCCGGCCACCACGGGAAGACCCACCCGAGCTACTCGGCCTATCTGCCATTATTGCTGTGCTACAATATAAAATATAATGGATAGAAAAAACGGAACATTTTCGCATGAGGTTATGTAAAGTTATAGAGACCTCGTCAACAAAGAAACCAAAGAATAAAAGACTCACTGGTCACAATATGCTATACTAATTTGTCTACGAATAATTAAAATATCATAGAAATATCGAGGATTTGATGAAATCAAAACAATACTAACCGATAACAGGGTGACGCACCAATACAAAACGCGCTCGGTGAAGACAGACAAAATGTCGTTACTCTCGTCTCACAAAAACATATAAGTACCTACGTCAAATATTTAAATGAAGTGTTATTAGAATTCGATTTGTTAATAGAAAGACAAATAATTTCGTATCATGGAAAATATATGTGCCTGCGTATCTATTTTGTAGCACTTAAACGAGAGTATTGTGTCGCATAATCACAGAAAATTATTTTCCAAGGGCCGCGTGAATTTTTTCAGAGATTGATTAGTTTTCTTTTAATATTCTAAGTGAACGAGTAAGATATTTCACATTGTCTCCCTTTGAGTGAAATAATGACAATGAATCTTATTTCGCTTTATGAAGCTAATATTCGATGCCTACCTTGCGTTACTGAATGCAGGTTTTAACTGTACTCAGCAAAGCACGCGACGCGACTGACGCATCGAACTGTCATGTGCGACGCTGAACTCTCGCGTCGGGTGACCACAGGGTGGCATGCCGGCGCGTATCGTATTGCGCGAAAAGGTTCCCGCGATTTTGAAGACACGCATAAACGGCGCGCACGTCAACGCTGGTTCTAAATCAGAGTTTCGTAATTTGAAGCGCCTCGAAAATCGCTTCAGTAACCACAGGTGAAGTTTCGACGATATTGAACTAACACTTTAAAGAAATAGATGTTATTTAATAATATTTTTATAGCTCATAAAATTCACAACCAACGGATACCTATGTATGTATTAGTAATACCCAATTCTTCCTCACTTCTTTACACTGTCATTATATAAGAGGATCTTTGCCCTCGATGTATTCTACTATACTGCGGGTAACTCAGAATAGATAAGGAAAGTACCGTAACTGATAGCATTGCGAGGACTGCTGTATTACTCAAACTTCGCATTACGCATTACCAAACATTCCAAAATATGATTACCAAAAGCTACTTCATTGTCCTCGGTACGAACGTTGCAAGACGCTTCAGTAACTTTGTAAAAGTCGTCGAAGTCGGTCCACGCGATGGCTTGCAGAACGAACCGAAAATTGTTCCTACCGACGTCAAAGTTAAGCTTATCGACAAATTGACCAAATCTGGGCTGAAAAACATCGAAGTAACCAGCTTTGTCTCATCAAAATGGATACCGCAAATGGCCGATAACACCGAGGTGTTTCAAAAGATCGAGAAACATCCCAACGTCAACTACTCGGTATTAGTGCCGAACTTGAAAGGCCTTGAAAGTGCACTGCATGCAGGTGCCAAAGAAGTTGCAATCTTTGGCGCCGCATCCGAAACATTTTCACAAAGGAACATCAACTGTTCGATAGCCGATAGCATCGAGAGATTCTCGTTGGTTATCAAACAATCTAAGACTCATGGTGTCAAAGTCAGGGGATACATATCGTGTATCGCTGGTTGTCCCTATGAAGGAGATGTAAAACCGTCAGTCGTTGCGAACTTGGCGGCAATTATGCTGGATCTCGGCTGTTACGAGGTTTCTCTAGGTGATACAATTGGCGTAGGGACACCAAATAAAATTAAGATGGTCTTGAACGAACTGAAGAGCATCTCGTCGCAAAGCACGAACCTGTTCGCGATTCATTGCCACGATACGTATGGTCAAGCTTTGGCGAACGTATACGCCAGTCTTGATTTTGGAATACGGATCTTCGATTCCTCGGTTGCCGGACTCGGTGGATGCCCGTATGCCGCCGGTGCTTCCGGAAACGTCTCCACTGAAGACCTGATATATTTGCTGCACGGTTTAGGACTAGAGAGTGGGGTAGACTTAAGAAAAATAATCAATGTCGGTCGTTATATCAGCGAAGAACTCGGCAGAGAAAATAGATCTAAAGTAGGAGTAGCGATACTTGCAAAGGAAAGAAAGGAAGGGCAACGTGAGACGAAGGAGCATTGATCACTCGTTTCTTTGTATCTTAACTTACAACCTTAATCAAAGACTAAATTAACCTGCGCATTCCCATCTATGAATAGAATCACAATGATGAAGAGTACAATAACATTAGTTCTTCAATGCCAATGAGAATGTATCTATACAGAAATATCTTTTACACGACATTTATACCCGGCTTCATCATTGTATATACGCAATGCAATATGTACTCGATTATATTTACATGCATCCTTCCTGATAATTAATAAAAATCTATCTCTTTCTGTTCGCTATCTCTCTTGTCATTATTTTCACCATTAACGAGGTTTAAATAATTTAGATGTTATTGCCTCCTTTCAAAGATGTGCCCCGTGAACAGACTCTTTTGCAATACCCTATAATAGTAATATTTGGTCAAGTCGCACAGTCCATTTTTACTTTCCATTTTTCTAGCAAAAGTGCGGAATACTTTAATCACTTGGTACATACTTTTTATATCTTTCCAATATCCCTTCAATTGTCATTAAATATACAATGCCAAGTATAGGTAGTCCATACTCTCACGACGCCCTAAGCTCAAGAAATAGCAACATCGTTTTAAACAAAGTGATTCCTCACACATTACGGATTCCCTTCGAGAGAATTTATCTGAAAACCCGTTAAAGACTCTAGCGTTCTTTAATTAAGGCAATAGAGTTTGAGAACTTAAATACGCGTAGGTTGAGTCGACATTCCAATAGTAATAACCATGGCACTATTGATTTCTTTTTACAGCATCGCTAACACGTTAATTAGGATGAGAGACATTGCGCGGATGAGGTATAATACATAATAAATAAAAGGAAATGCATCGAGGCGAAAGAATTGTACAATTGTTGTGTTACGATATACTTGATAACTCTTGCAAAATTGCTTGCGTATCGAGAGTGCTCAGATCTATTGAGCCACGTGTATCTACAACCACTCCGCTTACCTGAAAGGAAGTCGGGAATGAAAGTCTAAAACCGCGAATCGCAGGTTCCCAGTGTGATCCATTCCTTAAATGTTTATAAAATTGACTCACCATCTCTTCGAAGAATGCCGTGTGTTTGGGCTTTTCAGAATACAGTTCGTACTGATCCAGGTTGTCCTGCAGTTTTAACGTGAGGCTATCGTAATTTTGAATAATAACTGTCAGAATTTGTTCTTCTGTTGGAGTCGACAAGCTTTCACTGGCTAGCCATGCGGAAATCTTTGGTGGAAAGTGATTCACTATATCTCTCATATTTACAAGACTATTGGCTAATTTAAGTGCGTGCTCCTTGAATTCATAAGATTCGCTAGTTGAGTACCTAAGTGCTGAATCGAGTAAAAAGAATTTTTTAATTGATCTTTTGTGATGTACGACATAGCCAATATAGTAAGTTTTACTATACCCATGGCGTTTAAGTCTGTGAAGATCAATCGCATCCTGATTATCTCGTAAAACAATTCATCGTAGCTACTTGGCGAGGATAGGAACGTATCTCCGTACGTGATGAATAAATTCAAGATATTGACAACCTGATAAATATAAATAACAAGTTAAATTGTGAAAGTAATATATAATAACCCCCCCCCCCCCCCAATGTATTATACGCGTGCTGGATAACAATTCCAAGCATTCGATCCCAGAGAGCCAAATTGCTTCCCCAATTTACTCTAATGTGATTCTTTGAACTATTTCCTGAAGAAGCTGGTACTATTCGCGAATGAGAGTTAACGATGTACCGAGATAAATGGGGGAAGCATTCTGGCTCTGCCACGTTACTCAGTTTTATGTACCTGGATGGCCAGTGGAAAAATGTTCATTTTCTTGACCAAGTGACTCTCGTGGGCAGTCAAGAATTTAAGAAGATTAATCAAGGCAGTCCAAAGATCTCTCCATTGATAACCGAGTCTAACTCTACACCTTTTTTGATAACAGAGCAGTCTTTGCAAAACGCCAATGCATTGAACGTAGAGTTCCAGCGGAAACTTCTTCATCATATGAGACGTTACAAATTCCACAAGCAAATCTGTAACGTATTCGTCTTTCGCAAATAAGCTGCTTTAGTCAACTACCGTTTTATAATCATTAAATTCGCGATGCAAGATTGAATTTACCGAGTAACGTTGCTGCTAATGGCTGTGTAGGAGCTAATTTATCTTGCAGCTTTCTGTGATGCATTGGTACTCGGTGCAATTGCACTCTGAATGCCAAATTCGCATCGTGCATCAAACTGTTCGCATACTGATCTTCCGCGATACAACTCAATATGAGGAAGCACAACTTAACGTTACTCACTATTGCTTCAGTCCTAATAGCTTGCATAACTATCGAACTGAAATAAAAATAAAATATTCCGTTCAAATCGTAGCTCACACGTTTAAGGAATAAGGAAGAAATTGTGACTCCAAAATACGATTTAATTACCAATACTGAAAGAACGTTGCAAGTAGATTAAACGGCTGAGCAATGACGTCTAGTGGTTGGACACCGGGTGCCACCGCATTTGGACCCAATGTATTATTAGGCGAAGGTGGTGCACTAGTGTCACTTTGCGTGTACGCCAAAGTTGTAACAAAGTTTCTATTTAAATGCGTCGCTTCGTACAGGGCCAGTAATAAAGCATTGTTTGCTCGAATTTGTTGCGTTTTTGCTTCTTCTTCGCCAACAAACATATTACCCACTATACTCGTTAACGAAGATAGCCAAGATGCTTGCACCTCTACATAAACACGCATTTATCCAGTTATTATAATAGTCATAGAATTCAAAGTCAGCCGACGTAACTAAAAGTATTAGTACGGCTTTTCACCAATTTATCATTCATGTAGTACCTGTTCTCTGTTGGGCAAATTGTCTGCAAAATTCAGTCAGCGAACTCGATATGACTTGGCCGTAGCCATTTAAGGCAAGTTCGTCATCTAAAATCGATAATTTAACAATATAGGGATTCGCGCTTTCGTGTTTCCGGTAGTTGACTAGAAGTGTCAGAAGTAGTACTGCGTCGTGACCATGTCGATTTCTTGAAGCCGTATCCCTTAGTAACTGGATAAATTGCGAAAATCACATTTACTAAAGCGTCGTGTGAAGATGTAACTTGATTTAGACGAGTTTCATTAACGTTTGCTTGCTGAATGGTCGTCAATGTAATTCTACAGTGATGAGGAGATCACGGGTACAATGATCAAACTCCATAAGTTTTATGAATTGTTCGAACAGAAAGCGCGTAAATCAGACGACAAAATAAATACTATTACACCGTTCAATGGCGTTGTTCCTACCTGTACGAGAGATTCGAAAACGCTGTTGAGCATCACGTACTCGAGCAACGTGTTTTGACTGACATTATCCATACCAGTCACAATGATTAGCAATAGCTTTAAACAAAGCGCCTTTAAACTATCCGGATATTCACCTAAATAATAATTAGGGAAATGAGAAAACGTATTAGGCTACGAACAACGAGGTGCACGCATACGCGATCAAAGGTCCTAGCAATTACCAGTTAGAAAGTTATTACAGTGTTGCATCAAAGTTGTCATTCTCTGTTCCGCCGAGTCGAACCCTACTAAAATATCGATTAAATTGAATCCACAGTCCACCTGACTGGCCTTCTTATACATTGACTGAATAACAGCAGCTAAAGTTTGCAGCGCATACACGACTCTGAAAGGGTGCTCGTCCACCAGAGTATCGACACAGTGACATACCAATGCATTGAGATTTTCCCGACAAGCATTTAATTGTTCTGTGGTTAAACGTAGAATTTCACCTTCAATGTGACCAACCTGAAACAGAGGATTTTTTCCAAAAGATTCGAAAACTTACCCATGATAATGACCTTCTAAGCACGTTGAATTTCTTTTGTTTCAATGTCATTTATTTGACAGGAGAAGTTTGCAAATGGTGCTGATCCATCAATATAAAATTCTCAATGACTTAGATTTGTTTGTATTAGCGTACTAATGTCGATATTGTAAAAAGCCTTAAAATGGTGCTGGGCCAACTTCTAAATTTATAAGTTTTTTTATACTGAGTAATATATTTTGTTATATAATAGTGTGATGAATCTGTATTCCTGACTGGTAACATGGTCATAGGAAAAGTAATCAATAAATTTATTCAGGTAAGAATTTAAAGTTGGAATATTGAAATTTGAAGTATTTCTCCATATAACAATATCTCCATGTATGATAGAGTCTAAAACAGTAATTCTCAAGCTTTGCTTTCATATATTATCTAAATATAATTTGACAAGTACAAGTGTAGCACCTAGAAACATGAATCGCTATGGTTTAAGGATTGCAAATGCAAGTAGTAGAGATGAGCAAGTGTTTCGCACTCTCGTTAAATTTACAAATCATTTGCAGGCATTACCATCATGGGAAGTGACTAAATATTACGGCCGAGTCTGTATATTTCAATTGAAGTGTTTAAAGTATCGCGTACAGACTAGCGAAGCCTGGTTCAATTTAAAATGCAAGTTCTTGCCCAGCAGCCTTCGCGATGAAAGCGAATGCGAGGAACTGCCTCAAGAACAGCAACAAAAGAAAATACAGTCAAGGAGTAAGTAGCAATGATAAGAGTTTAGTACAGAACTATTAAAGTAATTACTTTTTCATGTTAAACTACTTCACAGATAAGCAATCGCCGTGTAAAACGCAACGAGGGTCACAGCAGTCCCAAGAGACGAAGAAGACGAAAAGTAAAACACGAATGCACACTGTAAAACATCCTCGGGATGAACAGCAGCAATATAATGCGAATCAACAATCTTACAAGAGGACACAATTGGAGGTGCAACCTTGTAAAAGAGAGCCGCAAGCGAGTGGTAAACAATTCAAAGGGAAGGAGGAAGACTGTAATTACAGAGGGTGTGCCAAGCATGTTGAACCCAAATGTAGGCACGAGTGTGAACCAAAAAGCAAGCACAAGAAAAGAGAGGTATCTCCTTGTCGGACGCAACAACAGGCACAAGAGGGAGGAACTGTTATATGTACACAACCGCGATCCAGGGATAAGCACAGCAAAAAGTTGAAAAAAAAGTCAAAATCACGCTCTCAGGGTTCGGAAAAAAAACTTAAGAAGGTAATGATTAGAAGCTCTTCAGAAAAATATGATTTTACTTCTTGAACTAAGTAACAATAGTAATTCGTAGATTTTCTTTCATAGGCAAAACACAGCTGAGAATGGCATGCGTATGGGGTTCACGAAACGATTTGGGAATTATACTCATGTTACAAATGAATGTCTTGATCTTGACAAAGGAATTTCCAAATATTAAAAACTGTAATTTTCCTGCTCATCCAATTTTTTACATTTTTACATGATGTCCACAAGAGCGAATAAAATATTAAATTGAATGAAAGTGAAAGTAGGGGATCTTATTGTATGGGATACCAGGGTAATAAAAATATGCAGGAGTTTAACTTTTAAATTGAAGCAACCAAGTGGCATGATCCATTTTTTTCGGAATGGGCTTAATAACATGACTCTTTCATTGTTTTACATTGCAAACATGTTATACAAATATTTAGTGTGCAAATGTCCTTAAAAAGTTACAAATAATTGAATTCCTTATCAGAGCAATCAACACTATTAAGATTGAGGACTCACCATTGGTTTGATGAGGAACAATTCATTCCAGAAATTAGGATGATTCAATGTAAGGTCGTCTCCTTTGAAAAAACTTTCGTAAATTGGCACAAGTTTCCCCTTATGTTGTCTCTTCGAGCCAGAGCCACTCCGCTTACGCATCGTCATGGCCATATTGAACTCTTATTTTCCTTTAGTTTCTGTCACATCTAAAATAAAAAAGAAAAGGAATATATTACTTTGAGTAATAAATTCTTTAGCATCAAGCATTGTAAAATACCAGATAGAAATATTGAAGAAAGAGAGAGAGAGAGAGAGAGAGATACATCTTGTGATGTAATTAATCTAATTGAATATATACAAATTTCAATACGAGCCACAATTATTGATAATTCCATTTCTGATTAAAATTCGATCGAAATTAAAGCAGTAGTCTCTGATGTCGAAATTCTGATTCAATTCTAATTCAATTATCGAAGATTGTATTTTCGGCTCTTTTAATTGACACGCAAAGTGGATCAAACTTAACCTCAATATCAAAATACGCACATGTAGTCAATGATATCGCAATAATTTAAAAGAAACTATTTAATTTGAGTACATCGCATTGGTATTCGATAAATGTGATTTATGCGCAATTATAATAGATCTTGTTTATGTAAATAGATAATAAATAGGATACGTACGAAGTTCACCACACAAACACGAACGGGTAATTACGAAGAAATTTTACTCACGAATATACTACTTGTTTATACTGCGTATTAATTAACCATCGAGCCATTAATTTATTCCGCGGGAATTATTATAAAGGATTCACTGATTAAAATATGATCCTACGACCAAAAGTGACAGGACACCATCATGACAGTACAGACTGCGCGAAAAATTTGAGACTGTACCTACGTTTGATCGAACCGATCGAACCTGTAAACCCTGTAAACCGTTGCGAAAAAAAACCACAGCAAACAACAATTACGAAACAATTAATCTGTGAAGAACGTCGTGGATGAGGACGATGATATAATTAAAACAACAAGATTAAAGAAGCCTACGATGTAATTCGGAGTCGTTAGGATTGTTGATTACCGAACAGCTGTGCTTGACGTGCATTATGCTTGAATGAGCTCGAAAGAGTTCATATACCTATACATAAGTACCTACATGTGTAGATTCGGTTTTCTACAGTATAATATATCTATAGCTATCACACACACACAGAAAGTGTAAGAAATGTAGTTCTCCACCAATTTTTCCTGAAGAGAAGTAAGAATTGGTGGGGAACTCTACATTTTCGGGCTCATTGGTGATACTATAAATATACTATTGTTCCCAGCCCATAATAATTAAACATAAGATTAGCGTAAATCTTTTAATTTAGGTTTTTCTAATTGTAAACGGTGCAACAACTAAACCGAGGAAACTGAACACTTGATAGAAATTGTTCAAAATTGACAATGTACAAAATTATGTAATTTATTTTGCTTCGTGTGCAAGACACCGTATTAGATATTCTTAAAAAAAACAAAGTTGCGCCTAACAATAATTGTATTTATAAGAGACCACTTGTGTGATTTGCATTTGTACCTAGGTATAAATACCTTAAAAAATTTTCGGGCTTCTTTGTATTGCTCTCTATAACGGATATAACGTTGTCTAACACGTTTACACTAGACATTATTAGGTTTGTTTCAACCGCGGAGCTGAAAACCGTACATGAACGGTATCCGTCATGCACAATAGAGAAATTGCGTTCCAACCGTACGCTGGACGGTCACTGTACGGTGTTGTGCAGCGTTCCAACCACCGCTGGGATCGTGCGTGGAACGGTTTCTGTACCGTCCATCCGATGCTTGCAGACGGACGGTACAGAAATCGTTCCACGCACGATCCCAGCGATGGTTGGAACCACAACATCGTACAGTGACACGGGGTTCAGATGGGTGCGGAAGGCTTGTGGAGTGCGGAAACACCGTTAGCCAATCAGCTCCTCCGCGTGCGTACTGCCTGCCAATCCGCATGCTTTCCGCACCCATCTGAACCTCGCTTGACAGTGGGTTCAGATGGGTGCGGAAGGCTTGCGGAGTGCGGAAACAACGTTAGCCAATCAGCTCTTCCGCGTGCGTACTGCCTGCCAATCCACACCGATCCGCATGCTTTCCGCACCCATCTGAACCACGCTTGACCGTCCAGCGTACGGTTGGAACGGACTTTCTCTACTGCGCATGACGGGTACCGTTCATGTACGGTTTTCTGCTCGGTTGGAACAAACCCCTTATATCGCGGAGAAATGAACGCAGAAAGTGTAGGAAACGAGAACAAATTACACCAGGATAATATTTTTGTAAATACCTACAGATATAAAATTAGTAGGTGAAGCTGAACTGCTTCACACACGAACTAGAGATTTCATTGTTCCAATTGTTTCATGTGCAGATGCGCGCATTCCAAATTTGGAAGTTTTGATTATTGCGTTTAATTCTTGATAGGTGGGAAATCTCGTAGCAATGTCTTGGCACTTGAAGGTGAATTACGAAGTAAATAAAAGGTATTTCCTAGCTAATTAAAAATATTTAAGTATAATTACCTCACTGTGTTGAATCAGTAATAAAACTGCAGTGTTCTATCTCTGATAGCGATGGCATCTGGTAGACTTGAACAGTGCGAGATCTACATTTTTTATAGTAATTTAATTTTAGTTTAAAGGAGTAAAGCAACCCTCCAAAGAGACTACCTGAAGATTATTTTAGTTATGAAACAGGATATAATAAAATTGACATACCGCAAAGATCTCTTTTATATAACAATGAAAGAAGAAGCCAATCGTTAACTTAATTTCCTATTGTATTTAAGGCTACTTTAATGAATAAATAAATAAATAAATGCTTAATATTATTTGTATGCACAGATCATGCATGCTCCTGGCACGAATACTTGGTGGTAATGTTTCGCATGTACCGAACAATGAGTATTCTTCCAACCAGGGGAGAACTGCTTCAGGCGAGAATTTTAAAAACAATTTATGGAAAAGGTACACAGTAGGAGCAGCGTGTACTGTTGCATTATCCGCTTTAGGCATTTACTACTTCTATACCATAGACAAAAAAGTTTACGCGTTTGAAATAAAAAAGAGCGAAGAATGTGGCACATTGAGACAAGACTTAAAGACATACTCGCTGGAAGAAGTGAACAAACACGACAGCAAAGAAAATGGAATTTGGATCACTTTCAAGCAGGGTGTTTACGATATAACAGATTTCGTAGAGAAACATCCTGGTGGTCCTGATAAGATACTAATGGCTGCTGGTAGTTCAATTGAACCGTTCTGGTTAACATTTGCTAATCATAATACTAAAGAAATATACGCCCTCCTCGAGTCCATGAGGATTGGAAATCTTTCAGAAGAAGATAAACAATCTGTACAGGCTGATGTGAATGATCCCTATGCTAATGAGCCACGGAGGCACAAGGTATTAAAAATCAATGGACAAAGACCATTCTGTGCAGAACCTCCCGCCCCTCTTCTAGTTGAAAGTTTTTACACACCTACGTGAGTACTTTAGTAGTCGCGGATACAGAAAACTAGAGTAATTAACGATGATCTCGGTCATCTAGGAATTTAACTTCTTGTTGTAATGCTGAATGTTAAATATTGCTTCAGAGATTTATTCTACGTAAGACATCACTTACCCGTGCCAGTAATTGATATAAAAGACTACGAACTCGAAGTAGCTGTGGAAGAGTCTACTAAGAAGACACTGAAGATAAAAGATATTAAAAAATATCCAAAGTACACAATAACTGGTGCTATTATGTGCGCTGGAAACAGACGATCAGAGATGGCAGAGGTAACATAGTATTGCCACTGAAAATGCAAACCTTATTTTTTGCGGATGCTTGCATTTCTAACGCTTGGAAAAATGGCACTAGGTCATTTATACCCTCACTAGTTTCTACGCTATACGCTAATGACTGTACGCACAATCAATAGAATACGTTTTCCAGGCAAAACCTTTAAAAGGATTGAGTTGGAGTGTAGGGGCTGTTGGTAATGCTTCCTGGACTGGTGCGCGACTATGTGATGTCTTAGAGGATTTAGGAATTAATGAAGATGACTACGATCATGTCCAGGTAATTTAGCACATCCGATAACACCATTGATTAGTTTTCAATTAGGTATATAACAAATGTCAGGAAACTACCGATTCCAATATTAATATCTCTTTTAGTTTGAAGGATATGACATAGATCCATCTGGTACACCGTACGGTGCAAGTATACCTATAAGCAGAGCCATGAATCCTAGAGCAGATGTAATCTTAGCGTATGAAATGAACGGCAAACCGATACCAAGGGACCATGGCTTTCCTGTGCGAGTTATCGTTCCGGGTGTCGTTGGCGCGCGGAACGTCAAATGGTTAGGTACTTAAAATTTTTAATAAAACTGAGAATGAAGCTCTCTTACGATAGCGATGCAGGACTATCAAAACTACATAAATAACTGACCGAGATATTGTGTAAAAATTTAGGGTAGATCAGTTTATAAACACGTACTATTGAAATTAAGCAAGTTTGGTCATGGAACGTGAGCTACAAAAATAGAAAAAAAACATACTGAATAAATATTAAATGATGCTATATGAATTTTCGCAGCAAAAATTGTCATTTCGAAAGAAGAAAGTCATTCTCAGTGGCAACGTGGTGACTACAAAGGATTTTCTCCTAATGTGGATTGGGATAATGTAGATTTTTCTAAGTCACCCGCCATACAAGAACTCCCAGTGATATCTGCCATTTGCAATCCAGAACCGGGAGACAAAGTCTTGGTGAAAAATGGCAAAATCAATGTAAAAGGTAACGAATAAATTGAATGTGAATTAACAAAATTATGCTCTAATTATTATCAATGCAGTATTTCCTGACGATTACGCTCTGAATTACTTTCAGGATACGCTTGGTCAGGTGGAGGTAAAAAGATCATTCGAGTCGACGTTACAGCTGATGAAGGTTCTACCTGGCATACCGCAGACCTAATCACAGAAGATAAGACTGCCAAGGAAGGTCGCCATTGGAGCTGGACTCTTTGGGAATTGGACTTGCCTATTACGGCAAAAAGTAAACAAGCTGAGATTTGGGCGAAGGCTGTAGATTCAGCATATAACGTGCAACCGGAAAGTTTTAAAAATATATGGAATTTGAGAGGATTCCTCTGCAATGCGTACCATAAAGTTAAAGTGGAATTGCGATGATAAAATAAGTAAATATAACAAAACGTGTGTGATATGGATAAAAATGATTTACAAAGTAGATCTTTGATATAAATTGGTGAATGAAGCATATGTACATTATAAATTCCTCCTAAAAATACTATCAATACGCATTAAACGTTAAAGATACGCCTGTAAACATTTAATTCTCAGCTTTATAATAATGTATAGCAGAATTAAATTACTCATGTTTTCACTAGCAACAACTTTGTTATAAATTTATTTTACATCACACTCGACGTAAGCATCAATTTCTCTTCATTATCCATTTTTCTGAAATAATCTGGTATACGCTCCATATTCACGTTTTCATGAGTTCCACTATATATATCATGTACTTCAAATAATGGTGTTGATTCGACTGCCGTTCTACCTATCACCACGGCATAAGGATATCCAACTTTTTTTACACTAACTAAACGTCTACCAATAGTATAATATGTCCTGTCGTCAATTATGACATCCAAATTCAAATCCTTAAGCATTTCATATATTTGCTCTACATACTGGGTGGCTGATGCTTCTTTACTACCATCCTATGAAACACATGTCTGATAGAGAGAGACTGTATATATAATATGTTATACCTATGCAAAAAAAATTTAAAGTTTACCTTCGGTGGTATGATGCATACGGTATATGGCGCAAGATTAGTGGGCCAACGAAGGTCTCTGTTGCTTGATAATACTTCAACTGCAGCGCTTAAGATGCGAGTTAACCCCAAGCCAAAACAACCCATTACTAGGGGCTTTTTTCTATTTGAGTCCAAATAGGTTGCTTCCAGTGGCTTCGAATATTTGGTGTCCAAGAGAAATGTATGACCGACCTTACAGTAAAAAATTTCAGTAAAATAAAGAATTATGGGCAATGATTCTGTACATTGCACGTAATTCAATGTTCAACTTTCAACTTACCTCCACTGCACTATGTTCAGAGAGAGCTCCTTTACATTCGGGACAAGTGGAATTATTGCTAATAGTAGCATTGATAGAGTAATCGCAAGAGGAGCATGTTAAGACCTTATCTTCTCCCATGTCTGTTAAAAAATGATATTCGTGGGACAACTCTCCTCCTGTTAATCCTGTATTGCCGAGTGCTGAAAGAAGGAAGGCAATACTTTCTAGCTACTGCGTGTGTTAAAATTATTATTAACAATTGTTCTACATTCGGTCAAGAAAAATGAAACTGTTTCAAGAATTGTGAGTAGTATAATGCTCTTTTGAACTTTACCTTTCAGATACTTAATGCCAATACGCTCAAAAATATTCTTATAAGCTTCACAAATTGTTTCATAAGTGATTTTAGCAGACTCTGCATCACAATCGAATGTGTACAAGTCTTTCATTATGAATTCTCTGCTGCGTAAGAGGCCCAGCCTTGGCTTCATTTCATCTCGCAATTTGCTTGAAATCTGATAAAGTCTCAAAGGCAACTTTGAAGGAGACAAAGGGCTTATATTCGATATTAAATCTGATATTGCTTCCTCGTAAGTCTAAAATAATAAAGCCAATTGCTTTTGTGCAACAAATGGTTTAAAATCAGAGTAGCTAGTATGGAAATACAATAGATAATTTGAATGTAGTCTCAATGAAATAGAAGTACAGAAAGTATTACGTACTGGGCCTAATATATAACGTTTCTGATTTCTATCGGACAGTATAAAAAGTTCCGAACCAGCTTCAACAAGTCTACCAGACTTTTCCCATAGACTTGCAGGCGTTAACATTGGAAGCAGAAGTTTTTGAGCTCCGACTTTCTCCATTTCTTTGTCGACAACATTTATTAATTTTTGTAGAGAACGCATTCCCAGAGGTAAAAGCGCGTACATACCAGGGTTAACTTGCTTAATTATGCCTACATCGATCATTACCTGCAATTTAATAAACGTCGATCAAATTATATTACTTCGTTAAGGAACGATTCACTCGAGTTATTGCTTTTGGACGATAAATTCGTAAATCGTGTATAAATACGCGACATATTCAAATACCGGCTTCGATGGTATTATTTAATGAAATTGTGTATTAAATTATAACAAATGTTACATAAAAATTATAGGTTAATCTACAGTTTACGTCGAATAACTCACATTGTAACTATTTCCAGGAATTTTCTTGTCAATAGTAACATTCTTCGTTATAGTATTGATCGGTTGAAATAGCCTGGACACTCTGTTTAAGTTATTTATTAACTTATTCGACATCTTTTACTACAAATACTACACCGTCAGAAACCACATCTAACTACGACGCGCCATATCAGAAACTGGAGTAAACTACCACCCACACAAGTGCATATTACGGTCCTTACGGTCCATACCAGTACACCAGCTGTTATTAGACTAATGTTTTTAAGAAGAATAGTGCATATTCAGGAGTGACAGCAGATGACAGATTTAGGTTATTCGTATATTTCTCGCAATTTTATTTACGAAGTTTTGGGAAAAAGACATTAGTCCCGCACTCATGGGTTCTAGAAGGTTTGGGAATACGAAAAAATAAGAATAGCCCGCAAAACACGTGCACGACACATTTCGAAATTGACCGATCGTGAAGGGCTGTCACGAGATGGATAAAGAAAAGCTCGAAGTTTTCGATGCTACTGAGAATTTGAGAGAACTATCCAACAATACCGAGGACAATGATGAAGATATTCCTCTTGAGAATGGTAAGTACACGGAAAAAATTAATTTATTAATCGTGTGTTGCATCTGGCCTATACCTATTTATATTGCTAAGTGCCAGCTGTTTGTACCTGTTTAGTATTATTATGATAGTTGTTTAAATAATTTCAATAAAGGAATAAGTTTCACATGAAACTCTTAGAAATTTTGCTCTAAGACTCCTTAAAGTCTGAAGCCTGCTAAGAAACCTATAATCATGCTTTTATTAAATTTTTTAATTTTGTTAAGTGTTCTTAAAAGTTAATATAAAGTCAACACAGACGTAAGTAACGTCACGTGAATTTTTGAATTATCTTTCTCATTGAATAGACCAATCACTGGAAAAGGAGAGTACAATGTTTGTTAACACAACTGCCATGGAAACAGAAATAAAATCTCTTTTGGTATTACCACAAATTGAACTTGAAGAGAGTAGTAGAAGCTCTGACATTAAAGATGATTTCAAGAAATTTACAGCTCCCACACATGAATTCAATACTTCGAACTCAAGATTAAGTGAAATTCCATCATCTGGTAGAGGAAACTTCCCAAGAGATTTATCTTCCAGTGATGTTAGAATATCAAAAGAGTATACAAATCGTATTATACCAGAGGATATTGAATCTCTAAGACAGACTACACAGCCTACAGAAATGAAGAATCACTTTACAACTATAAATAATAGCGTATCTGCAGAAGAAAAAGTTCTATCCGGTCAAGCATCATTAGTTGCGAATTCTTCAGCATGTACAGCACCATTAAATCAAGAAGAAACAAAGGAGCAAACGTTGCAAACGGGTGGGATAGTTGATAAGGATTGCTTGTCGTCAAAGAACTGCGTTTCGTCCAACACAAATGTGGCTGATATAATGACTGCAGAGGAATCTATAGGACTGACCAGTGAAATACATACACAGTCTTTAGAAAGTGGTGCTTCCATTTCAGAAAAAATGTTGCCCAATAAACTAGGCGTATTACTCGCAGAATCTAAACATTTTACAAATTCCATAGAAAATACAAAGCATTATCATAAACCCGCGGCACGACCGACTCTCACTGACGACTCTAAATTAGTAAAAATCTCCCTGCCTTCCAATCCAATGAATATAATGCAATCAAACGCTCAGTTTCTCAATAAGAGTCGTCATTTTCTGAACTTTATAACTGAAAAATCGACAAACATCATGGAGAAAGCCCTGTTACCTCAACATTTAGCAGTGCGATGTAATTCGATATTGAAATTAGCAGAAGCAAGTTATCCGACTGAGAAGAAGGTCTTGGAAGAATCCTGCACGAGCACGGAATCTTCTAGTACCGATTTAACATCGTCTTCGGAAAATGAATTGCTTCCCAAACAGGAAACGGGAAGTGGCACTTCGATAAATGAAATCTCCTGTATGAAGGACGGAATTACTGAACTTCCAAATAAGCTCAAAAGCGATGTACCACTGGCGAACGATGAACTATTTTCCAAATGCATACGCGATAAAAGATCTAACGAGTTGGTTAGCCAAATTGACGCAGCGTTTTTGACGAATAATTCCACGAGTGCTCAAACCTTTATACATAGAAACAACGATAATTTGAATGGTTTGAAAGATAATAAGATAAGTCAATACTTCAGAGAGCTCCCAAACTCCAACCTACGCGATTTAACGCCCGCGAGAGCGGAAGAAGCTTCGGAAACGTATTTCGTTGGCAATTCAAGCGCAGGATCCTCTGACGATCTTACGAAAACGACGACGTCTCCAAAGTCTCAAACGAATGGCTCTAAATTACCATCTGATGAAGATTCGGAAACAGATAGTTCGCAACATGAAGAATCGTATGATTCCAAGGTTTTAAGCAATTTCGATAAAGTGTCACTCAATCATCCTGAATACTTGGTATTGTTACGAGACTACGCCAATTTGAAGGGTCAGCATCAAAAGCTGCTGTGCGGTATAGACAAAATAGTAAAAGAAAACGAACAGTTAAGAAGTGAACGCAGTGGTGAAGTCTACACAGTTCAAATACAAGCTTTGGAAAATACAGTAGCACAATTGCGAAATGAATTGCACTCGTCAACATCGAATCAGGAAGGGCTAATTAAAGAACTGGCGGCTTCCAATAAAGAAAGAGAAAGCATGGTGATGAAGTATGCTATCAGTGAAAAGCAACTGATTGATACACAGAGGTAAATTACTCGATATAATTTAGTTTGTAGAAATTATTTCAATAGGTTTCTAATTTATTGACGTTTCCAGAGCAAGAGATTATGCTGAACGGAAAATGAAAGAGTGTCTTAAAGAACAGGAATCTCTACAAAATAAGCTAAAGCAAATGCATGGCGAACGCACAAGAATCTGTAATATGTTTGATGCCAAATGCCATGAAGCAATGGATCTTCAGAGGGAACTCGATAAAACGAAGGAGGATTTGAGTGTAAAAGAAGTGAAATTAAAGTGGACTCAAAACAAATTGAAAACTGAAATGGACCTTCTAAAGGAGACTCAACAGAAACTGGATAAATCATTGGTAATTGGAGTGCCACCGAAATGAGGAATTAGCGTTTCTCGAGTTTCTCTAAATTTCCTAAGACATTTTGATATGTTTCATTCTAGACGAGGATCAATGAGATGAAAGAAGAGTGTGATCAAGTACGACGCGACACGCAAGAGGCGATTCGCAAGTTTCAGCAGTCTGAGGAGAATAAAGCCGTGACCTTGGATCACCAGTTAAAAGAACAACAAGCGCGTTTGATTCTCGAGCGACATGTAACGGAAGACAAAGAAATGTCGAGACTTCAGCTTCAAAAGGAGGTCGATGTATTGAAACATCGGCAACAGGTTCTGATTGAGGAGAACAATACACTCAGCTTAAAGGTTCAGGACTTGGAAAAGGATCGATTGAATTATGAAAGTAACTTGAGCAACCTCAAGATTCTGGCGGATCAGCGGCAAAAAGATATTGTCGACTTGGCCAGCAAGGTTTCTGAACTAGAAACATTGAAGTTACAGTTGAAACAGTAAGTAATCGCTCGATAGGACTTTAATTATTAGCTGTATATTTTAAAGTGTATTATTTTACGACACGATTAATACTATTTGCAGTACTGAACAGTGCCTTGCGTCAAACGAAGCCGAAGTCGAGCGCTTACGTCAGGCAAACGAGGAGCTTCGCGCTGACATGGATGCTTGTCGTCAGCGCGAAGCCCACATGTTGGACTTTACGCAAAAATTGACTGACAAGAATGTGCGCCTTCAATCAGAATTTACAGCTATTGAGGCAAAGTCTGAACAATTGGAGAACGAGCAGGGACCGTTACGCGAAAGCATCGATGAGTTAACAGCGAAAGTAAAGTCTTTAGAGGAGAATCTCACTTTGGAAAGGAAAAAAAGAATGGAAGAATGCGAGATTCTCGCACAGCACGTGGCGGAACAGACGCAACTCGCGCGGAATCTCGCACAGAAGTTAGAAGATAGTGAAGGGGAAAACGCGGTACTGAAACGAAAGCAGCAGATTTCTTTGAAAGAGATGACGAGGGAGTTGCAACAATGCCGAAGAAAATTAGAGGCTTACGAAGCGGCGTCGTCGAGTAATTCTTTAGATCCAGCGTCAAGAACTGGATCTAGTACATCACTGAATGTCGGTACGAAACGAGACTTAGAATCATTTCCCAGTTTGGACTACAATCTAAAATTAATCGCTTATCTCACATTTTCATGAATATTAATCGTTACCTTCGTTTCAGGAGATACGCTAAATGGTATTGTATCGGATAATAGTAATAGCGGTGATCACGGAATTCTCTCTGCGGAACCGGACAGGCAGTCTCTGATAGACAGAATTGTTAAACTTCAAAGGATAAACGTGAAACGTGCTGAAAAGTTAGACTTTTTAGAAGAACACACTCGCACACTGGTGGAGGAGTTGCAAAAGAAAACTAGAATTATACAGAACTACATTCTCCATGAAAACTTTGGAGCCATGGGGAATAATGAGCGGGATAAAAATAAGGTAAGCTGATCTTCCGTTGCATTTAGCACAAACATTCATTTCATTGGTACGAAGAGGTAGATGATTATTGGTCAGGTTACTATTTCTAACAACATTTATATGGCATCGCGTACATTTTTTATCCTTTACATGCAAGCACATAAAAAGTCGTCGAAATGCAGTAAGTTTCAAAATAGAGAGTAGATTTGACTCTAATTCGAGGTACTGAGACGAAGAAAGAAAAAATGTACAATGAAATTTTACGTTTCTGTTGAGTAGGCTGAATTGGCGAGGCACGGTGGAATTATGGCATCCGTTTACAACCAACGAGTCTCGGACGATAACATGACTCTAGAGCTCTCGCTTGAAATCAATCAAAAACTGCAGGCAGTTTTGGAGGATACACTGTTAAAAAATATTACTCTGAAGGTGAGAACTGGATAATGAGTGTAATAAGTAGAAGACGAATGTGGCAGGATTTCTAATTCTGCCTCCAAGTAGTGTTTTTACATTGAAGCAGAAGCTTGTGATAATGCCACAAAACTAATCCCTCCTGAATTACCTTCCTTTCACAGGATAATATTGACACCCTGGGCGAGGAAATTGCCAGGTTAATCATGCAGAACAAACAGAACCAGAAGTAGCGAGCGTTTTAGCAAGATAAAACCTTAATGAGGACACAGATCTTATTTACCTCTGTTCACAAACTAATCGGTGCTAGAGGATAGTATGTAACTACTTAAAATTGGAAACTTCATATAGATAGGTACCGAATTGTAATCACTACTTAGTTTCGTTTTGATCATATAGAGATTACACGTACACACATTTTGCTTGAGTATTTAAGCCATTTTTGTGCTTGTAAATATTTGAAGAAAGTTGCGATTGATAAAATGAGCAAGAGTGCTTGCCGTATCTAGTCATAAATGAACGTGCTTTGGAAAAGGCGGTGTACGTGTATTATACCGCGAAATACTTGGACCAAAATTTTGTCAGGTGCAAAATGGAAAGGAAATTGAAAGCGGAGGTCTCGCATTAAGTGTTAGCACGATACGGATATTTATCCTTTCTTGCCGATAATTTGTTATACATATGTAATGTGATTTAGTTGGACCGTAATTATTTACTCTCATCAAACCAGTATTCGTATCTGCATTATATTTTATTACTTGATTGTGTTGCGTTATTTGATATGGGGGTTACCGAAGCTGTAAGCTGTTAAACCAGATGAACCGTATTAGTCGTGATACAACTTTTTACGTGTTTTTACTTTTGTTTCTTTTCTTAAAAACCTTCGCGATATTTTCCCGTTCTGATTAAACGTGGGAAAGTAAGGACGTATGAAAGCAGGCAGAAACTTAATGCAATGTTACACAATTAATCCTGTAACTCGTAAACGTCCAATTTTTTAATTTTGGCAGACATAATGTGTTTATTTATATATGAATTACTAATAAAAAATGACGACCAAAAAAACACTAGGGGCGAAATGGTTAAAGGGTTAAGGAATAAAACGTTACCGTGGTATACGTAATTATTTGTTGTTAATTCTCGCCAGTCATTCATTAGCAATTGGACATTCCAAAATTCAATTACATGAATAAAAAAACAGGCTGACTTTTCAGATATATCGATTCGGAAATGAGAAAAAAAAAGAAAATAGACGACGAATAGTATTGTTACATAGCGACGCATTAGATTTTGCCATAAAGTCATATTATATCGTTTTCACGTAATGTATATTGCAGTCATGTAAACATACTGTATGTATCAAAATATGTGCTATATGTATCAAAGACAAGAATAATATATATTGATATATAAGTCATACATGTGTACCATGCGTATCTATATCTGATGAGAAATAAATTTTGTTTCGCAAGATACTTGCAATTTCGTAACTGGAATTTTTTTGTTTCCAACAAAATTGGAAAAATAATTAATTTTAAAATTCCTCTAGCAGATATCCACATTTTATGAAATTTTCATGCTTTTTTTTCTCGTGGCGTATACAAAATAGAGCGAGGGTTGCGAGTTAGAGATGTACTTTGAAAACAGATTTTCTTTCCTCACGAACAACTTTTGCAAAGTGACGGAGGAAGAAATGTAGCATGGATATACTGAAAGTTTATTCGTATACGCTACATAGCAAATACGAGTAGATATACAAGATAATATTCTTAACGCTTTCGCGCGACATTCGCACGAGCTCTCGCATACTTTTTCATAAAGAAACGTCGATTAAATTCATTTTTGAATCGGCAGATCGGAGGGCATTCGAATTTTGATTACATTCAGAGTCGACGATCGATTTCTAAATAGAATTAGTTACCTTCTTCTTCAAAATGGAGCTGGAGAATTAGTGACGATCGATAAAGGTACCGGCAAGTTCCGAGTCTCGATTCTTCGTATACACTGTGTCACTTTTAGCAAAGGGGAAGAAAATATCAGCGCACACGATTTATTCTTCGTCAAGTATTCGAATATTCGGCGAACTACTGCAGCCTGTGGGTGGCGTTTGAAAGTATCACTCGTGAGGTAAGACTGGTGTCTTGACAGATTTTAGATTGCTCTCGATTAACATCGCAAGTAAGCTTTGTCGGGTGAATTTAACGAGTGCATCGGCTCGGAATTTTCTCACTTCACACAGGACGGTTCGAATCCTTTATCTCGCAATAGCGTTACTGAAACCGAACGCGTCATCGATCTTCCAATGTACGATCGTTACTAAAGTTTCGAGCAATCCGCGCGCAACGTTCCAGCCGCCATAATGGAAAAACTGGGAGAGAGCCAATCGTATGAGCGGACGCTAGGATTCGACAGTCCGTTATTTCTATTCGTCCATTTCAAATTTCAGCGATTGAACCAAAGAGTTGGCGGTAAATATGGGATAGAACAGACACTGACCCCCCCGACGAGCGACACTTTTTTCTTTATTCCCGCGTTCTAAACGTCCTTCCGCAATTAAAATTTATCTCGTCGAGTTCGATTCTATCCATATTGTTATATGTACAAAACGACACGGTATTTACGTCCTGATGAAATGTACATAAAGTCGACTGGCGCATGGCTATACATACATAGATGCAATTGCTGTTAAGTCAGAAATAGATCCTTATGCTTATAAGTTTATGTATATATACTCGTATATATATAGAAGATATTGCTTTTTGTACATTGTAGTTTGATATACATATACATATACGTACATATCCTATACTCTCTGATAATTTTTTCGGTTTCTAAACTTCGCGTCTTTGTTTCATTTGTCGATATTAATTCTTGATAATATAATAAAGGTAATCGGAATAATAATTATTATTACTAATAAATAGTATCGCTATAGTAGTGGTAATTATAGATAGTGTAACGGTAAAAGTGTTAATAGACTATACGTATTTCTTCCTTAATTAATTCTAGCGCGTGGCGAAGCTCTATATGTTTTTTTTTATATCTTTCTTTCCAAGGTCTCCTAATAGAATAGTTTTCAAAATCTGCATAACGTTAATCTGTCTCTTTTTTTCCCCGATCGTTCTTGTCGTGTCGAATTACAAATGACATAAAGGTCGACTGACGCGGATGTATCGGGTAATAAAGTAAATGCGAGTTATCGTTCCAGCTCGCTTCTACAATTGTTCCTCCGCTCCTTCCTTATACTTTTTTCGATGCACCCTTTTTCAAAATCATGAGAAGGGTCCATGATAGTTTCGAATTTCTATTTTCATTGCAAAACTCCTGAAAATATAAATGCGTGCGGAGAAAACGAGAGGAGAGTTTGAGGTTTTTACAGACGGATCATCGAATCGCCCCGTATTTCACCGTATCAATATAGCGCTTATGAGAAATATACATATGTAAATATATGTGTATGTATACGCATATACATAGAATTTTGTAAATGTAGCTGCTCGGTACACCACGGAAAGCTTTAACATTGATTTAATTACCGATTACACGTACATCTATTATGTATAAACGTAAATATTCAGAAACCGCGCTTTTTTCCATGAGGAAATTGAGGTACTGACGGTTCGGCTGTAGCTACGTTTTACCACAGATTCTTTGGGCATAGTATACTGCAGATTGGTCGATTTAAGAAAGATAACGAAAATATCTCGAGGATCTACACTCATGGAGTATGATGCGTTTTAATTATGTACATTGCAGATTGGTCGATTGAACGGCAATGATGAAAACGATGCGATCGTTCGATTCGCTCCTGGCAAATATCTAATTAGTATATGCACAACACTTGAGCCCGGTTAAAAATTCATTAGTGTTTATACAGGGTGCAACGAGATACTCGCAGCGATCCTTACCCGCTGTTCGCTCAAGACGTAACCGGAAGGCGCCCCCGAGAATTCGCGAGACAATCGCGTCAATTATTTCATGTTTCATCGAAAATATATAAGTTAGCAAAAGCACGCCTGCGGCGCATCATTTATACATACCTACGTTCGATAGAATTTTCAGAACCGGCGCGAACTGCGTTCCGCGAGAATCCACCCTCGTTCGGATCGCGTTAATTTCTCCTGACAAATTGATTTTGGCTCGGCCCAGCCCCCTTCACCCTCTGGTAACCATAGCACAGCGGTATCGCGTGTGCGGCGCACCGTATATATACGTACGTGTACGTACATACGGAATACGCGCGGTTTACAGGCAGTGTATACGAGCTGTACATCTATACTGTATACGTGTGTACGGCAAGTTGAAAGCTCTGCAGGGTTTGCAGGGCTACGAGGCTTCCCCTACGACGGCGAAGCCCTCGCCGAAGGAAGAAGGAGAGGGTATTTTAAAGGAGATATTCCCGCGGAATTTATTTACCCCCGGCGCCCGGGACTGCTATTAAAGGGGATATCTCTCCCGGGAAATCTCCACTTAAAGGAGATATAACCATATCGCGCTTAAAGGGACGAGAGCGCGTTTCTCTACCGCGTCGACAATGTACACGAAAAAGAAATGATCGCCGATTTAGTCATCAAAGTATCGCGCAATCTCGTAAAACTTTCGATGGAGAGATCCGATGAAGAGATATCTCGTTACATCGACTTCTGTAGGGTTTCCGCGCACGTTTATCCATCCCACGCCAGATATTTTTCCCCACCAGACTTTTTCAAGGAACCCATCTCCCGCGTTCCACCGCGTTTTGTTTTTTTCTCTCTCCCCTATTCGGACCCTCCTTGAAGCCCCATCGGGGGTTTCGAAGATAAGCCTGATACATATGCAAGTGGTTGCGCCCGTTGCCTGCGATATGCGGTCTTGCAATGGAAATTTTCGAAAGGAGCTTCCGAAGGGACATTCTAATAGTTTTACGGTTTATACGGAGTTTTATGCACGCTTTGAAACGATCAGATTGTGGGAACAGATGGTCCACCGATGATAGCGAGTGCGTAAAACCATGTATCACGAAGCCAGTGTGTGTAGACCATATATAAATTAAGCGCACCTCGTTTGCATGATCCACCTTGATAACAATACCTTCACAGGATGAGGCGCTATGTTTCATAGGTTGCCCATAAATATTGGCATGTAAGCGAATGTTTTAAAAAAATATGTGTTATTTATTTTAGTTCTCCAAGATAACTGTCATGCTTCGTTAATTCCTTTAATTTAAATTTCCGTCTAATCACTGCATTCTACATCATCCCGTATCAAAGTGCCAATAATTACGGTGCCTATAACAGTGTTTCTCACCCTGTAATGAAGCATGACGAAGGCATAGGCCTATCGAAAGTTTTATAACGGTACCGAAACCAGCATGCGGATAGGAGTACCAAGAACTGGGGTTTCTAACGATGATAAATTTTACTAATTCAGCCCATCAAATCCCGCGTCCTTAAATTTCGATACAGGACGAAAGGGGCGAGCCGCACCCTACTAATCCCGCATACGCGCACATGCCCCATCGTTTCCAAGAGGCCGACGTGTATACCGCGCAGCTACGGAGGGGATGATTATGGGAAAGGTCTTGCAGGATTGGAGAAGCACTATAGCACTCTCCCTGTGTGTACTCTCCCTTTGTAGCCTGCGAGGCGTAGGGAATACGTAGAACGGGATACTCGAAAGGGCCCCGGGTCACCGTGATTGGCAGTGAAAGGCAGGGATTAAATTAAAGGGGAGAGTTTCGGTATATTTCACAGTTATTATCGAGGGAACGCGATACCTTATCACTGATTCGTGCGACGCTTTTTCCAACTGAGGACTCATCATTTTTCTCCCTCGAAAAGATACGAATTATTGACGTTATAAACTCTGTGCAAAATCTCTCGTTCCTGCAACAATTTCTGCACGCGTGTCTGCGTCTTACGGCAATTTCGCGCGTCATCGAAATGTTACTCGATGGCGGGGAAAACGTGACCGATAGGCACGTGGCTGTGACATACTCGTAACACCGACACACGTCGCCGTATCTTCTCGTTCCTCTAATAAACGTTCAAGCCGAGGGATTATGTAACTGCTCGTTAAGTTCTCGAAATACCACGATTACATCGACGAAATGAGCAAGTCTTCCGATAGAACCAGTCCGTACTTTGCGACCAAAAATTAATAATTTCGTGAAATTGCCACATGCCCCGGTTGGAAAGTCGCGAACAGCTTTAAATTTGCTTTTACAATTGACTTTCCTCTGCAAATCTCAGTGCATGAGTTCATATCGAGCTTTCCCTTTAAAACCTCCAAAGTAGAATAGGAGCTACGTAAGTGCGAGTTTCATCGATGACTCTTGAAAACCGTCGGCAATTTGTCCGTTATTGGCTTTCGCTGCATCGGCAAGCAAATAACGGTCATTTGATCGATGGTCGAAGCGGGTTGAGTCGACCCGAGGAATAAAAGGAAGATCGATCCTCCGCATAATACCGTTAGTCATTGATTGCATCCTTATAGTAATCGTAACGGTCACTTGAGGAAACACAAAGTCACGAATAGGTCTCCGAAACCCTTGACAATGGCATCGTTCTCCAAATTCAAAAGTAAAGGAAGAACCCGACAAACGCGCGGATGAACTCTAATGCCTGCGCAGAGAAAAAGTTTTCAGAACGTTCCACTTCCCTTATTTTTCAAACGATCAGAAGGCGAGTCACAGCGGTCGAAAAGAAATCTTTCGGACGATATACAGATACTAGCGTCTACTCGCAAAGACTCGTCTTTCCAAAGTCTTTCGATGAAAAGTAGAACATAACATCCTGTGAACGTTTTCTGTACGTATAAGCACTTAGGAACTTTTTGTTTCGTCCGAGAAAGGAAGATCTGAACCAGCAGGCGATTCTGCTCGATACGTTGATTGCTATATTCTGGGTCGCATCTAAATCGAGATCCAAAGACAAATCTGGAAAAAGAGCTAATTAATGGTTCAAGATCTCCCTGGTTGTTGTTACTCTTGAAAAACGATCGCCATCGAATTTCCTTCTCATCGTACCATGACGAGGTGGACGAGTTGCGCGTGACTATGAAGATACACGCGCTACAATATGTAGATGTTTAAGAGTAGAAAAGAAAAAGAATCACGGACAACTCAATATGAAAAACTTCGTGTAATTTGTTTAATAGTAATAATAGCAATTAATAATAATCATAACATGTAATGTTTGGCATCGTTATATGTTCGCGTCTGTACAAGATATCGGTACTGCGCGGTGTTCCGAATATCGTTTCAATTTTTCTTTTTCCGCCCTCTCGTTCTTTTTCTTTGAATTAACAGCCGCCTTGAGCGTCCTTTTTTATAAACTGTTTAACGTGGTGGTTAATAATCCATTCCTGGTGAGATAGCGAAGACGGTTATTAATATAAACGTAATAGCGACATAGCGATATAAGTGGTAGCGTTATTGCGGTAATAATTAATCAATTCATAGTAATAATAATAATGATAACAACAATAACCGCTAGACAAATTAAATAGCGTACGTAATAACTAAAAAATTAGATTGGTATTTACCACATATAACATATATACCTATGCACATCGAGATGTAATAATATAATATAGCGATAAAAGAATGCGACGATGACAATGATAATAATAGTAATAATAATGAAGATGGTGATGATATCTAATACCAATGACAATTGTGACAGCAACGGTATATAATAATAATAATAATAATAATAATAATAATAATAAGAGCAATAATAATAGTACTAATAGTAATATTAATAATAATTCGAAATAATCAATGTTTATAAAAAACAAGAGAAAATAAGAGGAGGGAATTATTGCGAGAAGGATCCCCTCTCAGATATGTTTCTGGAAGGCCTCGTTCGAGGTAGTCGAATGGGACTTAAAAATTTCACTTTCGATATGGCCACTTGCTGCTGCTTCAACGAAGGGGTTGATATATCGCGCGCTTATTTTCCGTTTATTTTTTATTTCGATCCTCGTTCCGTAAGATGTTTGTGAGAGAACGCGGGGAAAATAGCAGTGTTCTCGGAATGAAATTCGAATACATATTTCTTTTCCGGTTTGCCGAAGGAATTACCGCAATGAGACACCGCGCGACTAGATTATAGAAATTTCAGATTGGAGTAAAAATAAGCGAATGCAATCATCGTTCGTTTATAGTTAATTGATTCGTTGAAACAATTATAAACTTTTCACGATGAAACAAATTATTAGAGCAGTTAGGGAATTAAACCGGAAAAATGGTAGCTCATTGAGATTAACGTTATCACAGAAATAATTATAATTGAGCCGTTGAATGAGGGAAAAAATGTAAAGAATTATTAGACTGCCTTTGAATAGCATCACAAGTTTCCTCAGGGATCGAATCAAAATTAGTTTGAGTCGCTTCTGCATGACGTCAATCAATTGGGTTCGTTTAGGCAAACATCAATTGCACGGATACATGAATTTCCATCGCGTTATAACTGCGTCAATTTTCAATCAACTACAAATGAACATGATTGCTCTTTACAGCTGCCAAGAATACCGAGAAAGCACGTGCCAACGCAAAGAGACGGAATTTTCTGTTAATAAAGGACGAAATTGAAATATCTGGAATGCAGCTTTTGAGAGAACGGTTACGCAGCCGAATCGATTTTGTCGGAGTGTAGGATCTGTGGAAAATTAAAAACATGCAGTAAATTACCTTTCTCCCTTCCAAAATAATCATTATCAACCATCACTCTACCTCGGGAAATGTTTCTCATTTCCGAGGAGGCAAATCAAAGCAACAACGAATCGAAGAAACACCGCGGACAGAGTCCGTTATTTCTTCGAGAGAAAACGACGAATGCAGGACAATGAGGATTACCATTTCCTTTAATAAGTTTCAACGCGACGTCTATTGATAATTCACAGGACCAAGCTTCTACTTAAACGCACCATTTGGCCAATTACTATAATCAATATACGAAAATGAAGTTTGAAATGAAGTGGTTTAGAAAAATGTCGCATGCTCCCAGAATTTCCCACGCGATAATTCGTACGAGTCTGAATTATGCATAATAGTGAAAGTAGGTAAAAGTGTACGTTCAAAAGTGTTTCGCCTATTTACAATGCCGGCTTTGATTAAACCTAAGGATCAACACGCAGGTTCGATATCGGAACAACAATTTCTTTTGGTACTGTTTCAGGATCGATTCCTCGAGCACTCCCCAGTGTGATCCGAAGCTCAAAAGTCCTCCGAACAGATTACAACCAACGAGCGATCGAGGAGTCGGTCATGTCCTCTTCTTCTGACTGGTACACACTTATTAGTCGTTACATAGTTGAAGGGTATGCGTTATTACAGGTAGATAATTATAAGGTTGCCTTAATCTAAGCGCGCCGAGGGAACGTGCGTCGATCGGATTCGCGGAGGTCGTAGAAGCTGAGAAAAGTAGACTCACTCCGGAAATCGCGGAGTCCTGTCGACGATAAATCGACTAATATTTCTGGCGCGTACGAGTAAACGTAAAACGCTCCGGTGTAAATGAGGGAAATCATTGCAAGGCTAAACCGAAGGTTGTAAACCGTCGGCAAGATTTGACTAGGCGGAAAAATTGCGTTCGATTCATAGAATTAACATGCTATCACAGTCTCCACATTGCATGGGCGATCCCGCGGTAATGAAAGGATCAAAATAATAAAACCTATCGACAGACTCGCGACGATCGGAGTGGGTATGCATCGTTAAATATCGGGCAACCGCACCTCCTTCGATATCGAACGTACGATCGTTCCTCTCGATGAAGCGCTCCTTATTATAAGCCTAGTTCGAAGCGAGTGTCTCGTATTACGACGCGATAACGACAGGCTCTTAAATACAATATATATAAAAAGTTAACGTAATGAAAAAATGATATGTCTTCTTACGTTACTAAGGATCAACAAGTGTCTTTTATAATGTTTGACATTTCCCGGGCAGAGACTCCCGCAGCTCTCCGATTTACTTATTTATTTCGGGTCTTTTGAAATGTTGACTCGTGAATTTACAAAACGCGAGGCAAAGTTGTACTGATGAAGCTTCCTGGATATTCGTTAGTTGCGCCATTCTAAGTGCATTTTTGGTTTACGTATATTCGGTTTGGCTGATCGAGTTGGTGCAATGAGAATTCGGTGTGCTCAATGCGCGAGATATCCTGCGCGTGCGTGTATTTTTTTTTGTGATTCATTTCCTGGAATTCCATCCGTTTTCTTTTGTGCTTTTTCGATATTTTATTTCAAGCATCAGAGAAAAAATTGTACCACGAGAAAAGAGTGTTAGAAGTCCGTAACTAATCGGTACCGTATCCTGAATGAGCAATTAATGGCTGTTTCTATTTGAGTAAGGTTGAGATTAAGTCGCGCTAATTCTAAAGATACGAGAATCATTCGGGAATTCCTTTTATGGTCCGATTTTCGGCTGGCTTTAATGGAGTTTAAGGCTGGATAATGATTCAAGGAGTTAGTGATTGTTGAAATCCTCGCTTAAAGTCCACTCAAGATTGTGGAAAAACCAGACTTTTAACGTCCGTACGAAGCGGATGGCAGCGAAAGATTGAAAGGAACTCGCCCCCTCACGATTCTCCGGTGTCTGATCAGGGCGAATTGCGCGTCGCACACTCTGCCACACCCTGAAGCGTAATTCTGTTCACGCGATCGACAGCTGCGGCGGCAGCGTGCTTTCTTTCGTATACTGCCAAGAAATATGCACGGGTGAAGCAATAGCGCCGATGGTTGTCGGTTAACGTGCACGGAATATTGCTTCAGGAGGTGTTGCGGATTGTTGAGCGGCTGAGAAAAGACGGGAGGCTCCTACAGGGCGATTCGATTAACCACATAGAAATTATCGGGGCAATATGGAATGGTTACAAACAAAAGCACAATTTAACCGTGAAAGGAAACAAAAAGGGCTGATGACGAAATTTCTGTTCCGATAAATCGAGCAAATTGCTTTCCCGCTGACACGCTACACATATAGTATACGAAATCCTATACACTTATACCTGGGAACCTACATATTCACTAATTACAAAACTGATCACTCGGCTGGCCACCCTCGCGGACAGGTACAATTTCTCCTGCCTTGCCTCTAACATAGTCCGGAGTAATATTTATTGACAATTTTAAACGAAAACAGCGATTACGAATACCTATTATCGATGTTTACACGAAGAAGTCCCCCATACATACTACAAACACAGCTACACCGAAACCAAGGTTTTTTACTTGTCAAACACAATTACCGAACCGATCGCGCAATAGCAACATAAATCGAAATGAAATCCGGCTTGCCCTTATAGGAATACAAAGATGCCCTCAAATCTACCGACTTGCACAAGCAATAGAAGGAGCAACAGAGACGAGCAGTAGAGTCGCAACGTTTATCGTGCAACCTAAATGACCGAAGATCGACTTCGCGTAGGCTCTTTCGCGAAAGTCTCGAAAGCACGCAATTGTTTCCAACGAAAATTTGAAATACTCCGAACCCTAGAGTAAACTTCAAGGTGCCTGTAGAGCGTGTTAGATTATTTAACAAACACCCGAAGCGTTAATCCTGTTAATTTCCAGCCTCGTATCGTAGCGGCTAGCTCCGTTTCGACGTGTGCTTTACTCCTTTCTTATCGCTTGGATGTATCGTACGTATGCGTATGTTTATTGTTTATGCAGTGTATGTATAAAAAAATATCAACCGTCTCGTTTATACTTGTTTTTCATTTTTTAGAGGTAGATACGCAGGAAACAGAAGCGGTATTTCATATACTTTTCTTTTCGTTTTCACTTTTTTATCTCTTCTATTATTCCTTCAGCATTTTGCGGAACTATTGCTCGGGAAAATATTTTCTACTCCGGGCGATCTCTTTCGCCGGTGGTGCGATTGGAAAGAGCGGCAGAAACGAAGAACACATAGCAGATGGAACAATTTTATTTCAGCTTAGCGCGTCGCAGCAGCTCTTTATTTTGCAAGCGGCGACGGAGGGAAAAGTAAATTTGTACTTTTTGCAATTGCATTGCGCCACATACGAAAGTGATGGCCCCGGTACAACTCTTTTAATTCGACAGAAAAAGTATCGCTGGTTGAGAAAATCACTCGATGCGGCACTCGCATCTCGAAACGTCTTTCTATCTACGGAGCACCTACTTAAATCGCTGCCGAGATCTCTACAAGATACTCGTGCAACGACAAATGAAACAACAAAGAAAAGAATTGCCCAGCCTACGTTAGACACCCAAAACCTATAACAAACAGGCATAGAGCGGCGTTCGCTCCATTTTCCTTCTTTCACCCTATTATTACTCCTCCTTTTTTTCTGAATTATTGCAAAAAGAAACTTAATGCCTACATTTGGTTAAGAGTCCAAGAAAATAAACGCCTATTTCTCGTATGTATACAGATACATATACGTAAATGTGTATATATATATATATACCTCGACGTACGCAACTATATAACTATGTATATACAATTACAGGCTCTCGAACGACACAACTAGAGTAAGAGAATAAACGAACTTAAAACATTAATAGAAAGTGGCGATATATGTATACACACAGATATATATGTATATGCAGCTGATAATGTGCGACAGCAACGCCCAAGATTATAAGTGTCAGTGTCAAATTGTAATACGGAAGCCGTTACGAGCTAACTGAGTTAATTAATGTAGAGTTTAGCCGCCCGTGACGCAAGAAAAATGTCTGATCCATCATCCCCTAAACCTGCGGCCTACCTCAAAGTGTATCCCCGGAAGTTTTCCTCAGTCTCCAAAGTGTCCCCTGTGATCGTGAAAGCACTTACATTCCTAATTTGCGGATTACGTGGCCGTAGTGATGCAATGTTGCATATGCACAACGCTATTGACCACTGCTACGTCTTTTGCGAGATCATCGAACTCTATAAATTCTTTTTTAATCAGTAGTTTGTACCCTAGAACTGAATTGTAAGTACTTCCGATCTGGGATTCTCTCGGGATTCCTTTGGAGTTTCGGCGTTTCTCTCTCCCTCTCACTCTATCTCCCTCCTCTATCTTCGCTCGTAGTTATCGACGAGTCGCGATGACGACGGCATCGGGACATCGCGTGGACGCGGGAAAGGCAGAGAAATTGCTCACAGACACAGATTTGCACAAACCAGCACAGCGACAGCCGGAGACCGCGTACGAATTCGCGTTCTCGAGAACCACAAGAACTGGCGCTAGTGCGCCTGTGCAACTTGGTGTCAGTCGCTACTCGCACAGACATTGCCGAAGTATTCGCCGGCATCGCCACGACAAATCGGACACGTTCTGTTGGACTGCGGAAGATAAATAAAAGGGAAAGCGTCAGAAACGACGATCGTCATTAGATTGTCCAAGAAAGAAAGCAAAGATTCAAAACTGAAGTTAAAGTAAAGTAATTATTTTTTCAAACGTATCAGTGGCTAGCGATATTCCATAATTATTATTAAGTGGGTGTAAAAAATCAACGAAGTAAAAGTAGTCAGCGCTAGTCCAACTGCGGAAAAGAAGCTAGCATCTGCCAATTCGGAAATGAAAACAAAATCCAGAATCACAACGGTAACGAATCGATGAGACTTACTTTGAGCCACTTGTCGATGCATTTGGCGTGGAATTCGTGCGAGCAAGGTAACACTCGCAGCGATTGCAGAGCCTCGAAGTCGCACATGCAAACCACGCAGTTCGTTTGATCGCCCTGGTGCGTCTCGGCGTTAAATTTGTACGAGGGCAGTTGCTCGACCTCGGCGCGTGTCAGTCCCCTCTGTTTGGCCTCGCCGAGTCTCTCGGCCAGAGACAGCAGAGCCTCGTAATTCTCCGTTTCCGCTGATTCCGGTGAGGAAAGTTCAGCTTGGCTGTATGGAGACAAGGGCGGATTGCTGAACATTGCTCTAGAATTTGAAAGATGTCTTTGGTTGACTAATTAGTTAGAAAACAATCACGTTTCGATACTACTCGAGTAGCGTGCGGGGCAACTTACAAAAAGTGTAGCAAGAGTCCCGGGTACGGCGTAGGTGGCAAAGGTGGTGTTCCTCGCCACCTACTGGTTGTTCTCTGTCGTCTAACATTGGTGGTAGGCCGTCGTGTTCTCGATTGAAGCATTTCCAGTTGATTACTCCGCGTCTCGGACAAGAAAAGGGGAGGTGGCGTTGTAACCTGCGCGAGAGCCGGAGGAGAATACGAGTGGGGCAATGGCAACTGAGGACCGCCAGTGCCACCGACTCTGTGATGATGATGAGACTCTATTAACTCCAATTCGACTTCTCTCTGTAACGCAGGGAGCACGAAGGGATTGATTATTACGTCACGAGATGCATGAAATATGAGGCCATGTGTGCCCATTTAATGGGGATCTCGATATTTTCGTCGTGTATGCAGAATTAACGATTCTAGTTCATACAGAACTTTAGAGAAACCAATGCGAAATCGAAACATCGCGCTGGAACGGCATATCGATATTATCCGCTCGTAAAGGCAACGTCAGTTGAACCGCGATTATCTCCTTGGTTGTAAACTTTTGGCCTATAGCTGACGCGATAGTTTTTCGAAGATTACGCCTTTTGATCTTCACGAAAGTTGTATACCATTATGGGCCTAAAGTTCATCGGTAGAGAGATAATCCGCGATTCGAGATATTCTTAATAGTGGAAAGTTTAATTACATTCTTCTGACATGATAGGCTTGATATTCACAAATTCGTATGAGCAAATATGAGAGAGATACTAGAATATAACAATATATCATATGAAGTATCTCAAATCGTTCTGGTGATCAAATCGCACCCCAAGGACATAATTATCTTCCAACGTATAGTATAAGCAACAATCGATCAGAAGTGTGATGCAGCGTTGGTATTATATGGCCCAATGATATTCCGGACTTTTGATTGGCTTCCGCTCATGCTCGTATGTTATGTCAGTGGTTCTCAGGCTACGGTATGTGTATTAGTAGGAATCGTTGAGCATTTCGAGGTGGTATACTTATAATTATGCTTAAGCGCTAAGCATAAAAAAGTGAGGGTTTCTGCGCTGTGTAATAATCTCTGCCTTTTTAGAGTGTTATAATTTTGGGGACGTTATGATTACGCGATTTTGTCGTGAAGATCCTACCTGCTGAGATAATTGATGATGAGTTGAATAGTGTGTAGTATGAACGGCTGGAGGAGGTGGATGTGCATGATGAAGAGCCGCAACGGGTCCACCTGCCGGTGCTGGATATCCTCTGGAAGCAGCACCGACTATAGGTCCGACCAAACCGTGACCTGGATGGCCTGGATGGCCTGGGTGACCTGGATGAGCGGCTGAATAATGATTGTGGTGGTGATGGTGGGCCACCTGTAATCAAATTTCGTTCATACTGTAAAGCGATATGTGAAAAAATGGTTGTTATTCGTTCTCGAGTATATTTCAACTTGTGAAACCTATAATATTGCATCTATTGTCTCGTATTCTGAAAATCCTCGTAATCTGAAAATAAACCTTCAACTCTGAACAGGTGTTACCAACCGCGCGAGGTTCTGCCGCAAGAAGGTTTTCCCCCCGATACGAGTTTTTATATAATGGTAATAGGAAACAGGTGTGGACAGTGGACAGGATCAGCTTAGCCAAGCGTACAGCACACACTGCACCATCTGTCACACGTGCGTGTACGGCTCTCCATATGCATGCTAATCAGATATGTTAATTGCCCGTTCATCCGTTTTTCTCGCGGACGGTATGGTACACCCGGCTCGTGTAAGAATAAAAATGAACGTACATTTAAAAACGTAATTCGCCTGCAGAGGTCGAAGAAAATAGCTAGATAAAATATTTATTGAAGTATGCGGATGAACGTTTCCATCGGGTTCCATGAGTAGTTAACAGGACTTCTGCGGGACATCAAGTGCATCCCTATCGAGCCACGGTCACGCACAATAAACGACGTTTTTCTTGAACACGGTTTATGACCCTTTCACTGCGCGAGATAGAAGGGATCTCTCATTTATCGAACATATCTATTTTATCCAAAACTAGACGTACCTATAAGAGTTTTTTTGTTCGATTTACATTGGACTACGTACAATTTGGGAAGAAGCACAAGCGCTGTATATTATGCTTTTAAATTAGAACTGTATCACTTCTAGGAACTTTTAGCGATTATGAGCTGCATTGAGGGAACATTTTGCCTCGCCGACAGCGCAGGTGTTAAAGGCTTTCATGAACATTTTGAATTCACGTAACGCCTTCAATGAACAATTTATTATCACATTATCGCATATTTAACCGCCTCCTGTGAGGGTAGCCGTAGTTTAATATTCCTTAGCTAGAGACACATGTCCGTGTATAAACACAAAAGATAGCTAGTTTTAGTGACAATATAACCAGATACCTACGGCTTTGTTTCGAGGAGCTATTGATCTAGAATAAACTACCAATCGTGAATCAATACCAATAGTGGGCCAGTCCTTCTTTCTCCGCCGCTATGCGACGCTTTATGTAATATAGATGCGGGTCGTGCACTTCGATGTCACGTAGCAACCCTCTACACCATTCTGTATCGAATAAAGCGTCACGCCAGTGACGATGAAGAGATACCGATCCACAATTGGTTCCCTTCTCGATTTATCCCGTTACGTAAGCTGCGAAAAGAAATATTCTTACCTGGCACGTATGCGCGAACGCGTGAGCCCCCGGCGGTGTGATGATGCCGTGAAGCTGACATGGAATTCTGTAGCCGGTGGCTTGCGGATGCCAGATGGGTTCTCCGCCAACCGCTACCCCCAAACCGGAGACGCCGACCTGGCCGACTTCGACGACCATGGGACCGCTCGCACCCTGCGTCGGATGGTGACCCGTACCCGCGGGATGATGTGGATGCGTTTGGTGTGCGTTGTGAATGTTGTGGTGCGAGTTGTGCAGACTGTGGTGGGAATTGTGAATGTTGTGGTGGGAACCGTGGATACCGTGATGCGAATTGTGGATGTTCGGATGCGTATTATGCATTCCCGGGATGAAGGAGTAGGAGAGTGGAAACGAGTCTGCGTACCGCTGATAACGGTTTCGGATTGGCGGGCTTCCTCGAGTGGACATGTGATTACGCGGGGATCGTCGCTGCGGAGCCGGCGGCAACTCCCAGGGTGACCCGTCGAACGGCGGACTGGGAGCCGGCGAGGTCGTTTCTCGCACCTCTATCCCGGAGACCGCGCCGCGAGATATTCTGCGGCGTTTCCGCGATGGGGACTCGCTCTGGAAATTCGTAAAGCCGAAAAATTCGTTGAGATATCGTTAGCGTGGAGTGCCGACGGAGGAGGACAATTCGTACGACGTATTTTTCCTGACGTGCCAAAAGCTGGGTACTTTTGGAGCGATACTTGGGAAACCCGAATCGAACTCCGGATTCGAGCATTTCGTAGCCAACGGTCGGTACGGAGATGAAAAAGCGCCCATTTGGCGTGCCCGATTTTATTCTGGCATCGGGGAAGAAAATTATTACAGTGTTCTGCTCCGAAGAACACTCCTTTCTCCTTCTTCCAAGAAGATGCGAAAAATAATTCAATGGCATTTTTCATTGGGAAAGAGAACGTACGTCGAGATCGAGCTTATTCGGAATTGAAATACATATTCTAAACACCTGCACGTAATAATTCATTGTCGCATATTGAATGGGCGACGATGAAAGAACGCATACGACTACTCGGAATCTCCTAATGTCAAAAATACCGTTTTTAGTGCCGTTCGACGCTGCATTTTCTTTTCTAATCATCATTCGTATATGACGATCATGCGCAATTATCCTCGAAAAAAAATTTGATCGAGAAACGATTGCGACGATCGAAAATTTTGCCCGCAAGACAAATAGTATCGTTGATTGTCGACAAAACCCCGAACGATACAACCACTTACCTTCCTACCATCGTCCTGACTAGCCTGTCTGTAATAAGGTGGCGATGGTTGAAGTTGGACAGGACTCAGCGGTAGCTGATTCGTAGCTGTAAATGCGGAATACCCTCTCGTTACACGATATAACATTTCGGCTGAAAAGTTATTAATGACGAAGCTCCGATTAGTTTCTCGTTGGTGCGAAAGTTAGACTGTTCCCGATTGTATGATGCGAGATGACGAAGAGAAACTCCTTACGCGGATTATCGATAATTATTCAACGGGACGTACATTGAGGGTTTCTCCGGTATTCCATGTCGACTCCGCTGGCGCCCAAGCCGGGGCTCAAGTTCAGCAGCGGACCGCGCATGGCGTTTTCCTGCGAATAAAGGGTGAGTCAAATACGTTCGCGCTACCGGCCCACGGCCAGTGCAACACGAAGAAGAGTGTATGACAGGACGGGTGCTCACTTGGCCGCAGATGTTGATGTGCAGAGGCGGAGAATTGGCCGGAGGGCCTGTGGGTTCCTGAGAAAAAAGCGGTGGCGGTGCCCTTGCTTGTGGACTGTGCTGTGGGGTCGGCTTGTACCCCACGCTCGTTCCACCGACAGCGCCGTGGTAAGAGACCTCCTTGCCGGCCGGACCCGTCGACGTGCCTACACCAGGGCAATCCCTGAACCCAACAAATAAGACATTTGACTAAAGTACGTATCTACCACGTTTCGCTTATGATTTACTGCGAATCTGCATCGATATGTACGTCGCATTTCAAGCGCACAACGTTTCCTCTCGGTGTTGAATGCAATTCTAAAGTTACCAAAAAGCTGTCTCTCTCGTGCTGTCACGCCGATGTCTCGCTTTTCGTCGACACGAATTTATAATTTTTCACAATAGACACGTCTTAGATGATCAGAACTTCAAGTTAATAATAAAAACAAAATTAAAATGAAAACGTTGCTCCATCTTAGAACTTTGAGGCGACATCACGTTTCGTGCGAACGATTCGCAGAATCTCTTCCGTGCCCAGGCCGGCGCGCCGATCGGCACGACCGATGTAAAGTATAAACTTCAAATGCGACGTATTATATCGGACGGAAGGAACGAGAGCCCGGCTCTGACGCGAGTTATATCGCCTTTGTCCTTGAGTAGTATGCAATGTAGCGTACGTACACGCGCCTCTTACGAATATAGACGCGAGCGCGTACGCGTGGATATATTTTTACGAACGCGCCGCTGTAGAATTCTTCAGCTGATGATGCGCGGAGCGCGGCGACGACCCTTAATTATTAATTACGCTCCTATTCCCGAAAGGCCCCCGAGAGCCGGGACCGCGAGTGTTCGTTCTTTGCCCGATAAGACGCTGCATCCCGCGCGCGAGTAGCGAGGGGCGTTTTCAGCGTGTACTTAGGTCGCAACCAGCCGGTTTATCCTCGCGTACCTCGGACGCACCGAACCGGACGACGATTTATCCCCGGGTGAATTCTTCGGCCGATGGTCGAAGAGCTCTCTCAGCGGAGGGGAATATCGAAATCTTATTTTCGTCGGATGCCTTTCTCTCTCTATCTTTCTTTGCTTCTCTCTGTGGAGCGACGGAGGAGCGCGAGCGCGCGTGGGGTTTTCGCTGCGCAGAGAGATAGCCTCCGATTGCAATGTCACAACCGCCACCAAGTCAACTCTACGTATCAAAAGCCAACGTCGAAAATAGCGTGAGCCAAAAAAAACGAAAAGAGAGATACGGAAGAGAGAGAGACAGAGAGAGAGAGAGAGAGAGAAAAGGAGTGTACTTCCAGAAAACGATATATTATATAGATAATAAAATGTACGTGATATACGCATGCGAAACGAGATAACCAGTGAAACGGCATAACGTGGACAGGTAGGTATATCAACATCGCAAAAGAGTGAAGAGAACATTCACGGCACGCGTGTGTAAGATAGGGTGGTACAGTTTCGACCTCGGAAGCGCAGCTTCAATCGCGATTATCTCCTTATCTACGAATCGCAGCACGAAATTGGAGTAATATTTTTCTCAAGGTCTGATGACGCTCTACAAAAAAGTCCTGATCGGAAAAGGCGAAATATTTACGGCAAGCGAAGTAACGGTGATCGAAGTTGTACCTCTCTAATCGAAAGATGTCCCGTACGCTGACGGAAAATATCTTCGATTCGAATAAACGTTTCAATCCGATAGGGTTTGATAAATCCTTCAGTTGCTTCGTGCGAATATTGATCAAGTTCAAAACTACCCCGGAGAATTTTGAATGCAAGTCAAATTCCTCCGTCAGCTGTTGAACTCAATAATTCGGGACACGAGAAAACGTTTTATGCGAGCCAAAAAAAATGCTTCTCCCGATGGGCAAACTTGTCCTAAGATGCTCGTACACGTACATGAACGTGCACATATTCTATGCACATGTGTATATACATGCCCCCGTAGGGATTCCGTGCGCACGCGCGTACGTATGAGAGATCCTCCCACACACGGAAAGCCATAATGCACGTGTAACGAGGAGGGCGTACACACGCGTGCACATACGGTACCGTCTCTCATCGCGTGTAAACCGTGCACGGACGTATATACATTGGGAAATGTCGATTAGTGGGACGCAGCGAAATTCTATGGAGAAGGGTTTTTTGCAAAGTCTGCGTTCCGGCTAACTGTACAAACTCTCCGTATATACAAGCGCGCACGCGCCCGGGTCCGGCCAATCGATGCACATGGTTTCGCAGTACGCCGACGGAACGTAACGCGGGGATGCACCGACGAGGATACGGTTTCGAAAGACGCCGGGGAAGAACCGACGACGCCGCCCGGAGTGAAAAGGAGAAGTGTAACGAGATCTTCGACGGCGCCGCTGCTGTATATGTATATATATATTGTTGTTTCAGTGCACGGCTCATTCGCGCGGCTTACGAAAGAGAGGGACGCGTTCGATTAGCGCCGATTGTAAGAGGCGTTGTAAACGCCTTCGACGATGCCAATTTATCTGAAATTGAAACGTCTTCTTGGGCTGGATGAGGAGGTCGAGTAGTTGTCCTTGACCTGAGCGGTTATCGATTATATAGAAATGATCGAAAACCGGAGATTTCGATGGAAGCAGTAACGAGCCATGTTACGTTAATGGAATCACATATTTGAATTTTCCTCGCTTCCACATTCGTGTAACCGTGATCAGCCGCTATTCCTAACAACTAAATACCGATCAGAGTAGCACCCCTGCAAAAAAATTCCAATAGAAAATGATAGAAAATTGTGTAAAACCTGCAAAAATACCATAAAATGAGAACTTTTATATTTCTTATAATTTTCACATTGAATACTACAAGAAACCATAAGATCGACATAAGATTGGTATAAGTTTCTATAGTATTTAATGTGAAAAAAACGTTTGAATTTACGCTCCATGGTATTTTTGAATCATTTTTCCTACATTTTACTATCAGACGTTTTTAGCAGAGACGCAAGATACGTAATCTGTGCGCACATCCAGCCCAGAATCGATTATTTCTTTCGTACGTGGTCCGCGAGATGATGTATACCCGTTATGGTAGCGAGGCGGCGGACCCTGCCGGTACGGATACTCCTTGTACTGTTGGTTAAGCTGGGCGTGCTGGGGATGCTGGCTATGGGAGTGCCAGCCTCGGTTATGGGGCGCCGAGCCCCGAGAATGGGGCCCCGGGGGCACGCCACCCCCGGCGACGGCCCTGTACCGTCCCTGCATGCCCAGGCCGCGGTGCTGATGATTCCCAGGGCCGCTCATTTGCTCGTTACTCGCCGTCAGGTCTCGCGCGTCTACGATACTCTCAGCCTTCGCTTTGCTTTGCGGCAGCAGTGTGATCTCGCTTTCGATTCGGTCGGTAAGGCCAAACCTGACGGGTGATTCAAGTCACTTTATTGACCGTACCCCATGGAAGCCTGCCTTTTCTTACACCCCCCTCTCTCACTCATTCGCCTCGAATCATATTCTTCCAGAGGAGTCCTGGCTTTTTTACCGTTGCGAGTTTTAGGAGCATCCGAGAGCCAAGGCGATTCGCTAGGCGGGGATGAAAGCCGGGTCGCGTATGCGCGTTCGAAAACGTCACTCCAGGGGATTGCTCGGTACGCACCCCAGATAAATTTGTATGATCGTCACGACGTTGATACAAACTGAATTGATTGCTTAAAATTTACGTTTATTTTGCCGCACGAGCTTATACAAATAATCGTTCATCAAAAAATAATTCGATTTATATTATAATGTGATTCAAATTAATCGTTGCATTTATTGCAGCAACACATCAACGAAAAATTTACGATATATTGAATAAATATTACGCATTTTATTTGTATAATTTCGAAATCATTTAGTGACACAAATATGCTTGCTCAGTGACGACTCATTGAGCGCACACAACCTTGATATATATTTGTCTATCTGGGCACGCTCCTGAGCGGCGATTTGCAAAAGATTGACTTTTTACAGAGTCGTTCACATATAATTGACAATTGTCCCTTGCTTTGACGTCAGTCATTTCTCTGGAGTGGGAATTTCGAACGCCTTAATAGCGCGAGATTCTTTAGGGAAAAGGGAAACGCCAAGGGTCGCCGTATCTCGCGATTGACCGATCGGAGAGAAAAATGTTTCGAACGAAAGTTACGCAGTTTCGGTAGCTCTACATGTTTCATCCGAGGCATTTTTCTCTCCGACCGGCCGATCGCGAGATACGCGTGCCCTTGCGCGCGTCCATCCCACAGCAACGGGAACCCGTGGCGCGAGTGCGCGAAAGCGAGGCATCGTAAGCCGGTTGCCACACATTCGCCCGTTAGTTTCTATACGGAGCTGACTCTCTTTCGCGTACCATTTTCTTTCGGATTCTCCTGGCACTCGTCTCGTCACGCACTCGTTACGTCACACCTGCACACGCTTTCAGTCCAAGCGAAGGATAGAAGGTCACAGAAGCAGCAATGCACACACAAATCGACGTCTTTGAGCGTTCGAAAGAAGAGAACAAACCTTTCCCTTTTCTTCCCCCTCAAGCAGTAACATACACGAGCTTTCGTACGCATGCAACGCAACGTGCAAACAAAAGCACAGGTTTAACGCGGTTTCCAGGAGTTTCGAATGTCAGGACGACGAGTGTGTCGGGAAATGGACGCACGTAACGACGGCCCGAGCAACGGAGGATGCATTTCGTCGCGGAGACGGCGCCACGTGGCGATTAAATCGACCCGCCTCTAATCGGGCCCCGATATCGTCTAATTTGAATCGAAACGCCGTTCAAATTCGAAAGTAACGCTCCAAACGTTTTTGCTCCGCGTACAGCTATCGCGCGGCATCTGAATAACCAGTTCGCCGCGTGAGAAGGCGGCTTCCAGCGCCGGTTTCGAAGCACGATTCCCCGGAGCGCTCGAAAATCGACGCCGCGCGGATTATCGGCACGGCTCCTACGATTAACGGACGCTTCTCTCACCGCGTTCGACTTCTCGGAAGGCTGAGGATCAGCTCGGCGGAAGGAGACGCCGCGGCCGATTTCTCGTACACGCGCAACAGCGAGGGCTCGGCTTGTCGGGAGATTCGTGCGCGCGGATCGCCGCCGAGAGAGCCGAGGGAACGATTAAGCGGTCCGGGGAACCGGCGGGCTCTCCCCGTTGCATTCGACGGACCAGAAACGCGCGCGAGTCGCACGCGCGGCCGCGAGGAGAAACCCGTTTACCTTTAAACTTGCAGCTCGGCACTGGCAAAGTAAGAACTAAAAGTTGCATGAGAAATGTAGCGGGAACTGCATTTTTAATTCTCCACCCCCTGCGCCCGTTATGTACCTTCTCCTCGCGGGGACCGCAAGTTTCCATTGGAAGGGGAGTGGGGAGGCGAAAAAAAAGGGAGTAAAAATCGAGCCGAGGGGAGGCCGAAGGACCCGTTCGTACGAATCGCCGAGGAGGGAAAAAAAGTGTTCCGGCGAAATTTCGCCGGGCGGGCGACTCGCCCCGCCGCAGCGTCGAGAGCTCGTCTCGCCGATTGAGGTTACAAGTTTCACGAAATAACTGGCCGATGAAGTTCTTATTTATACGATATGCAGCCGCCGTCGTCTCCTCGAATTTACATGCGTGGGAATGCGTAAATAGTTGTATAACGCGTATTTCTACGCAACACGTGAATCGCTGGAAAAATACACATGGAGCAAGTCCCTTATTATTTTCTACTCGGTGCGTAGCAATCGCGATTGTCTCGTTGGATACGAACTTTTATGGATCCTTTAATATGGATTCATTTTATTTTAAGGTATGGATATTCGATAAATATATCCTTGGAAATAAAATAATGCGCATGCAGCGAGATAAATTTCACGCCCCAAGCGCACATTCATAATTCGGTTTTTAAGCATTTTTTTTATCGCAGATTTTTAAAATGCGGACAAAATTATCAACCCTGTGTTTTTTCATTTTTCATTGTCGGCCTTATCTGAGCTGGAAAACGATATTCAGAAATGGAGCTACGTCATCGTACTGTGACTCTATCTCTCTTGCACTCGTTAGCATAAGTGCGTTTCTCTGGCGTTTCAGTGACGTCACCATGCTGTAGAGAGAAACGCATTTATAACTCGGCGAATAATTAGTTTTTTTCGGATATTTTCTTTTTCGCGTGACATTGAACACGTGCGCAAATTACAAATGGAATTTAAAAATATGAATATTCTTTTCACTTAAAAAGACCGAATTTTATCGGGCTCTCAAATTGGAACCGTGCCTCGCTCGCCATGGTTACCCATGAGGGGCCGTTACTATTTTGCAAAAGTCATTTTTGACAATTTACATCGTTCGAATAATCTCAGTCACGTGACCTACTTGACGCTGAAAATAAGCGTCGAGCGTCACCATGAATTTACACCCCGATGTCTTCGCGGACAGAAATACTTTTATTAGACGCGAATGAACAAATTCCCACGCGAGTCCACACATTCGAAATAAATTAGCCCTCCCCGGTCGCGAGGCGTACGAGACGAGCCCCGCCGCCGCGAACGGGCAGTCGAGAGACCCGATCCGCGGTCGCACGTATAGGTACATATTGTGCCGTTTAATTATTAGTGTCCGAGTCGCGCGAACTGTACTTCGCGGGGCGTGCACTCGCTCGAGTCGCTGGCGTACTGCGTGCGCGCCTGAAAAGCCGTCCGCATTCAACGATCGATAGTTTCGAATCGAGGCAAAAAGAGGTAATCCTCGTCACGTTGCCCCTCTTGATGTCTAAACAAGAAATCAATCTCGACAAAGAAGAAAGGCGCGCGACCGCACGGATCTCAAAGATCGTCGCGGCACGGCGAAACGAGACTCGCCAAAACGTACAGTAGAGTGTCTCTCGCCGCGTCCCATCGCCCGTCCTCCTCGCCACGACCGTTTTCATCGACGGGACAAAACGTGCGGGCCGTACTGGGAAGCCACGAGCGTCGGATGTCGATCGTGACGAGGAAGCGAGTGAGATCCACTGGCGAAAAACGAGACGGCAGCGGCCGGCCAGCCAGTGGTCTCTCGCGCACCGTTGCCGGAGTGAAAAGAGGCACGATTGGCTGGATTTTTGGAGGATCGCGAGAACCTCTCGTGATCGTGGAGGACCCGCGTAGCGTTTGAGCGGCGGAGGGACTATAGTCCCTCGGCCTTAACGCGTCGGTTACGTGCTGGGATGAAACAGTTTATTCCCAGGCTCCGATTCTTTATGCGCCTGAAGTTTCGAAGGTTCGTTCGAACAAAAAATTTCGATGTAAAAAGACCGTGGTCACACTGGGAAAAATATTTTGATCATTTTAATCAAAATCCTGGTGGTGATGACCGCACCGTTTGATGAAATATGGATCCTCCATCTGTTGGTTAGACTGACCACTTTTTGATTAGGATAACTCAACGTTCGGTTGGAATAATATTGATATTTGGTTCAATTGACCAGTATTTGGATTAGAATAACTGAACGTGTCAAACTAGATGCGTTTCGTCATTTTAACCTAATTATTTTCTTCGGAACACTGTTGAATTTATCGATTACTTTGTTTTCGATAGTCGCTCGGTTCGCAAACATTTCTATACAGATTTAGTAATAACTAAACTCAACATTGGCCGTGATCCCTTAAAATCGAAATTTTTCGTTCATATGAACGTTCGGAACTTCAGGTACATGATTCTCTGGCCCACCCGTCAAACGTATGTAAGAAACTCAACGAAATAAAAATCACGCCAAGCGCATCGAGGAAAACAGACAGATTTTTGTAGAACGTCCAAAATTCTTCGCCGCCGCAGCGACGAGCTTATATCGCGTGCACACGACGAATCGGAGCGTCTCTCGTTCCTCCCCACTCTAACTCTATCTCCATCTCTCTCTCCCTCGCCCTGATCCTCCATCCCTCCCCCTCTCCTCCACTCAAGACCCCATTAACCGCGATGATTCGCAATTTCATTGGCCGAGTTTTACGCGTTGCGTTATCAGTGAAATCGACGGCGCGCTGCTTGGATACTCTTCCGCGTGGTGGGGAAACGGAGAAATGGGGGAAGAAAAAGTCTCGGGAGAGCGGGGAGGGCGAGGAAAACGACCCGGTTTTCGGCGTGTAATGACAAATTTTGCTAATTGCTCCTCTTCTGTACGATCCGCCGTTCCTCGCAATTTATCCCCCACCACCCTCCATCATGGCGTTTACCGTTGCGCAAACGAATTCTCCGTTCGAAGAAGAGCGCACGAACGTATACAGGTAGCCATACCGTCGCGATATTCCGAGCGAGCTTACGGTTTCCAACGGTGGACTTCGATTTCGTGGTTGGCAATCGCGGAGGTACTGGCTGCACGTGCGCGCGCGCGCGTGGACCTCACCTTCCGGGCGATTACGGTTTCCTTTCCAAACGGCGACGACGCGTTGCGTCGTCGTATCGGGCCCAGGAGGTATAACAGTTTGCGGCCGCGCGCGTACGCCGAATAGTTTCGTCAGACAGAATTAGTCAGGCTGGCTGCGCACGCTTTTTTTTCACTTTCAAAACGTTGCAACGCGTGCGGTGCGGTTTCTCGATTTCGTACGGGGTCGTTTTTTTCGAGCGGGGGTGGGTCGCCGCACGTGGCTGGAAGAGAAAGGTACGAAAGAGCCCGAGAGGGTTAACGATGAATCGAAAAGGCGACTGTACCGGAATTCCTCTTTATGATTTTTTATCGTCGTCCCATCCACTGCGTGTTATCGGATGGCTCCGGAGTTTACCGATAGGCATCGCTTTTTAATCAAACGCGAGGCTACGAATGACAAATGCATTTTGCGTTCGATAACGGAAAACGCTAGGTATTTACAGCTTTCCACTTCGTAGAATTTCGCCCGAACGGGGAAAATAGGAAAGGGACGAGGACGTGAAAAGTGGATCAGGATTTTTCACAATTTTCCACGGGGAAGAGACACGGAAAGTATTTTAATACGTCATTCCCGTTCTAGAGAGACAAAAAGCCCCGTGAGAGTTCTATAGCGGTTTGAGAAAAAAAAAGTTTCCCTCGTAATTTATGCTTTCAACGTCGATCGATATGGGTGCCTAGAGTCTCTTGAATTAAACGCGAAGAAACGAGAAGAAAGATATTTCACGTTCAATGTGTGTGGGCCGTAACGCAGATGTGGTGTAAGCGCTTTTTTTTACAGTTTTCTTTGAGAAAGGAAGAGGAACGCGAGGGATTTTTGAAGAAAGAAGGAAGTTTGCTCAGGGCAGGTAGAGAGGAGAGAGCGAGAGATACTTGCACAGGGTCGGGACTAAGATTTTGGGCGTGGGAATATGCCGCGGTGGACTCTAGGCTGCGCGTCAATAGCTTCGGTGTAGAGTCTACCGCGTTATATCGTTCCACGCCGAAATCCTCAGCCGCGCGACTTCGGTAGATATTTTCCAAAAGCCAAGAAGGAAGACGATGGTTACAACTTGTAATAAAACGATCTAAAAACGAACCAGCCCTGGGTTTTATGGTTTTATCATCGCTCCGGATTTTTATGGCAAGGTCTACTGCTGTATAAATAAAACGTTGAAATTGACAAAAAATGATAATGGTAAAAACACGGTGACACTCCCGAGATCCTTTTAATTTTGTTGCTACTAGGATGCGATCGTCTTTATTTTTTCAACGGATGCACGGATAAAAATAAAATCTCCAAGTTGGCAAAGAACAATCGGCAATGAAAACGTGTGATCACACTCCTACAGGTTCCTTTAAATATAGAAGTTGAGTGATTTACTGGGCGGCCAGTGGATTTCACACAAGACCGTACGAATTGAGACGACCCGTGAATTCTACAAAAAGATAAAGAATCAATTAGAACGTAACCATCGCTAACGACGGAGCGACGATTTTGCGTCTCTTGGAAGTAGAACGCTTCGAGGCTCGCGACCTGGTAAAACCAACGCAGCTGCAGAACGAGGAAGTCGATGACGGAACTGTACTTCCGTTGTGTAAGTAAAGCTGGTGTTACATAAAATTACATTCGGATAGTTTTTTCAAAATCGCCATCTCGTTCTACTTGGACTCCTCGCTGAATCGAAAACTGGATACGACCCAAAAATTGCTCGGCACATTCAGGACGCCGCAGCTGCGCCGCACTTTTATCGATTCTACGGGCTTTTCTCCATTCCGGAAAATGCGTGCACCGCGCGGACACTCTCTGGAACCTCTGTACAAGTCGGCAAGGCACGCGGACGAGCCTCGACAAAGCCCTCAACCTCGAGCGACCACCGGTTCATGCGGCGGAGGATGGGGAAGAAAAGGAGATTCGGTCCCGAATTCGAGAATTGTTCGCCACGCAGCCGGAAAGCTCTTCGGGGCGGAGGGATATACGGAGGGGGGAGTGGTCCCGACAGCCGGGGTTCCCGATCTACGAAGTAAAGGTTCCGTCCCTCCACGCGCGGGCAATGCACTTCCCGAGAAATCCAGGTGGACTAACCCTGCGCGCCACCACCTGCCCCCCTTTCTCCCCGATCCGCACGGCGCCCGCGTCCAAAGGGCGCAGGTTTTCCCCAGGGAAGTTCTCGCTTTTGAATCGCCCACGAGCGCCGCGCGACTCGATTGCGAAAGAGAAAGTACAGAGCGCGCGGTTTCCCTTTATTTCGCGAAACGCGCCGCCGCCGTCTCGCCGGCGGCGGTAATTCGGGCGGAAATTAGTGTTTCTTTATTGGTCGAATCATTTGAGCGGACCATCCGTACGGTCACCGTGCGCAAAATGTAACAGCACGACGCGTGGAATATTCCCGACGCGTGTCTTGAATTATATATCGCGTTTCCTGTCGGTATGTACAAGCCAAAACACACATGGTAATTATTTTTAACACCAGGAAGTGTTATTCGAGGAAAAGGCGCAGGAGCTTGCGATTCAAGCATCGTGTACGAGCTGATTTCTAATTGCGCTCCTGCCGATTCGTACGTCGACCGACGGAGGTATTCGGTTTGAAGCGGCATCGACATTCGTCGAATGACGGATTCCTCCTTCTATTCGTTGAGTTCGTGCACTACGAGGTCGAGATAAAAACGGACAGTCATTTTCCAGGGGCCTTCTTGCGCGAAGAGACGAGAAGGCCCCTCCTCCTCCTCGAGTTTCAACCTCACGGCTCGAGCTTTTTTCACGTGACGTAAGCGTCGAGACCAACCTATTCCAAGAGTATCTCACTCGACGCGAAAGAAAAGCGAGAAGTCTCGGTTCGTGGGAGCGAAAATTGAAAGCACCGGAAAGTGTAAATCGAATTTCGTGCACGAAATTCGCTCGATACGGCGTTATAATTCTCTGGCGATTGTCTACAGACCTCGCCGGGAACGACAATATATCCAAGTTTGCCAGATAGTAACGTTGTTTTTGCCGTATCGCAGATAACGCGTGGACAGTGACGAACCGTTGAGAATTCGCGTTGCCGTTCTCGAGCGAGCCGATCCGCATATTCGCATAAGTACACGTTCGAGCGTGGCGTTAAAAATGAATAAAACAGAATGCGCACGCTTACGCGCGAGAGCACTCGTGCACGGCGGAAAGACCGCGGCCGAGCGTCGACATCGGTCGTGCGATGCCCGGCCCGAATATCGTGCCACCCCCTTTAAGTCAGCGGGATTGGCGCATCGTGTAACGCCGCCGTGCTGAAACGTTGGCTCTCTCGCGATAGGAGGTTAGGCCACGCCACACCACCCGCGGAGCAGAGGCTCTCGTATGCGTCGGGTCGACGCTGCGGTGCTCCGGTCTGCGAGGCGAAGCGCGTTTCCGAAAAAACTTTTCCGGAGGCTCGGCGTTTCTCGTCCTCAACGTCTGTCCCGTGGCACCGTATCCCCCGGAGGGCGTATCGATTCGGACAAAACATTCGCTGCCAAGCGTGTGCCGTCCCTACGCACTTGGCGGCCTTATCGGCCACGGGATTTGCGTCTTGGCGTTTCGCAAAGCCCCCTCCCCTTAAAACTATTGACCGAAGCCCCCTACCGTGCAGCGTAACACTCCCGCGTTGCCGTCATGTTTCAATTATCTTCCGTGCGCGTGTTTTCGTTGCTGGGAGAAGAGACAAATTCACTACGAGGAAGCACTGCACACATTTACGGGTTCAGCGCGTTGACAGAAACCGACAGAGATAGACACAACCGCGCCTGAAGGCGGCGCGCGACAGACTGAGGCGAAACGCGATTCACGAGACTGAGAGAGTGACGGAGCGAGGTGGCGGGCGGCTGGAGGGGTGAAAGGGAGTGTAGCAGAGTGGGGGAAGCGGAGCAGCGACGTACCTAGGTTCGCGATTGCCCCGACTTTATTTTTTTGTCCAAATGCGCACGGGGTGTTCACGACATTAATTTGCGGCTAATGAATCATTACGTCGGACAATCTGGTCACGCGTTGCGCGTCGGTAATTCTTCGATCGTAGTTAAGATATGGGCTTGCAGTTCGTTCGAGGAAATTTTCGCGAGCTGGATATTCAGTGTGAATAAATAGAAATGAATCAAAATCAGAATGACGCGTTCTTCTTTTAAAAGGAGACTGGACGATCTTAGAGAAGATCATACAGTGGTCAGCTTCGAGTCTTTCGAATACCCAGAGCTCTTCCGACCATCGAAACATTCACGGTCACACGCGTGCTTATTTTTACATGATAATCCGAGCATTCAACGGGAGCATTTTCAGTGAAAATGTTGACCTTCGCGAGAGGGGCCCTTACGGCCTACTTCCCTGGGCCCATAAGGCTTTAATGTATGGAGAGCAACGATGAGGAGGGTGAGACGAGAGGCTGAAGGATAGGGGCGACCCTGATGCGGGGGAGTGCCAGCGCGAACCACGACCACAGGGCCAAAGGGAATTTCAAATAAAAAAGGCAGAACCTAGGAAGCCCCCACCCTCTTAATGCAGGGGAAGGCCTCACCCACGCGTTCCAAGCTGATGCTACGGGGTCCTGCGGACCCTGCCGGGGGCTTAGCGCGAGTCGGAGCACGAACTCGTATGAGCACAAAGAGTCCCGTGCCACGCGGGGTCCTTTTCTCGGTCGATTGTCGAGACCCATGTCAAAATCCACCGCGACCTGCAGCATCGCTCCGAATGCACCTGACTTGCATCTCGCAATTCTAGCGCGGTAAACGTAGCTTCTATTGTCCTCCGCGAGAGCTCGGACGACGCGATAGCGACCGATACCCGAGGAGAGGCTTCGGAGTATCGCATGAGTACACGCGCACTCGCCGCAAGCTCGAAGAGACGACGCTTCGCGTACAGCGGGAATGGAGAATTCCGGTTGGACGAGCCGCGGTTGATTTCATACGGGGCACCCGTTATAGACCGTACGGTTCCCACGGGGAGACCGAACTCGAAATCCTCGACGGGAAAGTCCGTTTCAGAGCCCGACTGTTAATTTTACGTAACTCGCTGTTTCAAAAGTTACCACGAGAGGAAGGGAAGGGCGACTCGACTCGGGTCTGGCCTCGCGTAGGTATTATAGACGGGCGACCTGGTAGGAGAGGCGCGGTGACGGTATCTATCAGGTTTTTGCTGACTTAACTCGAAGAGTTCCTCCGGTTGTGTATGCTGTACAGGGAGCGTGTAAAGATTAGAATCGGTCGGACAGTTCCGTATCAACTATGCACCCTTATCAATAGGAGAATTGGTGAGTTCGAACGGGCGGAAGAGGGGCGGCGGGGAAAAAGAAGGGAGAGTGGACGTAGGACGTTGGTGGGGGGAGGGGAGGCGAGTGCCACGGGAGGAGGGAGATGCGCGTACAAAAGACAGGGGCGTATCCAAGGGAGTGATAAGAAGTTCCGGGGCGCATGCGTCGCTCGCGGGCGTCATGAGTGTTGACACAAAATCTACAGGCTCTGGATATTTAGCGCATACATTCTTTTTTTATCCGTTGTATCGCTAATGCCTTCTTTATATGCTTTGCGATAAAATTGTACCTACTCCTTTCTCCAGCGAATGGGCGTTTCGGAAAACACAACGTTTCGTAATTCCTTCGTGTATATGTATAATAGTCTCGTATCACGGCACGTGCGTGATTGTTCCGCAATTCGGGTTTTCAGCGATTTTTTGTATCGCGGATTCGAAAAATGCGGGCAAAATTATTTACAAAGCGAAGCAAAAATGGCTTTTTCATTTTTTTATTTTCGGCCTTGTCTTAGCTGGAAAATGGCATTCAGAAATGTGGCTACGTCATCGTGCTGTGAGTCTATCCCTCTCGCACTCGTTACTCAACATAAGTGGTTTTGCAATGACGTCACGATGTTGTAGAGAGAAACGCATTTATAACTCGGCGAATAATTTTTTTTTATATTTTCTTTTTCGTGTGATATTGAATATGTATGGAGATTACGAATTGAATTTAAAAATATAAATATTTTTTCATTTAAAGACCGAATTACGGGTAGATATCCATTCCGCATTCGCGTGAAATATCCTGCAGAAATTTCTTTTCAACTACGCGCAACTCGTTAGAGATTTTTCGATGGAATCCCGCGAGAAACTGAAAACTCGTTCGTTTCTAGTCCGTGGGGTATTTAAACGAGCGCAAGGGGTCTCCAGGGCCGACGTTACTAAGGGAACAGAAAATATCGGCAGAAGAATACCCCACGCGTGGAATTTATGTTCGGCCATATTCTACGAAAGTAGGTGGGAAAGATACGAGCGGATAAATAAACGGTCGACGCTGCTACGCGGAGCTAGTGTAAAAGCCAAAATGAATTTTACGCGAGGACCGGCCGCGCAGAATCGTTCGCGTCCCTCAAAACTCGGCCCTGGTCCTTCATAGGACTTGCGAGATCCCGCGTGCCAAATATAGTCGAACGCGCTGCAAAGTCGCCGTCGACGTTTCGAAATTCCGCTAATCCGCCGCAGTGATAGTCGGCGCAGTTATTGAATCAATATAACGGACGAAAAGAGAAATTAGCTTCTGCGAAAGGAACAGGAAATCGGCTCTTTCGTAATTCCCACTCTTATCATTGGAGCGGAACCTTGATCCTTGGTAGGTAAGTCGAACGCAATGAAGAATCTCTCGAACGAATTTGAAGCCATGACGCACAACGCGAGACGAGGGAGGGAAGAGACTGGAATATCGTCGTGTCTCATAATCAGTCCCGGACTGCGACACGTCCGTGATAAGTGCGCCTGCAATACCGATTGGTCGTCCCGTGACGACTGCACGGACGTGTCGTACGATCGATTGTGCGTTACGAAGCACGGAGAGAGCTGAAATTCACTAAGGGGTGTTTATCGAGAGTTCGATTTCGAAAGCCCCGTCGCGTTGAGATTACCCACGGAGCGATACTCCGTATCAATGAGACTTTAAAACAGGGAGGAGGAGAGGGGGCATCTTCTTTCCCTTTCATTTTCTCTTTCTGAGTCAACCCGCGTACCAATGCTAGCGTCACGCCGCCCACACTGTATATGTATTCACTGGGAAACTCGACCAATAATACAATGCAAAAATAAACAGTCCAGGGTGGGACAAAGTCCGAAGTGGGTTGAAAAAGTAAAAAAGAGATGAGCACGGACACACGGCGAACAGATGGGAGAGACGAGAGACGTCGCGCAATAGTGTGCCTACGATGTGTCAGTGTGCGTATTGCGTGGAGAGGGTCGCGGAGGGGGAGAGAAGAAAGGAGATACATCGAAAGAGAGAAAGAGAGAGAGAAACGCTTCTCTCGCAGGTGCATTGTGTAACTGGGTAACTCTTCCTTGCCGTGCGCAAGCAGCTCGTTTTTTTCCCGCGAATATACATCCTCCGTTTGCCAGGCACTTATCAAATTCGAGGGGGATGGCATCCCTCCGCGGGGAGCGCAAATACGATTCAAGCGGACAAAGAAGGGGTAGGGAGCGCGCTGGACGAGGGGCCGCGGGAGGAGGGGAGCGCGAGAGTTTTGAGCGGCGAAAAATTGAAAGCCCAGCCACCAGAGAAGCTCGCACTTTGGAAAGTCTACGGAAGCGGGGGAGCGCGTGGTGCGAGAGGGTGAAAAAGTCGGGTAGAGCGAGCGTCCAACGAAGGAGGGAAAGCTCCTACCTTTTGCTGGGAAAATCTGGGGCTCTCAGAGCGACGTCATAGCAGAAACGCTGGCTATGCTGGGCGAAACCGACAGTCGGCGATGGCCGTGTAGCTCGCCACTAGAAGCACTGAGGTCGCTCCATGTCTCCCACTTGTCCCCAGTCACGGCCTACTTGCTCGATACGAGTCTGCCGATTCGTGCCGACGTCGAACTCGCGATTCTCGCGAAAAATTCGAAAGGAATTTTACAGGGTAGGGGGTGCGAGAGCTGGAGAGCTTTCTGGAAACGATTTTTTTCTCTACGAAAATTCGCTCGGAAACCGGATATCGAGTCCCGCGGGGAGCTTTCGACAAATGCGCATTATGCGGTAATGGCGGAATCGCTCGACGAGAACCATGACATCTCCCCTTGCGTCTTGTTCGACGAGCGATATCGAGCGCGTTCTCGACGAGAATACGGAACAAACGGGTTCACTTATCGTTGCTACTTGCGATCAATACGGAGCGGGGGAGAATCATGAGCGATACGCTCATGGAAGAATTACTTTTCGCAAGGAGAAACTGGTGATTTCCGAATTATTTCTCCCTGGCGTTTCGACGCAGAGGGAAAGTCTAGAATCGATAACGAACCACTGCGCCATCGGCGTGAATCGACCGTAACGATTCTCATGGCTTTAAAAAACTAATAGTGGTTTCGTGATTCGAGGTGCGGTGAAACTCGGCCGTCTAGTATCAGGCCCTCTCCTGTAGGTGGCCGTGCATTCGCGCGCTCGGCCAATCCGCGTGTAGCGACATGCTGATCGTTATAAACAACGTCAACGCGATGTGCGATTCGGCGAGGTCGCGTGAAGTGCGATAATCGTCGTGGCTCTGAAAAAATTCGAATCGCCTCTGGATAAACTCGAAATTACAAACGATTACGACGATTTCGAGTTTTTGCCCGATAAACTGTCCGATCCGAACGAACCCGGAAACGTCCGAACTCCAGGCGACGCTACTGGTCTAATCGCGTCACGTGGCACGGCGGGAACGCCCCCATTGGTCGGGGGCCCGCCGAAGGGGGCTTCCTAATTTCCGACGCAAGTTCGCGTTCGTCATAGAGGCGAAGAATAGCGTCAGAGGAGGATCGTGGCATATCGAGTGCGAGTGCAGAGGAATCCGGTTGTGGCGAGCGAGCTGGCACGGAAGTAGAAAAAAGGAGAAGTGCGAAGTGAAGAGAGAGCGAGAGAGAAGGACCGGACGTCGGGAAGGTCCAGACAGAGAGCGAGAGACGAGAGAAAGCTGAGAAAAGTCGGCCGAAGAGTGGTGCGCGCATAAAAAATCGCGTACGGGAAGGATTGAATCGCGCGCGAGTGTACGCGTAGGTGCGCGCGGTGGAGAACACGGTTCTCCGCGTCGATCCGGGAGTCCGCGCGCGGGTGAGAGAGCAACGGGAGACGTGCGAGAAAACACAAACAAGTCGCGACCACCATCTTGTGCCTCCAGCTGTGCGAAAAGTGGGAAGGAGGGCCGCGCGTCGCGTTGTTCGGTGTGAAAAAATTGTGACCCGAGGTGACCGACGGTCACCGGATGTGGCCGATATCGCGAAGCACAGGGTCAGCGAGAACTGCGAGAGAACTTGAGACGACCGTGGCCAGGTAGCATCGCGCCAAGCGAGCAGGAGGTCGTGCACCCCACCACGCTCTGTCCTCCGCGTTTCCCTGTGTAGCCCCTACCCTGGACGTCGAGATAACTGCGCAGTTAGCGAAGCTACGAGAGAGATCGAGAGAGGGCCCGTATACGCGCGGATTTTTCGCACCTTCGGCACGAACGAGTCGTCGGAAAATCGAGACCGGACACCGAGACTCCGGGAGTCTCTGGCTTCTCGTCGCGTACGGTTTTCGGCGTCCTCTAGAGGACCGCGCGATCGGCTTGCGAGAGCTCGCGCGTATCCGGTGCGTCGCGTCGTGCGCGGTGACCGGTTCCTTAGCGCCCGGCGGTTAAAGAGATTGCGCGAGGGAAGATCTGGGAGGAAAATTGACATCTTCGTACCATGACGAACTCGACGCCGAAGCTGAACGACAAGGTGCAGCGGCAGGGATCGCCAAACACCGGCGGCAAGAGGCACCACTCTCGTTCTGGCACGATCAAATCGTCAACCTGGTTCGCCAGCGGAAGTCGCTACGGTAAAAACTCCAGCGGCAGACTGAGCTGCAGTCCGCCCTGCTCGACGAAGGGGACGAGGAACTCGCCGCTGCGGCAGGAAAGCCCGCGCGGCAGCCCCACGAACAGCTTTTACGCGGGGGCGAAGTTCTCCGAACCGCCGTCGCCGGCGAGCCTCCCCAAGCCACCGAGTCACTGGACGATGAGAGGAATGGTGAGTTGTCAGCAGCAGTCCGACAGGTGCGACACTTCCAGTCATCTCAAGATGTTGCTGAACGTTCAAGCCTGATACTCTGAGATTTGCGCACCGCGATCGTTGTCGGTCTCCGGCTCCCCGGAGGCGGGGAAAAGACAGGTACGACACCTCCCCTCTGTGGATCGCGGCTGTTTTCTTCGTATGTACGACACCAAACTTTACGTTTAGTTGAGAGAGGCGATAATTCCGTGCGTCAAGAGTTTCGCGTCAGTCGCATCGCAGTTTCTTCGCGGGGTGCTTGCGCCTCGTTTTATCGTACTACACTTTCCGCATTGTCCGCGATGCGCGCGAATAGCTAACTTCGTTCTTAGGCTGTAAGAGGAGCAGAGAGAGAAACGCGCGTACGGACTTTTATATCGATGCGTTTTCTGCCGTGCCTCGGGGTAGGAGCAAGATAACCAAGAGAGACACGCGCGAGAGACGCGTCCACACATTGCGAGTTGCGATACGTAATAACGTTTAGCGATTCTACCGTACACCGTGTATAAAGATGTAAACATATGTATTTTAGATTATCGTATAATTGATACACACGACCGGACACACGACGCGCTTGCGCGCGCACACGGAAACACGGATACACACGCCCACTAACAACACGTTTATACATATACAGACGAGGGGGATATCGTATTATCCTGTTCTACCACTCAGAAACGACGTGCAGAGGTCGGTGAAGGTTGTACACAGGGTCTTTCGAAAGACTGCGGAGTCGCGTCACGGGTTTTTTTTTTGGAATTCAAAATTGCCACAATCGTCCGGGAAGCCTCTCGCGCGATCCGTCGTTTGAAATCTGATCCGATGCCACTATCTCAGGTGAATTTGAACAAAAGGTACCTCAGCGTCCACGAATTTCCGTTTCTTTTGAATATTGCGAGCCCGACGGGACGAAGCTCCTGGCGGGAGAAGGGTTCCGTTGGATCGCGATCGAAACTCCTTCGCGGGATTTCCGCGTCATCCTTGCGTCAATCGCCCCCCGTTTTTGTCGCGCTTCGTCAGAGCTCCGAGTATCCCCGGCAGAAACATCCGCTGCGAAACGGTCGCCGGGTGACCGCGCGGTCGTAATCGAAATCCTCGCCGGCGATATTCAATTTCGATCCACGCTCGTTTCGAAACGCCCTGTACGCTCATACGAATTATATCGAGCAGTGATATACGTACAGCACGAGACCGAAGGCAGTCGGATCTGCTTCAGGCAACATTTTTTTTAGTTCCCGTTTTACTTTTGTTGGAGGTACTTTTTATTTTTCCTATCGTTTTGCAATATCTCTGCGAAACAGCCGTGTGGAAGGAGCGACGGTGTCGATGAATTTTCGGAATGCCAGGTTCGTTTGTAAGGATGTGCAGGATGGAAGGGATCGAGTGAGAGAACGAGTGAGTGAGAAAAAGAATGATTACGAACGAATGCGACCGAGTGTCTGATCAACGAAAAAAACGAGACAATGGTGACAGACAACGAGAGTTTTGAGCAAATCCATGTTAGAGAGCGGCGTTTGAGGGAGGGCAACTCGCGTATATATTCGCCGAGCGGATGCGAGGGAAATTTGTAAATAATCGTCCGGATCGTGACGAATCGAATCCGGTCGAGAATACGCGACGATTGACGATACGGATGTATCGCGCGGAAGGTAACGTGAGAGTGGAGAGGGATGCGCAAGTATTGCGGCGTGCTAACTGTGATATTTCGACATTCGAATGGTCGGAAGTGAGCTTTCGAAATTTTGAGGAAGGAGAAAGGCAGGGGTCGCGCGGACACGCGCGGCTCTCCGAAGCCCTCGCCGACCTCAAAGGCGCGGCACGGTGCCACGATACTTGGCAATAATTATCATCCGATCGCAGTGGTCGATCACTGCGATCGGCGGCAATCTTGATTAAATCCACGTACGAAAGCGTAACTCCGCCGTGTTTCGTTGGACATTGATTTGCTCCAGATGGTGGGAGGATTCGTTCTCCCCGCACTGTAGATTTGATTGGGAAGAAGTCCGTAGGAGGTACACTGGAAGCGCGTATAATCGCCGCGTAACGCGTTCGCGAGTTACCCGTATCCGGATCGAACGGTACGCGTGCACCATCTTACGGGAAATTGTCTTAGAGTGTAAGTTACGATACGAAAAACACCACCACTTATTAAGATGCATGCGTTATTATTATTCGTATAATAGTTATGACCACGAAAAAAGATAAGTAAGAACGAGATTTTAATTTGGGCTTTTTTTTCGTTTCCTTTTTTTTATCATCACCCCGTGCAAACTTCACGGGCCGACGAAATTTCCGAATTTAACGTTTTTTAACACCCGTGCTCGGGCTTCCTTTTCTTTTCTTTCAGTTTCTTTTTTTTTTTGTACAGTTCCACGGCGTCGTTCGACGATGCCGACCAGTGTCGAAATCTTGCGAGACGCGCGTCCATATGTATATATTTTCTTGCTTCATTTCGTTTTTCGATGATTAGGTTTAGTGCGTTTAGGGTAGGAGAACTGATGTAACAGCGGACTGAAGAGGTGAGAACGGATTGGGGTGAAAGATCGCGCGAGTGAGGGGGGAGCTCGTCTCCTTGGCAAAGATGCGCGTGCGCGTGTGTACGAGCGAGCGAATGCGAGCGCGAATGGGGAGTGAGGAGGAGTTAGGACGGAAGAACAACGTGCAATTTCTCGCTTTTGACAATTCGGTCCACGTTAACGGTATTTAGTTTTGTAGGGTGAAAATTTTTTAACGGTATCTATAGCATCTGACACTCACACACGTCAATGGGCAATTACAATATCGACTTCATTTCGAGATACACGCGAGACGAGGAGAAGCGAAAGGCCGCTCGCGCGCAATCGGCCACAGCGAAGCGATGTGAGAAGCGAAGCCGGAGGAGCCGACTTCCGCCAGGTTTAACGATGCGCGCACCAACAACGCGATCACGAGTCGCGAATTTTTCGAAAGTCGTCTCCAAATTTCGAGACACGCCGTTTTCGGTTATCGCCCGCCCCTCGGGATTCGGAGATCGCCGCGACGTCGGTTCGCGGCTTCTCCGAATCGAGCGACGGACGCGCACAAAGATCGGTCTGTGCAATTTTCTTTTTCCGCGTCCAGACATCCAAAGCGCAAACGTGGCGGTGGTCTGTCCGTACGAAGCTTCGCGTCTCATAACGCGAATCGCAGGGCGAGATGCAAACAAAAAAACAATCGGATGAAGTCACGAGGCGCGCGATCGGTTTTCGGAAATTCGAAGTATTCGAGAGCGATTTTCCTCGGTTTTCGGGAAATGTGTAATGTTTTTGAGAAATCGAGGGAAAATCGCTCGCGGAACGTCGCGAGAGCGATGAACCGGGGGCATCGAGAGTTTCGATGGTAATGCTACCTTTTGCCACACACACATACACGTACACACACAACGACATGTAAATAACGAGAGCAAAGCGCGGGCAAACCCGAACGATCGACGCTGTCGATTCGTCGATCGGGAAAAAGTGTCTATTTTTACTGAAAAATAACTATCGCCACGGTCGCTGCCTGTGCAACCGGGTCGTTCGGTTCCGCGCGGGAAATCTCGAGAACAGTGGGAAATTTCGCAGAATGTAAAACAAATTTTTTTTTGAGAGCTTCACACCGAGAAAATTGCGGAAACGCTCCCGCGGCGCTCGAAGTTCCAGCCGGCGGGTGGATTTTGGATTTTTTTTAACGATAATGCCGCGCGACGCGCGCGCGCAAAATCCCGAACTTTCGAGCTTTTCGAAGCTCCTCGGCGCACGGGTCGCGTGCATATCGGCGAGGAAAGTATGCAACGGTACTTTCGTCACTTCAGCCCTGAAAAAATTTAGACAGTTAATGATTTTGGTTGGGACGCCGGTGGTCTTTTCTTTTATTTATTATTTTTTCTCGAGAACAGGTTCCTTCGTCATTTTAAATTCGCTCGGAACGCTTCGTCCGGCGAGAGTTCTTTTATCATCGACGATGTCGCTCGCAACGATCGGGCCGTGTACTCGAAATTCCGCGAGTAGAATCGCGATGATTTTCGCCGTCGATCAAAAAATGCGGCCGCGACGTGCGAGACAATCTGGGGTCGAAATTCTTAGTTTTCCTTTTGTCTTTTTTTTTTCCTCCAACAAACACGACGAGAGCCCGCAAAAATTTCGAGCGCCGCATGAGGAGCGGGGGGGGGGACGACTTCCCGACGTGGAGTTCGAAGAATTCGCGGTCGGGAAAAAAAAATCATCACCGCTCGCCCGAAAAACGCAGCGATTGCACCGGCGGCGCGGGGGGATCTTCAGCGAATCGAGTGTAATATGGTCAACTGACGGGAAGAAAAAAATTAGCTGTGATGATGACTCTATAGGTACTACTAATTTTTAATTGATAACTGATCGATATATATACACAATACATATATATTATATATATATATATATAATAAAATAGAAAGTAATTAAGGTATATGTAAATGTACAATGATAATAATTTTAATAATCGGATATAAGGTGGTGATGATGATAACGATGATGATGATATTGAGGAGCGAGGCGTGGAAGGTTAATTGTACGCGGTGATGCGAGGAGCACGGTATCGACGGGAGATCATTTCTGAGCGCGTTCTCAATGTGACGATCGGACACAACCGAGCGAGCCGCGAGGCGCGCAGCAATCTGGCGCGCGAAATTCGTTCCACTCGTCGAAACGCCGCCGATACCATCGCGGACCGCGCCACGGCGGATCAACCGGAAGCGTCGAGTGGCTCGCGCTTTTTCCGAATCTTTCCGCAAGGCCGCTCTTCCTCACCGCGCCGTGATCCGTCGTCGCGCGTGGCGTCGAAATCGAGGAACGCGTTTCCATCGTACGCGAGCAGAATTTCCGAGAGTCGCGCGCGCTCGAGGATAGTGCAGCTAGTCGCGAGAGAGTCGGGGAAGCGACGCGGATTTTCGAAAGCGCATCCCTCCTCTTCGGGATAAGGGTGGAGCTTGAATGCGGGAGAACCGAAATAGAGATACCGAGAAAAACGTCCAAAACTCGACGTCTTTGACGATTTCGAGGAGGGAAGCAGCGTGTGCGGCCATAGATTTTCCAGCGAAAACTTTCGACGAGCCTTTCAAAATCGAATTCCGCCGATTTCGGGCCTTTCTTCGGAATTGCCATTTTGGGTTTCTTCAGTTTCGGATAATTTTCGTCTTCGCGTTCAATCCCTTTCTCTCGTATGCGGTCGAGGAGGGCGCCGTTTTTTTTCGATCGATGTAAAATCGGCGTCCTCCGGGTTGGGTGGGCGGGACCGCAAACGAGAGAGAGGTTGGACGCGATGAAATTCACACAAAAAAAGAAGAAACAGAAAATAACGTACAACACGTGGCTTCCTCCGTGAGAGCGAGAGATTCCACCGAAACGGCGGAAGGAACGCTCGAGAAATCGGAAGGGCCGTCGGTCGTGGCGGCGTTTAATGTGATATTGCAACGTACAAAATGTCTTCGCGTCGGGCCAGTCGGTCGGCGGAGGACCTCGGCGCTCCGGCGCAAATCAGCCGCGCGATTTGCGCCTCGTCGCCGTTGCGATCCGGCTTTTGTATTTCTTGAAAAAAACGAGTCTCGCGCGGCGTTCCCATCAGTGGTCTGCGCCGTCGCGCCGAGGTGACTTCGCCCCGTGTCCGTGTATAAATTTTGAGTTCTCGTCTCTTTGTCTTTATTTCGCTGCAGTGAGTTCGACGAAACCGAGGGGAGGAGAAGAATCGCCCTTCTCTCTCGCGGTGGAAAATGGATATCCGCCCCTCGACATCGCGGCGTGGTCCTCCGTGAAGGGGAGTCTCGTCGACTTCGGCTCGGACGGCGTTCGAAGCGTTTCCCGATCATAGCGACGCGAAGTGGCGAGAAGAGGGAAGAAAAAAAGTCATTCAAATTCCCCTCGCCGCGCGATACGAGTTTCAAACGACTCGCGTTTCGAGCGACGCTCCGAGCCGGGCTCGCCGGTCTCCGGACCGTTTTATCGGCCGAACCGTTCAGGAAAGGCGGACGAACTGGAGGAAATAACGAATTTGCATATCCATATCGTCGTCGGGCGTGCGACGCCGCGGCGACCGCGCTGTATTTTCATTACATTAGGAGATCGGATGTGCCGTCAATTCGACGCCCTTCGAGGCCCCGCGTATGTAGATCTCACGGACGGAGGATGATCGCGGGGGCAGGAATAGATCTCTCTCGATCCAACGCGATCCTCCGTCGTTAAATTCGAGTATCGGAAAACGCAAAGTAAACGGTACGCGCGCGCACTGCACACACGTGTCTCTCTGTGGGCGAAACTACACAAAACACACGCGACACCGAGGAACAAAGAGAACACAAAAACATGCAACCTTTCATACCGACCTATCGTGTTAAGTGTTTAAACGTAGATTTAAGTGCGGAGAGGCTCTAGGCCCGAGAGATAAATCGCGCGAAGGGAGGCTGCGTGTTGAGTTAAGAACAATGATTTTTAGATTCGAGGGATAAGCATAGAGGGACATCACCGTAATTCGTAAGATCGGCCATGGGAACGAGGCGGCGATAGATTCGAAGCGCACGTCCGACGAATTTCTGTTCGATCGACTTCCGGAGGGGGCGTGCCGAGAAACTCCCCCTTGATCTTTCCCCTTCAGATTTTTTCGCGTTTCCGGGCGTTTAGCGCTGCTTGGACTTTCTCCTTATTTTATCCCACCCCTGAAACGAGTTCGAATCTTTTTTCGCCTTATTTCCCTTGGTTCGATCTTCACCCCTTTTCTTTGTTTTCGTCAATGAGTTTCCGCCCGTTTTAGTTGCAACCGAGCGACTTTTCACGCGCTGCGTCGACTTCGTTTTTGCATTTTTCTTGCTTTTTTTTCGAGTAATTTTATAATCCCCCTTCCATCATCCCCCGGCGTCACCAATCGCCCCTCCATTGTGCACCAAACGAAAATGCCTGACGCGTTCGAGACAAATCAAACGATGGAAGGGAGAGAAACTGAGAAGAGGACCAATCGCGTGATCTCTCTGGGACATTTCCAAAACGCGTTCGCGCGAAATTCGGGGTAGCGTGCGCGCGTGAACGTCGCTCGTGGGGCGCGTACCGAAAACAGAGAAAAGGAGAAGGTTCGGCTCTCTTTCCGTCTAGTTTTTAAAGGATCTCAAGGGCCGTCTTGTTGAGAGTTTAAAATTGTGGAAATTAATTGCCTGCTGCTGCTACTGCTGCTGCTGCTACTGCTGCCGTTATCGCGAAAATACGGCAGGAAAATGTACTGATTATTTTACTAGTGAACCGAGATTCGATTATGTACCTTGATATATCGGGAGTATATATATATATTATATATATATCTTTACATACATGTTATACATACATCTATATATATAAAGAGAGAAATAGGGAAAGCGTGCAAGCGTGACTGAACGGAGCGTATGACGCGGAGTATGTGCGAGTGATAACAGCGACAACAACAAAAAAAAGGAGAGAAAGAGAGCTTCCCGTCGCGCAAACGGCGCGTTTCCGGATTCGCGGCTAAAGCGCGCTTGGGAAATTATACAAAAAAAAACGAAGTGAAAACAACCCATATATGTCGGAAACGCGCCTTTCCGCGGCAATCGCGATACGACGCAACGCGTGCGGCTGTGCAGTATTTACCGAGCGTGCGAAAGATACTTACGAGGGTGAGAAGGAAAAGAAAAAAAAATAAATCGAACGAGATGAAAAAAAAGAAGAAAGAATCGGTACGGGAGGGCACGCGTCGCGTCAGCGTCAGTGCGTCTCGCACACGCATCTTTTCCTAACGTACTACCACTACTACTGTGTACTACTACTATTACTGCTACTGCAAACCCGTCTATCGTAAGACGCGTAAGGTTTTCCTTCACTTTTATTTTTCCGTCTCTTTTAGCGCGTATAACATTAAGATCCCACGAGGCATTTTTAGTTTCCACCGTTCCGTTTTCGTGCCACCGCGCGTGTCGGTGCGCGAGAAACTCCCCCCCCCTCTCGGAGTACTGTCGATCGTCGTCCACGGGGCGAGATGGGGAAAGAGAAAATGAGCGCGAGGAGAGGGACGAAAGACGATTTTCTCTTTCGAGCGAAGAGTCAGGAATAGTTTTAGGTCGTATATGTATATCTATATATGTGTATATCCTTAAACGACAATCTCTGTGATTTCTGAATTGAATATTTTTAATTTAAAGAAAAGCGCGAGTTAAACGTCGAACGGACGGCGTTTCGTTCAAAGGTACAAAGGCGCCGCGCGACGCCGTTCAATTATTTGTGACGCGTAACGCGCGTCGTCTGATCGTTAAGGTTTGTGAGTGAGGGAGAGGAGTAGAAGTAAGAGTAGGAGGGTGAAAGCCAGGAGGAAGTTCCCGAACTGTATATATGTATCGTGTATAATATGTATTCGAAGAGGGAGAAGATTGTATTTTTTATTGTAAAGCAAGATCTTGGTTCGTCGACGCGACGTGGGAAGAACGGAAGAGGACGACGGGAAGAGAGAAACCGGTGGAGGGGAGGCTCGCATCGCGCAAGGACGAAGGAATGGCCCTGTTCGCGCATCCGGTTGTTTACCGCGTGAAACAATTACCTCGTGTTTGCGCGGGGCAAGCCCGATACTCGACTCCCATCGCGTTTCAGGGAGACTCGCCTGTGCACCGTCGCCAACTGCATGTGCAACGCGATTTTCGCGAGAATCTCGAGCGATATCGCGGTTATTCTGGGGATCCACGAGACTAAGAAGGCGGAGAGAACGAAGATCAATGAAGAGGAGAGAGAGAGATTTCGCCGGCTTGCTTCCCGTCCGATGCTCGAAGCTTCGTTGAAGCTAATTTCGGACAGTTCCGGAGCGATGAACGACGTCAAAGATCAATCGCTGTTGAAAAAACATTCTTTTTTAACGAAAGAAGCTCGATCGTTCACTGTTCACTGCTTCTGTGGAGACTTTGGACTCGATTGCTTCGAGCAAGAGACTGGATGGAGGTCGACGAGGGTTTTCATCACGGAAGATGTGGAAGAAAAGAATTGAGGAAAGATCTACAAGAAGGCCGATCAAGAAGAGGACTTCGGGAAGTCGTTCTGTACATAATTGCTTCCATTCGATCCCGATCGACGCTGCGAACCTCGACCGAAATTTCCACCGAGTTTTCAATGAGAAGAAGAAGAAGAAGAATAAAGAAGAAGAATTAGAAGAAAGAAGAAGAAGAGGAACGAGTTCGAAGGGCCTTTCTCTATCGCGAGTATCGCGCTAGCGGTATTTTCCGATTTTTCTGTCGTTTCGAGTGGGCAATTCGTACCCGCATCCAAACGAAGAGAAGAAGAACATCTTTGCGGACATCGCGACCACGGAGAGCGCTTTTCTCGAGGACAACGACGTTCCGAACGATGAGCGGGACTTGCCCGTTAAGACTGCAGAATCAAGAGTATTTTTTCATCGATCGCGCGCGCACGATCCCCGTCGCGCGCGTGTCATATAAATATATATATATATATATATATATATATATATACACACACACACATAGTTATCGCATGTCGAACAACTCGGATCGGAAAAAGGCGTCCCCTCTATTCGAGTGCAAATGAAGAAGGGACGAAGAGAAGCAATAGAAGCAGAAGAGTTGGGGACGTCTGGAGGGTTTTTGTTCGTTTAAATATAGGAAACACATTTAGCAGTTAAGTACATCTCGTCACCACCCGTTATATAAAGGTCTACAAGCCGAGCTGCAGCAGGCAGACGACCACGAAACGCCTCTTGAGATTCCAGGATAATGGAAAGAGAGGTGTGAAGGAAGAAGAAAAGAAGAAGAAGAAGAAGGCGATGACGAAAGAGGAGGAGAGGCCACGAAGGCCGAGGAGAAAAAAAAAGTTATGTAGAAGGATTGGAGAAATTTTCGACATCCGCGATGTCGCCAACAGAGAAGAAGGAGACGAGGAGTCGCCGCCTGATTCGCATCTGCGACCATACGTAGATCTGGTTACGCGTACGTAAATCCATGAGATCGTAAACACGCGTACTTCGTACGACTGTAAGGGATGAAGAACGGTGTAAAAAGGAGTATCGAAGGCGAGAAATTTGAAAGGAGGAACGTCGAAGAGAGTAAGATCGCATTGGAGGCGCTCTAAAGGTGGGGTGTCGAGGCTGATTGAGACGCCTGACATTGGCGGAGTTCGCAAACATATATAAAAAAGCGCTCCGCCGTCCCACGGGGTCCGCCGATCGCGATCGAAGGAGCAGGAGAAAGGAGGTTGCCGAGAGAGAGAGAGAAAGAGAGAGAGAGAGAGAGAGAGAGGAACGCATGGACTGGAGTGAAAGAGCGGGAGTGAAAGAGACAAACACAGAAAACGAAGGTTCCTAAGAAAAACGTTCAGAAAATCAGCTTTTCTCGAGAGGCACAAAAAAAAAGAAGTGTAAGTCTAAGAATCGAGAGAAAGAGAGGGAGTGAATGTGAAAGGACAAGGAAGGTAGCGAAGGAAGAGGAGGAATGGAACTAGTGGCGCGGCCTTCGGACGAGATTATAATGTCCGAAGTGCTGTTGACCCTGCTGCGAATGAGGTGATTATAACGCGCGTAACGCCTATTGCAAGGAAAGCATCGCTTTGTCGGAAGAGAGGCGAGATGAGGAGAGACAAAGATAGAGGAGGAGGAGGAAAAAAGGATGGGAAGAAGAGAAGGTGAAGAGGAGAAGGAGGAGGAGAAGAAGAGGAGGTGACCACGTTTATCAGACGAAGAGGAGGAAGAAGAAATAAGAAGAAAACGATGCGCGTGCTTCGCTCGCTCGGGAGAGGATCCAGAGCGTCGTTCACGAGACACCAGCTGCATTACGATCGCGCGAACGCGCGCGAAAACGTTATGTTCAATCTCGCATTTTTTCGCGAAAAACGGAAATTCACTGATCTCACACATTAAAAACCCACACGTACAAAAACAATTTCATCCGCACGACATTTCGAGGAAGAAGGAAGTGGAAACGAAGAGGAGACACTCGCTCATCACATCCGTACGCGTTGTACCGCACAATTTGTGCACGGAGAGTAATCGATATTTCCAGTCGAGAGAAAAACGATGCGAACGGTGGGAGAGCGAATTTTCAAAACCGAGCCAACCCGCCGTTCCTCGGAACCTGGATCAACTTTTCTGGCCAGCGTTCCGTCTTTTTAATCCCCCGACCTCTGTCCCGTCCCATCCTCCCCTTTCCCCAATCCAAACGAAAAAAATCCGCCCGTTTCGTCTTGAACAAATCAATCGACGAAGGAGAACGAGTGACGAATACCTCCCTTTAATCTTCTAAGGGAGAGGGAGAGAAAGGACAACTACCACACGATTTCCCATCGGTAACGATCGTCCGTTTCCCACCTACGTTTCGTCCCGTACCTCTTCAGTCCCTTATCCCCCCCCCCCTACGGGCCTACACGCACGATACGCCCATTCAACAAACAAGAAGCAGAATTCCCCACGCATCACAGATCGGAGAAGGAAGATTGGCAACCTAGTAATCTTAAAATGTAAAAGGAGGAAAGAGGACAAAAAGCGCAACGTTTCAAAAGCCCGGTGCGTCTCCTTCGCCCGGGACGAAAGCAAGGGCGCGTATCGGCGCGCGTCTACGTTGGTTTTTTGACCACGCACATTTCTAATTCTACATTGTGTCCCGTCCACATCCCAGCGTGTCACCTTTTTTTCTTTAGGGCCCTTTTCAGGGCCCGCAATCGCCTACGACGAAGAACCGCTCACTTTCGCATTGGTGCGGTGTACTCTCGTTGCGCCCGAGTGGCGCGCGAATAAACTGTCCTTTTCAGGACACTGAAAATTACGTTGACGCAGTGCCGCGGCACGAAATCTGTCCTTTTCAGGACATCGCAAATTATGCGAGTATCGCCGAGGCGCGAAATCTGCCCTTTTCAGGGCAACACGAAGAAGAGAACGGCAGCGGTCGGTGCAACGGCAGTTTGTGCCTTCTTGGGACGACTGCGTTGGGCGGGGCAGCTGATGCCGAGATAACAGGGCTTTAATCAAGAGCACCGGTACCAGTACCTATACTGCAAAGGGACGATTCGAAGATGGGGAGTAATATCTAGGTAAATGGCACAAAATCTGCCCTTGTCAGGGCAATCATCAACCGAGGAGGAACTGGTGCTACGATACAAAATCTGTCCTTTTCAGGACAATTTATTAAGAAGCATCTGAGGCCGCAGTACAAAGTCTGTTTTTTTCAGTATAATTTTTGCGCGGATCGTGGGCGAAAATAAGTTTTTCCCAGATCACTCTACGGAGTGGGAGGGAGTTTGTACTTGTATTCTTTCAGGCCAATTTCAGCACTCGGGAAAGGACGAACGCCGCCAAAAGACGAAGAGGGAAACCTTTCGGAGCTTTCTCACACGAAGAGATAAAGATTGTATTTCGACGGCCGATTATTCAATGAAAGACTAAAGGTATTTTCAACAATTTTAGAATAAAATCAGGCCGAAACTTAGAGTCGATCGTTATGGAACTGATTGTACAAATTTTGTAATACTGTTTTTTTTTTTAAGTTTTACGTGCAATTCAGTGTGTGATAGCTGAAGATAAGACGGGACCGTATTTTTTATATATGAGAGAATTCTAATTAATCGCGTACAAATGAAGAGAAAAAAAGAGACCAGGAAGAATAATAAAAACTTGTGTTATTTACGTTACAAATTTTTGGTTTGGAATTATTTTTGTTTAGTAATTATAGTCCCTATTCCCACCAGTAATGTTATATCGTATCAGCATTATTACTAACTTATTTTTATCGTTGGACGTGAATGCAGCATAAGTAAAATCTCACAAATTCTCTCAATATTAAGTAATTTCTGGTCAATGTTGAATGAAGCATTTGTCATAGTTTGTAATACGCTTGGACGTATGTCTATATAATTTTACGCGCGTCGCAATAATCACGCCAGTCAAGTGACAAGTGCGCTTCGAGGTTGCCTCAAGGTGGGTGTCAAATATTTGCTTTTGGAGTTATTTCAAAATTTCTTGCCACCATCGGTACGTGTTTACATTGGTGATAATCGACGAGGCGTCGGGAACCCGTGGTTCGACAGAATAGTCCACAAAACTTTGAATCATTTAGAGGGAACTCTTCGAGTACGTACCTATACATATGTACCGTTTTGCTTTCGATTTCGTCGAAGCCTGTTAGATCATCACCGACGTACAGAGACTTAATGACAATTAGCTGGAAAAGTTTTTAGTGCTGGCATAAATTTTGCTTCGCGAATCGATACACAGGTTTAAATTTCAGAGAGAAATTTCCCCTGCGAGGATGAGAGAAAAATCAAATTGCAGAATTCTTTAGCTATATTCCACATTTGGTATGCAAATATGTACCTAAATATAATAGAGGTCAAATGACAGCCGTCTGAGTAGTCTACGATATCTCTACTTCGCCGCTGTTTTAAATGAAGCGAGGTAAGTATGTTTTGCATGAATTCACCGATAAAATCTAAGACTGCAGGCCCTTTAAAATTTTCAAAACATTGACTGTATCGTGTGGCATTTCGTTACCGCAGCTTATCTCTTCCTATTGATAATTTAATCAGCACTACTGAACTTGAACCGCCTTGGCGATAACCTTGTTTTGATAAAAAAAAACTCGTACGTCATTCCAATTTCATTATCCAAACGATTTTATTTATCAGCATAAATGAACAGAATTTATATAAAAGTTCGAAGGACGGTCCGAATGGCGTCAATTCGTGGCCACCATACACAGTTGTTTACGAGCAAAAATTATAACCAATTCTCGTATCAGTTCGAACCACTCATCCTGCTAAATAATAGGGACCGGAGGGATCAAAAATCATGCAAACCACTTTGTGTAATTCTCTCTACCGAGATGGGGTGTCTACTTCGTGATGTAGGCCTCTTCTTCAGAGTCATCTGCTTCGCCCCGAACATTTTACGTCGAATCTACATCATCTCCAGACGACTGCGAATCTTCGAGGGCACCCTTCGAAGATCCTCGATTAGACATCGTCCGATGATCGGGGACTTCAACGTTCGCGATCTGTTAGGGGAATCATAAATTAGGCATCAACCTTCAAACCTCATAAATAGAAGATACATTTTCACAATGTACGAAATTTCAATGCATTTTCAGAGAGAATACCGGTATTCGTATTTTCTGAAAAGATTTTTTATCCTAGTGTAGTTCACATTCGACATTTAAATTACTCTCAGAGAATGAGGATATTTCTCTAACGCGGTAGTACATATTAATAATAATGTACATTGTAAGAGTCCTCTCGGTCGTTGGTCGAATCGTCACGCGATCGACGCGTCACTGGTGAACGTCACTCATGACTCAGCAGGGTAACTCGCCAGTACGTGCCAAGTTTCATGCGTCTTTTCTTGGGAAACGATATGGTAATCCAAAAATAGCGGCGGGAAAGAAGAGGAGGTATGTTTTGTACGTATATGTATCGCATTCACCATTCAGAGTGGTGTTGGCAATGCACGTATTCGTATTATTGTGCACTCAATAAACAGAGGACAATACCGTGTTGCACATATCGCATCGACTTATCGTACAATGTACGTTACACGAGACAATACGCGATTGTATCTCTGTAGGGTCGGTTGTTTCTACGCTGAAAAAACAGCTTATTTATAATTAATACACGTACACTTAATCATGGCGAAAGAAATATTTCTTTGAGTCAAAAAATATTCATTAGTTATTGCTCTATTTTCGTTTTAATGAAAGAGACATTCTGATAATTAACATATATTTACTTGGCTCGACGAAATATTTCTTTTGTCATAATGAAGTATATGTTTATTTTACAAATAAACTCTTCTCTCAGTGTATGTTTCCAGTTTAACTTCCGCTTAAACCAGACATGCCTAAGTTTCATTTGTTTTTCATTCGATTTCTATATGGCGTTTCCTGGTTCAGGCTCAGTTGTATGGTATCTATGCATATACGTATATTTTTAAACTCGATACAGCTGCGATCATTCCGATTGTTTATTGGCCTGGAAGTAACTCAATTATTATACATAGCGGATAAAAGTATCAACAACTCGCAGCTGTATCAAGGTGAGTAAATCATATTTTGTCATTGACCGCGTAGTTTTAAAAATTGAAGGTTACAAATACAGCGAAAAGAGCTCGTCTGCAATTTGTGTCGAAGTACTACAGCACTGTACGCGATCCGTACATCGATAACGACACTATAGTACAAAGACACTCGCCGTAGTCATGTACTCCGTCTAACTGTATATTAGAGTGTGTTCTACATTTGCAGTAAGTAGGTATCAACGGTAGCGAAGAGGCGCTCACGCTCGCATTGGAAACGCGCTTCCTATACGTACACATTTAATTGATAACTATGTTTGCGAATACGGCTTCAATAGGAGTGATTGCAAGAAACATCGTTCCCCATTTAACTTGAATGAACAAGGGAGATAAGACGTGTTTATAAAAAACAGTTCCTTACATTTGATAACATCGCTCTTTAGTCGCGTTTCGATAGCTCCTATCCTCATCACGCGTTCGAAGTGTATTTATACCGCGAGAAAGAAAAACAGTTCTACATTTCCATTCCCTGCCTCGTGACGTTTCTCGGGAAACTGCACAGGCTGCTCTATATTTTTACATTTCAAAAGCCTGCGTCGTATAACAAGAGAGATGATACACAAAGATCCCAGATAACGACGCGAACGTAACGAAAAGGCGCTCCGTACTTTGCTGACACGTATCTGGCGCGATAAGCAATCGCGCCTTAAGTTGGCGAAGATTTTCTGTGAAAACCCAAAGTACATCATACCTCTCGGAAGATTCTAGAGAACATCGCGGTCCACTAATTTATGGGCAGAAAGCGCGGCAAAATTCCGTGACGTTTCGCGTTACTCACTGGAGCGCGCTTCTCAATTTTCGTATTTTTTAAATGCCACGTGTGTGCCTCGATTCGAACTGGTTTGATGGCTAGTATCTTGTTCTTTTGGTTATCGCTTCTATTCGAGTCTCTCTCTCTCTCTCTCTCTCTCTCTCTCTCTCTCTCTCTCACCTACGAGCCGTACACTTTCACTTCCTGATATACAGTCGACGTGAACGTGCCCATGGCACACGGTACGTATTTCTCTAGGTACCATTGCCAACACGTGGACGTCGCTCTTTCCACGCGGAGATATTCTCCACTGTACGTTTCGCCGAGGGACACTCGACGACATATTCTGAAAGCCCATTAGTCGTAAGAGCCGCGACGCGATAGCGATAATATAATGCTCGAAACATAATCTTCCGGGCGGAGAACGCACGTAGATCTCCAGTGGAACGTTCCACCGGACGCGGACGGATTTTCTGCCTAGTAGCGACGACGTAACAGCGTCAGTTTAGATAACAATCGCGTATCGCCGGGCTTGCGATATCGAATATCAGAAAGGGGATTATCCTCGATCGTGGATCACGCGATAGGGCATACTGCCCACGGTATTCGTATTACTCGCGCTGTAATTCGCTTCAATGAGAAGCCCCCTGCTATTGATAATTCTTCTATGCGAGATACCCTCTTACACGATCGGAAATATCGAACCCTTACACTGAAAAAAAAAAGAAAAAATCTGCTTCGTTCAAACGTGGTTGAATACGGCAAACCTCACGGTGTAATTATGTCAAATAGATATTCACTTGTTTCTCAACTTCCAATTGGTTCTGTCAATTCTGTGTATTTGTCCTTACAGTCTTATATATGGTATTGAAACAATTACACCGTGAGGTTCGCCGTATTCAACCTCACCGATAGTTGAACGAAGCAAATGAAGCGAATTTTTCTTTCAGTGTATCGTATACTTTGACAATTGTCAGCGAATTCGAAGAGCGCGTACCTCGGCGCGTACTCATATCCGAGAGGTATGACGATTTTTTAATAATTAGATATATCTAGAAGAATTATACTTTTTCTTGGGCACGTAATTTGCCAATCGATATGATTTGCAATTCGCGTGGCTTTCCGCGTAGTGTAATTTGTACGACGGAATCGCATGATTCATTATCCACGTTGAATCGGATCGCGCTGATGTAAGTGCACTTTTTGCAACGTCTGATTCCGTTTCGCACTCAGTGCGGGTTAACGCTTCCGCATTCGGTTCTTGTCAGTGAATGACATTGTTGCGGTAATACGGCTATCGTAAATTCCTTATACGCGTTAGTAGTTTATGACTGGAGGTTTAATTACACTTATTTATAGAAAGCACTCGGACGAAATGGTTGTGAGATTGAGTGAAGAAATATTGGATATGTATAGGGTGTCCCGTGTAATTCGCGGCGATTAACCAAAGGTTTTTGTGGCTCTCATTGTCGCCACGGTGGCCTCTCACTGCGAGTGACCATAAAGCGCTAGTCATTAGGCATGGGACAAAAAGTAAGAACGGCTCGGTGTGTCGCGTTGTGCGTTACCGAGACGGCGCGCGAGGGCCGAACCCGATCGGCTGTCTGGTCAAACCTCGATAAATTCGCTAGCGGATGACGTACTGGGAGAGAACGTTACGAGAAATCGTATTGTACACGTGATCCGTTACGTTCCATAGTGACCGTTAATCGATTGCCCCCCCCCCCCCCTTTGGACGAAAATCGCCTATTGAACAAATTCCATACATTCCCATAGACAATTTCTATGTATGTATGGGAATCTGATGTGCTTCAGATACAGCAATTCCAGATATCCACTAGAAAAGTTTGAGAATAACGAATAGGAATTCATTGGATTCTATGTGTATCTGAGATGATGAATAGAGATTTACTGAATTTTATGTTTTTGCAAAAACAAGTTGAATCCCGTAAAGAAAATAAAGGTCTGTTCACGCCGTTCTAGTTGTAATTACTAATAGAGCTTTATGAGATTTTATTCGTTTGAACAAATATACAGAATCTAATACATTCTTATTAATTCCTCTCAGATTTTTATTACTGGGTATCCGGAATTGTTGTGTCTAAAGCAGATCAAATTCCCATGGGGATTCTATGGGATTTTTACAAATTTTCTATGAGAATCTATGATATTTTTTCAGTAGGGTCGTATCTCATTCAATTCTTATATCAAAGGAATGCTTTTCACCTAGTGTAGGTACAATAATTAATGAAAACGATTTATACGTGGTATATATCGCGAAACTAAAATTCATCAGAGTTTGCTACTTTCTTCTTTCGTGTTCTTAGATTGGGATGAGTGGAATCCCTGTAGGTAGGAATAATAATCGCTGGACATTCCGTTAAGAGGGTTCGGAAGGAATCGCGTGATTCATCGCATTATAACACGATCGTATCGTGCTAAAAATACACACGAAAAATATTCCGTTATTTAATGGAAATAAATCCCCTTCAAATTTCGTGTTTCACGGAAAGGGGAAAGCCAGTTGTCTTAAGGTCGGATTTATTCTAATAACGGGCGAGAAAGTGAGATATCGGTCTAATCAGCTGCGCGAATGGTTTTGAAATTGGCCAATGTTCGCACACGAATCTGCTGCTAATTATTTATAAGACAATCTCACAGAAGTACACTTCCTTTTGAACGACTTTGCGTTGCTTTTATCGCGCGAACGAGCCGTGAGCCTTAACAACAAACAAACACGAAACTTGACAGTCTGCCAGGAAATCGACTCGTAGAGAGCGCGCTATTACGCATACGGGGCGTATACTAAACGTGGGTTTTGGTTTATTTTCGTGCGGTAAACTGCCAAAGTATTTATAAGCAATATAGTAAATCTCGTGTACTTTTTTGGACGGCTATTCCGAGATCGAAACCTCCTTCCCTTTCGCGCGGCTGGGGTACGCGACGCGCTCCGTCGGGTAGCGCTGCTGCGACGCGAATTATCGAATCAGACCTTATGACACCGATTTATCCCGCCAAAAAGCCAGGGACGAGACAATCCGTTTCGCCGAGCGATAGGCACGATTGAGGCCTTCGCGCAACATTTGTTATAATTATTTTTCGGATCCGGGTTATTTCGATTCGCTTTGATTTGGATTGCGAGTTTTTCGAACATCGAAATATACGGTTACGAATATAGGAATGCGAGGAAAATGGGACTGTAAATCGAGAATTAATGACTGGAATTTACTGCGACACGATTACGATCGGTATCGCGAGTCAGAGTGGCAGGAAGTGATTTAATCCAGGAATACGCGGGTCCCGAGTTGCTAAAAATAAGACAAATTTATTCCGCACGGTTTCTTTTGTACATTAAACCGTCGAATTTTAAGCGTTTATTTATGAGCGGACAGTTTTACGAAGTAGCAGCCGTCCGCCGAAGCGGGAATGATTCGGTGTTTTGCAAGTTTCGACGTTTCACAGGTCTCCTTTTTTGACGCCACTTTTACGTCGCACGCGATATCCGCGCGTGAGTATATTATTTATTTACATGTCTGCATAACACAAGTTAACGAATAAAAAAAATGATAAACACGCGAGATTAATGTAATGACCCCCTGTGATTATGGTTGATCAGTCTTACGCAATTAAGAAGATTCAAGCGGATGCGATAAACTCGTATTCGCAAGTTTGGTAAAGGAGGTCTCGTGAATTTTCGTGCACGAAGAAACGCCAATTCGACGGATTTCGCAGGCAGGCGTGATATCGTTGTTATGTACATAAAAAAAAAAGTAATAACTTACAAATACGTAAAAAGGATGTGCGATCATTCTGAAACGTTTTACCGGGCCACGTTGCATAACAGGAAATACAAACGGATGTGCATTCAAATCGTGAGACGTCTCGGAATCTTCCAGATTTCTAAATTCCCACTGGCATCGCCAAGAGCCACAGTGTCCCTGCGAACAAAAAAATACGAAATATTTATAGAGAGATATTAACGCAGTCGCGTTGAAATGCACTTAACGAATATTTCAGATGTCAACTGTGACTTAGATGACGAAATAAATAACTCGAAGCATGCATTTATATCGACTTCAAAATGATGAATCTAGCTGCGTTTTCGTCTTAGGAATAAAAACGGTGTCTTCAAGTGGTAATAAATCCATATTGCGTTAAATTTTTAATTCGTTGTAGGTACGTGGAATTGCATTTATTTCGGGCCTTATTTAGCAATGGCTTATATTATCCAATCGAGTATCCAGACGGGTTGCCGATTTGGTAGCACTTAGGTCTAATCCATTAACTATTAAATCCGGGCCGATGATAATGACCAGCCCGGATGAAATGTATGGCCGTAAGTAAAGGACAGTTATTCAATTTGACGAAGAACCATACGTTTAGGCTAGCAGTTTCTTCTATCGCTTCATTGTGGTAATTGTTCGGTAAATAGCGAGACTATTCTATCGCAAAGTGCATCAGAGACGAAGAAGTAAATTCTTATCAGAAAATCTCCCGCGGTAGATCCGCGATATGAAATTTAAGCTTATCCGAATTTCTCTTTCATTGCGAGTATCACGAGAAAGTATCAGGAAAAGTCCTTTCTTCGATAGTAAATTGATATCGATTTTCGATTTAACGTTTATCCGTTAGGTTTTATTTCCTTTTGAGGAACGGACACTATAGGCAATGATTTCTTTAGGAAAATCTGTCGCACCGTAGAGGTCGTTAAACTACGGGGCCACAAGCCGTGCGAGGTTCAACGGTACTGCTTATAGACATTGGCATTAGTTCTTGATACTATTTTCTGCGCTTGCATGCCGCGGTAAAATCGGAACGCGCATCGATGAGACTCTTAAGGGAAATTCTCGCGTGCTGTACGTTCTAAAAGGGGTGAATTTATTGGTAAATTACAGGGCTAAGCCGAAGAGGTTCTACGGTATTGCTCATACGAGTAGAAACTAGCATTAATACTTAATACAATTGGAAGCGGTAAAACCGTGACGTGTATCGACGTTACGTGTGACTTGACATTATTATAAAAGGGGAAAAGGGTGTTCAGCGGTTCTTCCACCCCGTGAACACTCACAGGTCATAGACCCACTGTGCTCATCGATGAGTCATAATTAGAGGAATTCCTTCCCGTTGTAAATTGTAAAAGGGTGGATCGTTGCGCTTCTTATCGGACTCGTTGTACCGAGAATTTTGGGGTTCTCGAACTGATGCGTACAGTTAGAGGTACTATACGCCTTAGGCTTCTGGCAACGGTTCCTGTTTAATGATATATCCTATTTGCTGTGCGTATTTCGGGATACGTGACGGTAGTTACGACGCGTTAAAATCTTCAATAGTATATTCATAATTTTAGTATTAATATCAATGAAATTAATTAAAATTCCTCTTCCCTTTCCAAAGCTGAATTTGTCTTAAAAAACCTTCTGAATATCGTTATGGCATTTAAAATTGATAACATTTGGAACATCAATTCAGGACGTAAATGTATTAATGCGATTCTTTTCTATCACGATGAATGATATACGGGTGGACGTATAAACCCACGATGGCCTCGTTTAAACGACCTAAATGGTAATTTCACTGAATTCGAGAATCAACGTATAAATAGTCTGGCTTGTCTGAAATAAATTGCATATTTTCTTCTGCATACGTACTGGATTTCAGTTTATTTTTAGCGACCAACGATAAATTGACTATGTATTATAGCAGAAAAGTAGACACTATTATCGTTAATCTTATTGTACGTTAATTCGTAGGAAACATCTCCCTTTCATGCGTATTAATTGCAGTTCTAAAATGCGAATGTTAAAAATACGTCTCCTTTATTAAGTACTATATGCAGGTAGGAATCGACGAATGCTCAGATGGGCTCCTGCAAAAAGCAGAGAAAAAGCTCGGCGTCTATTCTCGCTCGTGTTTTTAAACAACGACGTAATCTACCCACGTTTATTTTCGTCTCACGTGTAAATTCTAATCTGGATTCCGTGCCAAACGCGCATTTTTAGATGACGTAGTTCATTCACCGTATTTTCAAGTCAATATCGCGAGCGATACGACACACACAGATGCGTTGAAGTAGTTTTTTATTCAGGGAAATTGATTGTTATCGCGTTACGATTATAAAACCACTTTACGCGGCGCAATGAGATTCAGTTATATTTGTGTTTGGATGAGGAAAAAGACTCACCTCTGGCTATTAAATTGCAGACAACAGACGTCTCTGGCATCCTTCGATTGTAATTCGACATTACTAAGAGTTTTTGCACTGATCACATTATAAAAACGCACGGTCGAGCCCGCGCCATGAGCCGAGAACACGTCCGGATTTCCAATGGACCACGTTAGCCCCACTACGGTGTCCTCCACAGAAATTGACTGCTGAACCTCGGACTGGAAATAACAGAACACGCATACGCGTTTTATACTCGTATCCGCTTATGTCAAAGTAAAAGGGAAAAACGCTTATTATATATATTCGCGGAGTATTTACACGGAAATAAAACGGTGAGATTGAAAGGGACAACGTTTCTTTGATTTGCATTTGTAAGACGTTTTCTAAAGGAATAGATCACAATTTTTTGTTAATCATTAAGAAAATATAGTTAATTGTATAGTCGTAATAGGAAGTTATAACTGTATTCTACTCTTGTGGTCAATTGTGTAGCACGAAATTTTCTGCTTTTGTAGAAAAGTCTGCCGCAGTTTCTCAATCGTTAATTTATCATGAGATATTTTTGAAATAACACGCAGTAAATGAAAAATTCGAAGGTGAGGTATTGGCTGTTTGAGTCCAATGAGTGTTAACAAATTACGTGACTAACGTTTGCGAACCCGCACCAGGGGACCTTCGTAGTTAGAATTCTTTTATTATTATTGAATCCCAAAGAGTCTCCTTCGGGGTCGAAAACGTTAGTCACACAATTTGTTGACATTCATTGGTCTAATACGGCCTACACACCTCACCTTCAAATAATTAGCAGCGATAGGAAAATGGGATCACCCATGGGTGGTAAAAGCGACTGTGTAAGATAGAGGGCAATTTTTTCTTAAATAGTTACGTTTCGGATAGACTAGAAATTATTATGAGAATTGGCTGATTCCAAGGAATCCTTCTCCAACAATTCCGACTATCTTAGCGCGACATTGAATTTTTCGTAATGCATCAAAAATATAACGAAGGCCGGCAAGAAGGCTCTCACCTTGGAGTAACCCTCAAATTTGTTTATACTGCTTGTCGATACAACGAAATGTACACACAAAGTTACTAGTCATAGCAGTGAGGTTAAAGTGCTTAGGTAAGGAAGGACAAAAAGAGAATTGAAGAATCACAGCGAGGTCCAGGGACGATAATGAAAGATGGATAAAGAGGTACTGGAAAAAGGGGAAGAGGATCAGCACGCGGAATATACGGAGAGGATACGAGAAATAAAAATGCCGAAAAATATGCACTGTTCGTAAGATTTTCTTGCTAAAGGTTGAGAAATTATTATATGTATATTATATTATTTATGAATAAACATTCACGTTTCCATAGCAATGCTCTAATAGTAAGTTTCCTCGATAGCTTCCGAATTATTTATGATTTAATTACGATACCTGTGTGAAAGCGAAGATGCGAATTTCTTTATCCGTGCCACTAGTAATAAAAAGATCGCGGGTTGGAGAACACTTGACGCATGTAACACTGCCCTGGTGCCTCTGATACTCATCTACCACTGGATCCAGAATATCTTTATTGCCTGGAAACATAAAATAAATTATGCTTATTAGAAAAAGCGCAAAGATACGTTGGACAACATAAATCGATACTAGAACTTTTACTTTACCTTCTATTGGAGTAGCTCGGTCCGTGCTGCATTTATATAAACCGCCGCACAAGGTACCGATTATAAAAAGTGTAGGATCTTTGAAGGAAAAATCGAAGCTAGTAATGTACAATCCAACATCCACTGCACGTTCGCGCTTCCCCCCCGCGCTAGGCGGTCGTGCATTCTCTGACGGATTGTGCTCCTTTGCGATTTTGAACCTTTAAAGCAAACCCAAATACGTGAATACCTCAAGAGTAGTAAAGAATATTTATATTTATTTATTTCAGCTGCACATTCTTTATTAAGACGAGGGTTACATTGACAATAAAATACCATTTGCTTAGCTTTACTGTAGTAAAATTGGCCATCAATTTGTGAATCATCATGTAACCATCTGTGCTGGATGTAATCAGCAATGATACATTATCCACAGGCCTAAGTCGCCAGTAGACCAGCGATACAGAATCTGAGTGTGTGCAAATTGTTATCGGTGTCACAGAGGATTCATCCCTGAGGTTCCAAACTAGAACATCTCCTGTAAACATGAATAAAAAACATACATGTCAATAAAAAGCCCTTAAATACCACAAAATATACAGAATTCAATAACTTTAAAATGGTATGCTCACCATTAAATAGTCCTGCTGCTATAATAGATGGTTCTGTAGGATGATAGGATAGGGAAGTGACGCACGCGTTAACTTCTAATGTTTTACTAGGCATCATTGGAAACTGTTCATCTCTCGTTAAATTGTAGAACTTAATTTTAGAAAGGTGATCGCACCATGTATCGTGATATACTATACTATGCGACACAGCCAGTGTTCCACCTCTGGTACTCCAAGTTAAATCACTAATTTTTATCTGGAACAAGGAATGTTAAGAATTAATAATTTAACTTCTGTTAATTCGACAAGATATTTCGTACCTTTGAATCAGGCTCCTCCATAGTGTTCAACTTTGTTAGCAGTTGAATTTTAGTCGAAGATTCACCGTCTGTATTTGGGTTATAATCGTTAAAGGCGTTACTATCATACGCTTCATCCAACTCCTCCAGTACAGCTGGTGTAACGCGTCTTAAAAATGCTGCTAACTTGTCGTAATCAACATGAGGCTTTCTTGTTTGTTGCGATATCGTTTGCGTCTAAAAAAGCATATCATTTTTAAAAAAGGATTAGCGTCGATGTTTAGAGAGTCCGTTTCGAATTGAGGATGATCGTTACTTACTTCGACATTTCTTTTTTCGACAGTCTGGACTTCTGCACTTTCACAGACGAGTTTTTCTGTTTGAACGCTTGTCACTTTTTCGGACCTAAGAAAAATATATACGATATGACCGTAAAAACGTAAGTATGTACGTATTGCTTCACGTAAAGTAGTAAGCATAACCTCCACGTGTTATGTCATTTTTCTAAACACGAAGCATCATGCTGTACATAGTTTATGTAATTGCGTAGAGGACGTACTTTTCACTCGACACTTGTGACTGAAAGCCGACAGCTTCGAAGGACTGATCAGTGAACATTATTTGAGGATTTTAGATTCAATTTATTGAATTTATCCTTTAACTTCCACTGAATTTTTGACAGCCGGATGTCCGACACGACAAGAAGCTGTGCGAGATGTCGTAACTATCCATATCCGTCCGTGACGCAGTTCAACTGGCGTCTGTAAGATGCCGCGTCTTTTTAAAGTCCACAATCGGCGAATTCCCGCCAAATTGCATAAACAACAAGTGTCCCGTGTTGTCGAAGTTTTTATGTATGTTTAGTGTTGTGTATTAGAAAAGTTTTAATTAAAGTGAACATGGGAGATGTAAATATCGGTCAGTTACGTGTCAGAGATGACGTTGGACTTCAGTGTCAGAAATTATTTCAAGACTTCCTCGAGGAGTGAGTATATTATAACCTAGCGAATATACTTCTGTAATAACATTTTGATTCAAATGTGTCTTTTACAAGTTTCTTTTTTTATTGCAATTCTGGGAACACGATAGGACATTTTTCACATATAGTACCTATTATATTTTTACGTCTGGTTTAGGTTTAAAGAAGACGGCGAAGTGAAGTATCTCGAATTAGCCAAGGAACTGGTCAGTCCAGAGCGAAGCACGCTGGAAGTTTCGTTTGACGACGTTGAGAAGTATAATCAAGTCCTTTCAACAACAATTATCGAAGAGTATTACAGGTTAGTGCTTTTATTGTCATTATTATCAAACTGTCATTTGTACAGTAAAACATGTATCTGTATCATACAGTATTTCCAGCTGGGTGCACTTGGATAATATAAGATCTATTTAATTTGTTGGTCTGCATTTTGAGCATTAAAAGGAAATAATCAGTTACTCAGCTTGATGAGTACTGAGCGCAGATCATGTTGCTTCGTGTAGGGTAGACTGCATAGCAAATTGTATATTCGGTAGACATTGGGGGGATTAGTGGTGTATTTGTCAATTATAAATTATTTGCTTCTCATTTAATCGATGTCACAGTATATCGCTATACTGCACTATAATTAATAATTTATGGCGATTTCATTTTTATTATTCTTAATTTATAATTTTAAAAATAATGTATAGTAAGAGAAGCTTTGTGTTGCACAACTGAAAATGTTAACAGAATCTGTGCTTTGCACTTCCACTGTCAAGAATATTACATGGATATTCTATAGATAGTCTATGGCTATTTATGCACATTTTATATCCATAGGACATCTATAAAATATTTGCAACATTTGAGTATATTTGCACAGTAGTGAGAGACATACAGAAACTATGGAGATCCCATTCTTATTATTTTTTCTTCATCCTATAATTTTGACACGTACTGAGAGCAGGCTGGATTTCAAATTGAGAACAGAGTTTGTTTTATACAATTTGTACATAAAAAACGCAATATTTTATCATGGTTTCTAGTAATAATCAGTAACTACTAGTTTGCATTCTGTATCACTTTTATTGCTGCTCTGGAAATTATGTTTTCACTTTGTAAGTTCTTTTACAAATCAAGCAAAAGAAACGTCTAATTAAGTCCTTGCACTTTTCCAAAGGATTACAAGAATTGCTATTTAATAATCCAAATAAGCGTGCTTCTGTAAATTTTATTACGGAAAACGGGATCAATTTAATTCTGACAATATCACCTTTTCCTAGAGTTTATCCGTACTTGTGCCAGGCAGTTTGTAATTACGTGAAAGATAGAGGCGAATTGAGAAAAGAGAAAGAATGTTACGTCAGCCTCGTCGACGTACCGACTAGGCACAAATTGAGAGAATTAACTACCGCTAAAATCGGAACGCTCATCCGCATTTCGGGACAGGTAGTGCGAACTCATCCGGTTCACCCGGAATTAGTTCTCGGTACTTTCATTTGTATGGATTGCAACGCGACTATTAAGAATGTCGAGCAACAATTTAAGGTAGGATTAGGAGCGTGCAGAAGTATCAGCTACGCGTATTTACCCGGGAAAGTTTAGATTTTGCACGGTTTCTCTTTCGTTGCAGTTTACAAATCCGACGATTTGTCAGAATCCGGTTTGTAGCAATCGACGTCGTTTCATGCTAGACGTGGACAATTCGGTATTCGTAGACTTTCAGAAAGTCAGAATTCAGGAAACGCAGGCCGAGCTTCCCAGGGGTTGTATTCCTCGTTCTCTCGAAATTATTTTGAGGGCCGAGACCGTTGAAATGGTACAGGCGGGTGATAGGTAAGTAGCGGTTGCCGATATTTCAGGGCAGTTGTTTGCAAAGACGAGATTTTATCGGCAAACACCGGTTTTTTCCGTCGAAAGATCATTTTTAAGATCACTTTTGCGACGCTCATCACTCGTAGGTACGATTTTACCGGAACACTGATAGTAGTGCCAGATGTCGGAGTCCTGGCCCTTCCAGGGACCAAAGCCGAACTCGGCTCCAGGCACAAAGGCGGCGATCAAGGCGAGGGTGTGAGAGGACTCAAAGCCCTCGGCGTTAGGGATTTGAATTATAGAATGGCTTTTCTCGCTTGCAGTATTACGGCAACTAGTTCTAGGGTAATTAAAATGAGCGATACATTACTCGATAGGTTTATGAATCGTTCAATCATTCGTTCGCGATTTTATAGTTCGGGGGAATGGATATGGCGATGGAGGAAGTCTCTCAGGAGATGATGAAAAGGCAAATGACGGAAGCGGAGTGGAATAAAGTTTACGAAATGAGCCGAGACAAGAATTTGTATCAGAATCTCGTTTCTAGTTTATTTCCCGCTATACATGGTAACGACGAAGTTAAAAAGGGCGTCACGTTGATGTTGTTCGGTGGTGTTCCAAAAACAACAATTGAGGGTACCACTCTCAGAGGCGATATCAATTGTTGCATCGTGGGTGACCCTAGCACCGCGAAGTCGCAGTTGCTCAAGCAAGTCGCGGACTTTTCTCCGCGGGCTATTTACACTTCGGGAAAAGCGTCTAGCGCTGCCGGTTTAACAGCAGCGGTTGTTAGGGACGAGGAATCCTCGGATTTTGTTATCGAGGCTGGGGCGCTGATGCTTGCGGATAACGGGATTTGTTGTATCGATGAATTCGACAAGATGGATCCCAGAGATCAAGTCGCGATTCACGAAGCTATGGAGCAACAGACCATCTCCATTGCCAAGGTGGGCATAGTCTCGTTTACCTCATATTTTACACTGGTTTACTTATTCTACTCTGGTTGGGGAAAAACAGAGTATTACACGAATTTTTTTTTAAATTACTTGATAACAAATAGTTGTACAATATTTAGGCCGGCGTAAGGGCGACTTTAAACGCGAGAACGTCCATACTCGCGGCAGCAAATCCGATAGGCGGTCGCTACGATAGAACGAAATCGTTGCAGCAGAATGTTCTGCTAACGGCACCGATTATGTCCAGATTCGATTTGTTTTTTATCCTTGTTGACGAGTGCAACGAGATCATCGATAACGCCATTGCAAAAAAGATCGTGGACCTTCACAGTAACAATATAATCACCATCGAAACTCTTTATACCCAGCCCGAAATTCTGAGGTACATCAATTTCGCGAAACACTTTAAGCCAGTGTTACATCAGGTAAATCCATTGATATCGCGTTATCCATCACAGTATGAAAGATCGTGATTAACAGAGTTACGACGGGCACTGTAGGACGCTGCGGAGCTTTTGATAGAGGCTTACACAACGCTACGGCAGAGAGAGGGCACGGGTTCGGGGAAGTCTACTTGGCGAGTAACTGTTCGTCAATTAGAGAGTCTGATTCGACTCGCTGAAGCTTTAGCTAAATTAGAGTGCGTGGATGAAGTATCGGTGAAGCACGTCAAGGAGGCTCGACGGTTATTGAGCAAGAGTATCGTCCGAGTCGAGCAACCGGACATAGATCTCGATGAAGATGACAATAATGGAAATAACGTGGGAATGGACTTGGACGATGCTCCTCCGCTCATGGCGGCCTTTAACGCTCTTGGCACTAATGGTACCGATACCACAGCCACTCGTAAGTGCACTGATAATTCGCGTATGGTGTATCGTTTGCATTTGATTTTTCGTCATTGAATTTTTCTCGCAGCAACGACGAATGAAACGAATCATTCCGGGGGAGAGGTAGCCAAGAAGAAGCTCAGTATGTCGTTTGAAGAATATAAAAACCTGTCCAATATGTTAATCCTCTACATGAGGCAGGAGGAGGGTCGCATTGAAACAGACGGTAGGGATTTATGTTTGTATAGTTGTAGAAATAGAATTGTATAAATTCGTGGAAATTTGGGTATACGGAAGGCGAAAGTGAAGACGGAATCGTAATAAAGTTTTTTTCTCCGACAGAGGGAAGTAAAGAGGGCGTAAGGAAGTCAGAATTAGTCGCGTGGTACCTTGATAAAATACAGGATCAGATTGATTCGGAGGAGGAACTTTTGGAGCGTAAGGCGCTTGTAGAGAAGATTATTGATAGGTTGATTTACCACGTATGTACATGAGACGATAAATTGTACTTGTGAATGTGTACGATATATTATTAAACTTCTTATTTCACTGCTGAATTTATCGATTTGCTTTAAAGGATCAAATAATAATTCCGCTTACGACGACGGAATTAACTCGCAGAGGTGCGGACAAGGACGAAGAGGAGGAGGATCCTATGCTCGTTGTACATCCTAATTATGTTATCGACGTGTAATGAAAATAAACCTCATCGAATCGTCATATCATCGTCACCTTGTAAACAATTTGATATTAAATGCACGACTCACCGATAAGCGCCGAAAAAAGCATGATCAGTTATTTCGAGATTTGATTAATATTTACGCGTGCCTAATTGTATTTGTACTAGTTATTTTTTAACGTTGAAATAAATATTTTTATACTGCGTCTTACCAAAAAGTATTCATAATGATTCTACTTATAACTCATAATTACTACCTAGTCTATTCGATCCTGAATTTCCTGCATACTATTTCTCTTTATTTGCTGTTAGGGAGCTAAGTAAAATCACCGAAAGCATTTATGATTAATTATTGCTGTATTATTATAAATTTATTTCTGTATTATATAGGAAATAAGGAAGTAATTACACGGATAGATCAAATTTGAGATAAATAGTATCTAGAATATTAAATCCTTTTTTTTTGACCCACTTTTCAAACAACGTCAATGAATCCGAGCAGTTAGCGAATACCTGTCAGTAACGATTATTATCAAAGTCGCTCTAATTGCTTTGGACAACGAGACAACGTGACCATCGCATCGATCGTATTAGGCGTTTCAAATCCTTTTGGCAGTTAACGAGATGGCGCAGTTTCATCATATCTTCAATGCCCGGTTTAAAAAAAATTGAATTCTATCGCGCTACAAGTGTATTTTGTGCGTTGATACTCATTTGCTAACGTGATAAAAATTTGTAAATTGCAAAGATTTGTGCGAACAAGGCCGCTTTCCGAAGGCTGCAGCTCTAATGATTGCGAGTTCTCTGTATCTTCATAATGATCGCAATGTCAAGGAATAACATCGCGCGTGCATATATCAATAATAATTATTTTTCATGCGCGCTGTAAATGGTGATTTCATGAGCTCGCGATACGTGGGCTGGAAGGGGCTGGAGCAATTGAAGGCGTTTCGTACAAATACGAGTTCAGTGTCGTTAGGACTTTGTACGCGATAACTCGAGCTGTGTACTTCAAGTGCACATTTAGTAATTGAAGGAATTACCGAGAAGTGTGATGGAAACTATTATATTCAAAAGAATTCCTCTTTCAAAGTGTTTCTGAAGAATTGTTCGGAGCATCAAGACATCGATTTTGTAGAGTGATGCATCAATTGAGGAGGAGGGGAGAGGATGAACCAGCCTCTTATGTACGAAAGAAGGTAAGGAAAATTTCGTCTGATACGAGAAGGAATGACTCTGTAGTCTCATGTGGGAAAAATTGAAAAATGTTTGGCTGTCTTAACTTCAAATATTCATTATGACTCTTCCTATAGGTAATCGTTTCTAAAAAAAAACTCTAGAATATGACTAATAGTATAAATGCCACAAGTACAATAGTATAAGTGCCACAACCAATTTGGTTCTTAGGGCTCCGCGTGGCACAAATGTTACGCCACAAAAAAATCAATAAAAATTTACAAAAAGAATCAGAAAAGGATAAAAATGTTGCTAAATTAAGCTAACAAAAAAAGTTGGCCCTTGGGAACAAAAATTCTGATTGCATGGTGGCGCTTAACGTGTTAAAAATAGGTAGTAATAGTACCGATTCGACTTCTACCGGTAATAGTTGCTCGAATACCGACTAAGCCCGGCCGAAGGTAAAGGACCCCGCACAAACCTTATGGGAACTGGTTCCCGGTGGATTTGGCTGGGCTTTACATACCGATTTATAAAGTCTCCGATTTTCGAACCTGTTTCATTTTTGAGTTTGCATATATGGTGACATTTTAACAGCTCATCATGACCTGCAATATTCGTGCAGGGGTGAGACATATTCACCAGGATTTAAGAGCCATAAGACTAGTTTAATACAGCAGAGCGTACGGTCGCAAGTAAAAGTCGTGGTACTACTTAAAAGTCTCCTATTTCTTGAGTCTATGGCAATGGTAACTTTTGATCAGGAGAGGTCATAAACTACAATATATGTAAAGTACGCGAGGATTTTAGTACTGAACCAGTTTCCATAAGATTTGTACGCTAAAACAATGCAGATACACGGAAAAAATGAGAGAGAAAATCAGACATTAAAAAAAAATCTATGCATATGTACGCACGCACACACTCGCGCATAAGCATATGGAGGCAAACACGTGCTTACAAGATCGCACATGATCTTGAATGCGTGCTTGAATTGGCTGAAAAAGAACGTATGGTTTCGAGTAAAAAGCGGCAACTTTAAAGTCTTGCCCCCCCCCCCCCTTCAACTGCTTATTTTTTGTCTGACCTGAATCGTTAGCTCACCAACTACAAAATACGTGATTTTTAGCAAAATTCACAGAAAACCTGATTTTACATTACGGAAAGCAAAATTATGAACTTTAAGATCTCAAAACTCAAAAACTGTTCATTTTTCGTTGTTGCTGCAATGATAACTTTTGTTCAGAACATCAAGATCTACAACATATGTAAAGCCCAGCCAAATCTACCGGGAACCAGTTCCCATAAGGTTTGTGCGGGGTCCTTTCAACGGTAGTCAAGACATACGGTAGTCAAGAGAGAGTCCCTCAATTTTGCAAATTTTAAAACCGATTCAAGGACAATTAGCATCTTTCCAAAATAGGAATTTGTAACTGCCAAAAGTGAAGTGGAAAGGTAAAAAAAACTCGATATTGTTCTGTCGCCGGTTGCTCAGCTGTAGAGCTGCTTTTCATATAAACTATTAAATTAGCAAAGCAATGAGCACTTCTTTGCATTAGAATTATGTAATCTCAGTGGCAAGTAATGTCGACTATAGTAAACGAAAAAACATGATTATCTTCGCTTATCCACGTTATACCACGTTATAACTGAAATAGCCTTGGAAAATCTTGTTGCAATAGATTCTGCGCGACCGCATTGTTTACGGCGGGTATCGCTTCACCTTCTACTCGTATAATATTCAGATATAGTTTTATAACATCAAGGCCTACTATTTCGTCATCTTCGAAGCTATGATCAAGTCTTACATATATAGTTAAAAATTCTTTTGTAATTTGAACGGTCCTGATTGTGATTCGAGTAAAAAGAAAATCTTTTTTATTTCAAAAGGAGAGAAGATGGGTGACATTCAATGGAGACTTTCCGCAATTAAGGAATGCCCTTGCCGAAAAGAGTAATTTTCCCTGGATTTTTGTTAAAACGTTGGACGCTCTACTGCGAGGATTCGGACAGGTATTTATCGATTTTATTTCGGAAATGGAGCGGGTGGAATAAAAGTTTCAAAACAAAGGCTATTCAGGTTGTAAAACTAAACAGTATTTATCTCCAGACTTTTCTCGTGCCTCACTTGTTTCCTGAGATAATAGTATCTTCTGTCATTAGGCGGAAACCCGAGGTTTTTTCAGACTGTGTTTAATTAGGTCGTAGCACGAGGCATGGTGAGGAGGCGAGCCTTGTCTCTCCACCATGCCTCGTGCTACGATCTATAAACACAGTCTTAAAAATCCGAGGATTTCAGACAAATGACATATACTATTTTTTCTCACGAATACCCATTTCTCAAAATAAAAATAATTTTTGTTATCGAAGATGCCGGATGCAGAAGTGTTTCAGGAAGCTGATTCGCATATTAATTTTATCACTCGTCACAGCGATGCGAACGCCGTGAAACGATCGTGATACATAATTTCGACAAAGAGGCGACGAAATATGGAAAGACATTCAGAATTTGTTGCCTCGTATATATAATTACGTGGATATTTCATTATTGAGATGAGAAGCGCGTAACGCCCCCGTAGCAATGATATAATCTGATCTATAAAATGCATATACCATGAGTCCGAGTATAAAGTATAAGTAGATCTACATAAAATAAATAAAAAAATTCGAAGTCGTTTAAAAGCAATGTCGTTTTATCGTCAAAGGAGTATAACAGTAGACGATATTTTTTACTATTTTTCCCTTACCGGAGTGTTATCCCAGACCGATTTACCCCTTTGCAGGTGGCTTTCGCCAATAATCCAATTAGCGGGTTGCTCATAGCCGTTGCATTGGCCGCGACAGCACCTGGTACCTTTTTGTTTTGCACGTCCACTGCCGTTCTGGGACTTTTAATATCAATGGTACGTATCGATAATAGTTATATCTGGTTGAGTACGAACCTAATAGAAAACATTATTTGAGATGAATAGGAATGTATTCACATCGAATAAAAGTTTATTTGAATTTGATAAATGCTCTACTAGGTTTGTATACGATTAAAAAGATATGTAAAACATATATCAAATTTAAATAGACTTTTGTTCGATGTGAATTGATTCCTATTTATTTCGAATACATTTTTCTATTAGGTTCGTATTCAACTAGACCTTTTTTCTCAGTCTATTGAGAGGCTCGATGGTAGAATTTCTCGTCAAGTCTTTAATAATAATCGTACATCGCGAGAGGGATGTAATAATTGAAGAGCGGAGGATTACGAAGATACCCGATATCTCGTATAGAAATTTTAAGTAGTCGCTATATTTATTATTCCCAATATCATTATTGAGTGTATTCGAGTTCAAAGTTCAGTGAAATTCCCCTCGAAAGCGGAAGTGGAGAAGCCTCCCACGGTGAGGGATTCTCACGCGAGTACGTAATTGATCGGCTAGATGAGTGATTATTTTTCAGCTAATCCGCGAACCTCAGCAGAACTTGGCTAATGGTTTGACGGTCTTCAATCCACTGTTAGTAGGAGCCTTGACTTACAACTTCGTTCCGAAGTACCACGACTCCTTCGACGGCTTTTTATTCTTCCTTATTTTCATCACAACGATATTCAGGTGAAGTTCGTCGAATTGCAAGTGTACAGATTAAATAGATCTATAGATCTATTTAAGAATGTGAGAGAGTGAGAAAATGTGACATCCTCCTCTCCGAATGACTATTATAGATCTATAGATCTATTTAATACGTACACTTTCTTAATACGCGAGATTTGACGTTTTCAGCGTTTACTTAACTCGGTCGTTCGGTAACAAAGCGTACCCAGTTCTGACACTGCCATTCAACTTATCGGAACTATTGTTATTATTTACGCTGGTGACGACGACGCCGAAGACTACTTCAAGTAATTTCGTGGTTGTCACCGCAAACACCTCGTCGATTGACCCAACAGGAATCACGAGGGTGAGTCTTTAAAGCATCCTTTGGAAATGAGAGTGAGAGTAGCCGCTTCGTTAGCAGATAAAATAAAAACTCCGAGAAAAAGGGATACCGTACTTTCATTTCAAAAGAATTCGCGAGCCACTGTTAACTGTAACGTCACCCTGACGTTTCCCGGCGACGCGGCGCCGGACGAGCGTTCATTAATCACACCCCGAAGTCACGTGCGTCGGGATAAGGTACTCTGGGACTCGTTCCTCCGGGACTTTCGAATCGATACGGACGCGTTTCGAGTTGCGCGACGTGCAGTCGTCTCGACCGTGCGACGAGATCGCTGATGGATCCCGCGGGAAGAGACTTCCTCCAGCCCTAAAGGCTTACCGTGATCGGGATCCGGGAGACTCGCTTGATTCGCCCGATAAACTTTTTTAGTATCTTCCGTATCCCTTGCGCGCGCTAAGTTTTTCTTCTCCCTCCCATGTCCCTCCCCGACAACTTTCGCAGCGGCGGCGTTCAATTTACTAAAGCTCTCTTGACTCGGGCTTCGTTTCTCGCGCGGTGCCCGCGCGGCTCCTAATTTACTTACGCCGCGGACAGAGTTCCGCAGCTGATATTTCTTGTACGGGCGTGAGAATTTTTGTATTCACGCCTGCGGGCGTGTATATTTCTTACACACAGGCGCCCTTATTCCTTTCTCCCTTATTCTTAGGGTACTTTACACGGAGCCGGTAATTAAAGTGTTTATCGTACAGAGCGAAGTACTGAATTTAACATTGGTAATGCAGTATACGCTACTAATTAGTATGGGGCCTGCAGGTCCGCCGAATATACTGCCGTATAAAGGGCTCGTAGAGGTGGTGTGCGTTGGTTGTTAAGAAGAATTTGCTGAGTTTTTGGTGCTGGTAAGAAAATTCTCGGAGAGTCTCTTTAAGTATGATTAACTTCGGCTGCCTTTACGAGCACTCGACTATTTATATCGTAAATTTTAATCCAATTAGCCCATCGTTTTATTTTCATATTCCGTACTCGAGAGGACTCGCGGTCCTAAAGTACTCGATAAAAAAGTTTTTTATATAGCACTATTCCTCTTTTTGTAGGTAAAAAAATTTAGTATATTCTTCATTATGTATTTTTACGTTTCAATTTTTGGCAAAATCTTAAGGGGGATGACTCCCTTGAGATTTTATGATTTTTCGAATAGAGGGAAATCTTCAGGTCTTAAACGACTATTTCTTCTTAATGCTTGTAGGTGTAACCATGTGAGGCTAAACTTATTCGTCAGGAAAAAAATTTCAATCACTATTATTTCATTACCTATGAGGTCTTGGCTTATATTTGTGTAATACTTTTTCGAAGATTACGTTTCAATCTACAATAAAGTTTTATATCGATATAGGTCGAAAATTTATAAATAATGAGATATAATAGTGATTTAAATTTCTTTCTTGGTGAGTAAGTTTAGCCTCACATATGGTACATATTTAATAACGGCACCTTTCTCACCATGGGTAACACCCCCTCATTTAACGAACCCCTGTTCCTCGCTCCTGCTACCTTTTCTTCGTTAAGTAACCGTTAAATTATAGCGCGGAGGTGGAGCGCCCACGATTTGAGATAATTAACGGAAGATCATCAATCGTCGCCACCGCGTTCGATCGAGCTCTTCGACGGTGCGACGGTAAAGCATGGGGAGTACCGAAGCGCGACACCGACTCCGCGTTTAGAAATGGAAAGGCACATTTCTCTCCCGAGTAAAGCAAACAGTCCCGATGGAGATCTCGACTTCTTTCCCGCGGGAACCGGTTTACTTTGGTATCGGAGTTGATTTGCCGTCCAAAGGGCGTGCTCGATCTGTCCTCGCTCTCCTGAAATACTCCGATCCCCGTGCGTGCATACCGTGTTTACGAGGCGTTGCGGGCTCGTTTTCGTTTCCATTTCCAAACATTGTTCCCTATACTCACACATACATGCAGCTCGAACCCTCGCGCCGCGATAATTCACCATTTTTTATTCCGGGTTACACAAACTTTTCCGACGCCTTTTTTTCTACCCCCCAATTCAAATCGATCTTCCTCAAACGACTTTTCGAATACTTTTGGACGACACTAACAGAAGCGCGCGCTTATTACGCTGGAAATTAAGCGTACGTCAAGACGATAAATTTTTAAAAGATTTCGCTCGATTACTCCGTAGATGTATGGTCCGCGACTCGGCTATAGGTACTTTTAACTTCTGGCGGGGGTCCGACGCGGGATATAACTTGATCCTGAATAATGACGTCACGGAAGATTTAACTGTATAATGTAATATTGATTTTTAGGAAGAGTCACGGTGAAAACTTTTTATGGCACGTTGTAAATATCGGATAAGGAGACGCCTTGCTATATATACTGAAAAAAAATGATGTTTCAAAATGTGGTAATCAATTCCAGAAAGTACGGGGCAAAAACTCCACGTAAGAAATTGAGCGATAATGCAGTTATCAATTCGGTTAAATACTGTACTGTATAAAATTAATTTTTGTGTCAGACGTAAATTTAAATCCTGTACATTCCTGCAGCTTAATATTTACCTGAATTCATCTCACCGTCCCGTTATTACATTTCTTATCTGGAGTTTTTTCCCCGTATTTTCTGGGATTGATTGCTACATTTTGAAAAATCCTTTTCTTCAGTGAAGCCTCTCTTTCCCGGATAGGACCAATATTTTTGAACAACAAATTGCCGAATTCCCTTTTTTTTTGAATAGATATAAAAATAACATAGATAAAGGAAGGGGGTCTCAATATAGAAGGAACGCGGAAGAGAAAAAACGTAATGGTGTTATGGTGCCCCGACGGAGTCTTATGATGGAGTTTACACGAATGCATCACACCTCGCGTCATTTTACTCCGTGTACGTACTCGGTACTCCATCCATTTGCGCATTCCTATCGTTTCCAGGACAATGCGACGCTGAGTGACGCCGAGGTGGAAAACGTGAGATTCATTGTCGGCGAGAACACCAGCGCCGTTGTCAACCTCGACTGGGGAATGGTACGTAAGGGGGCGGGGGAGGGATGCCCGGAGATAATTATTCTCGCACACATATGTGCGTACGCGTATGGCAAATATCGGTACATATATCGTATGGAGGTGAATTCCTCTAATACTTAGATGCACGTGTTTTCACCGAGAGCCTGACGTATAAGTGTCAGGTGAACTCGTGGACACACTTGACCCATTGATCTACATACGAATGAAGTAGAACGAGAAAACTTTTAAGGAAATCTCGAAATTTAGAGATCCAGGCGGTTTTGGTCATATACGGATTATATACACGGAGAAAAATAAATTGTAGCATTTACAAAACTTCTGGTAAATTTCGGGATAACGCCAATTTATCGTTACGACAACTACAATTTTAGTAAAAATTACAGCAACGCTTGCGACTTTTACAAATTTTACTATAATTTTTACTACAATTGTACCTAGTTATCGTAATAATAAATTGGCCTTGTCCCGAAATTGACCAGAAACTTTGTAAACGCTACGATTATTTTTTTTCTGTGTATTACTTCCATATTAACCAGAGATAAGGATAATATAGGGATTATACAAACATTCTAAAATCTATAGGGGAGAGTTGCCTGTATTGAGCCGGTATCTAAATTGAATCTGCTGGCTATTTTAAGTAAATGAGCATTTCCACGTCGTCTATCAGTAGAAATTCAAACCTTTTTTAGTACTGGGCAGTATGCCTACAAAAATACATAAGAGATTTTAATCTTTAACTCCCTTAACATTTTTTCAATCAAACTCTCGACCGCCCTATTTGATGTATTTTTTCATGCTGATTCAGAAAATAGCAGACATATTAACGATATCTCAAAGGAAATATAAGATATCGGAGATTTCATGTACCAGAAAATTATTTTTTTCCCGGAAAATCATCAATATTTCGGTCTTCGTTTGAGATATCCTCGTTATATCTATAATTTTCGTAATCAGCACGAAAAAATACATAAGATAGGGTGGTCGAGAGTTCAATTTTTGGCGAAAATTGAAATCTCTGAAATCGATCTCTCGACCACCCTACCGGATATATTTTTTCACGCTGATTCCGAAAATGGCAGATATATTGACGATATCTCAAAGGAAATATAAGATATCGGTGATTTAATGTACCAGAAAATTACTTTTTTCACGGAAAATCATCGATATCTCGGTCTTCCTTTGAGATATCCTCAATATAACTATAATTTTCGTAATCAGCGCGAAAAAATACATAAGATAGGATGGTCGAGAGTTTGATTCCAGAGATTTCGATTTTTGTCAAAATCTTAAGGCATATACTCAACATTTTTTCAATTTTTCGCGAAAATTGAAATCTCTGAAATCGATCTCTTGACCACCCTATCCGATGTGTTTTTTCACGCTGATTCCGAAAATCATGGTTATCAGGTCCATATCTCAAAGGAAATGTGAGATATCAGCGAGTTTATGTTCGGAAAAATTATTTTTTCATAAAAGAATCATGGATATCTCGGTGTTCCTTTAAGATTTCCTCAATATATTAATGGTTTTCGTAATCAACGCGAAAAAATACACAAGATAGGATGGTCGAGAGTTCGATTCCAGAGATTTCGATTTTTGTCAAAATCTTAAGCGCTGATTCCAAAAATCATGCACTTATTGAGGAAATCTTAAAGGATCGCTGAGATATCGATGATTTTCCACGAAGAAAAATGTTCTCGTACATAAAATCGTTAATATTTGATATTTTCTTTGAGATATAGTCAATATATAGGGTATATATGTTAATAAGTGCATGATTTTTGGAATCAGCGCTTAAGATTTTGACAAAAATCGCAATCTCTGGAATCAGTAGATATTGAAACCTTGTCCAAATCAGTAGACATACTGACCGGTACTAAGGTTTGAATTTCTACTGATAGATGACGTGGAAATGCTCATTTACTTAAAATAGCCAGGAGGTTCAATTTAGGTACCGGTTCAATATAGACAACTCTCCCCTATATAGTCCTTATATGGTTAATATAGAAATCATACATAATCCATATATGACCAAAACCACATATGGATTGTATACAAAATGTATAGAACTTTTCCGCCTGGGGGCAAACGGGGAAACAGCATTTCGTGCTTCTCTGTACAGATATTCCAAGGCGTCGTTACATCGGCGTCGCAGGTGTACGGCGTGAACGATGTGATCGTTGGTTCCGTCGTTTATCTCGGCATTTTGATCTACTCGCCGATAATGGCTGGCTTCTCCTTCACCGGAGCTCTCATTGGCTGTCTTACAGGTAATTAATTGTAAGTGTGACTCAAGTCCTTCGTCCACTTGTACCGTCTTCGTCGAGGTAGGCGCGTTTCCTAAACAATGGATATAGATTGGAGCGACGTTACGGATAATGTCACTCGTGCTAACACGGGTTTTGCACCTTCGTCACTGTCGTGTTTTAATGAAGAAGGATTGGATTTTGAGAATGGTAGAAATGCCTCGTATCTTTGACACATTTCAGCGATAGAATGACAATTTCTCACTGGAACGAACCTCCGAACATTACCTATTTCACTTTCAATATTCCTTCATTCGATCGGAGCGCATACCGCGCGGAATCCGAACGATTGTGCTTCTTGACTGAAAAACTCGAGTTCTTTTTAGTCCCGATAAGAAAGAACCGCGGAACGAGCACGCGGGTCGGAGTGATGGACAGGTTGTCACGATATTCGGCGGAAAAAGTTGATTAATCGAGCGCGAGTAGAATTGATGAGTTTCGGCCAAGGGGGTGAAATCGGTGGCACCGGGGGAAGTCTGACAACTGTGGAGGGAGTGAGGTGACACCGACATTCGGGTTGATTAGAAAATGAATCAGGGTAGAACGAGGTGGTGGGGAACGACTTGTGAAGGAGGAGAGTAGATTGCACTCAATTGGTACCGAACTTTCGACCCTGTTCTGATTAGATTTACGAATTCGGATAAGAGGGGCCTCGGAGTGATCAAGATCCACGATACACGTGTCGAACGATATTTATGTTCTAGGTTTGGCTCTGGGCATCCCTTACGAGTCTGTGTACTCCGGACTTTGGGGATTCAATAGTCTCCTGACGGGAGCAGCTTTTGGTGGATTCTATCTCGTCCCCACAGTACAGACTGCCGTGGCAACTCTGGTCACCATTGTTTTCACCACAATCGTACAGCACGCGATGGCGTCTCTCCTGGCTAAGGTAACGAAATCTTGCGTGAAAATAGTTTAAATAGTGGGATGTATGAAATGCAGTACAGGGAAGCGTTATTATTATTGCTCTTTTTGAAGAGAAACGAATAAGCGAAGGATTTTGAAATAGTTTGTAGAAAAAATTGTCAGGAAAAATTCCATCGCGTTGCCAAGTCTCTCGTAATAATCGGGGCGAATTGGAAAGAAGATTAGAAGAGTTATTCTTGCCTCGCGTAAATCGTATTTCGAGTTGAAAGATTCCTCCATCGCCGGAGCAAGAAATTGTTTCGAAGTCATTACTCGGATAAATTCGTCGAGCTGGATAAATCGCGAAGAATGAAAGTGGGTGAAGATCGTCCCCAACGACTGACGAGTCTGTACCACTTGAGCCGGACGGTTTTAATGGATAATTTAGATCTGCTCGCTCTTTGACTCGAAATTCAATTTCCCGGAGACCGACGGAACGCTTCCGAGGTACTGTCAGAATTCTCAGATAGGTATTCGTATGCCGTAGTCTACGTATACAATTTCGTTAACTCCTTTCCCTCTCCCTCACCCTTGACTTCACGCCGAAGCTTCGTCCATTCCGGGAGTGAATTCGCGAGGAAAACTAATTTCGGCGCGAGTGGAAAAGTGCGGAGCGGCGCGAAGTGATGTTCTCGCTAGGTTCGTACCTGATTAAAAAGATATTCAAAACATCTATCTCATTCAAATAGATTTTTGTTCGATGCGAATAAACACCTATTTATCTCAAATACATTTTTCCATCACAGGTTCATATTCAACTAGACATTTTCCCTGAGAGAGTGTACCATTTTAAATACTTTCGTTATCACGAAGCCTCCGCATGCAAATAATAATTGTTCGCGCAATGAAACTGTATCGATATGACGCGCCCGGAGCACTTTCGTCAAATATTCGAGTACGAATGAAAAGAAAATAATTCATGTTCACAGTTTGGACTTCCGGTGCTGACGGTGCCCTTCCTCGTAGCGATTTACTCATTTCTAGGACTGCGCGATACCCCGGGAAACACGTTTCCGCGTCCGCAGTCGATGTCCTTTCCGGAGAAGCATCGCTACGACTTCCTCGCCGCTCGTCGCGCCCTGCGCTCCAGTCAGGTGAGTTGTCGCGTTGAAACTCACCCCGTTTTGCTTCCGTTGGCAGCGATCCATATATGGAAAGAAACGCTATAAGCGTTCCTTCCGCCTTTCATCGAGGAGCCGACCACGTGTCTTGAAACTTTTCCCGTTACTCAACAAGAGTTTTCTAGCGGAAGCTCAAGTTAGGTATAAGCAGGTGGTCCCTGCATAATTCACGAAGTCGTGAATTTCCTCGTCCGTTTCGACCCGACGTTACTTTCTGCTGTCGTCTCGCTTTGAAACGTTGAGCTTTCACCGCCCTTAAAGCTGCTAAAACTCCGAACTCCCATTTTGACGGTTCCCTTCGAGACGAAAAAAACGAAACTTCCGACCGTAGAGTTCTCGGAGGTTCGCCATATCAGGATTCGTGTTGAAAAATCTCATTCTCCCTTTATACGCGTATCTTCAACGCCTCCGCCGTACTCTCATCTCGAAATCGCTCGTCGCCCTCGACGCGCGGTTCTCGAAGGGTGGGCGGAATGTAGCGAATTGATGAACAGTGCCCATGTACCGCACAGCAGACGGTGTATGTACGGTACATAGAGCGCGTACCGCGTATACGAGCCGCATACATAACCGTCGACGGGACGCCTACTCCGCGTCTTGCCATGTTATCGCTTTTGACGTCGCGCCCGTGCGACAGGTAGGCTCGCAACCACGCCCCGAAACGATACAAATTGATTTCCAGCTTACTCGCTCCCGTCGCCCGGTTTCTACCGAGTGTAGAGCGCGAGGGTGAGACGCGACACGGTCGGGTGTAAGGATGGCTCGATAAACAGGGGGGATCGACGTTGAAAGAGTTTGACGACTTTCTCGTCGGCGTCGAATGGGGATTGTCTATGTAGAATTGAAATATAGGAAACACAGGGAAAAAGAATTAGTTGGATCTAGTGAACATGACTTGCGGGTTCGCAAATAATTATTTATTTATATAGATGAAATCTTTTAATACACTGAGAGAAAAGTGGGTAGTAAAATCAATTACTTGAACTAATACTTTGCTAGAATCGACTACAATTAGTTTTCGTTAAACAGTTCAAATCATAACCAAAATTATGTAATTCAATTAACTAAATAGGTGTTCTCGTCCGCCCGTAACCGCCAATTTAGTCGATCCTACTATTTTTATTCTTTGTCTAGTAACAAGAGATTAGGATTACTGTAACCAGGTCAGTTTGCAGCATGGTCGATAGATGTCCTCAATCCTTTTTTATATAGTTGACACTACCACATGTAATAATATCCCTGATCTACTTTTGTGGTTAATTCAACTGTGGCGCCTGGCTATTATAAACTGCAACGTTGTTTGTATTATAGCCATGCAATACAAGTTATTTCGACTGCATTCATGGCCTGTCTAATCATAAATATGGCACTAGTAACCAGGAAAACGTAATCTTGCGATTACGATTGATCTTACTGCTCACTTTTTTTTTCAATGCAGATATAGGCACGAGAACAACATCGCCGAAAAATTGGATGACTCTTTCGTCCCACTGACGACGTCTCTCCTCTTTCAGTTGAACGAGTCGAGCGACCCAGAAATTGCGATCGACGGGGAGGCTAAGGAGACGTTACGCGACTCCCACGATTCGCCGATTTGACGACGCGCCCAAACAGTACCGGATCGCGCACGATATATGTCGTGTTATCTTTCGATTCTCGTTATCCGCGCGTGGGTCCTCTCGTCGTACGACGCTACGAGGGTAGCATTGGACAAACAGTGAAACGCCGGCGATGGAGAACATCACTCGCTGATCCTCTCTGGATACTCGAGGATGATTCGAGTACGGGAACGATTTCGAGAAGATGGGGGGGATCGAGAGAGAGAGAGCTCTGATTTTGATTGGGCGGCATGGGTTGCGCTGTGAAATTTGATCGTCGAATCTCAAAGTTCTCTGATGATATGTAAAAATATGGATTGACTACATATCTACACTGAGAAAATAGATTATTAACAGTAGTTAATAATTATAACGTCAAATACGGCGAAATAAATATTTCGTTGAGACAAGAATAGATATGGTTATTATTAAAATGTTTATTTCATTCAAATAAATATCGTAATAGTTAACGAATATTTACTTGATCTAACAAAATGTTTATTTCGCCATATTGAAACAAACATTTATCATTTTTTATACTTTTTCCAGTGGTAAATAAACCGATACTGCAGTTTTATACTAAAATTTTCACATTTTTTATTTCCCGCCAAAGGGAAGCGAAGCATTTGAAAAAAGCTGCGCCTCGAAAATGCCCGATGCAGGTGCATCGATAATCTTGTCTTACCGCAATGTTCAATTCGCCTCGTTATTCCCAAGTTTAAAACGCAATTTTCCTCTCGCGTACATTCAAAGCAGAGATTCCGAGGTAAATTGGAAACCGAAGATACCGGATGCAGGATCGAAGGACCCTTCTCGAGCGCTCCATTCCGTTTCCGGCGTCTGTGGCGGCCGTGAAAGCGCGTAGTGCATTCTGGGAGGGAAAAGGAGAGAGCTAGAGGGACTGGACGATATGCAACATGAATCTATAGGGTATACACCATACCTCCCTCCCTTTCCCCCGAAAGCATTTACGATATTTACGATGCGCGCGCCCCTCGGCTTTGTCGGATATATCCCAGTGTACGACGCGCGTGTGCGTTTGTTTGCGCGTTTCTCTGTGTGTCGGGGATCCGCGCCCGTGACGTCATTCGAGTTTATACGACTCATTGTGGCCTTGGAGAGAGACGCGAAAATCGTTTTCTCTCTACGGTGGAGAACATTTGCGCGAATCCACATCGTTCGCATTTCGGCGGGGAGAAGTAATATTAGAGGAAGGGAACGCGATTTTTCTTGCTTCGGGTGACCCCGTTACGTTCGTTTCTTTTAACGGGGGCGTCGTCGCGTTCTGCGGGAAATGTAGGGGAAGGGAGAAATCGTAATTTACGTGCGAATGTTTCGTTTAATACATTTGATATACGAGAAGATGTATCATTTTAATCAACGAGTGGTTCGAACATTAATTATTTGTCCACCCTCGAGTCACACATGACTTAAGTGCACAGTAGAAATGAACATTGCACGAGGGTCAAAATATTTTATAACGTTCGAAAGATCTGGCGCTTTGATGTGACGTCAAGCCAGGCGACCAATGAGAAGTAGAGTCGCCGAGGGGAGTTGCCATGGCGATGTATGAGCTTCGAATTAGCATATAGCCGCGCTGACGTCGAACAAAGCAGCTAATTACCGATGAGTGCTAAAGGAAAGGCGGGAGTTGGTCGAATTAAAAGTTCAACTCTAAAGTGGATTTAAATTCTCGATTATTCTTGTACCTTTGTCCCATCTTAATTTTATAATGATGTGTCGTCAATTTGCAAATATACATATATATTAAAAAATGAGAAAGTTCCTTTTGAAAACCGTAGCTCTTTAAATACATCTCGCGCATCAGATTTTATCAGGAACTTTCTTTGTCCCATTCGCTCCTTCCCTCCTCATCCTTTGACCTTTTCCGTGCTCCCTCGGAAGAAAATCTCCGTCCCGCCCGTTCGATTCCATAAAAAGTTTCTCGGAGTAGGTAGCAGAATTTTTTCCCCGGAGAAACCGACATAGGGATGTTTTCTTCCCGTCGGCAATAAGGAATATTCCAGATCGGAGTCAATTCGCGAGAGCGGTCGTTATTGGAATCCGCGAAGAAGTAACGGCGGAGGGATTAAGGGCGAAAGAGAGTCGTCGAACGGAGGGTGGAACTCGTGTTATACGTAAGGCGCCAGACGGGGAGAGAAAGTCTGGCCGAGATATTACCTCTCTTCTTATTATTTATCACTGAACGTCGTTTCGCCCTGCGCCATGGGCCGTACTAATTGTAAGTGTAATCTGGACCAAAAGACCGCCTGGAAAGTAGGGGGAAGAAGGGGGACAATCGATGCCCGATATTAGCCCATTAATAGACAGTTTTTAGGGGCAAGTCGGGTCTCCTCTTTTTATCGAGAGCAAAACAGAAATCTATGAATACGAATCGAGGTCTCGACTCCGTTTTTGTCGTCCCCCGACAGATTCGCGAATAGATACGAGAAGATGAGTTTGTCTCCTTTATAGGGCCATTCGCTGTTTTGGTTGGTCCTCCGTAGAAGTTTTCGAGTCATTTTGATATCCTCTATAAATACCTACTCTCTAATCACGCATCGATTACCAGTCTCGTCGTCATTCTCGCGTGCGAGTACTCCGCAATACGGACCAAAATATCTACTACAAATCCCACACTCACGAGCAGAAGTTTCCTTTGATTAAATTACCTACCAATTTTCACCATTTCTCATCAGCATCGCACACTCCGCATAACTTACATCCTCCTCCGGCTTTTACATCAAAGCAAACACGCGCTTCTCGTGATGCTCCAATACCAGCCGATACAGGCGCTATAGTAATTTTTCCGCCCGGCAACAAAGAGAGGCCAATTCCGCGCGTACTGCATGTATCTCTCTTTGTCCCCCGCCTCGAAGAATCCGTTTCTCACCTTCCCCGCCCCGACGTATCATCCGATCGCGCGCAACAAAACGTATACGATGAATTCTCAGCGAGAGTTTCTTCACCGGAGAAAAAGAAACGAGCGCCTTCCTCGCCTCCACCCTTTAACGCAAAACTCCCAGCGACAAAGGAGAACCGTGCACCCCCGGCGCGCGAGGTCTTTGGACCGAGAGAGGGACGCGGTCCTCCCCCAGGGTCGCGCGGCTGGCTCACTTACGCACGTCGTCTGCCTCCGGTGGAAGGATCGAAAGCGCCACCCCGGATCGAAGCGGTACGAAGACGCACTGCGCTTCGGCAGCCGGCGGCGACGGGCTACGCCGCCGGTCTCTCCGGCACACAGCATCCCCCGCTGTACACGAGCGGTTCCCTTCGCTCTCGCCAACCTCCGACCTACTCCCTCCCTCTTTCGCGCCGTTTCCGTGGAGCGACGGAGAGGACGAGCGCGCGATTAGAGCGAGAAGGGGTGGCAGGAGGAGAGGGAGAGACGCGCTCCTGCCAACCCGCGCCGTCTACCTGCCAGCCCGTGCCTCCCTCGGCTCGCGTCTCCCCGCGCACACGGCTTCGCGCTACTACTTTCCAGTATTCGGCCGGCCGACCCGTACGCGGCTTCTACTACTTACCGCCTCGCGGTGGCGGCAGCGAGAGAGAGAGAGCTCTCGTTCGCTGTTTCTCGCGCGTGCACGCTCCCTTCGCGAAGTGCTCTCGTTGGTGGAGTGGAGTGGAGTGGAGTGGAGTGAAGAGGAGAGAGGGAGCGAGATAGGGAGAGGAGAGGGAGAGGAAAAAAGAGGATAGCGCGAGTGAATTTGTATACGAACGCGGGAAGGGACGCCGCTGGGTCCATCGGCTCTCGGCGTTCGCTGTCATCGCCCTGTCATCGCGCGCGTGACGGCTCGATTTCACGCGGATTCGCGCGAATGATGGAGACTCGCGACGATCGGTGGTCGACGATCGCTTGTTGATCGCGCGCGCGAATGTTTCCGCTGCTTCGCGCTACTCGGCCTCCGCGGGACGCGAAGACGCGGGTGGGAGTAAGGAGCCGAACGCTGACGAGGGCGGTATACGCGCTGCGTGGCGAAGCGGTGCCGCGCGCGGTGCAGCATCGGTTTGACGTCGAGCGATTGCACCGGTGAGTCGAAGGGGTGGTTTCCGAGGAAGAGATCTCGAGGGAATCGCGTGTGTGTGCCTTGGTTGACGGACACTGGTTGTGTGGATGCGCGAAGGGGTGACAGCCGAGAATGCGGGGGTGAGATTTATTCGCCGCCTCGGATTTGCCATCGTCCGAAACGCACCGCCGGAAATCGAGAAACCGCGTCGATCCTCGTTTACTCGCGAGGGCGCGAAATCTTCGGATTAACGGGTAACATTTTTTCCGCCACCCGCCCGGCATCCGACTGGCACTCGGGGAGACGACTCACCCCTCAGCGGCACTCGCGCAACTTTTTTGCCCCGTTCGCGTAAACACACTTGACATGTTCTCACGGACGGTGAGCTTGCAGATACCCGTACGTGTGAGGGTAAACGTCGTCGCTGTATCTTGGTCGGTTCATCCCTTTACGCGAGAGAAAGCGTGCCAGATGCGTCGCATAGCGGGAGAACTTTATCCGGGAGCGGAATTTTGCCGCAGCGGTTCGAATATGGTTTTTCTCGATGGAATTTTCTCTTTCGAGGCAACATCTCCACTCGTTCGAAGTTAAACGAGTATTTTTACCCCCGGTGCTCCTCATCAAAGATTTCCGACGTTACGGGATACCTTCCCCATTCTCCGAAGAGCAACGCGTTACGCGATACGGCGAGAAGTCCATTAGAGTCGTAATTCACGCTTGGCACAGCTTCATCCGCGCGAACGTGTAATCACGTTGAAGAAGAAGGGTCCGAGTTTATAAGCTACGCCTCTTCTTCCCTTGTAACGACTGGATTATAGGCAGCCGTTTTAACCTCAGCAGTAAGACTTAACCATAACATTACGCATAAACATTGATACGATTGTTATCGAGTGGCTTTCTCTCTTTTGATTTCAATTAAAAAATTAGAGAATCGGAGATATTTTAATCATCCAATACCAATAAAGATTATCCTTCGTCTCACTTTTAATTACGATATATTATAGGAAGTGTTTATCGAACACATTAGGAATCTCTATTTTTTCCCGAACCTCAGCAGTGAAACTTAATCACAACGTTACGTGTAAACAACTGATCCAATTGTTATCGAGTAACTTTCTTTCTTTCAATCGATTTCAATTAAAAAATTAGGGAATCAGAGTTTTTCATTATCCAAGACCAATAAAAATGATCCTTCGTCTCGATTTAATTATGACATACTGAGATCATTTATAGAAAATTAGGAACCACTATTTTTTTTCATTCAAAAATGATTGAAAATTGACTCTTCCCTTCTCCTTCTCTGTTCTACATCTTTTTTGTATCCTCGAGAGAGAGAGAGAGAGAAAGAGAGAGAGAGACCGAGTTTCCGATCTAGTTAGAATTTATGGAAACGCCGTTGCGTCAACACTCAACAGTTTCCTCCCTCGAATGCAACATGTTGCTTCGGCACAAGAACGCCGGTTCCACACGGACGCGCGGACCCGCGCCAATTTCTCCTTCGTTGCAACGCCAGTACGTCGTGCACACCGTCGAAATCGATCCCAATGCCGATTGCGCGATATGTTCGATTCACGCGAATGCGGTTCGTGTTTGGATTCGAGGCCGAGGGTTGATTAAAATCACGAGCCGTACTTTTAATGAGGTCGAGTGTGAGAAATGGTGCGATGCAATCGCGCACCGTCGACGTGCATACGCGAAATCTCTCGTAAGGTTTTGCAGCGCGGTGCAACGGGGGGAAGGAAATTAATACAGTCCGTGCCTCTCGCTGGTAATTTTGGTGCGCATGAACAGAGCGTTCTTCGCTCGGGACGATAGCCGTTCTTGGTGCGCACTCACATTAATTGCATTCGCAGCAATTCGCGTTAATTCCCCGGGTATAATGCGAATGCAACGGACGTTGCTTTCTAGCGCTTCGGCTAGTCGCATCGTTACGGTGCATATTTCATGTCGTTCGTCGGTTCGCTCTTTGGCGTCACGCGAGAATGACGATGCGCGACGTTTGAAGGTGCATCGAGTGCTGATACGTGGCACTACACCGAGAGAAATAATTGCTAGTGCCAAAAAAATGTGTTTTTTTTTTCAATCAAAAAATATGACATAATTCCAGGATCAAGTCAGAGTTTTCTTCGTTTAAGAAAATATTCGACAGGCTCGAGTAATTGTTTTTTTTTCGCGCAGAAAGAATTTCCTGTTCCAACGAAGGTACTCTTGTATCAAGAATATATTATATTCTTCGATTAAGAATCCGTATTCTCTTAAAAATTTGTAAGATCAAATATTCTTGATTCAAAACATATTTTTTTGACACTAGCAATTACTTTTCTCAATATATCAGTCACTAAAGTTATGCTCCGATTAATCCCGTTCTCCATGTGCGCCCCGAAGAGAACAGCGCAAATAAAAACCCTTCTCTTAACCCGCACGCAATCCGAAAGAAAAATGAATCTGCGTCGCAGATAAAGAAAGCCCGTCTCGAATAAAAACGTTATCGTCATCCGAGCGTCATTTCGACGGAGCTCCAACCCAGCTAAACATACAATATCGTTATTATCCCGTCATACGCGTCAACATTTTCATCTCTCCGTTCCAGCCTGCCGCCACTCTCCTCCGCGGACGCGAACGCTACCCCAACACACCACGAGATCTCCGACAAAAACAGCGAGTCACCCCGCGACCCGACGTCGCGCCAATAAAAACGAAACCGACGGAAGAAGCGCGCCGCGAGTGCTCCGCGCGGGGGAACCCCCCCAATCGTGCTCGGTCCATAAGATGCATCCCACTCCGGCGTCCCTCCGCCCCGTCGAGAAGAGCTCGTCCACTCGTCGAGCGGCAGCCACGTCCACACTTCGCCGTTCGGACCGCGCGACGAGGTCCTCGAACCACGCATGACTCGTGGCGGAAGAGGCTGCCCGGGACGAGAGACGGTCCTCGGACCACCCTGAAGCGCGGTCGCCCCGGCTGAAACCGGCGGTTATGTGACGAGCCGACGACTGGTCGGGATGACGGTGATGCCGTCAACCGCCGAGGTGGCGGACAAGGCGGTTTCCACGGAGGACGCCGCGAGCGGCGCGGAGGCGGTGCGCCTCGAGGCCGTCCTGGCGGCCCTCGTCGAGACGAAGGTCGAGGCCATGAAGGCCTCCTCCGCGATGAGCAGACGCTCCGGAAGCGCGCCATCGAGTCCCCGACGACTCCGTCTTACCTCGTCGTCGACCGCCTCCTCGTCTCAGAATCAACATCATCATCATCACCACTACCATCAGCACAATCACAACACGCAGCAGCAGCAGCAGCAGCAGCCGCATCGCGATCACTATTATCATCAGCATCACCAGCACCAGCATTACAGGCACGATAACAAGAAGAAGAGGGATGGCCATTATCATCGGCGCCACGATTCCGCGCCTTGCGGCGAGTTCATAGAGGATCCGAACAGTCATCACAAACATCGTCCCGGTAAGCACGTTTTAACGTATATCGCGACCTGGTTTTCGCGACGGGACTCGAGCGCCGCGTTGGGTTTGCCCACTCGTTGTTGCCCGGCTGAATCAATGGGGCGGAAGGGTGGTGCGGATGTTGGCGGAGTCGGCGGAGTTGCCTTTCCTCGCGGTTAAACGAGCCGCGAAGCGAGATTTCGCTCCTTGCCAGGGGTACAGTCACCGGGGATGGTCCGACTATTGCGTGCGATTATCGTTTGCGCGCTTCGAGGTGGCTCTATTTTTTTTTTTCCTCGACACACTCAGCGGTAGACGCGGTTGTTCGAGGCGATACAATGCAAATAAAAGGGCGATTTTGCTTCTCGCTTCGAAGCGCTGGGATGTCGACGTTGTCGTTTTGAACATCAGAACGAGATCGGATTTCAGTTGGTTTCCTCGCGATCGATCCCTCGTGGTATTCGTGTTATTCCTTGCCACGCGCCCAGCCGAGTACAAGGATGCGGTCTCCGGAGAAACTTGAAATTCCTCGATTATCGTTGAATCGCACGGCGTGTCTACCGATGCGATGTATCTAATCGGCATGCATATATACATACCTACATACCCGTTTAAACGATTATCGGGTCACGTATCTCACCGCGAGGTCAGGCTCGACCTGCATGCAAATGATCTGGTCGTGTACGGGCGAATGATACCGCGGAGCGAGTGGTTTGTATCGTACGGAGGTGCGGAAGAACTCGTGCATCGTGGTTTCGCTCTCCTTATTTTTCCCTACACTTATATTATCGCGAGCTACTCTCGAACTTTTTTTCAATCGAATTGCGCGCTGAATCATAGATGAGGCTATCGGCGAGTAAACCGAATATCGGGTCCAACGAATATTACATGAATCGCTCGACCCTCGCGATATCCTGCTTCCACTTCGTGAATTTTCATTACGAGGTACGATTCGGAGCTACCTGGAGATTTCGTTAACTTGTTTACAATTTTTCCCGCGGAACACTGGCGGAGAGGAGAGTTTTTGTTAGACGAAATTGCCGTTCAACTTGGCTGGATCGCGTCTTAAAAAATCCTCTCGTTCGGCAAAACGTCAGAGTTCTGACATAGGAGAGCGTAAGATCGATCGGTGTTAGAGTCGCGTCATAAAATTGGCATTTAATGGAGGGATGACTGATCCCACGAATACGAAGAAAAAGGATTAAGTAGCAATTTTTACAGTGAATCCCAGTAATAGGGTTCCTCGAGGTGAAACATTGAATTTTTTAATAGACGCAGCATAATTTTTACAGTTCGTTGCAGTGTAAACCCGTAAAAGCCCGACACGTTAATGCACGGAGAAAAATGATTTTGCAGTCTCAGTATAACTAGGTGTGACTGAGAACTTTTTGATGTTGTGACAAAAATATTATCTATGGTAGCGAAAGATCTATGTCCAATAATAGCAAGTGTGACTGCAATCGCAGTGAAGCTTTTTCGGTAAAAATGTTTGCTATCTCAGCAAATATTTTTACTACTGATCGGACATATCTCTTTTGCAGCCCCGGATAATATTTTTATCACGACAGCAAAAAGTTCTCAACGAAATCTAATTTTATTAAGATTGCAAAATAATCCTTTTCCGTCCGGGAGATTGGTAAATTTTACCTCATAAACTGATGTTTACATTAAAATTGTAAAAAGTACGCCGTGGTCTATTAAAAATTACAATATTTCACCTCGAGGAGCACTGTTAGCTTGGGATAACTGTAATCCTCTCACTAATCCTTTTTCTCCGTGAAGCGAAGCTTTTCGTCCTCCTCTTCCCCTTCTCTCGCTTCACCTTCCAATTATTTATCGGAGCACATTCGCGGTCGAAATAAAACCTCGAAGCCATCGTATGCCCCATATCTTAAAGAACCTCAGACATACCGACGTAACATCCTTCGACTTGCACTTTGTCGCAGACAAGGAGAAACGAAGAGCGTCGGAGCATCCGCCACGCAGTCCCAGGAAGAGACGCAGGCATTCCAGGAGTCCCCACGCGATGCAGGGCGTCGAGAGGGAAGCCCAGCTGGGGTTGGAGACGACTGACCTCGAACTACCGGGCATAGACGGCGACCAGGAGCTGGCGCTCATCAATTTCGAGAGGGCCAGAGAGGCTTTCAGCGCGTCCTGCGAGCCCAGGCTGAACCGAAGTGCCTGCTGTTTCTCCCAAAGCGCAGCTCAACTGTGAGTTTCCCGCGCACGCTGCAGCCGTTGTTGCATTATATTCCGCGCACAATTCCTCCCCTTTCTTCCGGATATATCCGGGCGTTCGGCGCTGCTAATCTCGTGGCACGGGATCTATCTTTCGTACTTCCATTCCTCCTGTTCGCTTTTCAACGGAATTGCCGTCGAGAATTTCACGACGTCGCGCATTTATATCCCGCGTATATTTCGACCGTAGAATTCCTCTCTCTACTCCCTCTGATTTAAAATCACTGTCCCGGTCGGGGAATGAATTTTACGCCAAACTCTCTCGAGTGCGCATCAACCGCGGCAAGTTTTAGCCTCCGCTGAAGTTTCGCTCCGAATAGTCGAAAGGACCACGGTGCGCTCGTTAAGCCGGCGTCGTATCTCGAGCGATAAAACGTCGAGAAAGTAGCGGCGCAGCGGACGAAGAACCCCAGGAGACGTCCTCCGCGCAACAGTCGTCATCCCCGAGCTCTCTCGTTAAACTTCTATAAATTTTAGAGCGTCGGATGCATTTCGCCCGCTGCACGGAGTCTTCGCGTAGATTACAGTTAGGACCGATTCGCGTTGGCGTACTACTGGTCCGGTGCTGTACCAATTAACCTCCGTTTACTTGGTTTCATTGCACGTGCACGTGCCGACGGTGCATTCTCGCGTTTACCGCGAATTAGCGTGGGTTTATTTCATGGCGGCCGCGTTCGCCGTAGATTCGAACTCTGATTTCGGTGGGGCGTTGCGGAGTGCGCACCGTAAAATCGAGATTTTTCCTACGTGATCGTCGAACATTTATTGAATTGAAATAGACTTTTATATTCGATGTGTGAATAAATTTCTATTCATCTTAAATAAATTTTTCTATTAGGTTCAATTAAAAATTAATTTAAGATGAATAAGAATTTATTCACATCGAACAAAAGTCGATTTTGAATTATTTAGATAAATGTCTTTTTAATCGAGTATAACCTAGTAGAACATTTTTAGTTCAGATGAACTTTTGTTCGATGTGAATAAATTCCTGTTCATCTCAAATAAAATTTTCTATTAGGTTCATATTCAATTAGACCTTCTCTCTGGGTTAACAGCTCGTTTAAATCGAAGAAACGGAAAAATTGCGATTAATAATGCATTTCCCGCAGCAAATAATTCTTTTCTAATCAACCACTATCTCTTCTTCACGACCGCTACGAACATATCCTACTTCCACGAACCTCACCCTCGCTCGAGATATTCTCGGAACAGCAGTTCTTTCAATTTGCACGAATCTTCTTCACTTTCTTAAAATATTCAGGAGGCTAGGTGAATTGCCTCTTCCGGGAAATGGTTCTTACACGGTCGGAGATGCCGTTCTCCGTTTCTTTTCTCTACACCTGCATGACTGGATGTTCCCGTTTCCAAGGGAGCGAGCGCGGCTTTCGGTTTTAATTGAAACTTGCGCGCTTCTCACGCGCGGGCGCGAATAGCGCGGCGACCGGCGCTCGCGAGAGCCACGCCGATAATTGCAAAGCGAATCGTACCGTCGTAACGCGGCAGAGTGAATATGATAAGAGCACGCGCGCGCAGGTATCGATTTCGAGAGACATCGCGTGGCATTGTTCGAAAGTCTCGCTCGATGGACAGAAGCGAAGCTATTGTCGTGCACGTGCCTCGTTGCGAGGCGATGTCACGTTGCAACTGTCTTTATGCGGACGAAACGACGCGACTTCGACGTTAAACGTTGTTCGAGGTTGAGGTGAATGGAACGCGGGCGTGTCGCATTGAAAATGTTTATGTTGCCCCGTGCAAATACGTGTACGAAGTGGATCGATGATAATTAATCTATCGAATCGACTCGAATTCACAGAGAAAATTGAATAGTAACGATTACCAGCCAGAATAATAAATAGTTGACAGCTTCGACAATACCGTGTTGAATAATCTGCACCGAGGGAAGAATGTATTTGTAGTTAATAATTGTATACTCGATTATAGCGAAAGAAATAATTCGTTGAGCCGAATAAATATGTGTATATTAATTATTAGAATGTCTCTTTCATTCGAACAGAAGTGGAGTAATGGCTAACGAGTATTTTCTTGACCCGAAGAAATATGAATTTCGTTACAATCAAGTTTACGTATATTAACTATAAATAGACTGCTTTTTCAGAGTGCAAAATAGTAGCCATCGCTATTCGAATGGTAATCATTACTAACCGGATGGCAATCATTATCAGGGCCGTAGATTATTCAACACGATGTTGTCGAAGCTGTCACCTATTTATCATACTGGCTGATAATCCTTACTGTTCAATTATCTCCGCGTAAACAGCGAGCGACGCTCAACGAGAAATCCCCGATTATTGCGCAGAAAAATTCACTACGACGAGGACGACTACTTGGCGCTCAACCTCGAGGACGAGCTCGAAGAGGAGGAGAGTCTGAGCAGCCCCGACAAGAGGATCGATATAGCGGAGCGATACCACCGACCCCGGAGAAAGCGAAAACGACGTCGACGGAGAGTCGAGAGCGACGTCCCCGAAGAGGAGCTCGCCGACCCCGAAGAGTTGCCACCCCGAGCGCGATGGACGATCGTCGCGACCGCCTGCCTCCTCTTGGCCATGTCGTTACTACTCGTCGGAGTCACGCTGCGAATGGCACCTATCATCGATGATATGGGTGAGCGAATTTATCGGGTAACTGCTTTTTTCCCCTACCGATGTCGAAGCGTTTTGGATGGATTTCATCCATCCCTTTCGCTTCCTCGAGACGCGAGAGCTCGCCGCCCCTTTCGTTGCGAGAAAGCCACCGGGGAATGCAAAAGTGGCGCGGTTAAGGATTCCGCTTTTAGCACCTGCCTCGGGCGAAACTTAAAGATAAGAGGGTTCCCTCGGAAATGCCCATAAAAGGTGTAAAGGTTCGAAAGTCACGGTCCAGAGCGTTCATTCGGCAGAGTTGAGAAGAATTTAGGGTCGCGGGGCTCGCGATTCCATTTCGCCGGAAGTGACGCGAGAGCATTTTTCTCTGCGAGGAAAATAAGAGGAATCAATCGGAAAGGGAGTTCGAGTAGCTGTATCACCCCTTCCACGTGGGAAAGCGACGACAGATCGGCCCACGCGATGCACGGTACGCCGATCTCGAAGGTCTTCATCGATTTCTCGCGCGAGACTTTAAAACCTTTTCGTCTATAAGTGTGGAACGGATCCCCTTCCACGGCTGTGAGGGAAAGAGGGACGGAGGAAGAGCAGAATTCCCGAGCAGAAAGTGATCAGATTGAAAAGCCTTTCTCGCTTGAAACGCGAGACGAATATCGGTTGTACGTCATTCTCTCGAATTTCCTTTAGAAAGTTTTCCATTCTCCTTCAAACGATATCGTGTGTTATACGTAATTTCCATAAATCGAGATATTCCGTTGAGCCTCGTTTTGGGTTTTTAATGAATCAAGTAAAGTGGCATTTGTAACATCACTACACGGAGAGAAAGAGGATTAGTAACTTTTCTCGAGGTGAAACATTGAATTTTTTAATAGATGTAGCGTATACTTTTTACGGTTCGTTGCAGTATAAACCCGTAAAAACCGACACATATCAACGGGAGACTGGTAAATTTTACCGTATAAACCGATATTTATACTACTACGAACTGTAAAAAGTACACTGAGAACATTGAATGGTAACGATTACCAGTCAGAATAGTAACCGGATGACAGCTTCGACAATTTCGCGTTGAATGATCTGCAGCATAGCAACGACTGCCATTTGAATAGCGATGATTACACGTACTATTTTGCAGATCATTCAACACGATATTATCGAAGCTGTCGCTTATTTGTTATTCTGGCCGGTAACCGTTAAAATTCAATTTTCTCCGTGTACGTTGTGGTCTGTTAAAAACTTCAATGCTTCGCCTCGAGGAGCCCCGTTATTGGGATAACTGTAAACATTCACGAATTTTCCTACGATTTTTTACCAATCCTTCTTCTCCGTGTACGAAGAGATGCGCTTTAAAATATATCACTGAATCGATTCCATTACATAATAATAATGCATTGAAACTTCCGTATACCAACGGCGGAACGCCTCATCCCTCATCTTAAATATAGATCCTCTCATCCCTTATCTTAAATATATCCACCTAATTCCGTCGATCCTCGATGCCGAAACGACGGCATAATCAATAGCACCGGCGTTCATTGACTCGTGCATCGACGTCACGTGCAGGTCGAACCGAAACGATGAACGGTGTCTCGCGGGGTTGGCCTCAGCCAATTACGCGACACCATCCCGTGCAGCCTCTCTCGTGAATACCCTCGGACGTATACCGGCGTGCTTCTATTTCGGATATATATAGAACCCGGTGAGTGCGAGGTCGAGGGCGCTCCACGCCTCTAAATTAAAGGCGCACGTCTGTGAATCTCCAGTCAGCCGCCAGATTTCCGTGGCAGAGCTGCCGCGGTGAGAGGAGCGATCGTCTCGCCTCGCGCTTCCGGCTATTTTTCCTTCCAACGGGTCGAGTTCGCGTGAGTGTCGGAACGGAAGTCGCGCGCGGTTCGCTCGCGGCGTCGGGCGGAGTTTTCGCGTCGATTTAAGTCGGGATTGTCGGGGGTGCACACACGGTCGGCGCGACGGTGATAAACGGGAGACGAGCAGTGCGGGTGATCGGCTGCTTGGCAGAGTTGCAATTAGTGGGTGCGCACTGACAGCTGCTCGATTACGGGCGAACGGGGGTTTCTGTAGTTGGAGGTTGATCAAAGGTTTGACGGTGCGCTGAGGCACACACTCGAAGCATCGATCAGTCGTCATCGCCAGGCGTTGCAGGTGCACTCGAACGTATCGGCGATCGCGGCTCGCCGGCTGGCGTTGGGATCGTTTTCACCAGAGGTTTAACTGATATTTTATCGGACGCTGAAGGGGCTCCTAGCGTCGGAGGTGCGACATGGTCGCGCGTTTGAACTCTGAATTGACGCTGCGAGGCGATGATGAGGTTTCGCGTCGATTGGGGTAACTGACTCAAAGGTACTTCGTGATGATATTTGATGATATACATATAGTTCCTTGAATGACGTTTAATAGCGGAAGCAGGATGCAGGAGTTAATCGATTTTTAAGTAGACGAATAGAGTGGTAATTTCAAAAATTTGCATTAACTGATTCATTCGAACGTCTGGACGCAGACTGGAAGCAGGTTGCAGGGATTCATCGGTCTTCGAATGCTTAAGCGACGAGATAATTTCCAAGGATTTCAAATGCGCGGCTCTCCGCGGTTGTCACGGAAATACAGAGTTTCTTTGAGAGGATGAATCTGTAGAAATGAGACGAACCGTCGGAACGTTTCCTTTTGAAAACTTTCCGTCGCTGACGTTCGTTAGTCGAAATTACACGGTCCGTTCCGAGAAACTTGGATAGCCACGTCTGAATGACGATAGGGACCGGGAGCAGGCTGCAGGGGTTCATCGATTTTTGAATAGCCAGATGCTCCCTGACCCGCTTTCGCGGACGATGAACGCTGCGCGGTGCAGGCGTGGGCGTTGTAATATTCGCAACGATATCGACACCGAGCTGTGTACGAACCGCTAAAAGGAGGTGAGAGAGAGAGATATTTTCGAACGTCAGAGAGCACTCGAGGAGAGGAGGGATAGCGGGGTACCGAGAAGCGAAACAAAATCTTCACGGAGAAAAAGGAACTGCGCGAATTACAATTAGACTATAGCACGAACTACGATTACGCCCAGGAAACTTTACAGAATTACACAATAATTGGCTGTTTTTTCTGGGGAACCGATAGAAATTCCTATGGAAACAGATATAATATTATATCTCGTTAAACTGCACAGAGATAATGAATTAGTTGTATTTACCGAAAATTACTTGCGGCGTCGCAAGTAATTATCAATTTATATCGATGAAATTTTTTAACGCATCAATAAAATATCTCTTCCTCCTGATCATGTAGAATAATAGTATGCAATTGCAAAGACGAAATATCTAATTAACATGAAAAAACAAAAATAAAATGCGACTCCGCGAGTAATTTTTAGTAGATTTAATTAATTCTTTTTTTCTGTAGTATTTGCACAGTTATAAACTTGCAAAAATAGAAATGTATCTTCTGCACAAATTCATGAGAATCACCTCGAATCTCAGCGCTACTGCATGTAACTAAAAATTGTTCGTTTTTTTACGTGTTCCTTTTTCTCGCCTATGGTTTGCAGCACGACAGAAAGTCAGTAGCGTCGCTCGTTACCGGGTGAAGAGCCTCGAAGGAATGCGCGGATTCTCCTGCGACTTTATTTGCAGTTGGTCCATTGTAGATGTCGTCGGTTGAATGATAGATGGTTGCGTAGCGTTTGCGGTCGGTAGTATTTCTTCTGTCATTTTCGCGTGGTACGCGGAGAAGCGTAGTAAAATCTCGAGTTAAATACGAGGTTCCAAAATTAGAGGATGTGGTGGTGGACATGGTGGTTGGACTTTAGCTTTTGTTCTAAATCGTAGTGGGAGTATTGAATATCGCTCCGCTGAAACTTTTGCTGCTCTGGATCTCCGTTATTTCACGATTCGATCTGCACATGTACGAAATTCAAGATAAACTAATTTTATTCGTACTGGAAAATTTGAGAAAGTCAGGGAATCTTATTATGAGATTTTACTAGACAGCGTGTAGTTAAACTATTAGAGAGAGAGAGTTCAGAGTCGTAGCACGTTTTTGCTACTCTGGATCTTCGTTATTTTACGATTCAATCTACGTATGTACGAAGTTCAGGGAAAGCTAATTTTTTCATACCGGAATACTTGGGAAAGTCAGGAAATCTTATCTTCAGATTTTTTACCAGGCAGCGTGGTTTTATAACTACTAACGGAGTTCAGAGTGGCGGCACGTTTTTTTTCACATCGTCTCGATCGAAAGCAAATTATTAGCCGTCTGCTTTTATGCCCAACATCGGCTCGTTAAGCGCCTATCAGTCAGGGTTTTTCGGAGATACGCTTTGCCTGAAAATAATCGACAGGGAACAAGAGTCGCTTGCCAAGTATACTAATAAGATGGATTAGAATGCCAATGTCGCCAGTCGAAAATAGTTATACGAAGCTTCTAAAATCGCTGCTCTCTGGTACCATTAACATCACGATTGTGAATTCGTTAAGCATCGACATTTCGTACCATTGCCTACGTTCTGCGTCGACTCGTTAAGCAAGTAGCAATTAGGATTTTGCATGTGGGCGTTTCGCAGCCGTGAATAAACATACGTGCTTATTGTTAGACGCGGGATGTGGACGTTACGTGTAGACGTAATGAATATACCGACCGCGCACGTGTCGATTTGAAGACGTCATTAAATCTCTCGTAAATCACGTGAAATAGGCTGCAGTTAGTTTGATAAACCAAAGACGAATAAACGTTTTATTTTTCGATACAACAATCCTTTGCTAATCGACGATTTGATATCTGAATCTCTGAATTAGCAAAGATATTAAAATTTATTGAAGTTCGTTCAATTTGACGTTTGTCGTTATCACGCGGTAATATCTATTGTCGGAAATGTTTCTGCATTATTACGCAAGAAACATATTGGCAATAAACTGGTGTACTGCCGACGATTATCCTGTTCGTTGCATTCAAATGGAACATATACAACTGCAGCTGTCGTAACAACGACGGTTGTACAGCGCACAAGGCTCCGCCGTCATAATTGGATTTAACGTCGAAATGTTAGGTGATTCGGGCTACTATGCATGCCGTGAATTACATTTCGCGAAGGCATTACGGGATGGTATATTCTCCGAACTATTTGTAGAAGTAGCTGCGCACCAATCCTGACTCTGGAGTTTCCTTACTCGGCGTTCAAATTGACGCGTAGCTACTCCTATGAGCAGATAACCCCTCATACTGTCCTGCAGTCAGCGGTTGACTTCGTACAGGGGACATGCCGTGAATGATAGTAAAGATTAAATTTTTCAACTCAACACACTTTAATTTCAATTTCATATTTTAAGACTGCAATTAGCGCGAGACGCTTTGCAGCTTTCAACTCCTATTACGAAACGAGTATAGGCTGCAGTTGCAGTTGGGTACACCCTGTGACTTTCGGTACTTGCTAAAAAGGCGCAATTACCTTCTTCTGCACCCCTGCAACATTTAGTACGTACACAACGCGTTAACTCGATAATTGAATGCGATTTGAAGCTGTTGGAATATATAACTCCTTCCCTTTAAAATAATCACCGTACTAGTTCTCCGGCATGGCGCGCTAGGCCACCCTAGTTTGTACTGAACTGCCGTTTGCAATTCTGTATTTATCATCTGCGCAAGGTGAGAGCCATTAAACGCAGGCGTTTTTGAAATATTTGGAATTCAATCTACGAATTGACATGCCTGTATAATTTTCTCTCTTTATGTCGGTACGTGTATGAGCCCCGAGGTGATATTCATATAAATAATTGTGTGCAAATATTCTTGCGCACGAACTTTTCTTTTCATTCATGCAATATTCAGCCGGGATATATGCTGGAATCACAATTCGATTTTTAAGCAATTCTTTTTCATCACAGATTCGAAAAATGTGGGCAAAATCATTTATCCCGTGCTTTCTATTATTCATTTTCGGCCTTATCTAAAATGAAAAACGATATTTTGAGACGCAACTACGTCATCGTTCCGTGAGTCTATCTCTCCCGTACTCGCAACTTACAATTAGCATAAGTGCGTCTCTCTGGCGTTTCGATGACGTCACGACGTTGTAGAGAGAAACGCATTTATAACTCTGTGAATAATCATTTTTTCGGATACTTTCTTCTTCGCGTGACATTGAATATGCATGCAGATTACAAATTGAATTTTGAAATATGAATACTTAGGGATTAATTAGAAACCGAATTTCTTAGTTTCTCAGAGCATCCGTGCAATATGTATAATATTAGGCTGCCGCAAAAGTTTCGCTACACTTGAAGACAAATTTTTTAAGTCCAAGTGTAACTTAATTTTTTCGGCAGCCTATTATATATAACGGTACTCACACGCCTCTTCGTATTCATTTCCTATACGTGTGCAACGCCAGCGAAGTTTGTTGAAAGCGCGCGATTTCTAACCGTTCAAAATGAGCTTCCGGACGTCATTCGTTGCACCTGGCATCTTCCTACGATTTCACATTTCTTCCCGGCATCGCCAATTTAACGCGCAAGTCGATTCGAATCTTGGCGAACGAAACGATCTCTCGTTCCGGAAATGAGATTCGCGAGATGCTATTCAAGCCGAAGGGGATTCCTCCCACATGTTTCCCGCAGCGGACGCTACGTACGGTTATAAAGATTTTTCGTGCGTCATTGAGAGCGAAACGAAGGAGTAATGGAGACTGGAACGGGCGCAAAAGGAAGCTGGAAAAATACGAAGCTCGTTTGCCGGTGATTGCGGGTTGCGACTGGAAAGTTATAGGAAACCAATGAAACGATATTATTGTCGTAATGTGTAACGAAACAATCACCAGAGGTTAAAATACAGCTATTCCGCGACGTTCTAAATTCCTACTTTTTCTAGGAGTTAAAGTTACCGTTCGAAGAGCTTGAAAAGCTTCCCCCTTAAAAAGACACGCCTACAGGTAACGTCGATCGATCATCCCCCGTGCCCCTCGAAGCATTTTTATTCAACGCGACGGCGACGATCACCGTTAAATTCGCTTTATAAATCTCCCGAATATATCGAAGGGGGAAGCCGACGATGCGGATATCAGTCAAGGTCGCGATTACGCGGTACGCGTGGGCTCGCTGTACCGCATCATTCATCGGGCGACGCGCTAACAAACGCGGTTTTGCATATTTTCGAAACAGTACTGCCCGTCAGCCGACGAGAAACAGCTCGGCGGTTGCCGTTGCTCTTCGCAAGGCGCGTTGAACGATGCGAGTGGATGAAACACTTCCCGCGCGCGTACGCTTCTGTCTCTCGTGCTGTACACTTAACAGTTGAACGGTAATTCGGAAAAGTACAGACGTGCACCGCGTCGGGTCTGGTCGTTTCTAGAAGGCAGTTGACGTTGACGTGGGTAACGGCGATGACGATTGCTATAGTCATTCGGGCGTTTTAAACAAATTCCTACTTTTAGCTCGCTTTTATCAGCAGCGCTTTAAATGACGTCGAATGATAACCCAGGTAGACATCTGATGGCATGTTGTCTAGACTTCATAATCTAGACAACATGATTTCATAATCAGTGAAAAGTGATGGTAGAATTGTAAATTTATTCACATCGAATGTGAAAGTCTGTTTGAATTAAATAAATGTCTTGCATATCGTTTTAATCGAGTATGAATCTAGCAGAACATATATCTAATTCAACTAGACTTTTATCCGCTGCGAATAAATTCATATTCATCTCAATTACATTTTTCTATTACATTTCAATTCAACTAGACCTTTTCTTTGGGTACATACGACAATATAAAAGATAATACTTTTTTACTTCGCGGTAAACGGGGTCCTTGGCTGCCTTTTGTTAAACGAAATTCGCTTCTCCGAAATATGATGTATGTATATCATAAGCACTCGCAGCTGTATTTAGTCTCACGCGAGGATTCCGCGAAACTTTGATTCCGAATGCGCGATTATCCGAAAATGATGTCATCGGTATTTCTTCTGCGCGACTCGAAATAGAACTCTGGTCTCTATAAATACTTGAGGCTCGGATGTACCGTTCTCGACTACTTTCATCGTGACTTTTTGCGGACGAACATATCGATTTTTACGCATTACGCAATTGAGTCATCTCCTTCGCGAAGAACGCATCGAGAGATGCGCCAATCCACTCGAGGGATTTAAAGAGCAAATTATGCAAATTGAGCGTATCACGGGGACGTCGCTTCAACTGTCATCGGGCCATTTGGAGTCACGTCCCCGCGAGCATTGGATGCACGCATTTTCGTCCAGTTGTGTAAACGAACATATCCGCATATTACGCACGTCATATAGATATTACGTGACAACGTCGAGCGATTCAACGCGAGTCAGACGGGGCGCCCTTTCATTTCCTGAAACGTCACTGTCAAACTGCACTGCAGTTCCGTTCTGCTGAACGAACGACATGCGAATTGTCGATGTGTTACGTTCGCTGGACGAGTTCCAAACGAGGTTATACTTCGGTACTTCAGGTGCACGAAATATTTATAAATGTTTATTTCGCGAGAAATGAGTATTTTCGTATTTATAACCCGCGAAATGCGTATTTATAAACATTTCGTGACAAGTAGGTCGTCCAGCAGAAGATTGAACTTAATGCGTTTGATAGAAATTTGTACAAGTACATTCTGTATTAATGGTAAATGTAAAAAGCACTCGACAATTTAAAAAAGAGACATTTTAATCGTATTACGGGGAAAAAAAAGAGTTCGACAATTTTTTATCAAAAATTGGCTTCTATTTCTTAATTTTAAAATGACCATTTCCTCTAGGTTTACAGGACGCGATTAAGAAATAAATAATTTTCCTCCGAAATAAGTACAGGATCGAGGATGATTGTCTACTTTTCAATGATCCTGCATAGACGAGATATGAGATTCATACGTCGCAGATCGCGCAAAGAGTGATACGCCTATAAATAGGACATTGGATTTTCAACTGACAGACAGGCTAATACAAATTGGACAGCTTCATCATCCAACGTCTCTCATACGCATATAGCGACGATCGAGTTTATCTCTTCGCCATAGCACTTTGCCGTTAATCCTATAATACACATCGCATATGTAGAAATCCCATTTACGCGATACATATACCATAAACACGGTATGTCGCAAGCAATGTACTGCAACGGATATGATAATGGATGTACCTCCGCAGGATGAGATTGGTTATAATAGTGACAGAGGAATACGCAGTCTGTGTGATTTACGATCAACAGATGAATCTTGCATATGCGCTATAGGTAGATGCAGTTAGAGGATGTTTCCAAGCGCGAGATTGCATTGTCATTTAGTACTGCATAATGATATATCGACATATAGTGGTGTTCGAGAAAAGTGTAGAATATTAAAATGAGAACTGCTGATAAATTATTGAACTTTGATGGAAAATTTTCATTAAAACCTACACGGAGAAAAAGGATTAACCATAACTCATGAATTTTTACAGTTATCCCACACAGCTCCTCGAGGTAAAACATTGAACTTTTTAATAGATCACAGCGTACTTCTTACAGTTCGTAATAGTATAAATATCAGTTTATACGGTAAAATTTACCAATAGTTTATACTGCCACGAACTGTAAAAATCGCGCTGTGTCTATGAAAAAATGCAATGTTTCACTTCGAGGAGCCCTGTTACTAGGAGATTCACTGTAAAAATTACTACTCCTTTTTCTCCGTATACCCTAAGGTATATGTAGGTAATTCGTTAACGAAAAACGCGAGAGTTTCAGAGTGGTCGGATTCTCCTCATTATTTTCGTTCGTACGCAAGGTATACGAGGTATGACAAAGCGTATATGCATAGCGGTTTTCTATTTTCACCGCAAGACAATGCCTACCTAGGCGGGTCCACCTGTCGACGGGCCCAGATAACTGATACCGTCGCGTCGTTGGCGCGCAGTGAACCGCGAGTATTACGTCGTTGCAGGTTTCGTATTTTTAAACCGGGGGAAAAAGTGTTACTGTTACATCGAAGAATTGGGTATCCGTATAAAGCTTACCAGCGCAAGAAGTGACTTTTTCGTTAAACGTCATCGAAGAAAAATGTTTTGCCCTCGGATTGAAATAACAGTCGCGAGTCCTAATTTCTTTCTCAATGAAAACAATGTTTTGTCGAAAGATCAAAGCGCTCATGTGGTCATTTAATAACTTATGTTCGCCACAGCTGAACTAAAACTACGAGTAAAGTAGAGTCTAGCGTACGTCAGAGACGATTGGGAAATGAAAATACGGCTTCTCTCTCTCTCTTTGAGAATTGGATCAAGAGCGCTTCTAAAGAGCGACAAGACGCTCGCTCGGAAGTACTTTCAAAACTGCTTTGATCACGGGAGACGCGGAGATGATGCAGCGCTTCACCGCGGGAGCATAATTCGGGAAACAGCACGTTCGACAGTCGATTACGACGCAACACCGAGTTCATTGAAACTCTAATAGGTCGTTTTAATTCTTTCGCTTCGCGAGAGCGTGTAGGCATCTCATTATTCTCATTCTATTTTCGAACTACAAGTTCAGCGCCCGAAACGGTCGCGGTTCCGATCGGAACATCATTCATTCGCGATCGATTAAATCCCGTTTCATGGCCTTCCGTTCTCTTCTCCTCTCCCCCTCCTGCCACATCCTCTTCCTTTCTCTCAACCATCTGGCAATTTCCCAGATCCGCTCGGAACCCTAGTGCATGAGCCGGGCTCACGGCCCATCCCTCGAAAATTAAAATCCCGCGGACTCTCTCTCTCTCTCTCTCTCTCTCTCTCTCTCTCTCTCTCTCTTCCGACGTGTACGATGGTCAGCCTTGTTTTCCGCCCGGATAGATTATCTCCGTCGGACCCGTTCATCGAGATTATACCTATACATCAGCGACGGCGGCGGTGGTAGCGGCGGCAAGGCAAAAGGAACAAAAGTCAGATTTCCGATAAAAGTCATTTTGGCTGTAGACTTGCGTTGGTTTGCCTTGCAGCTGCAGATATATGGACCGTCTAAAGGCTAATTAATACAAAACGTGTTTTAATCCATTAGTGCTCGGAATCGTTTTCAGTTGCCAGACAATTTTTATATGCGTATATTGAATTAATTGTTTTCTAAGATTTTTAGAAATTAGTTTCAGAAATTGCATTCTTTTTTAATAAAATCACACTTCCAGGGACATTTTTTAAACAATACGAAAATCCTGAATCCAGTGTCTTAAAGCAGAAATTCCTCGGCTATACTAAAGTTGCTGGCGAGCAATAGCGGGTTAAATTCTGATGAATATTGCGTTGAAATACTCTTATGTGAAAAATGAAATTTATCAAACATTTACGTATTTGATAGAAGAGCATTAATTTGCCGTCGTGTTGCTCCGTGTTAAAAGCAAAATGACGGAATTATCGGGTTAAATTTACATCCAGCACATATGTGAAATATGCGTTCCCTCTTCGGCGGATAGCGCGGATTCGTCCGCGAATTGATATCGCGACGGAAACTCACCGCGCGAGAGAGTCGGCCACATTTTTTTTTTCGGATACAGTTAAATAACGGCCGACCCAGCGCGAGCTAGGGTTCTGTAAATATTTGGCGACGTATATTTATCGACGCGGCGGTGTATTGCACGCGTATACACGCGGAATACCTATTCGTTGGTCGGTGGTGAGAAGCGACGCGGGGGCCGGCAGATCCCGGGACGGCAACTGTATGGCGGATCGGTAGGCTCCTAGATCTGCCGATCTAAAAATACGCGACTCGATAAACTCAAGGGTATCGGCCTTTCGTCGTTCGTCCGTTGGTTTGAAGTTGACTCGCTGACCAATCTTGCTTTTTTTCGATGAACTTCTTCTCCCCGATGTCGGGCTTTCCACCTTTAGCGCTATAGCTTTAGAGGACTTATCTAATTCTGCAGTTCAAAAGTCTCGCCTTCAGTGTTACCACATGCGTGCGAAACGATGGCTTCGTAAATTAAAATTGTCTAGTGGTACACACACCATGTGAGATTAAACTTAGACGCCAGGGGGGAAAGAAACTCGAAACACTATTGTCTCATTATTTATGGATTTTTGGCCTATATCGATATAAGACTTTGTTGTAGATGAAAATATAATCCTCAAAAAAGTATTATACCAAAATGAGACAGAAGTTCCTAGATAACGAGATAATAGTGATTCGAGCTTCTTTCCTGGCGAGTAAGTTTAGCTTCATACGGTAAAGTCAAATCTTGCGTAACGTCAATTCGAAGAGACCTCAGCTTGGATCTGAAAGCTCTCGGTACCCGACCTACGTGACTGCACGAACGAGAGAGAATGTGTGGTAATCGGTGGGGAGGAGTCGCGCGATCGTTAGAAATCTCCTCTTGGACACCTTCCTAAGTATCCCGCGAAGCACGTAGGAGGTATTCACACGATAGTCACTTTACTTTATTCGAATTGACGTGAAACGGGATAACTAACGTTCCACAGTGGCTGCTTAATGTTACTACGATTGATTAATTTCGAAAATTCATTTGCTCGAGAACGGCGTAATCAATTGTTGGCAAAAATCTCATAAAGGGAAATCAGCATTTATACAAATTTTATTTTATTGGAATATGTGCAAGTTACCGGATGACTATAAGTCATACAGCAATCTGTACTTCAATTGATGTAGAATCTTCTGAAATGGGGGGAAATAATCGAATTCTCGATAGGCATTCTCAACCGAAGTATTCTCGAATTTTTATTCTTTCAAAGCATGATGGCAATAACGAATGTCGAAAACCAACCGAACATATTATCACTTTTTGCGTAAAAGGAAACGGGACATCGAGAAATGAATTGCCGAGCATCCTTTCGAAATTTTAGCGAATTATATTAGAGTTCTTAAACTTCCAAAAAATTTTTTAAAATATCCGCCTGAGTGAATACCAACTTTATCGCATGAATAGACGCGGGGAATCGAGAAATGAATTATCAAGCATCCTCCCAAAATTCGATCAAAGGATTCCCCAATACTTAAATAAAATGCATACCTATATATATAATAATGTGTAGCTGGTACGAATTTTTCATCCTCCCTATGACGTCATTAACATCTCATGAATTCGATGGTGCATTCGGGTGTATAGTAGCTCAAGTTCCGAAAGAGTTTCCAAGTATAGCACTCGAAAAAATAGATGTTCCAGAAGATGACGTCTCTTCAGACACGATCCAACCGTCAGACCGCCGTTTCGTTTTCGTCAAAGGCGAAGAGGAAGAGGAACTTCTTTCTTTTTCATCTCACACTCAAAGAAACGACGTACTCGACGTCGTACGCGATCTAAATCTAGAAGAGTGCGGCGAATCGTTCTGTAGAGGCTCGTCTGGAGGCATTAAAGTTTTAAGGGGCTCTTCTCTATCCACGAAGGACTTTATCTGGCGTTTATTGAGGATAACTCAATAACCGATCGTAGGCTGCTACGCTTCACGTGATTGCCTTTGGATTTTATTACATATCACATTAAAGCACAGAAGGAGTTCTTGATAAAGTGTTTAATCTTTATCTGCTTCAGTTTATTTTATGGATCTAAAATTACTTTCTTTCATTGCTTCTCTCGTTGTTTCGAATAGTTTTGATGTAACAGTTTATTCCAATTAATGTGTTACAATGTGAAAGAATGTGTAGTAATTTGTTGAAATTCGTTTTGATAGTAGAGGAAAAGTGAAAAGGACATTGTAAATCATCCGTCTGTATTTAAGCTGTGGGTGTGAAGTTTAAATACCCTCTCAGAGAGAGCGGAATGATTATTTTGAATTTCATTCAGTTTAGACGAGATTATTTGAAACAAAATAGACGAGCACGACAATTAGTAGAGGTAACGTACCTATACTGCAGGGAACTCTAGTTTTGATTTACGAGCACATTAAGTTCCCTCTATTCGTAACTATGTATACGAGTTTACGTACGTTGTGATTTATACAACGCATTTGTGTGTACCTACGTAGATGGGAATGATATCGTGATGGTGGTTGAATAGATTTCAAATTTATGGACTGTCATTGCTCCATTATTAATAGCGTGCTGAAACTGCGGTATTTTCAGCACAGTATTTCAATCTAAAAATCGATTATCTGTTGCATCCTGCGTAATAGAATGAGGGAAGTAATATCTTTGATGCTGACCTATCGCATCGAGAAATTAATTAAAGTGACCAAATAAGCAAAGGGTCTTTACTTTCTAAATCAGGAATAATAAAAATCTCTCTCCCCCTTTCGTTTCTTCCAGGACTAGAGAATGCAACCACCCTGCCCGACTCCCGATTGAAAGCCTCTTGTAGCGGACCGCGTTATGTGAGAGAAATGTGCGGTGAAAAGTTTTAGCGATGAAATTGCGGGGAGTGAACGATGTAGAGCTCTCGCCGGAATCGTACGACTAAATACTATTTATATCTACCTAGAGGATCACTTATATCTGGAGATATATGCATCACACACACACACACATGAACCACCAAGTATTTCACCATTGGGACCACGAAAAATTCGATTGAGATAAAACTTAGTTCGATTTGTATTGAGAATCCGACCAAAACAGAGTGCAATTACATAAAATAAGAAAAATTATTAATCAATAAGCACGGCTTAAACTTTTCCATAGAACGATTAAGCGGAACGAACGATTTCAACGTTCAGAAGATGAAGAGGACCAATCTATCGACAGTAGACTTTCATAAATCCCTTTGCCCACACAATAACGAATTATAGTTACATTAAAAACAATTACTACGAGATATCAGAATATTAGTTCTCTCTATCTATAAACAAATAGGAGAAGAAAGGATGTGAAAAAGTTCCTTGTACGTCTCCATTGTAATGCAAAAATGGATCATTCATATCCAACGGAATACGAGCGCAATCGACAGCTGTCGAACGCTTCCGAGGAACGTATAGTGTTTTACATCGATGATATGTCGACGAATCAATACCGCGACTCGGAATACGCGCAACAGCAAGATCGGAGTGGGACTCACGGTCTGTATCCTCCCAACTTTGACGATGGACTAAATCGCTCCAATTCCGTCTACTCTCAGTCCGGGAAACCAGGACGTTCTCGTCACGATTCGAATGGGCGACGCAGCAGCATCCATGCTGGTCGGTCCAGAGCTAACAGTTACAGCAGGCCTACGCCTCTAGGTAGGACATAATTTGTGGAAGCTTTTTTTCAATAGTGAAAGGAAATAGGAATTATACTTGCCACAGTGTTTAATGATAAATCGATCAAAAAGTCTATTCACGAAGCATTATTTTCAATTCCAATTATCTGATTATCCACGTACCCTAGTCCTAGATCGATGTGACATACTTTTTTCTAGACCACACTTTGATCTATAAAGTTCTACATCGATATAGGTCAAAAGTTCACGGGTAATGAGGTAATTGTAATAAAAGAGGATGCTGCTGTTGTCGCGTTGGTTGCTTTTTACTCAAGGTACAGATGTACAGTCATGAAAAAGAGAGAAACGAGTTCTTCAGCGCTCGAGCAAATTTATAAGCTTCACACAGGAGGCGGTCGCGAATCGGGCGAAAGGTTAGACGTGGAAAAATACACCCGGTAGCGCTTAAATACATTCGAATCCCTCGGCACCGATTGGCAGCGTAATCAAATCTCACCGCGAAGTCCGGGTGTCTGGAGTAACGTACGGGTGAAGCGTCGGAGGGTGTATTGCGTACATGCAAAGGGTTTTTCGTGTTCGCATAAAGGGGGGTCGCTTTGAAGCGGTGTCGACGAGATGCCGTGAATAGGAGGAGCGAGTTTATCGCGGGAAGCTGTCGGCTTGGGTCCTCGTTTCAACGGTTTAAAGGCTTATCCTGTATATATACATGTGGGAACATAGATATCTGCACGCGGGTGACGACGAGAGCTCGCGTTGGATATCGTTATCTCTCGTATCAATCTCGCGGTTTTTCACCCTTTCTCCCCGCTTTTCACTTTTCGGCAGGTTCGAGGGATCGATACACCTCGGCCTTCGGTACGGAGTGAATTTTTTATATTTCTGATATATGCATAGGTGGTTTGATGGAACGTTAGCTACGAGAGTTTTTTTCAAGAGGAAAATTGTAGAGAAATAATTCTAAAGGGAATTTTTTAAATACACACATGTGGGAAGTTATTAACATTAATACAAGCTTGATTCGACAAAGTCGGTTCCAGCTAACGCATGATTACATATGTGACGTACAAGTGACATGCAATTTCCTGCTCATGAATACAATTGCGATGTGATAGCGCTGCAACATTAATGCGTAGGAAATTGTGCATCACGTGTACATTTTGCGCAATGACATTTTCATTAATAATGAGCAACCATCGAACGACCTCCCTTACTTTTTTGACATGATTCAAATGATCGAATGAGAACAACCAATTTCGTCGTGTTCGGCGGTAAGGCTGGCACATTTTCGGGTCCCTCTTTTTCTCTCATCGTGACATTTCAATATCTCGAATCGACGACCCTCAGGCGACGGACGGAGGGCGAGCGTCTCCAGAAAGGGAAAATCGCGAAGAGCGAGTAGCGCGCGACGGAAGGACTCCGTGCGTCCGGCGAGGACGTCAGTCGGACGCAATAAGGCCCCCGTGCGCAACATTATGAAGGATCCGGCGGCGGTCCAGCAGGCAAGGCGGCACCGCAGGATCGCCATGATCATTTTGGGAACCTTCGCTTTCCTCGTGGTCGCCTCGGTGCTGGTCGTAGTGGTTACTCTGACGCACAGCTCCTTTCACAGTCCACCGACTGGTTCGAAGGATCTGGCGGAGCATCGGGCTCAAAGTAACTCAGGTAAAAATGTCCGCTTTCAGCCAATACCTACTTCGACCGCGGTCGATCGTTTGAAAATAAATAATAAATAATAAAAGTCAGGAAGAATTGGGGCGAAACGGGTACACCGAGAAAAATAATTCGCTCGATCGAGGTAAACGTGTTTTTGAACAGTCCTGAGAGCACATTTAGTCGACTCAAAGAAATACCGATTTGATCCAAATGGTATTTAATTAACTCAATAATTTTTATGTACGTCCAATCGATATTTATTCTGATAGAATACATGTGCTCTGAGCATGTGCTCAGACTATTCAAAAACACGTTTACTTCGATCAAGCAGATTTTTTCCTCAGAGGCACTTAAGCCGCCCATATGACTAGTATAATTGTAGGTCGGAAGCGATCTGCCAACTTCGTCGAAATGTGTATCGGGGATGTTTCCTCGGCGATATCGTCGTGACGAGTTCATGAATCTTTCAAGAGATTTTTCTGTAGGCATTCGAGGAGAAACGTATCAATCGATCGAACGTTTGAATTGAATTAAATCCGGAAAGAAATGCTTTCCCGTGACTCTGGAACCTGACACTAACGTACCTAATCTGAGAACCCCGCAGGTCCACATAGAGAATAAACCTCGATCGAAAAGGGGGGAAACACATCAACCGATCGAACTATTCGAATTGAATTTAATCTGGAAAGAAATGCTTTCCCGTGACTCTCGAACCTGACCCTAACGTAATCAGTTGACCCCGCAGGTCCACATGGAGAATAAACCTCGATCGAAAAAGGGGGAAACATATCAACCGATCGAACATTCGAATTGAATTAAATCTGGAAAGAGAAATGCTTTCCCGTGACTTTCGAATCTGACCCTGACGTAATCCAATCCCGCAGGCCCACGTAGAGAATAGACCTCGATCGGAAAATTCGGGGGTGTAAAACAGTCAAAATTATCCCGTTTCCCCGATAACGTACTCGTCGACCGACAAGTGACCTAACAGTGACCCGACGTCTCGACACCGCTTCGACTCGTCGATCGGTCCGTTTCAGTTCGCAAGGAGAACGAGGAGCTGCTGAACTCGCTGAACCGGGAAAGCACCGAGCCCGGGAACGCGACGGCCCCGCCCTGAGAATCGAATTTCGAGGAGGATGCGCCTACGCGTCTCGACTATCGTCGCGTTCGATGGAATTATTCCCAAGGCGAGAGAGGACGACGGGATCGGTGCCGCTGTTTTGCCGCGCCGCTGGACAACGCGGAAGGCGGAAGTTCGTGGGCGGAGGGTATACGAGCCATCCGGTCTTACGGCGAGTGCGCGGAGACCGAGTGTATTCAGCAGGAAGCGTTTCCGAGAAATTGCGGATTTTTCCTCCCGCAAGAGAGCCTCGCGAGAGAGGAGACCGGTTGGATCGTTCGTCGTCGAAAGAGATGTATTTGTTAGCTATAAAGTGACCTTGGATTTTTGCAAGGTTCCCAGGACGGAAAGGAGCGCATAACTGACAAATATTCGTTGTTAAGGTAAAAGTGGGACAGATGCCGCAGTTTCTGTAACTTTGAACTCGATTATCTCGAAACGCAGTGGAGATACGTGAAAAATGCGTAGTAACTTTTTTACGGTAAAAATATAGATAAACACTTTTTATTTAAATTTTTTTTCGATACCTGCAATCAATTTCGAGATAATCGATTTTGAACTTGCTCTTCAATCCGCGGCGTCTATCCCACTTTTACTCTAAATGTAAATACGCGATCGGAACGAGACGTTGGATGCCACCTGATGTGAGCGATGCGTTGATCGTTGACGCGACGTGTCGTTGGACTCGAGCGCGCGCGGTACACGAACGCAACGTTCAGCCGTGTGCTGCAGGGTATACCTATGACATTCCGTCGAAGAACTTTTCAGGGAGGTCATATATTCGCGGCAAGACTTTCGAAGGAGTTTTTCAAATTGCGCGTAGATGCCGAATTGGACAAAATTTGCGAAAATACTCCAGCTGTTTGGTATTTACCAAGCAGGCGGGAGATACGTATCGTCGGGTTGACGCGGTCGTGAAAAATGAACGTTGATTTTTCCAGATAAATATTGGCGCGTTGGAGATGCAGAGCTTTCGGGCTTCAGGCGGAAAAATTCTATATAATTTGTACACGTGATCCGTATGTGGTTTTGGTCGTCTACGGATTACGTATAGATTTTTGAATGATTATATATAATTCGTATATAGTCTGTATATGATTAATATAGAAATCATGTGTATATAATCCATGTATAACCAAAACCACATATGGATCATATAGAATTTTTTCGTTTGGGGTGTCGAATCTCCGGTATACAAGCTCTGCATTATGGCTGCACTAATTTTTATACCAACGATACCTGAGGCTGAAGTAAAATCGCAGGAGCTCCGACGAAATTGCATCGATGCATCTTCCGTGTAAAAAGATTACAAGTATTACTCTGAGAAAAAACAATGCAGTAGATTCGATTAAATCGCCTGGGGGAATGCGGATTCTGTTACTCGGACTAACATGGACTCTGCAGCCTGTTTCCTTCGAATATTATAATTATTAGTCGAAGCAAATAATCCGACATTCCCCCACCCGTAAACGCCGATTCAATTGAATATATCATTTCTTTTTCTCTGTGTACATCCGAGACAACACTTCCGTCGGAGCACTCGTTCGACCTGACCTCCTTCGGTCGAGCTCGTAATTCTTCTTTGGCACGTGTGCGTCTCTCGATTATCCACGTAATAAGATAGCGTACGACATAATCGGCCGGATGATATAGCGAATATCGACGAGTCGTTGCTGTCAATTGTTCATATGTAATGCGTTTTAGGCATGACTACGATATATTGCAATCGATTAATACAGGATTTACGTGCCAATGCTATACGATATAACGTAATGATAAAAGAAGCCAGGTGAAACAGGAGACGAATGTATCGTTACGAGTGAGTGAGATTAATCGGGTTTCACATTTTCGCAAAGGTGTCACGCTCGATTGTCGTTTGCCTATATTGTACATAGCACGCGTTGGGATGCGCTCGAACGATTCGCGAACGAGCCACGATCTTCCGCCGATCGTCTCGGATCGTGGTGACGGGTGTGCTCGTCGTATAGATATAGATAAAGAGTAGAGCGGCGAAATCTGAGGTAAGTCTTCAAAGGAGAAATTAATTGCGTAGCGCAGACGGAGAAATATTATTTTGCAGTCTTAGAAAAACTCGATTTTGCCGTAAAGTTTTTGCTACCACGATGAAAATATTATCTGTGGCAGCAAAAGAAGCGCTCAATAATAACAAATCAAATTACTATTATTAGACATATATTTTGCTGCCACAGATAACATTTTTGTCATGATTGCGAGAAATTCTCAGTAAAATCTAATTTTTTTAAAACTGCAAAATTACTCTTTTTCCGTGCACAAGTACGTTGAGATGTATTCGATTAATTTTTTCTTTAGTTGTACAATTTGGAAGTCGGTATCATTTTGGTTACCTCGCCCTATTTTAACCGAGTATTTTTGATACCATTAAAATTTGTTTTCCGTCGATATACGTTATTCGCTTCCGATAACATCAGATATCAGGACAATCGTCACGCAAACTTTACCGTAATTATGTAGTGAGATGAATTTCGTAGGAGCGCGTGATAAAATGTCGCGGTGGGTTATTTGTTTTCTGAATTTAATACGCGATCTCGAAGTTGCAGCGAAATTGTCGAGAGGAAACTGGGTGTCTACGTACAGGCGAAGAAGCGGCGCGATTTTCATTTGTCGCTGTCATCGTTTCCTTCAATTTACACGTCCTCTCGTCAAGACGGACGGATGTTGTTGACACAAAATAGATGGTGTTATCCGAGATACAATATCCGGTAATAAAATTCTCGACGGCGGATGTCACTTGTCATTTTCCCGGAATATTCAGAAATTCTTCGCGAAAGCTCAAATTCGATCAAAAATGCCACAGATTTATTCGATAGCTCGAAAATTAATAGGATGGAAATTTACTCGAGAGAAATTCGAATCAAGTGCTCTCGAAATGAAAATAGATATTTAGCTATTAGGATTAGTCGTACATCGATCCAATAACGCCGCTATTTCGCGATGAAAAATGTAACGCGTTTCCAAGATTCGGTACCAGATTTCACTTCGGAGTATTATTCACTGTCAACCTGAAATATTGCGACTTCACCTTTAAGAGGTCACCCTGCGAAACGTTGTAATCTTACGCGGCGCGTGACACGTTGCGTAATCTAGCTCAACGCGCGACACGAACGAAGCAAACAGCGCGGCAGATAGATAGCGCGAGATGACGAATCGTATCGGGGAAAGGATCTCGGGATTTCGATAGAACGGAAGATGCGCTGGAGACTCGCCAAAATCGATTCCACCATTTTCGGCCGGGTTTTACGCGCGGGGAAATTCCTATCACGTCTCTCCTGCCATTTCCGATGTAGAACGTGCGATGGAATTGGTTTAAAGTGGATTTGTGAGATTTCCTCTTTAATTTTCAACAATCTCACAGAAGTCGTTTCGATCTTTCGCAGCTCTCGCTCCAGTAATACGACATTAAAGTAAAGCATCAGTGGCCCTTTTCGCGTAAGAGTGACTCCATTTGAGTATCGCTTGATTTTCCTACAGCTAATGGAATCGTGAACAAGATTCAAGTCCTATTTTAGATTCTGAAAGAACACGTACAGAAAAAATGGAGGGGAGAATCAGATACGTTCGAATAAAATTTCCGGTGGCTCCCCTGGTAACCGTCAGTTATGGCATTCGTGAACTAAACGAAGTGATCGAAAGTACCCGATTTTGCGCCGATTTTAGCGTTTACGAATTGTCATTCTAAACTTCACAGTATTCCGATTGAAATTAGGAAACAGGAAACCAGAGCTTGTAAAGTGCATTCGCGTCGCACAATCCTTCGAGTATTATAATCAGACTTGAGGTCAGGCAGTAGGTACTTTTAGATTAACAAAAATTAGCAGAAACGCGCGAAGCCGCCAAACGTTATCAATCCGCTAATTTAGATCTTGTGTCTATAGGGCCTAGAAATTAGATAACGAGAAACGAGCATGCGCAGAAAGTGTTTTTTCTTTGGGAAGCAGGAAATGCACAGTCCACTTTTTTTCCTCATTACGACGTGAGCTTAAGGGATGAAAGGATGATCGAGTTTCGTAAGTATAAAGAATTTGAAGGGAAACGTCCGAAGATGGTGACGCCACGGGAAATTGGACGGCGTATAACGTTATCTAAACGTATACGAATCGTCGCGTTTAATAAAATTATGCTGACTACGTTGCCCAAAGTATAACGCTGGTTAATTATAAAAATATGTTGAAATTATGCGCGTGTACGTTGCAGCATGCTACTACTGCCGTTCCGACTGCAACTGGCCATACTACTGCGACTGACCGGTTGGCCGTCGTTACTACTGCCTGTCAGTCTGATTGCACCGTCGTTAAACTGCTATTGCTGGCCGGCAGTATGTACATAATATGTATGTATGTACGTCGAAGATATCGCGGTTTCTGCGGCCAAGAACCTGACTTTGAGACTTGGTCGAAATTGCATTCCGCGGATCCTTCTCGAGCTTCATAGAATGAATAAATAAATAAACAAATTTGTCCCTTCCGAGCTCGAAGAACAATTTTAACGCTCCATTTTCAACAAAAATATAGACGTTCCTCTCGAACTAGGAACGTACATGCGTATATCAACACGTAGTTCGCAATATTTCAGGGAAGTTATATCCAAATCTTCGAGAAAATTAATTCTTAGCATTTTTACGAGAACTGTGAATGAAGTAACAGTTCGAATATTAGAGTTTAAAGATAAATCAATGGATTAACAGTTATAGGATAATTTCGGGGGAAGTGAGGAAATTATTATTCGTGGTGTACAATGCTTGTTAACCAAGCGAGGGTTTGCAATATCGGTTACATTGCGATTACTCTGATAAAAATCGCACGCGATGTACCTATATGACTCGGCGATAAGTTTATCATTTCTCCCGGTATTATCCCGTACATTCCAATAAAACATTTTGGAGACAGCATAAGTAAAGGCGTATTACAGTACGTACACCTTGCCAAATTAGAGATGAACCACGATTGCCACGGTTACTCGTAAGGCTACCGCGTTAAACATTATTATTCGTAGCGTACCTCTAATCGGGAAAATAGTGTACAAAAAATCACCATCGATCCGTTTACAGATCGTCGTTAGAACTCGGCCGAGAGGCAGTCTCGCCGCGCGCTTTCAAATCATCGATCAAACGATTCAACGTAACGAGACAATCTCGAAATTGCACAATTTTTAGGAAGTTTCTCTATCGAAGTACCTTAACTATAATATATCCGTTGAGAGCGCCGTTTCTATCCACGCGCATTGGAGCCGCGTAAAGGCGGAGGCGCTTTGTCAACGTCGACACTGTAGCGCGTCTCGTGTTATTAAACGTGAGCTTTCGTTATCAAGTGTGCAACTTTCGGATGCAACGAATGCGTGTGAGGCACACTGGCAATTTTTCGTGGACGATTGGAATTTTGAATTTGTACTTCCAATATCTCCTCAACGAAGGGAGAAACCCTTTAGTCAGACCCCTTAATACCTTGATAGCGGATTTCTGTTCAGAATATTATACATATTATACGTATAGAGATAGAGAGTCTTCGTCTGCATTTATATGCGTGACTTCCGAGTCAGGCTAACTCGTGCTGGTATGGAAGAAATAGAAATAAATAAAGAAAAAGGAGAAACGCTACGATGTCGATATTATACAAAGCGTATCCGCGATAATCGAATGAATTGTAATATAGGTATCGAAGATTACTATGTATAACGGTGTTGTGAGATGTTAATGGATGAAATATTAAGATTTATGTTTGTATATTGTAATAACATTTATGTATAACGGTTATTATAATGCAAAAATATACATGCTAGTTGTCCAACCTTGACTACACTTTTATCACGGGATCCTCTAACGCGGTGTCCAATGAAAGGACCCCGCACAATCCTTATGGGAACTGGCTCCCGGTGGATTTGGCTGAACTGCGCATACATATGTTGTAGATCTTGATGTTCTGATCAAAAGTTATCATTGCCGCAACAACGGAAAATGGATAGTTTTTGAGTGTTGAGTCACGGAAAACCACGTTATCCGTGAATTTGGCTAAAAATCACGTATTTTCTAGTTGGTGAGTTACCGATTCAGGTGTCACCCGGTCAGACAAAAAATAAGCAGTTCTGGGGGGGAGGGGAGACTTTAAAGTTGCCGCTTTTTACTCGACACTATACGCTCTTTTTCAGATAACTCAAGCACGCATTCAAGATCATGTGCGATCTTGTGAGCACGTGTTTCCCTCTATATACTTATGCGTGAGTGGATGCGTGCGTGTGGATAGATTTAAATATTTTAATGTTTGATTTTTCTAATTTTTTTCGTGTACCTATCTGCATTGTTTTAGCGCACAGATCTTATAGAAACTGGTTCTGTACTGAAATCTTCCTCGACCAGCTTATTTGATGTATTTTTTGACGCTGATTCCGAAAAACGCTATTAGGTACATATATTGATCAAATCTCAAAGGGGAACTGAGATATCGATGATCTCTAGTGAAAAGAATAATTTTTTTGTACACATGATATCGCTGATATCTTATATTTCCTTTGCGATATCGAAGTAACTGGACTCTCGACCAGCCTATCCGATGTATTTTTTGATGCAGATTACGAAAATAGCTATCATATTGATCAAACCTCAAAGGAAAACCGAGATATCGACCGATATTTGGTAAGTTTGGTAACATCTTTGGTAACTTTGGAAACCTGGAAACTTTGGAAACTTTGGAAACTTGGAAACCTCGTTTTCCAAAGTTTCCAGGTTTGGAAAGTTTCCAGGTTTCCAAAGTTTCCAGGTTTCCAAAGTTTCCAAGTTTCCAAAGTTTCCAGGTTTCTAAAGTTAAAATAAAATTTCCTGACTATTCCTCCGAGTTTGGTGAAATCATATGATGTACTTAAATGGATGATGTTTAAATGAATATTCATCTATTCGCAATATGAAATGCACAATGATGGTTTTAAAAATGGGAGAATTAAAAAAAGGAAAGACAGGTGAATGTATTTTTAAACAATGGTATATCTTTATTATCGCTAATGTAAATTGCAAACTTCTACATTGTAGAAATCTTTTCGGCATAGGATTAACCACGACACTTATCGTGTAGTCTTGCACCCTGCTTAAAAGGGACATGTAGAGAGTCGTGCAATTGCGTGAACCTTACTTATATTTATGTTAATTCATATGTACACTAATAAGATTGATAGCTATTCGTGTAAAGCATACAGTTATTGGCCACCTCTCATAACAAATGCATTCGATAGAAAGAGAATGCGATAGGCCAATTACTGTATAATTTCGTCTGCTTAAATGGCCAATCACTGTATGCTTTACCCTAAGCAATGAAACGAGTAAGTACATCCGCTAAGCGTTGATGGAATTTGATAAGAAGTTGCTCGACTTTCGAATACAAACAATGAAAGCTCGTCATTTTCGTCGAAGCCTTTTTGTTTGCACTTCTAATCATGGCAGGTATTCGCTATCCATCAAACCGTCTCCTACAATCTTACAGTCACTGTCAACTATTAGCACGATACCTAAATTTACATAATTTAATCAGCTGTACCACCGATAAAGCGTAACGACTAAAATAACAATTCGGAACAAATTTGAAATGTTTTTATCCACGTTTCTAGAAAGATTATCGCTAATTCGTTATCGACACAAGTGTTTAGTGCTGCGGAATTTCTAGAATATTAATATAGCCATCCACCTAAATGCTCCCCCTTCAATCACAAAGGGAATTTTACAATAGTCCCCATTAACGGACCAAGATTGGACGGTAGGCTGTATAGAAAATCCGGCTCAACGAAAATTAGAAGAAATCCTGTGAAAAAAGGTGATGTACTATTGCGAGGGTACGCAGCTCTTTTTACTAACGGTAGTATTGTATATCGAAGTGGTACAGCCGATGGTGTATGCCATAGGGATCTTAAAATCTAACGAGTAATCATAGTCGGGCCGGTTATATTCAACGCTTATGCTAAAACGTAAGAATGTTTCACCCTGCTTTAAAGGGAAAGAATAAGGTAGTCATGCAACAGTGCTCGCCTAAATCCTTTTTGCATCAGGGTCACGCGCGCCTCCACGGGAAGGCACGTAGAAAATCAACGCGTATCCGGATTTTACGTTTTGCCTGGAGATGATAGCCGAGAGGCGCGCGCTTTGATTATTATCATTATCATTATAATATCAGTCGATTGTTTCACCCTGCTTAAAAGGGAAAATACGGTGTTTCCTATCACCGAACCAATCCGCGCGATCCGAACCGGAATGAACCGACCGCGGTTCATTTTTGTACTTTATTCTATTTCACAAAGTATGTGTTATAATTTGGTTCGTAGTGCGATATAGAATATTGATCGAACGTTACTACATGGCCCGGAGAAATCTACAAAGTAATCGTTATTGCCTCTGATGGACGATAAAAAGATTTGTCTGGGTCTCTTGATGAATCTTATCCATTCGAATAGCGAATCTTATTATTATTTACTGTATTTTATCTTTGAATCGTTAAATCTCGCCAAGAGACTTAATCTAAATTTCAGCTATTTCAAACTTGTTGACCGTCGAAAATAGTAAAATTTAAAATGTATGGATTTTTTATGCGTCATATGATGATTCATGTATGTAGATCATTCTACTCGAAATCTACAGGTACTCATTATTTCACTGTCAACAGTTTACCGCTGATAGTGATGAAATCTGCTTTACTAGTATATCTTCGGAATATCTTTGTTTGCCAACAGAAACTTGCAAATATTTTCAAGATATCCCTGGTATTTTTGCGCTCCGTGAAAAATAGTTCAATGTCTCCAAAATGAATTCACGAAAACATGTTTTGCGAAAGTTTATATCGTGCATATCGAGGAAAATTGTTTTGATCGATAAAAATTGTATAGCTTCAACTAACGAACTAAATATTTATTTGCTCCAAGTAATTAATTACCGAAGCAATTAAAAAGTTAGTTCGCCATTCTTGACGTCATATTCAATAGATTCAATCCATTTTTTCTTCTAGCGTGCTACGTGTTACTTTCGCCGAATTGCTTCCAACTGCGTGCGATTGTCCGGTGATGAATAAATACCTCATCAATAATTATAAATATCAGTATCAGTCATATAAGTGTTACACCCTGCTTCAAAGGGAAGAGAAGATGGTCATGCAAAATTGCTCGACGCAGGGGCCCTTGCTAACTCAACCGGAGATCGACGGGGCCGTCGTTTCTCTCGACTGAACCGCCGATCCTCCGAATTCACATCTTTCGGCCGAGAATGAGTCGCGTTCGACTTGTCGCGTTGCTCGTTTATATTGAATTAGAAATGCTGCGTTTTCATATTTCGATGCGAACGACCACACGACCAGGATCGTTACGCGCGCATCCTCATTATTTCGGTCGAAGCGCCTCTTGCAATGGAATATAAGGGCCCTTATTAGAATCTTATCTTCTAAATGCTTAGAGGCTAAATTAAATTTGAAGCTGATTTTTCCCGACAATGCGAGCACGCGTTACTATTACGATTGCGCGGAAAAATAGTTGTGGGTCGAAGCATACACATCGAACGTTTGCAGTATTTTTGAGCGAAGCCTAGTATCGAGTTCGATTCGCGAACGCGTTTAAGTTTCCTTGAACGAAGAACCTGTAATTTGCTAAAAAAAAACAGGCGAATTTTCTCGAAGAAATTCGTCGACATATGTAAACTCTAACTGAACTCAATAGTGCGTTGTAAGGCTGATTTTTCCTTCTCGCGACATCCCCTGTCGAGATAAAGTCAGGTAATCGTACTTATCGAAATCTCTTGCCCCGTCTGCTTCCTGCTCACCCTCCTACTGTTCAGTGAACCATTGAGCTCCTCCTGAATCTGGAGCAGCGACTTGCCTTTGGTCTCCGGTACGACGAAGACGATGAAGACCACGCCGACGAAGCAAGTGAGGGCGAACCACGCGAAGGTCACGTGAATCCCAAACGAGTCCGCAATCACTTGGTACAGCTTGCACGCGATGAATGCCAGAAAAGAAGCCCAGATATTGGCCAAAGAGACGGCAATACCCTTGACGTTCGTCGGGAACAGTTCGCCCAGTATCAGGTACGACAAAGGACTGAGCCCCAGCGCCATGACGATCTCGTAGAAGATGACCGAGGAGTCGAGGATCCAGCCGAAGCCGTCCACGTTCCACATGAGCTTCAACTTGAGCAGGTAGAAGATGCAGATGATGGTCAGAGAGCAGCCACCCAACAGAGTGGTGCTCAGCAGCAGAGGTCTTCTTCCCAATCTGTCCACCAAAACTATCGCAGCCAAGCCGGAGAGCAGTTGAAGCAAGCTGAGAAGGATCACGGCGAGACCGGCGGATAATCCCGAGTCGCTCTCCTCGAAGATCTCTTGAGTGTAGGCCTCTATGGCCGCTATGCCGCTGAATTGGAAGATGAACTGCAGTCCAAAACTGATCACGACTCCTCGTCTATTGCCCTTTATACCGAACAAATCCGAAACTTTACCGCGATTCGCCAAGTCCCACGCGATGGCTTTCTGTATCAGCTCGATGTCCTCGTCGAGGTATCGCTTGGTATTGTACCTTCTCAGTCTCCACAGGCTCTTCTTCGCTTTCTCCTCGCGATTCCTCATCAAGAGGTAATAAGGCGACTCGGGCATCCAGGAGAAGGTGGCGAAGTACACGATGGGGAGGACCATGCAGATGTAGGCCAGCCAATCGTTGCTGACGAAGGGACCTACCGCGTGGGCGTAGAGCTCACCGAAAGTGACCATCAATTTCATGAAGGACCCCAGCTGGCCTCTGATCTTCTTGTCGGCAATCTCGCCTATGTACATCGGGCACACCACGTAAACAATGCCCTGACCTATTCCGGTCAAGAATCTGGAGATGTAGAGGACGTATGGACTCCAGGCGACGAGGATGAGTATCCATCCGAGGAACGCAGGTATTCCGGCTATCAGTAAACTCGTTTTGCGCCCGATACTGTCGACTATGAAGGCTGCGATGATGTTTCCCGGCACGTTTCCCAGGAGGAGGAATGACGCGGTCCAGGAAGCTTCGCTGGAGCTCAGCGGTAGTGGCGAATCTTCGCTCTTCAATCGTGGCAAGACTGGCGAGGTCCAGCCGATGTGCGAGCCCATTATCGCCATGGAAAGGGTCGCTGAAATATTGCGAATTCTGTGATATTACTTGGCAAATTATTCGTACACTGTACAAGAATGAGTGCTAAACGGTGAATTACTGTGTACGGAAAAAAATAAATTGTAACGTCTACACAAAGTTTATGGTAAATTTCGGGACAACGCCAATTTATTGTTACGATAACTACCATTCTAGTAACAATTAAAGCAATGCTTGCTACTTCTACAAGTTTTACTATAATTTGTACTAAAATTGTAGTAATCGTAACAATAAATTGGCCTTGTCTCGAAATTTACCACACATTTTTTTTCCGTGTACTTTATAATGATTTTAATATAGATACACACACAGAGAAAAAAAAATGAGTTGGATCTATTAAAAATTACTTGCGGGGTCGCAAGTTATTATTTATTTACATCGATTAGATCTTTCTTCATATTAATTTGACATTTCTCCCTCGTAATCACATATTATTATTTCCGACCGTGCAAGTAATTTTCAGTAGATTCAACTAATTATTTTCCTCTGTGTGTGTGTGTGTAATGATATCATCAAAGGAGGTATACATTCACTTACCCGTAATGGCTGCTAGGTATTGCGGCCACCGCTTGGTGCGCGTTTTTTCGTTCATCATTCTCATTTCTTCTGCGTTTCACGGACTGCGAGGGGAATATGACATAAGTAGCTTAGAACGACGGAATGATTACTGTCAGACCACAACGCGTCATTTATTAGTCAGATTTCGGGTCTACGCTCCTGCCCGGCGAGATTCAGGCGATAACGCGATGATTAGTTTTATACAGTCGACGCCCGATTTTGGATCACTTCCGCACCTTCGACCGCGAGCAGTCCCCCCCACTTTCGAGCAGTTAAGTCGCCGAGTTTCTCTCCGAGACGTTCGATTTTGAGCCTCGGGAAATGCAGTGCAGCTTAGCTTTCGCTTATTCGTTGGCCAACTTATATACCGTGCTATGTGTTTACAACATTCCTACTCTCGTCAAGTTCAAGATCGAACGCCGACTGTATGACATTGTACGAGGTACGTCTGCGAGGTAATGAAAACTGACTTCACGTTATAGACACAAAAATCCCCACCACCAAATGGTAGTAGCTACTCGGAGCGTCTATGCGTTTCAAGTCTGCATAGTATATCTACGGACAATAACTTTATCCGGTCAGTAGTCGAACGGTAGAAGCGGATCCTATCCCTCTTACTACGAAAGTCGAATTCGGTTGAGCAAAGTAGAAAGAATAATTAATAATTAATTAATTAATTATTAATTATGAAACAATGAAGCAATTATCAAAACTCTGTCTCGGTCTGGAACTGTCGTACGTCGCGTCGACATAATATTGGCATTGATCAACAAACTACATAACGAAGCAGACTCGAGGTACGGACCTTTCCGATTCGTTAAATCCAACGTGCACGTGTACAGGTGCGAGACGGCGACGTTTCGATGAAAATTCTCAAACGGCATGTTCCTCATCTCGTGCTCTTATGCACATGTCGGATTAAATGGATTGGAAAGGTCAACTTGGAAATTATTCAATTTCACCTGAGCCGGTTTAGCAGAGTCACGTCGACGTGTACAGTGATCGCGTTACGTTTGCTCGAGGAAATCGTAATCGCGTCGCGAGGAATGCACGGTGAGAAATCATTCGATGGAGAAGCCTTCGATGCTTCGCGGCCCGAGTGGCGAGCGTCGATCGCGAGGGGCTGCGATAGATGAGAAGGGGGTTTCGCGCGTAAGAGCTTTACTTACAGAAGTAACGATGACTCTCGCCGGAGGCACCAATGCAAGTGGGAGGAGGGTGAGAGCGTGACGGGGTTCTTCAGTGCATAGCAACGCTAATGGGAATTCCCTCTCGCGCATGAGTATTTTATACTTCATTTTATCAGTCGACCTCTTATCAGTGGCTCTCTTTTAGCTCTTTACGGCATTGATTGCCGGAATAAAAATGATCCTTTTTCTCAAATATTGACCGAGTCTCTCGTCTATTTCCGCGCATTTTATTTGTTTATACGCGAAACGGCCGACTTATTCGTGGGCTCACGCTAATATGCTACCGTGGGGTCGTTGCGAGTGGCGCTCCCCTTACGGGCACGTGCATTCTTTCGTTCTCACGTGTGTATAGCTACTTCCGTGAGCGATTTTCGTATGTATAAAAATTCGTAATTTGGGATACGGAAGATTATTTGGGTGAAATTTGATGGATTGCCCGACGGTTTTTTCCCATCTCTTTGTCTCCGTTGGTTCGCATCTCAAGACTTAAGATGCAAAGAAACGTAGGCAGAGCTTAAAAATTTGAGAAAACAGCTGAGCACATGCTCCCCTCCCGACTTAATTAAGACTCTCAGTCCAATTACGAGTGTCGACATCGTTTCGCACATTTTTTTTTATGTTATGTAAGAATAAACAATGACGACAAGGCTTGAGTGCTTTAAGTTTTTACATTTGTTTTTCGGATCGGTCGATGTGCACGTGAGATATATGAAATTAACTCTTCGGTAAACGTATACGAATCTGTATGCTAAATGTTTTTCGCGGCAGTTCTTTCGAATTCAGCTATTTCAGATCGTGGGTACGTATCACTAGCACTCTTAAAAACTCAATACTCCGGCACTCTTATGTCACCTTATAACATCGACACACGTAGAAAAATATTTTCGTAAATCGTAAGTCATACTTATACAAATAAGGACAATGTATTGACGTATTCGTTGGAAAACATTGATAGAATTCGACCGATGACATGCTTTCGAATATCGTGTCCGAAAATGACGTAAGAATGTTCGAATAAATCTGTTTTACTCATCAATACTATAGTGAAACGCGACGTTTTCGAACTTTAAGATTATGCATTTCTCTGAAAATGTATACAACGCCGTAATTAGGTAATTAGGTTGTATAATTGTAGGTAGAACTGTGTGCCAACATCGGCATCTGAATGAGTTGGGAATCTATCGTACCTTGTCGTAAGTCTACGGCAGTTTTTAGTTCTACTCTTATGCAGTTCAAGCGCTCGTAATGTCAAAATTGTTTTCCTTTCATTTTTAAACTAGATGTAAATCACTCGAACTATACCCACTATCTCGTTGTCTTACAGTGTTTCAGAAGACACGGCGTTTCGACAGTATGCAGTATAAAGTACGTTCATTCAACGATAACGTTATCAAAGTAGGTTCGAAAAAAAGCGCTGTGAATACTCAATATTTCCACATATGATCGTATATGCGTATTTTTCTCCTATTTTTATTAAAAAATGGCGTCTAATAAAATTCGTAAGCAAAATTCTCGGACTATTTCAAAATTAGATATCATGGCTGTGATTGGCAGTGGAAATCAGGGATCGGCTCGACTAAAATCATTTCTCCTGATATTATTACACCGAGAAAAAAAAATTCAGTAGATCAGACCAAATTAGCGGTCACGGGTTGGGAGAACGCAGGTTCAATTACTCGAACTAATAATTCGCTAGAATTGACTACAGCTTGTTTTCGTCAAACAGTTTTTAATCGTAACTAAATTATTTAATTCAAGGAACTTGATCGGCGTTTCCCCGATCGTGACCGCCAACTTAATCGAATCTATTACTGTATCGTATAGTTTTTTGAAAAACGAATGAATAAAATAAAAAATGTCACGGTGTTGAATACACGTGATGGGGTCGGGAAATAAACGCATCATCATGCCTCGCTCCATTTAGAAACTCCAATATTTTTCCATCCCCCGCCGGGCCTCGCGAAATCGTTTATTTCATCGATTCGTCGACGTGTTCGCTCCGTCACGTGACGACAGCGTGGGACATAAAAAAAGAATTACGCTCGATCCTCTCCTCTCGGTTCGCGTTCGCGTTTCCCGCGCGCCTCTCGAAGTGCACGACGAACCTCCGCGGGGTCTACTTCGCTCCACGCTGCGTTTATTTACAGCTCCACGAATGTATTTCGGATTCGCCGCGGCGTTCGTCGTGGCGTACGTACCGCGGCGAAGTCGTGGAAGGGCGTATGGAGCCTGCGACAATCGTTTTATACCGCGCGAGAGTTGCTTATTGCATTTGCAAGGCTGGGTGGGTACTTAAATTGAGTTGAGTAACGCATCCATCTCACGCGACGCGTACGATATTTACGAACGGAGAATTTGCCCGGGTTCTCCGTGAATATTCGAGTCTCGCTCTCTCTCGTTGTAAAATGTTAAGATTTTTCTTGCAGTATCGCACCCCGTAACGTGAACGCGAACTTCTGAGTAGTCATCTAAATGCGAGGAGACGCGAAAGCTGTCTACGTCCTTTTGCAATGGAGAGGCCACCGTGTCGCTCGCGGAGTGCTGCTAATTATTATGAAAATACAATACATAATCCCGATGGTCGGATTGGGTGGATTAGTACGGTGAAGCCGGGGCTAATGTAGCTCAGCGAGATGAGGGCTAATCCTTGGTAAGTAACGGGGGGAGTATTCGTCCTTGCTTCGGAGAGAGGAAGTTTAACCAAATATTTCATTATCCCAAAATTATACTTCTAGTCGTTCTAACCAGAAAACAGTCAATTTAACCAAACAGATGGAGAGAGAGGATCCGTATTTTACCAAACGGTTTGGTTATAATGTTCAGGATTTTGGTCAGATTGGTAGTCGCACACTTCGGCACGTTCTCTGACTGATCCAGCTCGGGCAGATATAAAGGTAGCGGTTGTGTCGGGCGCCAGGTGTTCCAAAACACCAAAAAGGGAATCACTCTAGATAATAGTCAGATCGCGTGAACCGGAAACGAAATTTAGCTAGCTCAACCCTGTATCGGTTAAGGATAGGGGCGGGGAATCTCATGTCAAAAGGAATGAATTTGTGTAGGAAACTATTTTCCAAAAAGAATATTTTAATATAATGACACTTGGATATAAGGGTTGAACGGTTATGATGCGAATTGAACTCTGACTCCTCATTGGCTCGACGATACTCGTACGACGGTTAAGGGATGTAATGTCTGCCAAGCTAATCGAGCCGTCTCTTGTCCCTGAGCTCGTCCCTAGTCCCGAACCAATCACAGCGCTTCCTGAGCACCGCTAGCCGATTAATCGGTACAGTCGTCCGTCCGTCATCGGGTGTATTCCGTCAACGGTCCGCGATCCCGTTATCCTCGTCATGAATCATTCCTCACGTTCAGTCAACGGTCTGCGATCAGGTTATCCTTGTCATGAATCATTCCTCACGTTCTGTCAACGGTCTGCGATCCAGTTGTCCCCGTCGTGAATCATTCCTCACACATTTGAGGCGGCTTACGTAAAATAAAATATAAGATTTATTTAAAGAACGACTGAAATGATATAATTGTTCAACGGAAGAATAGGCTATGACAGGGTTGAATTTCGGTACCAATTTCTATCACCAGCGCACCGGGGTTAACCGCGCGAATCAGCCTTTTAAGTCTGGGTAAGAGGGATGCCAGGTAGTCTGAGGTAATTTAGAGTCGCAAAATTAGAGAAGGTAACTTTCGACCTTATGGCCGTTGAGATAAGAGGAAACTGAAATAACTGTGAAGGTAGTACTGTAAGGTAGTAAGGTAACTCAGTTTCTAATAAGATATCCTGGTAATTGAGAACGTTATTACGAATATACCTACAATTCGTATGCCGAAAGTACAACGAAAAGTCGGGTCGGACGCGGGACAAGGGAATCGCAAGAATAATCGAGAATCGAGAATCGAGAATAGAAAACAGAGAATAGAGAGTCCAGGGTCGAGATTAGAGAGCCCAAAATTGGGAATAGCGAAAGCACCGCAATACAGGCAAAGACCATCTTCATAAGTCGGTAAAATGCTCACTTCGCCTCAGAAAATTCGGTTGCTCCGTGTTCCCGAATTTTCCGAGCATCCCCAGAGAAGATAATCGAAACAATCAATAGGTAGCAAAAGATGATCGAAAGATAATTCGCGTTGAACTAAAAATCGATAATTACGTCGAAAATACGATAATAACCACGGGTCCGTCGAAATTTAACTCGGTACAAAAGAAAGAAAAGATAAGTCTTTTTGGGGCAACTGAATTCGGAATTTCTTGCAAAATTCTTCCACTTCAGTAAAAGTACCGGCTTACCGAAAAATTCGCAACGCTTACACACGTCCGTCCTCGCCGCTGGACCGCACGAAAAGATGAAGATTTCGGGAGTCGTTTTGGATCGCGAAGGAAGGGGTCTATCCCCCACTCGAGAAGCCCTCTTACGCGATTTAATTGGTTATTAATTTATCCCGCGGATTAATATGCACAGTGCTCCCTTTGTCTCTGCGCGCTCATTCCGCAGATCGGCGGTCGAAGAATCAATAAATTGTCTTCCTTGTTGGTGCCGATGCGCGCGCAGATCGCTGGATTTCCTCGTGGCTTCGAAACTGTCCCCTCATGTGTGTGGATGACGTCTTTATGGATCCCTCCGGAACATTCCCCCGTAGGATCACGCGGAGGATCCCGATACGAAGCTAACTTCCATGTTGTCCATCCATGCCGAAGAAGCGGAGTGTCTGTGTACACAGGTTACGTTCCTAGCCGGGTACGCTGCTCGTCTGCACAAGTCCCAGTCCTGCGCCTGGCAAGGAAGTCGTGGGAATCTTGCCACACGGCATCTGGCGCTCGTTGCATCCTCTTGTCCTCCAGCTCTAGCATCTTCATTGCCTTAGTAACCCTGTCTTTAGCTTAACGGGTTTAGATACGGTAATTGGATAGGCCGTTCCAAACATAAACAAAATTAATTATCGATTCTTTATGTACGCTTATAGTCTATTTATTGCTCTGGGGATGACGGTCCAGCGGCGCGACGTGGAGGAATACATCCCATTGTGACGTGTCAAATTTGCACGTTAGCGTAATATCCACGCGTCATCGGGAGAGGGGGTATGTGCCATAGCTGTGCTACGTCTCCCGTCTCGTACAGCGTATATGACCGTAAACACGACTCAAGGAAAGAAGGCAGGAGTGAAAGGAAACAGAGGTAACGATAAAAAAAACCAAGAATTGCGAAGTAAACACTGAAGAAAAGGGGGTGGGGGGTACAGGAGGCGTCGTTGACTTCAGAAAGAAAGGCAAAGGTAAAGAGTATATTGGGTGCACCCTGTAGTTCAAAGAAGACGCCTTGTGGGGGCATTTAACACTGTGTTCCAAGATTTATTAGTACACGAGGAAAAATTCTTCAATTATTTTCGTATGTCCATCGCTGCTTTCCACGAATTGAATGACAAATTGAAGGGCGTTTTACAACGGCATAACACTGTTATGAGGGATAGTATTGAACCTATGCAGATGTTAGCCGTAGGAATGAGGTAAGTGAAACCTTTTTATTATTTCATAACTGTTAACATAGACTTAATCTTAAGGAATTCCAGCACTGGCGCCAAGTCTCACAAACCCGACCGCCACGTTTCAGTTGGTAAGTCGGAGGTGAGGTAGAAAAATAAGCTGTAGTACCTACATACTAAAATCTCAATGAAATTTATTAACCCTGAATTGCTTTTGGTACTACTACAATATGACTCCCAATAATGATTATAAAAAATTACATTTTATTTGAATCCATTACAAAAAAAAATCCTAAAGAAGAGGGTCTGACAGACTTGGCGCCAGTGCTCATGTCTTGTAAATAGGCGCCAGCGCTGAAGGTTACATGTAAGTATGAATTTAAAGGACGTAGTAGAACGAAAATACTTATAATGAATCGTTGCTGAAATCAATCGACGATATTGACGATGACGCAGATAACATTACATCAGGAGAGAAACATTGTTGCCCATATGATGAATAGTACTGACTTGCAGAAGTTGCTTGCAATTGAGTAAACTGTTGCCTCGTCCCTGGCTGCCCCTGTGATGCATAATATTGGCGTCTCCAGTTGGTGGCTGTGATGTGTTATGCTGTAATGTATAGTTTCTTGTCCCTGGTGTCATGGGTTCGATTGTGGTTCTTGACGGTTTCTGTTTTCTAATATTGGAAATGAGTTGAAGGACGCTAATTTGTAATTGAGTAATGTCGTCGTCATCAAAAGAACTCGGAGAGGGGATAATGCCTTTGAAGAATGATATATGTCGATTTTCTATTTCGGGATTGTCCAACGCCTGTAGCAATTTCTCTTCAACGGGGTACATTTTATTTCTTGTAGTTTTAGAGCGACTATCATTGCGTGGTTTTTTGAAAGCAGTGGCGTTTTCTTTATCCTGATCACACACCCCCCAAATGAATCCTTGTCGTGTGGAAGACGGTCTTCAGTTGAGCGGACCTCGGTAACATTGTCCAGAAATTTCAGCTGATCATTATAAATATACTTTCTTAGTTGTGATGTGCCAGCTCCGGATTTTGTTGCATCTTTGATTGTTTTTCGATTTCGTGTACGAATCTCGAATGTTATACCATCTCTTGGCGGCCCAGCGGCGCGACGTGGAGGAATACATCCCACTGTGACGTGTCAAATTTGCAACGTCACAAGTGACAGAACATTCTTTAATAGTCTACTCCTCGGTAGCCTTCAGGGCTTCGGAATCTATTACTCTTCAATTTACATTACCGTCATATATTCACGGACAATAATGATTCTATAACGACCAGCCTTGGACGGCGGGATGATAAGGGCAAATGAGTATAGTTCGGTTCGATTTAGTTTTCCTGGCAAAACGATAAGAGTCGTTTATTTCGTTCAGCTATAATCAGTCACATATACGAGCAAGAATCCGAGCTGGTATTTTAGAAAATTAAGTTGACATAATTACGTGCCTTGCATTATTATACCAGGCAGTGTTTCGGCTTCACGGTTGCCTTCCATTAGGCGCAGCACTACCGTCTTCAGCTGCGTCTAATGGAAGGTAACCACGAAACCCATTTGCCGCGAAATATAGAACACATCATCTTGTATACATAATTATATAAGAAAATATTTTCTCGGAAAATATAGTAGGAATATAAACATTTGAGAGTCGCGTAAATTAAGAGATTACTTTAATAGGCAAAATGTGACCTTCGTCTGATTTCTTTTTATTGTGATTGCCCGTCCGCAATTTTCTGATAGTCAACGAGAACGGAAGTATTAATACTCGTCCGTCCAATTATCTTTAGCGCGTAGGAAGAGGACGACGTTTCTTCCGAGCAAGATATTAAGATCGGTGGGTTCTATCAAAATTGTTTGCTGCACTCAAATTCCTTTTCGTTGGAAACATTTCACCGTTACGTTGATTAAGTAGAAAGTGGGGCTTATAGTGACGTGATTGATCTATAGGACAAAAGCGATGCGGGTTGGCAACGGTATCGTCGCGTCACAGAAGTATCGAATAAAGTTGACGTCACATACGTATAGCCATAAATGACGCGAGAAGCGTCAGAGGTGCGCCAACTGAACCGTGAGACATTCGCGCGAACACGTCGAGGTTACGATGCGAAATAACGTCGTTGAAGAGATTCTGTTCTCCCTGCATTGACCGGGAAGCAATAATTTTCAAATATCAATTGGGAAATTATATCGACTGGTATGATTGATTCACACTTGCTCTTTCTTTTATCGCACGAATATTGTACAGTGCGTTTCGCGCTGTACTTCGACTTTTATTATACTCATTTCTTTTATTAATTTTTACTCGAATTGCTTCTATTCCAATATTTTTTCCTGATGTTTGAGCGTTTAAGAAGCACATTACCGTATTTTTGAATAAAAATATGCAAAAAAGAGGCACGAAAATGTGAGATGCGAGGGAGCGATTTATTTATTGCAGCGATAAAGCGGCGTTATGCGTAAAATAAAATCAAACGCGGCAGATCGTCGCAACATTGCGAGGCGTCTGTACGGCAGACGCCTGAGAAACGATGTAAATAACGATTTTGAGTTAATTATAGGCGTTGAGAGTGAATCGACCGTCATGACGGATTTGCATCATCAAGATGATGCAGATACAGTTGCTGTTGCGTTATATAGGCTACGCGAGAAGATAGGATCGGTCCGAGGGATTTATTGAATAAATAATAAATTTATTGATGATATACGTAAGGGGAAATCTTGGTTTGAATTGCCGGGAATTTTTATGAAAATTGTGAGAATGTAGCGTGGAATAAAACATGGATCGTTGAATACGCGGTAGTATAATTAAACGTTTCTTGTGCATTTTTTATTTTCTATCTCCCGCTTTTCAAACGTCCTTCCTCCCCACTCTTCTCAAAATTGATTTGAGATTTTACGAGAATGGAAAAATATTATGCCTGAGATATACGAGTAAAGTAGGTGAAGTCTAATCGTAAATATGATGTTATGAAAGATACAACGATCGAGCCTTCACTGAATAAGGACACCGACGAAACGGCAATGTAACAGCTTATACAAGGCGAGTCATTAAAAAGAACCGAGTGATGAAAAGAGCGTTCGCAAAAGGACGTTTTACCGCGGTTAAAAAAATAGGCCGGGGCGCCGGTAATGAGACCGCGCGATCGCGCCGAGGAGCACAAAAGCGCACGTATCTATTACAATCGGTATGTGCTTGCAGCTCGACCCGATTTCTTTTGCGCACGACATATGATTAGTGCAAACATCGTTATCTCCACTAATTAAACGTCTTTACAAATTTGTTCCGTCATTTCCAGCAAGAATATGCTGATTATTCTGTCAAAAACAGGTCCTCGTTTCGTAAGATTCTTCTAAAGCTTCTTGTATATATTTAGCGAACATAAAGATGTTTCTTTTGGTATACCGAACTCTCCGCTACGCATTTTACGTCATTAATTCTTCCACTCTAGGGTCATACGATGTTATAATATAGCATGGCATGGCAGGGGCCTCTTTATATAAAATTGCGAGCTTGCGCTCTCGAGTAAAATGTGTAACGGGATGAAACCTCAGGTGTGTGTAAAATATGCGAGGTTCAGCTGTAATTAATTTAATCATTCCAATAATTTTTAATCAAAGGAGATCTTCAAAATTTATCATAAATTGATATACTCGAAAAATTACGTGCTCTAGAATTTGTGCTTTTGCATTGTTTTGGAATGGTTCTATATTATGTTTGTTACTTCCATTATTTTTTAGTTCATATGTAGGTCAATTTTAGAGAAATACACACGTTTAAGTTGATTGACCTTAATAGGTCGATTTAGAAAGAAAATATGTATATGTACTTACCCGATAACGATGCGAGTGAACCTTTGAGAGGGTGAAGCATTCATTTTGAAGTGGGGAGGCCAGGGTCGTCTTTTTAGTACAGTAGATTTTTGATAGTTTCTCGTCTCTCCTCACGGGTATTTTCACCAAGATGATTCTGTATTTCCACGACGCCGTTGCTCTCGCGATGCGCGGGTCACTAAACTTTATACACACGCACACTATCGGTCGTACGTTTCAATATATACTGTAATACCACACACGCGAACGCGAGCACAAATAGAGCAAGCGACCGGTCGAGAGCAGCCGGTGGAGGTTTTCGATAGCTTTTCATTTGCTTAGAATTTTCCACCCTTACAACACTGGGGTTGGATTCTGTATCAATAGAATTCTACAGTCGCTATTGTTGCGCATATTTTTTCAAGTATAACAAAACATGTGCAACAACAGCGACTATAGAATTCTACCTATTGATACAGAATTCTACCCCTCCCCCTAACGAAAAAGAACTACAGTGCGTATGAGGCTTACAGTAATCTTCGGTAGTTAACTAGAGAAGATTACACTAATTATACGCGTGTGGTATTTTCGCACTGCAGTTTTTTTTCATAAGGGTCCTGCTAGACCGAAAAGTTATCATCTGCTGTAGTTTGAATAATTATGTTTTTGGATTAAAATCATAGCGATGCATTGAAAACAACGTCAGAAACGTTGCCCTTGCCAAGATACATGCACGCGATACTACGCGTTACTTGCAATAACCTTGAGGAGGGAACGCGAAAAGTTATAAATTAATCTTGATTACCAAGAGTCCCGCCGTCTCTCTGTAGACAACCAGATACGCCCGAAGATAACGCAGACCTCCACGGTCTGCTCCCTTTTCTCATCGGCGCTTTCACGGGTAAAGTTCTTTGCGAAATTCTTTCCGAATTTTTAGCAACAACCCGGCGTTGGTCCCTTTAAAATCGCGTATCGCGTGAAGTTCGAGCTCCTTCACCCGCGCGCGCCCTGTCGAATCTCGAATCTCGACGGAGCGAGGTATCGATCGACGCCATTGGAGACAGTCGCGAGTCGCCTGCAACCGATAGACGGTCGACAGATAATTTTTAACACGAGTGATAGATATTTTCCTTCGGTTTTACGGGATTCGCAATACTCAAAAGGCCCAACGGGCTTTCCTTGCCTGTAATAATCGATAGGTAGAAGTTGCGACGCGAGTTGATTTCGTTGCGACGCGAAATCAAATAAGGGCCGAAGATGTGCGGTGGTTTTACGTGCTCCAAGAACGCGTTAACGGCATTAAACATCCTATATATCGTAAGTACCGATCGGATTGTCCGCATTCTTTACAGGAGTGCGATTAAAAACTTAATATCCACGCGTTCTTACAGGTTGTCGCGTTCATTTTGATCGGAGTTGCCGTTTATGGAAGGGCTTCCGCGCTCGTGACAAATCTTCCTATCATCGGAGGTATTTTAGCATGCGGGGTCATCCTCATTTTAATCTCCATACTTGGCTTGATCGGAGCTATCAAGCATCACCAAGTTTTGCTATTCTTCGTATCCTTTTCAATCGTATCGAGTTCTCGGCACGCTTCCGGCGATCGCAAACTCTGGCTCGGCGATCGGTCGACCTTTGCTCCGCATTGATTAACGAGGACTCGAGGGACTGTAATATATTCGCGTATGCTCCTTGACCGTTGCTTGCAGTACATGCTTATCTTGTTCCTGCTCTTCCTCATCCAGTTCAGTATCGCCTGCGCTTGCCTCGCGGTCAATGCCAAACAGCAGGAACAATTAGCCGAACAGGTAATTTCATGAATGATATTTTTCTTTGTTTTTGAAATTGTCTCCTAAACTTTTGTATTTAAAATTAATTATATGCATTTCTTTCTTTACAGGGATGGAAGCACGTGGGTGACGATTTGAAGGCAAAAGTCCAAATCACGTTTAAATGTTGCGGTTTCAACGACACGACGATCATCGATACCGAAGTGGGCATGGATCATCCTAGTTGCGATGACGCGATCGTGAGTATAAAACTACAATGACTCGTATTTTCTACGATCGAAGAGAAGCGTAGAGATACTTATTTTCTTCGATTTGAATTACAGAAGCTCTGCTGCCCCATGGAACCGAAGGATCCGAGCTGCCACTGTCCGACTTGCATGCGAAAATTACAATCGACCATTGATTATGCATTTAAACTATGCGGTGGAATTGGATTGTTCTTTAGCTTTACAGAGGTAAGTGCTTGAATACAATCGATTAAATTATATGCTCTCTCGCAAATGATAATAAGCTTAATTTTTTAATCGTCGCACTGTCGTAAAAGTGCATTGAACGCGACGTCCTATAAAACTGAACAAAGTTCAAGGTGTCCTGATTCGCGCGTTGTTTGATTTCTATGTCGCTGCATTAACCCAGTGTCATCGTTAATTTGAGACAGATTTTAATAACGGAAATTGCGTTATTTGTTTTACGCGCAAAGACGTTATTTTAGATTAATTTTTTTTAAATTTTTTCCTCACGGCTTACGTCGTTTGTTATAAGATCGTGCTTGATTACTAATTGTACTAAAAATCCTCGACTCGTTCTCGTCTGAATATAAAATTCTTCCTTTTCACTTCTATATTAACGATGAAACTTATTAATAACCTTAAATCCGAATGTTAGATTAAGAGTAATATTTAATGGATAAGTGTTTGACGAATATTTGAATAATACGGTTTTGGGACGTAAAGGATCTGGGGCAATTAATCGTTGGGTCGTTTTGGTTGTAGACTCCTTTGGTTGGGTCCTATTAAAGCCTTTTGTATAAATAAAGTTACTTTCATTGCGCGCACATAGCAAGGGCATTCGCGGTTCGCGTATTTTACCGCTTCGTGCATTTTATCGGAATCACAGTCTTACGTATTTTACTTTAGAGATGCTTCTGATTCCTCACTCTGTACCTACTTCGTATCAATATGCGTTCCGAATATGTTAGTCGGAATTGTGCGTTTACGAAAATTCACTCGAGGTTATCCTGGGAAGAGAGTCAATGCCCGAAGCGATCAGCTGTTTTTTCGTCCCTTGCTCAGTGGAGAGAGAATATCTAGTTAACCGCGGCGCGAGTTAAATCCAGCTCTGACTAAGGCCCTAGTTTCTGAGCTTAATTCTCGTAGGATTGACATTGAGATGAATGGATAGGCGTCTGTGACTTCTCATTATTTAATCGAGGTAATAGATTTATTTTTCTCAGTGTATCATGGTCCATTTTGAACAGAAAAAAAACTCGCATACACGTACGGCTTGTTATTACCATATAAGCCGAAAGTCGGCCTCTGTTTTCGCATTATTCAGCCAAGTAACATGTTATTTAACTAATTGACTCACGGTATTTTTAAAATTGCTGTTCCTATTGCAAGCTCGAAAAAGAGTTTGTCCGATTTTTGCCCCGCTTCTTTACCCTGAATTTTCTTTAGAAGAGTAATCTTTCTACATAGAGCGAGATACTAACACACGTACCTACATATTACAGTTTGTTGGGGTGTGGTTGACCGTGCGCTACAGGAACCAGAAAGATCCGCGAGCTAACCCTAGTGCTTTCCTCTAGTCTAACACCATCGCCATGTTCCCCGTCTCTTCGTACAACCCACCTAATAGATGGTGGGTGTTTCATTGGTTACGGTCTTTTCACTTATATTATATTGTTGTTTGATATTTCTAACATGTTCCTTATTTATCAGTATTCGAGCTATTGATTCTGGAAAAAGATTTTACAAGTGTTGCAGAGCAAATGCAAATTCTTATATGTAGTCCTTTTCCATAGGGCAGATTGTGATTGTACTATTTTGATCGGCTTCGATCACTATTATCTCATTACTTATGAGCTTTTGGGCTAAATTGGTATTAAACTTTTTTGAAGATTATATTTCACCCTACAAAAAAGGATTATACAGACAGGCTAGAAATCCATAGTTAACGAGATAGTCGCGGTTAAAGCTGGTGGGAATGTGGTACCACTATCCTATGCATGGATTAAGGCGATACAATTTCGACGATGTATTATATACATGAGAGAGAAAATATGTATAATACTTTTTCCAAGGTCATATTTCAATCTACAAGAAAGCTTTATATCAACATAGGTGAAAAGTTCAAATAGAATCGTAGATAACCGAGATTGAAGTCACTCCTCTGTTATCAGAATGACGTCACTTTGGCTTATATAAATATTTTTGAATTTTTGGAATGAGTTCTGATAAATAGTGGCGCATAATCCCTTAATATAGTGCATTGCAATATGAGAATCTTACAACACCATTCATTCTCGCTATTTTTACAGCTTCTAATCAGGATGGGCTACTTTTATGGTTTCTCACCATTTTTGTTTAGGTTTTATATATTTTTTTGGATGCTAGAATATTCCATCGGAAAATTTTTTTATATGTATCGTTTCAGCAGTGATTACTAATGGAAGTGCAATTTTTTTAGTGTGATATTTCATAGCAGCAGTGCCAAATGACCAAGGATTGTTACGATTACTTTACTTGAACCTTACTAATCATATACTTTGCCAGAAATTTTCAGCAATAAATAGAAACCTTCTAATTTCGAAACTAAAAATTAATTCATGTGTACTTAGGACGGCTTTTATTTAAGTAACATTGCAGCTATTTTAATTCACCACACGATATGATTTAACCATTTATTTTCGACTCATGAAAGTATCCCATTATTAACAAGAAGTTTGGGTGGTCTTGATGTATACTAAAAGCTCAAATCTATGTAACAGTTCTAAACTATTGGCTTTGAGAAATTTCTAACTAATTCTATTATTGCTTTGCATTTATTTTATTCAGGTGGTTGTCTAGTATTTCGCGAAGGTGTCGATAAATGACATTAATGCTTTGTCTTTCAGTTTAATAGTAATCATATCTAGTGGTATGACTTCAGCTTTTTTAATGGTATCAATCGTTAACTTCGAGCTACAAAATGCTCCATTTTTCAAAATCTGCTAGCATATCGCAAGAACCAGATAGCCACCTCATTCTCTGTGTCGCTGTTAGGGGATATAAAACCTACTACAAGAAAAAAAAAATCAAAACTTTCAGGTGATCGCGGCATTCTTGGCAAGACGTTATCGGAATCAGTTAAATCCGCAAGAAAAGGCCGCCAGAGCTGTATTTCCTCGACAAAACTATCTTTACTGACGCGTCCCTCCTTCGAATTTCAGCGAGGATATAAGCAATCTCAGATTCATTCGTTTTTTTATTTTAGGTCTAAAGTTAAACCCAGCATAAATGAAAAATACTCTTGATTCATTACTGCATATAAGAAAGCATATCGATTTATCTTGAATCTTTTATTATTCCAATTTAAGATTTTTAAAAAGAGTCAAAGGACAGGAATCAGTGACCAACAAATTACCGTAGCGTATCGGGTACGAAAATAACCGTATCTTCTCGAAATTATCACAAACTTTGTTACTTTCACTTCGACTCTTTTTGTCGTATCCAAAGCGGTGGTGCTCCTTATGTAATACTGGAATGCGAGATTATTTGGAAACTGATCCGATTGTGTGTTTTTGAGATGGGTTATAGGGGGATATTGTAGCTGAAATGTGTGCTCTAGTCAGCCACTAAGGACACTATCATACTAAGCCTCAATGCGCCTTGTAGACTAGCATTAAACGGACCTCTTAGATAGATCTGTACGAGTGCTTCATCACTGCTTTCAATTTCGTTTCGCCGCAATGAACAATTGGTACACGACTTGCCGGAATGTCAACGCATATCAACGGTTGACATTCTCTCAAGGCTAAACATTCCAACTTTTGGTGTGATCGTAACATCAGAAGTCGCGTTTTATACAAAATTGATAAAATCACCATACGTAATGACTGGAGTAAATAGCTAGGACTAGTGTCTTAGGCTTATCCTGAGTAACTTTGTCGCTATTCCACATTCTCCTCGCTTTTATGTAAGGTGAATATGTTGTCCGATCCTTGCTTCCAAATACGTATCGCTATTACGTACCGAAATAATGGGGCTCTTCTATTCGCGTCTCGATACATTGAAAAAGAATCTTCAAAAAGCATATCCAAATTTTTAAACTGACGTATTCGAATAGTCTTCGAATATTTTATCGTATCTTTCGGAGTTCTATCGGCGTATTCGTCGTTTTCGTAATTTAAGAACATCGATAAACGTATCCCCCTCTAGTCGCGAGTTCTTCATTCCACGAATATTTGGCGAGAACAATTTGAAGACTTCGAAAGGCAGCTTGAGAAAGCACTTCTGTTTCATTATAATTGTAAATATTATTTTTCATTTTCTCCGAGATCTAGATAGGAATAATTGATATCTTGGAAAAATTACGCTGTACATGTCTGTCAGCGATCTGGAGGTCATTGTAATCTCGTTCAGTTAATAGTTCGTGTAGATTGGCAAGGTAGAACGGGATCTAGTTTAAATTTCGTTGAAAGGGAATTCTTCTCTCATGTCTCGAATCCACCCTAGTCGATTTATTTCGTTCAACGATTCAAGGAAATTATCGTACAATTACAAATCTCATTCTTTTTGATTCGTGTATATGGCTTATCTGGATAGTAAGAGCCCTGTTATGAACACGCGCGACGTGTGAATCATCATTACTCTTATGCATAATTAATCGCGCGATATCCACACATTTTAGATCAGTTTTACTTGATCCTCTATTTGCTGCAGAGATGGGGTCTGAAAACGTGATCAAGCTTTTGGCTGTGCAACAGAACAATTACAAGTCCGATTTGGGAAATGTTTAGATGCACTTTTTTTTTATTCGGATCAATGCAGCGATTATGAAGAATGAATTTAAGTTTGATTCAAAAAGCATTTATCTCGACTTTACAGAAATATGAATGCACGAAATTTGAGGTTTATTCTCGGTATTTTTGTTTGTTCTACAAAGGAAGATTATTGACCGATCGATATCTAGCATCGAAATTTCGGTGCCTCATTTACGGCAATAACACACTGAATTGCACGCAATATCAGAAATTACAGGTTTTCTTTCTAATGATGTGTCAAAAAGACGACGTAAAATTCCAAAATCGAGGACTTCATTCCCGTGATTTAACTTTTTGAATCTGCATTGTTCTCAATCACTACCTACTGAAATTGTACATTATTGTAACTTTTAGGTAAATTATATATCACTTTACACGAAGCTGTGCGTAACATTCGAAATGCCTAGGCGGAGATTATACAGTCTGCAACCATCGCTCCATCTTAGTTGGATCGACAATGATATCGCGGTCTGATCTCGCAGACGTTATTCGAGGTCTTGTTACCTTGATAACGAGTCTAATCAATTAGGCATTTATTTTCTTAATGATTTTATTTAATCTCTATCTCTATAGGGCGAAGTGAAGAATAAACGGCTTCGCGACGAATCAAATTTTACGCTAATTATATTATACATAGATAACTTTTAGAAATATGTACGTATACTACTGAAATATACTACAAAAACGTACGTGTGTTTGTTAATTGTAAGTATAATGAATATGTATCCAGATATGAATATATAATCGCGAAATGGACGTGTACGAGGAAATATTGTTTCTATTTATTCGATCGTTCGATGTGGTATAAAATTCATCGTGATTACAAGATGAATCTCGTTGCATGTATATCTTGACATCGTAGATACTTAAAAATTTATTTGAAAAAATAAGAATCTATAGAATTTGAATAGGCTAGCTTTCAGAAAATATCATTGATTTGTTTTTTTTCCTCAGTTTTTTCTATTTACAAAATCGTATAAAGTTTCAAAGTTTTATTCGTTATTTCGGAGTCGCTAATATTTGGCAGCTTGAACTCATGAAACCTTAAGAGTTTATGGGAAAAAAGTGATCGATGTTTCAACGTTATAATAATATTTGCATTCCTCTTGACAGGATCATTTTATTTATTTAACTGAAACTCCCGTGCAATGTTTATTCGTTGCGCAATATTTTCTGCATGTTCCATGTTTTTCAGCAATGTTATTACAGCAGTTATGATGGATTTCTTGAGGAAATCTCAGAAATCACGTACGGTCTCGATGTTAAGTTTGCACCTGTGCTATGGGGAAGCTGTTAAAAAAATGCCATCGCCATTTTTTATGCGTACACATTTAATAGAGAAATCCAAATTATTAATTGATAGTCTGTATATTACGCGGAAAAGAATGATAAATTCAATCTCAACAGTGATTTCAAAGTTCTGCGAAATTTAAAATCGCGAGAGTTGCATTTATAGATAATTGTCGGGATGGGAGACTAAATAAATTCCCGTAGATGAGAAAATCGTAAGAAAATTAAGGTGATTTATTCAGAGTTTAAGATATTTCTGAATATTTCTAATCTAGCAAATTGAGGGTAAATTAAGAGTAATGCTGCCATAATAAGGGTAGCGACAATACTGCAGTATTTGCAAATAAGTAACCCGATAATACGACTGCAGTTACCGGATATTCCACTGTTGATCTAATTTCGAATTTTTTTCCGTGGCATAAGTATACTGCGATGTGTATCATGTAGGCTGAAACGTAACGTAGAATGTAACGTTTGCGATATCTGTTGGATGCCGGTTCAACGTGGGATTCCTAACGCGGCAGTTATATAACGAAGTTATGGTACTTTATGAAATAAGGATATAATGAACCCCTACGAAGCAATAGCGAGCAGTATTATATCGATATGTCGTTTCTATTAGTTTCACAGCATGCTTCACTTCTCTTCTCGAGGCACTTTTATAGCCTTGCACATAATTATTATAAATTACGAATGAACGATATGCACTTAGAAATAATGAAGAAGCGGCATGAATTGATTAGAATCTGCTCGCTCGATCGTTCGGTCACTCGAATTAGGGTTGTATGTGATCCAATTTGAACGAAGCTGACAAATCGTCAGCGTGATTCTTCAACTGCCACCGTGTTATCCTCTATGAAATAAAGAACTTGGCAAAAATGTCCGTTGATCAATTTCTAGTTTTCCATCGAACGAAGTATCATTTTTCAACTGTAACCGTTATCCTCTGCAAAGCAAAGCTCCTAACTGAAATATCCGTTTCCTAATTAATTCAACAGATGAAGTGTGCCGTAGGAGAATGACTTGATTATTTCGTTACAGAGACTGTACAAGTGTTCGATTGTTTATTTTTGTCATATCAACGTATACGCATCCGTTACATAATGAGTTTTTCGCGAACAATAATTTTAGAGTAAGGGTCTTAAGATAAGTTATCTCATTGATATATTTTCTTTTCATTTTTTTCCATTTCAGCGTATCGGTTTTACGAAGAAATTATTGTTCCGTGGTGATAGCTTAAAATAACTTGAAATGCTCGTAGAATTACGTCTTGTTTACGGAACCATATCTTTCCTTCATTGACGTTACTGCTTATATCATTTTTCTTGACGATTACGCTGACATTGAATAAGTGATTTTTATTCTATTCTTTTTACGAAAGACTGCAGTCAAGCTGTAAAGTGTTTGACGATCAATACGATCAAACATCGACGATAGTCAAGAAATTCATCCCTGAGAAAACTGCAGCTATGGTAATTCATTTACTGAGGTATGTAGTCTGTTATTTAAATAACACTTATAGATCATGACATAAATATGCGACATGTTCCCAATTATTGATTCACAGGAAGCTAGCAGAGGAAGGCTAACGAAATTGGAAATAAGTATAGTTTACAGATTCGTTAGTTTTTTTTTTCAGTATGTCGCCTTTCAATCCAGTGTAGATACACATTTACCTACTGCTTAACGTACCGTTGCATTTCTTAGTTTCCTTATCTCAAATATTTCTAAAAATCTATCATACATTTTGCAATAATTTTCTAACTGGTGCAGAAAATATACATCCGAGAATCAACGGACGACTATTTAAGATACTTGCGTAGAGAGCGCACATTACTCATTGATCCCTAACAACAAGTTACGGTGACCAGCAAAGCCCTTCTGTCAAACAAAGGTCAATGTAACTCTTCCACGCGAAGAGTTAATAGTTACCTACTGCTTTATACGCTTTTCTTCCAACGACGCTCTGTCTTAGTCAAGTGGCTAGGTACTTATTCTATTGAAGCCGGACCAGCTTCGCCCCTAATCCAACCGCACTTAATAGTAATAAGGATGATGTTTGTAGACCTTATTGGCCTCCGCGTGACCGAGGATCGACTGGTGATCGGCACCACCGGTTTCGCCGTACTGATTATTATTGTCGTAATACACTTTGTTTCCGTAGGCGAGTTTATCAGCATTTTCCTTCCCTTTCGCGTGGCCCTGGTCGAAGTGACCCTTCTTGGCATACTGGTTAGCGTCGTACTTGTCGTTTTGCCGGCCGCTGTGATAAGAGCCGCTAGACTTATCACCATATTTGCCGTGCGACCCGCCGTAATCGTATCTATCGCCCTCATCGTTCTCCTCGTCGAAGAAGGTGGTGGTCTTGGCAACTTCGTCCTTGTGATGGGAACTCTCGAATCCCTTCGTCAAACGACCCTTCTTGTGGCCATTCGATGCCTTGTGTTCGCCCCCTTTCGCTCCTGCGGATATTCGAGTCATTTCTCACTTATCTCACGAGGAATAGAAAGTCAGCGGTTGAGAAATCATTGCATTCTACTTATAAGTACGAAGAGGGATACCGGGTCAATTTTTATGCTGTTCCGATAATGCACTCTCGCAGATTCTGTCGTCGGTGACGTTTTAAAATGTTATCTTTAAACGTACTAATCAATGATCAATCAATCCTCACGCTTTCATTAACGAGGGCAAAGGTCACCGTAGCCAATGAGAACACGAGCATTAATTTTTCATTGGCTGGTATGTTTAAAAATGACATTTCAGATAGTCACCAGCGACAGAGTTCGTGATGCCGGGAGTAAAAACAAATTGATTATGAGATAACTTATCTCGAACGAAGGTCGTAGCGATTGTTCTTCGAAATTGGAAGACGGTTCGTGAGATCATTTTTTCGGATCGATCGACATTCCAATGTCATGTATCAAATATCTGATTCACAATATTTCATCGCAGCTTACCCGAGGAGTCGTAGTGGCTACCACCACTGTACGCCTTCTTGTCCTCGTACCCTTTCTTGTCGGCACCAGAATCACTGTAATGCCCAGTCTCGCCCTTGGCGTCCTTCTCGGAAGCCTGACCAGAAGAGATACCCTCGGCAGTTCTCTCACTCACTTGACCCTTGTGCCCGGCACCTTTCTGATAGTTGCCGTCGTTGACGGAGCTGCCCCCCTTGACGAAGCCGCTTTTCTCCACGCCGCCACCGTAAAGACTACCTCCGTAGCCGCCGTAGCCTCTACCCAGTCCACCGAAATTTCTGTAGCCTTTGTATCCACCTAGTCCACCGAAACCTCCGTATCCCCCGTATCCCAAACCGTTTCCGTGCCCCTTGTAGCCCCTGAACCGTCCAACACCGTGGCCACCGTATCCTCCCGAGTAACCGATTCCTGGTCCCAAGGCGATATCGCTTCCATATCCGAAGCCATTGCCGTTGCCGAAGCCGAGTCCTCCGTAACCACCGAAGGATCTTCCGTATCCTCCGCCAGCTGCGTCCAAATCAACCCCGTAATCGATGGTGTCCGCACTCGGGAGTTCCCCGGTCACTCGCACCGGTTCGGTGCACTTCACCGTCTTCAGCGCGAAGACCAGACACACCAAAACGCTTCTCGAGATCATGTCGCCGCTCGGTTCGGGCCGCGTTCGATCACTTCCGCTGAGTTGTATCGCACTGATGTCTTCTCGATTTCGCGAAGTTGCATTTATACGTAGCGGAGTTCTCGCACCGGTGAGTCCCGGGGCGCGGATCGTCGATCGAAGCACCGTGGAACCTGTTGGCGCGCGGGGTACGCGTCGAACGCGGTTGAGGCTGAGTAACCGCGTACGTGGTTATCCACTTGGCGAAGTGACTTCCGTCGGAGGATATTGCTTCAGAGGCAGAATTGGTGACAGGGCCACCAACTGAGATCTCGTGTGGTTCCTGCTCTTAATGCTACATGTAAGGACGACACGGTTTGATTTGCTGGTATGGGTCACGTGTCGTTCCACACATTTGTTTGCGTCAATTTTGGGAGAGAGTGGCGCGTGGCTAATTTTGAAAGTTTTTGGAGATGTGGGTTGACTATCGATCGATCTCTTGCATTTATACTGTGGTACGTATTTGGTGTTTTCACTGATAGAGATTTACACTAATTAATGCAGATCCTCGGCAAATATAGAACTTTGCCACTCTCAAGGGTCAACGCCTATTTCGAAGATTGTGTTTGTATTGGGTCAGCTTAACTTATTGTTAGTTCTACCTTCCATTGTGGAAGCTGAGCACCTGTCTCCGATCGTTCAGTTCGAATTTTGTCGAGTCATTGAGGCGTTCCGTTTCAATCATGAGACACGGTCGAGCTGTGGAAGCGTAGATAATATGTGTACATAATACGACGATGTGTGTCAATCTTTTCCAGTTCCACTTCTTAAATTTCAGCATCGACGGATTAACACCCTCGTCCTTAGTGCACCACCTATCCATTTGACAATAATTAGCCCTAGTAATAATACTATATTTTTTCCACATTCTAAAGGTCAGAAATATCGAGTCGGTCTCTGCCATTTCCACTTCCTTAATTTCATTCATGGTGCAATACAACGGGTCGACAACCTCGTATTTACGATAAGAATTGGGTGACCTTGCGAACCAAGGGCATTTAGCCGTGAACATTGCAACCGTAATAGTGGAAGGGGCCCCTTTAATGAAATAGCTAGTCGTTGGTTTTCACCATAGTCATTCCCAATCATCGTTAAATTCGGTAGATATACTTGAAAGTCTCTGTGGCGATGCCTCCTTTTTTTTAGCAATCTCCGGTAGAGTTCCCCAATCTGAGACGAGCGACAGACGCAAGATCGATATTAGATTCTTTGTCTCGTTATTAGTTGGGATTATTATCTGTACGAGAAATTTGACGTTGTCACTACAATAGAATATTTATGTATTAAAATGTGCCATGAAATTTTAATCGAACGTGAAACGCTGGCGCTTCAATACCATTGTTATTCGATTGATCCGAACAAAATATTTCGTCTAATCATAATTCTAGGATGCCCGGGGAAAAGAGTATAAGTCAAGTCGCCTACCAAAACACTTCTACAATTTTCTTCTACTTTCCTAGAGATATTTGTGTGCTACATGCATTTAACGGTTCTTATGAGGTGTTATTTTCATTTTATACATTTTTTCAACAGTTTGTGTTTCAATATAAACAAATAAAGGTGTTCTCTGACCAATACCATTTTTTGACTTGTACTCTTTTTCCTGAGCATCCTAGAATTGATTCTACGTTGCAGATGTATGCGATACCGAAAAAAAAATTATTATCGAGGGCAAATTTTCATCGATGATATATTACTTCGAGAGGCGATCATCGATATTACCGGTAAATTTCAATTTCCAAGTTATTTTATTTCCCTTTTAATGTTGGAAGCGATTGATGTATGTATAATATTATTTTTCTGATTTATCCTATTTCCTCTTGGCGCGATGATATTTAGGGCATTTGTAATGAGAAGCAAATAAAGCTCGGGTTATTCTGGATAATCAAGACATTTCAGGGAATTGTATATATCAAGGAAAAGTCAGGGACAAGTTAGACATACATTAGGATGCTTGAAGAATTTTCTGAAATAATTCTGCTACTTTAATTATTATTAATTTCATTTCAATACAGATAGCTTTAAAAATTGGGTCGTTTGAAAGATTCGGTAACTTCGAAAATTTCAAGGGCCGATCTATTTTTCACTCGTCGAACTTCTTATTTTCGAATTTCGATTCGTACGATATAGCATAGCTGTCGACAAATTCCTAGAAACATCGATTTTTTCTATCGTAAATTAAATGATGCAGCGCGCATGCGCAGTACGCGAGCTCGGGCGACGCCATGTTTTTTCCCCGTCATCCCGGCAAGCCGGTAAGAATGTAAACATTGTCGTTCAGAACAGCTTCCGCGAAAATCTAAATAATCTCGTGCAATCCGTAAGAGTCAACTTCTAGAACAGTGAAATATCGATAGCCGACGTTCGTGGCTCCACGGTGATATATGTCAATTACAGTTTTCATAGAAGATGCGCCGTGGAAATTGATTTTAATTTGGGGTATCGACACACGGATCGGCCCATTGTTTCGGACGTCAGCGTGGCAGGCACGCAGAGACGAGAATTTTCCCGCGCAGCTCCCGGGGTTCTCAAACGGAGAACGAAAGCAGTTTCATACACGACGAAATGTAAGTTAATTTTTGTTTTCGGTGCATTCGTGTGAAAATTCGCATACCAGCCGGAAATTAATCGTTGATCGAAGTCGATACGACGACGTTTCGATGTCAATCGACGTGAATTCGACGTCGTTTCGACGTCGATTGTCCGTGAAATTCGGACTGGTATGTTTAATTGTAAATTTGGTACGCAGCTGCGATTCTGTTGCACGATGCAGTGCCCGCGCTATGCGGTGATTGCAAGAAATAAATATCTAATTAATATATGAATAAAGATCAAATTGATGTAAATAAATAATTACTTGCGACCTCGCAAATACGAGTAATTAATTACACAGTAAATCACTAAATTGGGTATTGAAATCTGACTTCAGTTTATGTTTCGGGTTGGTCCACCATTAACAAAACTGATTTTGGTTTGGTTGTTGCTGCTCAGTTAAGCGTTTTTTTTCAATTTTGTAGTTTTAGGAAATATGAAGAGAAAACGGTCATTATTAAATTTAAAAACAATGTTTTTTTTCACAAAATAGTTGTGGTGGGGGTTTTTAGGTATGAGGAATTTTATTTTTGCTAAAAATATCCGCCAGATGGCGCTACAGATAAGTTTCCTATAAACTTTACGTATTTTCGATGAAAGATCATGCTTGTTTTATATATTTTCATACATTTTCTTACTATTTCTGTTTTATTTGCTCCTTTTTTTGCAAATAATAAAAATTTTAAAAAAGGTAAAAAATATTTTTAAAGTGTTTATTATTTATTCTTAGTCGCTGTCGCTACTATAAATTACAGAGCGGGTTTCTTCTTCTTCGTCTTCAGCAGCCTCCGCTTCTATTTCACTCTCCTCGTCTTAGTCCGTCAGATAGTGACAGATTCTGGTGCTCCATTTTCACATACAAGCCTCGAAGAGGGTTGAAAAGTACTTCGATTTTGAGTAGAATGAAGGGAAATTTACGAATGGTCCCTGGGGATAACATATGCAAAATTAAATTTTTCTTAACAAAAAAATAAAAGGTGTCTCTTGCCCATTTTTTCACGCAAGCCTTGTTCACTAAATGATTAATTAATAAAACCTGGCTTCGGAAAACCAAAGGCTTGAGTGTTGCAGGTGGCTAAAGGATTGAAATAAGGGCGTAATCTTGTAAGGAAAAATCGAGATTCTCTGACCGATTTTCCCACACAAGCCTTTGATTTCCGAAGCCAGGTTTTATTAATTAATCATTTAGTGAACAAGGCTTGCGTGAAAAAATGGGCAAGAGGTACCTTTTATTTTTTTATTAAGAAAAATCGAATTTTCCATATGTTATCCCCAGGGACCATTCGTAAATTCCCCTTCATTCTACTCAAAATCGAAGTACTTTTCAACCCTCTTCGAGGCTTGTATGCGAAAATGGGGCACCAGAATCTGTCATTATCTCACGGTCTATCTGTATCATATGCGTCAGCATCACGTCTGAAAGTCCAGCATAGATCGGCGATCATAGAATTTAATTTCTTTCCTTGATAACATGCTAAAAATGTATGAAATATAAAAAAAAAGACAAAATTTATTACATTAATGTTATAAACCGTAAAAGCATTCTTTACCTTCAAAAGGCATGCACACTTGGTGAAATCTCTCACCCTGTTCATCACTTTCTGGTTTCGATATTCAAAATTTTATACTTTAAAAATGAGTAAATGAAACAAATAATGAGAAAATGTATGAAAATATATAAAACAAACATGATCTTTCATAGAAAATACGTAAAGTTTATAGGAAATTTATCTGTAGCACCCTCTGGCGGATGTTTTTAGCAAATATAAATATCAGAAATGAATTCCTCGTACCTAAAAACCCCCACCACAACTATTTTGTGAAAAAAAAACATTTTTTTTAAATTTAATAATAACCGTTTTCCCTTCATATTCCCTAAAAACTACAAAATTGAAAAAAATGCTTAATTGAGCAGCAACAACCAAACCGAAATCAGTTTTGTTAATGGTAAACCAGCCCGGAACATAAACTGAAGTCAGATTTTAATACCCTCTTCATGACCCCCAAAATGACTTACAGTGTTATTAGTAGATCTAACTAATTCTTTTTCTCCGCGTATCTCCCTATTGAAAAAGTAACATAGATTCTCATAAATTCTTATAGAAAACTTGTATACAATCCTCATAGAATTCCCATGGGAATTTGATGTGCTTCAGACGCAGTAATTCCAGATACCCTCTCATAAAAATCTGAGAGAGATGAATGGGAATGTATTGGATTCTATGTGTATTTGTCGAAATAAATAAAATCCTGTAAGGTTCTATTAGTAGATAATTACAAATAGAACGGCGTGTACAGGTCCTTATTATCTTTATGGGACTCTCTTTACTTGTTTTTACGGATACATGTAAAATTCGGTATAAATCCCTATTTATCATCTCAGGCACACATAGAATCCAATGCATTTCTATTCGTTCTTCTCAAACTTTTCTAATGGATATCTGGAACTGCTATGTCTGAAGCACATTAGATTCCTATAGAAATTGTCTATGGGAATTTATGGGATCTTTTCAATAGGGATACATATTATACAATGTTCGTTCTTTTCGCTTCGCTTCTATATCGATATATTCGTGATGTTTTCCGATTCGCTTACATTATTCCTCAAATCGACGCGTTCACGAATAGCTTTATTATCGACGGTTCTCTCTAGATGCTTTTTTTTAATCAATTGTCGTGAATAAAATTCAAAAGATTATCCTCTCAATAAATTTCACGTGACATAGCTTTCTTCTCTTTTTGTCGATGCCAACAGACCCATTCGAGCTACTGGAGTCCCTCTGAGGTTACCAGGCATGCAGCAGACGACGACGCTGGATTTTAGAGAGATCGCGCGCAATGCTTTCTCACAGAATCAGTGTTTATTACGAAGTTTTTCATATTTTATCAATATCGGTCGAACAGCCAAGATTACGAAGTCATTTTTAAACTCATCAACCGCGAGTAGGGAATCGCACCCGCGTGTGTGTGCATGCTGTTCGATTCTTAGCTTCTCCAAATCGCGATCACAGAGTCAGTGTATTTCGTCGACGAATATTTCAACCGTCGGTCGCGATTCCTGGCCGGTCGACGCTTTTCCGTCGAAGATACGATCGCGCGCGCGTTCTCCTGGCGTATCCGCGTGTACGTCGCGTGCGGACCGGCCTTCCCCTGCTGCTCGAAGCGGTTTTAGAGTCAGTGCTGCTTTGAAAATTAAAGCAGCAGCGTAAAGTAGAGTCACGGTATCTTTGCACGCAAATCAAATCCGATAGAGTCGCCTCAAGACGATCAGGTATCCCGCAGACGGCGTCGCTGGACAAGACATCAACTGAAGTGGCCGCCGTAATTCCCGCTGGTCTCCTAGAGTAGGCCTATCTCACAGTTAATCGGCAGAACCTTTCGTGCAGTTCCTAATTGATAAATTAAGGCATCCGCGTGACCGATTATTGTGGCATAGGCTTATGTGGAGGGATCTCCAGGGGTTGTGCAAGAAGATTTTGGAGTGAGCAGCCATCGCCTCGTCGTCGGGAATCACGCAGAGAGGTTCTATGAATTTTCAGTTCCTCCGGTCCCCATCATGCCGCAGGACGATTGGTCCGAACCGGCACGGGGACTGGTTGTAATTTTTGTATCATGCCGACGCATAGTGACGGCGAGACGACCTTAGCTGTGTCGACTCGCCAGTGGCCTGGTTTTGTGTATATCTTCTTATTTTTCTACGTCAGGATTGCGTAGGTCACCCTTCTCGTTTCCGAGTGGCTTTATCGTCTTTCGTCGCGACGCATATCGCGTTTTCCGTGTTAATTTTGAAGTCGAATGACCCTTCGACTTCGACTTTGCTTTTTCCGACAAATTTCGGGTATTGCTTCTTAATTCATTTATGAGCGAGAAGGGATTTCGCGGTGGGTCGATTCCCGAGTCGAAGCGGGCTGTCGGAATGAATTTTGAAAACCTTAGCTTCTCCACTTCTGCGAGGGAATCGCCCGAGGGCATTGTGTATTTAGCAACTCATCAAATATTGCAAGCTTCTCGAGCTATAATTTTTTTTATGAACAACTAACTCTTCAAGTTCGCATTCTATTGAAACAATGCAGAATACACTTTTGTTAACCTTGCTTCCAGAATTCTTAATCAATTTTGAATATCATTCTTTTATAAGAATAGATGACTCAGAATCGTTACATTTTTCATTCGAGCCATTAGACCGTTTAGCTGAAAGTTATACTAATCAAGCATTATAGGATGTTTTCAGCAAGTGCGCGGTAAGTGAGTTTACTTAACCACGTTTGGAATGAGTTGATGAGGTCAGGTTCAAGCTTGGGTGACGGATGCGTCCCGGGACGTTATCCCTAGTGTAGGCCCTTGCACCCAGGCGGAATGAATTCGATTCGTGGAATGTGTCCTTTTTGGAATGTGTGTGGTTGCATTTTTTAAATATAGCTATAGGCAGGCAGGTAATCATCTGGAATGAATGATAGTTAAGTAGGTAGTCAGGGGAGAACATCCGCTCCGCGTGATTTAGCGAGGGGATGTCCTCGAATCTGAGTTTATATTGTAAGATAGCCGCTACCCGTTCTTGAGGATGGGTAGCAACGATAACCGATGAGCGCCCGCGGTTCTAGACCCGGACGCACGCGATAATGAAGTATACTTTATCAGTGAAACGAAGTGAAGTGGACTCGGTGGTTCGTATAAATGTGCACAGACGTACGGATTGCGATTCGAAGAATCGGAGCTCGTCGTCTGGGCTAGCTACTTATTTAGTTCCGCGATTTTTTTTTATTATCTTCGTTGTGACAGGGAGCTTCCGAGTCAGTGAAGTATCTTTGAAAAAAGTACGGTGTGGCTGTATCGCCCACAGAGTCGTCCTCTTCAACCACATTAATTTTTTTATCAGTACATTTTCAGTTTTTGTTCATATAAAGAAATAATCGTGGTTGAAGTGGACAACACTGAGAAGATAATCCCCTCGATCTAAACTCCTCAGGGCTTTGTCCGAAGAGGCAACCGCCGAAGAAGATGATCATCGATGGCATTCCATTTACGAATGGAGTGTCATATTTTTACCATTTTCATTGCCACGCTGTCACTATGCGCGTTCCATTTCCATGTACCTGTTTTAATTTAAGTGATCCCACATGGTTCAATTGATTCTTTAATATATAGAATTTTACCTTGCGCTCTTTATCTTCAAAGCGCTCAGGAAAAAAGTTCCTTCTTTCTCTCTATTTTCCATATTTTCAGCGTCTTTCTAATAATTCCTAATGATTATGAATTGTCTCACGGTTTTCAATATATGTGTAAATATTTATCGATAATAGAATATCAGTATGATGTGCAGTGCTCGTGTGGGATCACTGTCGTTTAACGAAATACGCAGCCCGATTTTTGACTTTCAATATTTTTTCAAATTTGTACGATGCTCGCATCAATTTGCCATGATTGTCGTTTGAAATGAGTTATACTTCTTCTAAGAATATCTAAAATTAAATAATGCACATTTTACGTTTAATTTTCCATTCTTAATTGGAAAGGCTGCGTTTTTCACCTTGAAGAACCATTGACATACGTTGTCACCGAGATGATAGTTCAACGTGCAACGTTGTTCGTGGTTCTCCTTTTTTCCTGCTTTTCTCACGATGTTCTGCTGCAATGTTTCAGGTGCAGCACCTTATTTTCAGGGAAAGTAAAATAACGACAACACGATGGACCAAATATGCATGGAGAGGATTTTTCGATTGCCCAGATGATGGTTATTGGACCTTCACGATTGAATTAGAGAAAAAGGAAAATGAGAGAGAGGCAATTTACACCGCTACCTCTATTCATTGTGAGGGTAAGAAGAAAATGTATTACATCTGATGTTTCTACTGCCTAATTTACAATTTCTAGTCACATGTTATAATGCTCAATTAATTGATTAACTCTGATGAATGGAAAGTTAACTTGGACTACGAAGTATTTGTTTCGGGAGAATAACGATTTTTGTGTTATCTAATTGTTTATGTTCCTATCGGAGAAACGGATTGTCGGAATTGCATAACAAAACAAATGTCTTATGCCAGAGATGTAACGTAATCAGCTTGGACCTTCCAATTCCGTTAATATCTAATTAGTGTTTCGTTTCGTCACTGATATGATATCAGCGAATTCATGTTTCAAGAGATTAAACAGTATGGTTGATACGTCAATTTTATTTTATATCAGTGAGGAAGTTTCCTATTTGTGTTCGTACTGTACGTAAAACGTATAGAAGCTGATAGGCGATTCGCCATTCACGTTGATATTGCTAGTGAAACGAATACAAGCTGCAAAGTTCGATAATATAACAAAAGAAATAATGCCAGCAGCTGAAAAGGAATGTAGAACCACTTCTAACTTTTTTTTTACTTTTCTCTGTGCGCCATTTGAGTCAGCTGTTAGTTTCCAACGAGAATCGTGTATCAAATTCATTTCCCCTCAACGCATTCGCGCAATGCTGTGAACACATGAACTTTGTTATTCCCAACAAAAACAATGCTATCACTTTTCCAATACCTCTCGGCGTTCCGCGCAAACGTAGGCAATTTTGTTCGACCTATATTTCCCATTCCAATGTATCGCTCTACATCAAGCGTGGATGAAATTTCTCTCCGAGATGATTGGTGTAATCGATTAAACGAGCCCGAGCAATAAACCGTGAAACTCGTTATATTTATGGTTCATCAGGAGATCCCTTCGAGGCGCTACTAGTGTAACTAAATAGATTTATTTCGAGAGTAGAAATACGAACCTCTCGGCGGAACCACCCTCCACCCGTCGGGAAAATTAATTTCTGCACTCTATTTCATCGCTAAAATAACGATGCATTTGAGATACGGTCGTCTTTCGCTTCAAATACATCGGACATTTCTGCGAGGGGACGAAAGCGTTTAAATTGAAAGTTATGCTTCGAATTTTAAGGATTTCGCGCCTCACGAAACTTGTGGCTATGAATTTCAGTGCTTTAAATTCGACTACAGTTGCTTCGCTCCATAGTTTTCGGAACTTACAATTAGATGCATTGGGTACATCGTAGAGAGTATGCGTGATTTACAAGCACCGTTTCTGAGCTTTCGAAGTACAACTACACATCCAGCGCCCCGTAATATTCGGAGCTAAAGTGCTCCGTTTTATAGCTTGCGAAGCCTAGCTTCACGGAGAAAGACCGATATTCCCAAGACCGAACATTCCCGGATTTACGAGCCACGTTTATTTGTCCCGCGCTTGTCGACTAACGGCATTCCCGGTCGTTCGTGGGTGAGGGTCGACCTTAACAGGATTAAGCTACCTGTCCCAGGGGCTATTTAAATACTCAGGGTTGCCCTTTTCTGGGAGTTGAACCCATCGGAATTACGGTTCAAAGGCAAAATTTATCATGCGCGTCGTGTCTTATGACGTGACTGCAGTGTGGTTTCATGGTGGACAGACACAGGGCCGCTTCTAGATGATGAGGCGCCTTCGTGCTTGGCGCTCTTTTCTAGAGAAGGTATGAGGCCTTTTGGCGCCCCATGACTAGTGCGCCTTCATGCGCGCCTTCGTGCCTGGCACGAAATGGCCATTCATTAGATGCGGCCCTGCTAAAAGAGATACTCCAGTCTGACTAGTTTCCCCTATTACTACTAGACGCACTTTCACTGAAACGCCGTCTCCGATATAGCAGCCCTTCGAACTTTTAACCCAGTTTCCACGGTCTTCAAACTTTGAAGGGGCTGTATCCACCTTCTGCAGTTCCAAGGGATAATAAGTAGGAGACGCCCGCGTCGTAGGGGTGTATCGATAACGCGATGAAAGGGAGCTGAAGGAAAAGGCGAACGGAAATAATTATCAGCCATCCATCTGGGACGGCTACGCAATTTTTTTCAGCCACTCGTCCAGGGGTTAGAATCCGCGGAGGAGGGCCTCGACGAGGGTTGAAAAGGAATCTTTATCGCGTGCCGCGTGAGGAGAGGCGCAGGCAAAAGGTGCTCACGCGTGCGCCCGCCAGCTGCCGCGTCGCGGTGGGGATGCGTCGGAAACCTGCGCCCTCGCCTTCCTTCCCCTAGTTGCTACCGCATCCACCTTCTAGCTTCCATCCACGCGTCGACCGATACACGCGCAACCCAGAAAAAGTTCGACATAGTTACCGCATTTCATTTTCACTCGACGATAAAAAAGAAAGACACATCGGCAACACCCCGGTGCATTCAGCGGGAACGTCGTCAGTCTTGCACCCGTCGAGTCGCACCCTGCGTTGAGCTGCACGAGAAATATGAGTCTACTCCTGGATGAAGAAATCGACGAGTGAGTCCGATAACACGGAGCGCACTTACCGTACTGCATTTTTTTTAGTTATGCGGAGGGGGTCTTTATCTCGGAGTTATAGAATTCGTGCCTTTAATATAAGGGTGGGTGTGTCCTTTTTCTCAGTAATATGCGATATTTAGGATTGGATTCAATCGATGCACTTCGGAATAACGTTCGTCGATGGTGAACCTCTTATCGGCAGATTGGAGTAATCGATAGGGTATTTATTTTGAAGATAATTTTTATCGGGAAGTGGACCCAATCGTACCTTTCAGATTTGTTTTGTAGGATTAGTGTCATATCTAAGTAAGATATGAAAAAATGAAATGCAATTTTTTTAGAGCCTTTTATTTATCCATGTAATTTAATGTAATTGATTATTGTACATTTTTATACAGTGCAGAAAAGGAAAAGAAGTTCCGGCTTTGCTATTGCGAACATTATAAGCCACGTAAGAAAATATAACATGATTTATTATTTCGTTGAAACAGGCGAGGCGTGATAACACGTAGAAAATTTTCGGATATAATTTATATTTAATTGTGCCTCAATTGAGGTTAAAAGTTGGAGATAAAATGAAATAGGTAGTTCGTTTAATTGTATTTAATAGGATTGTAATTAAAAATCAATTTTGAATCTTTTTCTCTGACGGAATCCAGGCCGCAGGTGTACGTTCACCGGCATGGGAACTTCCTCTCGACATATCGTAATCAGTTTGCGAGTTTCGTGCCGGACGTGCTATGCGTGTCGGGGAGGTAGATACGGATGTATGTGTCAAGGCGATAATGACGGTCGGTGCTATTCATTTCGGGGTCGTCTCGCGAAGAAGATAACGATGGTCGAAATCCTTCTGATACTCCAGAATGTGATTAACTAAAATGACTATTACCCGTTGTCTAATTCGATTGTATGATTTACATACGGGGGAGAAAAGCATTCGAGAGTTTTTTCTCGAGAACATATCGAACGGAAATGCTCCGCGGATATGGGAGTAGGTAAATTCCTGAGCTTTGTTAGGAGAAGGGTACGAAAGGGGTTCAAGGATATTGAAGAGTCAATAGTGGGTCGTGGGGTGCAGCTGGTGCGTTGAAAAACAGAAACACGTGGCGTATAAAATATCGCACATAGTCGTAAAAATTTAACATACCATTTCTCAATATAATTTGAACTGATATTTTTCTGCCTCCTTGAGAGGCTGCAGAGGTTGTGCGCCGACAAGCGCGCCAGTTAAAAATATTAATAATTAATTGAATTCGTAAATTTAACTGTTTTACTACAGTGAAACGTTTCGTTGTACCGAAATAACCGGATTTTCTGTCGCGCGGTATTTCAATCGGTGCAGGGATTTGACAGCTGCAGTGTGATACGCAAAGTACTCCCTTGTTCACAGATCGTCGCATTGATTTAAAGCCGTTTCCGACATGTTCCGCAGTTTTTCCCATTTTGACGAATTTTCAATTGAAATATGACATAGTACTTGGATATTTTGGGTCGCGTTCAATAACGTCGTCCGGTGATAAATGTACTCGTATTTCAAGTGATTTCCAATAGGATCGTTCCATTAAACACGACGCGTCATATCAACCAACTGTTCCGTACTTCCCCTCTGACAAAAACTTGTTCTGATACCGATATAATTGACTCAACCGTTTTTTCACTCGCCGACTTCGGTGAATTTAGCTAATGTGTCTACCTCATATTCCGACCTATATATATATGTCACCGGGTATTACTTGGAACCAGCACGAGTATTTAGAAAATTGAAGATGCAACTATTTATTCCCACGCAGGAGAAGCATAGGATCTACCTTTTAGAATATTTCCACTCATTTCAAGGACACCCTATAATTAAGTAGTCCATATCTCGCTAAACACGCTAAACTTCTCTTAAAATACATATTTTTCTTGCCAGTGGAATGAAATTATTTATCGATTTAGCCAGGCGACCAAAACTCTATTTATAACAAAACTGCATATTATGTAAAACTACGTAGTGACGCGTTCTTTGGATTAGCCTCGAATGCAGGCGCATATCTCGGTGCACCCGCGTCACAACGTCGTAATTCCCGATAGCACGCCCGAATACTCGAGAAAACTGCAAACTGTTTTGCCGGAGATTTACCTAGGTCGACTTCCATCTCGTTCATCCTCAATTCTACGCGGAATTATCCTGGAAGGGATGGTTAACTTACCCCAGAGAGCAACTTCTATAGAAACTAAATTACCTCACGTGATCCGGTGTTAATCTAAATTCACGCATCTCCTCCGCTAAAGTTTCACGCGTGCATAACGGGAGGCTCCGGATAAAGTTTCGTACAATGACGCGACGTGAAACTCCCGCGATGTTCCGTTCGCCAACATCCCGCGCGTGTTTTAATTTCTGCATATCCACAACGGCCGTGCGGCTACCACACCCTCTTTACCCGATCCCCCAACTTCTGCGTTACCATGGCAACCGACGTCGATGGTATAGCACCGTTGTCATTCGCCGTCGTTTCCGGTGATGTCGGCGAGAGACACACCGGGGGTGTTGTCGACCGTGAAAGGGGAGATACTCCGACAAGTGAAATAAAAAGGACTCCACGCGTTATGGGGGAGAGATCCCGAGTTATTATATTATTTCTCTCGGACACCCCGAGTCGATTGGAATCTATTGACCGTCGAGGAAATTAATATCGGGACTTTTGATCTCGGTAGAACGTCTAATTCGTGTTATTATTTTATGCTCATTGGTGATCTGGTAATTTTATGAGTTCTTTAGTATTGATTATTTGTTCAAAAAGTATTGATTTCGTATATCAGTAGGTATAATATATTGTGTCAAAGGGAATGGACTAAACTGAGCTTTACTTCAACGCTGTCATTATTTATTTAAGGTTCGATTTTACCGTAGGAAATTCAATTTTATATCTACCTATATCTTGGTAGGTAACTTTTGGGTTAGGGAATGCGAGAGTTTTCCGTACACTGACGCGATTCATGCTATTATTTTGTGCTTGTTAATTCTTTGGTAATTTTACGAGTTCTCTGTGTGGTACCTATTTATTATCTTTTCAAAATATCGATTTCTCGTATATCGATAGGTATAATTCTTTAGCAATTTTTCGAGTTTTTTTTTAGAATTTATTATATTTTCAAAATATCGATTTCGTACATCAATAGGTACATATAATAATAATATATCGGATCAGAGGGAATGAACCAAACCGAGCTTTACGTCGAAGCTGTCATTATTTATTTAAGGTTTGATTCAACCGTAGGGAAATTCAGTTTCACACCTATATATACATATACTGTTGGGCTAGGAAATGCGAGAGCTTCCAAACGAGCAGCAGTGTAACGTCGTTATCCAATAATGCTCCGACGCACAGCCGCTGTTCGTCCCATTTCACACGTAAAGATAGAATACATGCACGTGCTCCAAATCACATCAACTTATCCAACGATAAACCAAAGATTAATTCCATTTATCGCGCACTTTGAGAGGGGGAGGGCTGCTATAGGTATATTACGCGACGAATGCACGGTTGGAGGTCAGCCAAATTGGCGTATCGGGTACATACTGCGCACTATCTGTAGCAGGTGTATTGCATACTCTGCAAATCCCGGGAAGCAGACTCGAGAATGGGCGATATCGAGAAGTCCTTTCCTCACGGGGTCAAAGCGACGAGGAGTTCTTTGATTTTTAGTCGCGTTGAGCGATTTTATGTACTCGGAATTAAATTAAATTATTGAAATTATGATGAATAATTACGTTTCAATTATTCAAAGTACGAGGAAAGATTTATTCGATCAGCGCTTCTTTAAGAAGCGTTACGAAAGTCCGTACGGATTCATTCTCGTCTTTTGCAAGTGCTAAACTCAAACCATTGTCGACGGAGCGAATCTTTTAAGTAAAATATCAGCTCCTTTGTGTTAAACGTGATGCCGGATTCCCGTATCCCAAATCGGACGCCCGAGGGCTTTCTCTTCAAAGTAACCCTTCACACAGTGGCACGAATACTTGATTAAATCATTACTCGGTTTATATATGTATATAGGCCGATTACTCCGGTACACAGAGTAATTGGAATTTCCTATCTTATTTCGTTAATCTCTTCATCTGTTTTATTAACACGTTCACTGCGATACCAGACACATACATACTCATATCAAAGTGTAAAGCAAATTAGTACAAATCATATATCACTGGTGCCGCAGTAAACATGTTAAACGTAAATCTGGATTTTTCTGTCCAAAGTTGAGCATCCTCGAGGTTTTCTCTTCAAATTCATCCTTTCCTCCCATTCTCCGAAGCTTATCTAGAACGATAATCTTTGGTATGTTTTTCTTATCGTGACTATCCTCTCCATTGATTCCATATACGTAATCATTACACTCATCGTACGTTTTGTCGTCACCGGTTTCTTCCTCGTCGCTCACACACGTACACATTTTACATTGAATTTTCGGTCGGCCAGCTGGCAGAAGACGCTCCTCCTTCCCCTCCGCCGCTCCGTAATATACGTACATTGAATAATTCAGCCGCTTGCGATTCGCGCATAATCTAACCCGCTATTCCAGTTGTATTATACGCATTTGCAAAACATGAAATGCTTATTCTCGGACGTCTCGTCACACTTTTTAAAAGGCTGTACTTCGATTCAGAAAAAAAGTCCTACGTCAATGTAGGCGTAATTTTTAAAGGCCACAATATGTGATCGCGGTTGAACTGGACGTTACCGTTCGACACGAGTACCGGTTTCTTATCGACCTACAGTGGCAGTTAAAATTTTACAACCGCAGGGGGCTCGTCTCTCGCGCGCACTCACTCGTCCCCCTCTGCTCTTTGCTGCACTCGCAGGGTTTTCGGGGGAAAGCGGGGTGCGTTCGGTGGTAGTTGACAGGCAGCTGAGAGCGGCAGTGGTGGGAACGACAGATCGGGTCTATAAAGGATCGTGCGGAGGAAACGCCGCTTATTCCGATAACCGCGCGGTTCGACGATCTATCGCGTTCGATCGACGATACCGAAATTCTGCGTGCCAAGTCGTCGCGGAAAATTATCACCGAGCGAAGAAATACGGAGTAACTCCGATTTTCATCGATTCGTCCCGCCGCCGTCCGTCGGAATTCAATTTTGAAAATGCCTACCTGCGAGTGCCAGTACAATGTATGCGAGCCGGATGAGTGCCGACAGTGCCGGCTGAAGCTGAAGCCTACTGAGGATGAGATAATGGAAAATGACGTTGAGAATGGTTTCAAACGGGACTGCGATGTCAGGTACATTTTCATCAGCGATCAGCGCACCTTGTCGATTGAATCGGACGAAAGAATCGAGATTTCCTCTTCATGGGAGTGACGTGCTAAAGATTCTCAAATCATGGAGGGGGAGAGTGATATTTAGAGGAAGAATATATAGTTCATTAGGTTCTGTCATTGCGCTAGTAGGTTGTATAGTTATTTATCATATAAAAATGTGAAGTGGTTGTTGTGTGTGTGTGTGTGGGGGGGTTATCGATTGTCAAAAGTAGGTTCATTCAATGTATCCGTAGCAATTTTATTCGAGTGCATTTTTAGTTTGACCGCGATTTAGAAGACGCTCCAAATTTTCTCAATTTGCAATGATTTATGCTAATAGAGTTTTGAGTTTCCTTCGGATCAGAACGTCCGGTATAACTACGTTGGCCTTGAAACGTCATCTGCGAGATGTTCATCTGCGTATCTCTATCTTTTCATTTCTTTCCTTTCCATCGGCTCGCGAATATTTTCCATTGTCGTAAATGCTTAGTGCGAACGCTTTCGAGAAGAAGTCGTTCTATTGGTCTTTTCGACCTCTCAGGTCGTTCGCTATCCTTCAAGAGTTTTTTAAACTCGCAAAAAAAAAATGCAGCGATTTTGCTTAATCCGTCATTGGGTTCATCAAAATCTGAGATCGGTAATGCCAAACAATTACGCACGAGTTCGAAAATCAGAGGCCTGTATATTATTCCAGCTGCCTTTATGACTCTTGGTGTTTGTTTGTTTTGGCACGGCTGAAGTTTACATTATTTAAAGATAAGGAATAGCAGTCGTGGATTCGCACAGCTTTACGACAGTAGATAGTGATAACAAGATGAGACGATCATTTAAGCTGTGTCTCTAATCGGAGGTGAATTACATCTCTAAAGAAAAAAAAAATATCGAGCAATCCTTGCCTTCATCATGCGTTTAGGAAAACGCATTATTCGACTGTCTCGATTATTTCACACTGTAAGATTAGGAGCGTTTGTTGAGTAATTCACTGATTAATTATTATTCCTCGTTATACAAATGGTATGCGGGGTGAGAAAGATGACAGAGATATTTGTCGAATTTGCAGGGAGAGGAAAAATCTCGTTCGTTTAATTTTAGTCACTGTCGCTTTTAAGCATTTTTTTCATTTCATTTTAATTCCATCGCCCGTCCAATCCGAGAATAAAACTTGCCCGACTCGTTTTCGTCGAGTGTCCTTTTCTTGGGAGTGACGTTACTCGTCACAGACACATTCCTTCGATCGAAGGATTTTTCATCAGTCACGTTGGCTTACAACAATTTCTCCATCACTCGACCTGTCCTTGAACCGCGTCAGATTCGTTCCGCAAACTTCGTTCAGGTAGATAGTTTCACGTCCGCTGACGTTTCTTCGTCGTTCGCTCTCTTGACACAAGTAAAGGATAGGTATATGGTGGGTACATAATTCATATTTCTCACGCACAACCACAAAACCGGTTTCAGACTGCATTTCGGAAATATTTGTAAGTCAACGACTAGGGTAAAACGCGGCAAAGAAGTTATACTTGGAATTTTTTATTCAACGCTACGCATTATTATTTCGTCGTCTCTTATGGAAAATTGCATTTCAATTTTTTTTTGGTTATCCTCGTATTTGATCAATTATGAAATCGCACAGAAAAGGGAAGTAGTTTAGAATTGGGTCAAACATCGCGAGAGACGAAGTCAAGGGAATTCGATTCGGACCCTGAATTTTCTGCACTTGATCGTGCAACTGTAACTCTATGATTTTTCATTCGTACGTGCTGCCACACGGAGCGGCTAAAACTGTTCCATCCTTTTTCGGAAGTTGAATTAACGCGAGAAAATAATTTGCGTGTAATTCGAGAAATTTTTTTCGGTGTGAATAATTTAATTCGTGAATCGCGGATCACTAATGTAGAAGTCATTTCATAAAGAATGTAGGTACTCGTTGTTATTTTCATTTTCACGCAGAGCTTTTTATACGAGTATCATGTTGCACGTTTTCTTTCTTTCCTCAAGGTACCACGATGGTTCCGTCAGGTTGAGAAATCCAAATATCGAGCTGATGGACCAGGACATCCTGTACCATCTGGCTCTGGGTAGTGGTTCTCACGATCTGGTCGAGATGTTCGGTGACATTAAGGTAAACGTGACGTCTACTCTTCGCGAGTCATCGAAGCGACTTGAAGAAGAGATTTCTTGGCTCCGTTGCAAATCGCTGCTCGTTCCTCACGAAATGACTTTGCCGATAACAAGAATCCGTTGGAACGTTTCAGTTTGTCTGCATGGGTGGAACTCCAAAACGCATGGAACTGTTCGCCCATTACATCATGGAACAGATAGGTCACAAGCTTCCAGTTGGCACGACCCTCCTGGACATCAGCCAGTACTCCTATCGTTACTCCATGTTCAAAGTTGGACCCGTGCTTTCAGTCAGCGTGAGTACTTGATTCTTGAACGTACGATAAATGTGAGCAGATATTTATTTACTGTTTCTCTCTTCCTCGCGGGCCTTTTAAATTGTAATCACACACGGGATATGTAAAGCCTTAGTCATTGCGAGAGACGTTCGCGTAATTAATTGGGTCACGATTAGTTTCCGGCGAGAGGGTGGCACTTTGTGTCGCCGTCAGAGACTCTAGAAAGTCTTCAGTGTAATCAAATTGCGTCGCGTCGATTGACGTATGGATGCATCGACCGTGTGTCATTTCAGACGTCGAATTGCGAAGCCATGAGTAAATCCCTTAGAGACAACTTTCTTTTCCTGATTTCATAAGTGCAAAGAGAAATTGTTTCTTCCTAGACAGATAAAGAATGATTAGTTAGATCTACAAAAAACTACTTGCGGGGCCGCAATTAATTTTTTATTAAGATCAGTTTGACCTTTTTTCCATATTAATTTGATATTTCTTCCTTGCAATCACATACTGTTTCAAATGGTCGTAAAGAAGAGATATCAAATTGACGCGTTAACAAATTTCACTTATATAAATAAATAATTATTCGCGACCCCGCGAATAATTTTCAGTAGATCTAACTCATTCCTCTCCTCTGTCTACGAATAATAGATCAACGTGACGATATCCAGCCAACGCGAGTTTCATAATTCCTTTTTACCTCGAATAGTTACGTCGGTATAATTTTTTTTTGCTTAAACTACCGAAACACCAGTTCTCAAAGCGTATCAGGAATGTTCCAACTTCTCAGAGAAAGAAACCTGTTCTCCGCTGCCTCGTACTCGCTCCTGCTTTTCTTCTCTCTTCCGATTCGATCCACACGCACTTGAGATTTCCCCGTCGAGAACGGAGCACCCGCGAAGGCTGCACCTGATCCACGAGATATCCAAGAGCCAAGCGTATAGCGATGCTGTAATCGCGTCGCGACCCAAGGAGGGAACGTGCTCACATTCCGGAGTAATGACGGTCGCGCACGGCTTTCTCGCGTATACCGACCAATGTAACGCGATAGTCGACGGCGTGGCGGTGCAAATAAGTGATAACCCCCTGGCGAACCGGTAAAATTTCCATTCCCATTGTTCCCTTTCAGCATGGAATGGGCCAGCCTTCCGTCAGCATTTTGCTCCACGAAATGATCAAGCTGATGTACCACGCCAAGGTGAAGGACCCGATATTCTTCAGGATCGGAACTTGCGGGGGAATTGGCCTGGAGGGTGGTACCGTCGTCATTACCGAGGAGCCCGTGGACGGCATGCTGAGACCTTTCTTGGAAGCGGTAAGTCTTCGTTCGTCTTCTCGTTCTTCTCGTGAGATTAAATAAACGGAATCTGTGTGCTCCATATCGTCGCTCCACTTTTTCCTCTTTTGCCATTCGCGGGACTTACGTATAGGTATTCTCGGTACCGCACGATTTATACGAGGGTCTTTCGAGGAGATTCGCATACTTTATCCTCCTTATCTCACAAAGTCGAAGAGGTCGAGAAGATTTATCTGAAGCCTCTTTTGCGTGCGTTCGGGTTGCGATTGTTGATCACCCCTGCAGTTTTGCGAGCCGGAAGAGCCTTCCGTTTGCCTGGTTTCAAGGAAATAATCGTCAGTGTGCGAGTTTCCTTTACTTCCGCAATTCATGGAGCAGTGATTCCACTCTCTCAATACTCTTCAGAAGTTTTTATACCTATTACATCTTTCTAATCCCAGTTCAGGCGATCTCTGCCGAGAGTAGATTACGATAGTCCATTTCCTCGGCATTTCCGCCGGCAGGAGAGAGCTAATTCGCTTATTTCCGAGGAAATCGTCATTAAAACGCGAGGATCTCGCAGAACGTTATCAAGCTCTCGTTTACCTCCTCGAATTTCTCTTGAAATCGAATGAAGCGTCTCGCGTCCTAGTTTCTTTCCCCCGTTCTTCATCTCCGCTCGCCTGAATCTTCTAATCTTCCGAGGAATTGCATTACAGTCCCTGTGCCGCTCCACTCTCATCGTGGAGAATCTAACTGATTCCTCGTCCAACGGCAGACCCCGCCGCAGACCGCGACCATTTTTACTCTAGGAAAATTACGTTTTACCCCGTTCTCTCCTGAAGCGCGGTGGCTTTTTTTGCCGTGGCGCTCCCGAGTAAAAAGGTCTCCCGCGGCAAATGGCACAAAAGGGACTACCGAGCCTTTGTTCGGATCTCTTTTCCCGCCTGGAACAAAGCTCTGCCTAGTGTAGCTCTTGATGCTCCGTTGACGAGATCTCGCGACGGCCCGTAAAAATTTGCCCCCTTAACTCCTCTCGCTTCGATCAAAACATCGAAATTTAAAATAGAACGCGCATTCTCCGTATCGTTCTATTTTGAATGTCAAGCGCCTCGCGGTAGGTGGCACTTTTATTTGACAATTTACTTAATCATACCAAAGCGGCGATGTGGAAAATTCAAATATTTATTCATCGTGGCGAAATAGAACAGATGTCGAGCGAGATTGAAATAGGGCCAGATGCTTAGTTGTAGGAGTAAGACAAAAGACAAATAATCGGAATTGCCATGTGAGGTTGACATTGACGTTGACGTGGTAAGCTTCTTTAAGTATACTTCATTATACGATATGATACGCACTTGTTTCTTTGTATAGACTATCGGACCGTAATTAATCCGTATCGGTACCGCCTTGTGTTTTGCAGCCGATAATGGGTAAGCTGATGCGAAAACCCGCCAAATTAGACAGGCACTTGGCGCGCGAATTGAAGGCACTCCACAACAGCGAGGATCCTTACGATACCGTCGTCGGCAAGACGATGTGCACCGACGATTTCTACGAAGGGCAAGGCAGATTGGACGGAGCCTTCTGCGAGTTCACAGAGAACGATAAGATGGAGTATCTCAATAAATTGCACAAGGCTGGCGTGGTGAACATCGAGATGGAGAGTCTCACGGTTGCCGCGCTCACTCATCTCGCTGGTATCAAATCCGCCATCGTCTGTGTGACGTTGTTGGATCGTCTCAAGGGTGATCAGGTGGGATCAGCTGGAGAATTTTGCGGAGAACTTTTTTCCCATCGCGACAAAAGTATTATATCTGTGGCAGCAAAATGCACGTTAAGTGATGGCAAATGTAACTGCAGTCGCAGTGGAATTTTTTTTTACGATAAAAATATTGCAATCCCACAACGAACATTTTTACTATTATTCGATAAATCTCTTACCGCGGCAGATAATATTTTTGTCACGACAGCGAACTATTCTCAGGGAAACCCAGTTTTGCCAAGACTGCAAAATCTTTTTCCTCCGCGCGTAGAATCGGCGCCAGAAGGTCGTACATTTCTACACAGTTATCCGCAATAATCTTTACATTTATTCCAGGTAATGGCGCCCAAAGAAGTTCTAAACGAGTGGCAGATCAGACCCCAGCAACTGGTCGCTCGGTACATCAAGCGGTACCTTCAGCGCAAGGGGCATCTCTCGCTCGAAGGCCACGGCGCCGCGTGGGTTAAAAGTCCCCGGCGCTACAAATTGGTCCAGCAAGAATCCGAGACTTGTGACTAAGAGTGCCATTACCTTCGTACTTGTGTTCACGAGTTGAGCGGCGGAAACGGTTAGAGCTACAAAATAAGGTCTCACGAGCGCGCATCGATCCGTGAGACGAACGCGAGCGCGGGGACGATGCGCAGCCGAGAGAAGTGCTTATATGGCACGTGCATTTTAGAGCCACGCGTACACGTGCGTTTTTTAGATTAGCGGAGGGGGCAAATGATTCAGTGGCAGGTGTGTGTATTTATTTGAACTTATTTATTGCTCGACGCGACGGCTGCGATCGAGTAGCGTCGTGGAGGAATTACGCTGCGGAAAGGGGAGCTTGCAAATTGTGTTTTTTTTTTATTTACGACGCACCCGTGATACGACGACGTATAATCGCGCCCTTCGCGCGATTATCGAGTACAAAATTATGCACGACTTTTGAATCGCGTTATTTTCCAGTTTCCCAGTGAGACACGGAGGCATATCCACTTACAAGATTTTTCTGCACAATTCTTTTTGGTATCAACTTACAGGTACTTATCGCATTTAGAAGCGTTTCAGCAAAGAAGACGCTTTGCAGCGAAGGAACGATACAAAATCGATCGTTCGAGAAGACGGTACTCATTGTACCTTATTTTTGTTGTAACAAGTATTTTCCACACTCAACATGCAAACCATTTTATTGCAATAAACTACTTACGTCAGTAATATATAATTTTATTATATGATTTTTATAATGAACTTAACTTTTTATTGGTTTTATCAGGTACATGGTTTCTGATGGGTTCCATCGGCACCTGTTGTGAACGCGTCATAGTGCTATTTTGAATTTTCATATCGTTTGCTACTTATAACACGGACAGAAGTTCGAGGTAGATCAATAAGACAGTTAATCCTAGAATGGCACACTTTATTCAAGCACCAGTCGCCACGAAACAAGTCTCGCACTACTTTCCTATCGATTTAATAGGGTAATGAAGTCCGAGACGTCTCGAAAATAATTTTCAGACATCTTCGAGTCGTCTGGTAAACGTTCCACATGTGCCATTCCGGGGTTAATAAGTAAAGACGGCACAATAAAACGCGACAGGAAATAGAATTCGTAATTTCACTTTCATCCGACTCTGCCGACACCGGAGCCGGATTAAGCAGAGACTCAGGATTTCTCTCCCGCAGACGCGTTATCGTTACGAACAGTAATATCGGTGGCTACTTGCGAGCCGAGAACGAGAAACCTTCGAATGTATTGAATTTATCTATGATAAATGTAACTCATCACACAAGTGCCAAAATTAGTTTCGCGGTGTATCGACGCACGTCGAAATTTGTACACTTAATCCGCTCCCGGTTCATCATTTTCAAGGAAACGTTAATTCGTGTTATCTCGATCGCTTGTTGGTCTACGTAATTATATCGATACGTCTGAACGTAAGATATACGATGGTTGAGGGAAGGCGAAAGGAAGTGGTAGTTCGTTAAAAAAAATGCATAGTAGCGATAATGTTGAGTAGATTAGGGTGTACTGAAAAGTGCAGCATTCACGCGGTATTGATTGCGCTGTTCACGGCAGTCTCAGCTTTTCATATCGTCGATCATGCGGTGTATAGCGGTCGGGGAATTCTGGAAAATCTAGAATTATCGAGAAATTGCATAGCCAGGAAACGCTTAGAGATTGAAGAATTTTCTGACCGCTAGATACCGTGATACTCTTTTTTTCTCTTCAAGTATTAGTGTTGAGCGCATCTACACCTAAGAAAAGACAATTTCAACTTGTACTTTAGAGTTCATGTTCGAAGAAGCTAGAATAAAAAGAACGCACCACATGTCTAGAGACTCGAATGAAAAGTCAATAGTTATCCCCTTATTTATTCGAGAAGGTGACTATTTACTTTTCAATCACCTTGTATTTAAGAAAACGGGTGATCTTTGCGTGGTACGTCCTTTTCTCCGATGCACGGATCTATAATAATTACAGCAAATATCTTACCGATGTATTAATCGCTATTTATCGAGTCGTGTGCTTCATCTGCAGCAATTAGCATTGTCGTATAATACTCCCAGCCGTTGATCCAGTTTTCTTATCACGCAAAGACCGTTATGCATCGTACAATGAATAATGAATATCAGGATGAGAATATAATCCTAATTGTGTCCGTAGCATACGTTCGTTTCACATGTTGCACGGGGTGTTGATATTTTTATCCAACGTTCGTTCAGACGTTGCGTGTATTTTTATCGATCTCGGTCAAGTAACGATTACAGAAAGGAGAAAAGGCGGGAGTGTTTTATTCGAAACGTCACATTTAATGAATATAACTTCGGCAGGAAGCTCGATTATAATTATAATCTATTGAAATATTGTCTCGTGAATTTTAATAACGATATAACGGATAATTCATTCCTTAAAGAATGATGAAAAAGCGTAGTATATATTGGACGATTTTCGTAATAATGCAGCGTATTTCTTGTTATCACTGTTCTTCGGCAGAGCCGTTGTAATTACGTTAATTTATACGGAATATAAAAGACAATTTTATTATCGGGTGGGTATTTATAATTGAGAATTCTTAGATCGTTTACTACGATACTGTAGCTTTTGTCCTGTGATTTAGCTTGGTAGGAAAAGTGTGGATGAATATATCAATACTTCTCACACAGCACATACGAGACAGCACAGCTGCTCTCTTATCGCCAAATGTCCATCGTTTAATTTCTCTACATTCATACGTTCTTTCCGCTTTGTTCTAAGATTTCGTTTGACGAACAACGACATATCTGTGATGCATATTGTTAAACGGCAAGTATTACGAGTAAAGCATTATTTTCCACACGCTCCTAAAGGCGTCACGACGTCGGTTAATTGTATTGAAGATTGTGTACTTCGTGAAACCATTTTTATCTTCTACATTTACTCTATACTATATATTACACTGTATTGTACAGTGAATATCACGTGGCTCTCAAGCACGTGCTACATCGTTGTATCGTAAGATTGTGGGATTACTTAAATTCGCCTACACACTATGGTAGATCATTCATTTATAACTACGAAATCCCCAACGTGTCCCTTTAGCGCATCAGATGTTGAATATGACGGTTATAGCATATGTTGTTGAGATTGAATGTTATATTGCGAAAGGACAATAAAGGGATCCAATATAATTACTTGCCCTTGTGGAAAAATGTCTCCAAATTTCTTAGAAAATTCCTGAGAAATGTCTCAGAAGTATTCATAAAATTCCAGATATTTTTCAGAGAGCCTCATAAGGTATCAGATATTTTTCAGAACATTTCATACAATTTGAAACATTTCTCAGAAATTGTAATCAAATTTTCGTTGTTACAGTGTTGGTTGAATCGCGCGTGTCGACCTGGAATAACCGTGCCTGGTAAGGGTTGTAGGGGTAAGGGTGTCGGTATCATCGAGAAAAAGCTCAAATTTCATAAACTTTACATACATGTATTTCATAGCATTCATATTTCGACGATTTGTTACATTATATAAACATAGACATTTTGCTTTTCATGCTAATTCCTAATTTAATACCTACATGTATAGATTTATAGTATACCTAGGCATGCAGTATCCATTGTTATTTGGTAAAAAGTGCGTCGCGTTAAACACATTTATTCTCAGTTCTAATCTTCTTTACATCATTCTTCCCTCATTCATTCGCTTTTGCTGACTTTGCTCGTCTGCCTTTCGCTCTCTCCCTTTTACTCACCCTTTCACACGTGCTCTCGGTTTCTCTCCCCCTCTTTCTCGCTCACCTCAACATACCGCGTTACGTATACACTTCAAAACGCGTTAGGTATACATCTCTCCACGTACGCAATAACGCAGCTCGAAAGGTCTGTCCTGCGTGTCTACGGGAAAAGAGTGTCGATGCGCGAGAAGTTTGATACGGTAGAAACGAGCGAGGATCGCGCGCCCGTATTTAAAATCAGCCGTCCCCGTTGCACCCGTTCTCTCTTGCACTTCCGATGTAACACGTGATAACATCCCGATCAATCGGAGCAATAATAAATACCGAGTAGCGATAACTTGGTTCTATGATCCCAAGAGAGTCCGTACGTGAAATCTCGGATTCGGAATGCGAGGCGATCGATACGCGTACTTTAATCAAAAATATCATCTGTTTCACCAACGATCACCGAAGCCTTCATCGCGATCGGGAGACAGGGGGAAGGATGTGATCCGCGTGGAAATAATTCGTTTGCGAAAGGGTGCGCGATAAGCTTTTTCCCGTGTAACAAAAATACATACGCGCGCGAAGAACGAAGTCCCGAGGAAGCGCATCATTTCCAGCACCTCTCCACAATCGACGTCTACTATTGTCACCGCGACTACATCGTCAGCGTTCGACACTCTTCCCGGCATTACGTACTCTCGGTTCTCCTCAATTATTGTCCACGAAGACGTATGCTTTTGCGTAAACGCTGTATATCTCTCGCTTCCTCGCAGATCGACCCGACGTCGACTTGCGAGTTACCTAGCTAACTTTTCGTACGTACGATTGGTCAGAGTCTGGGGCTTTCGCGTCTCACCGTACCATTTGAGGCTAAACTTACTCGCCAGGAAAGAAATTTCAATCGCTATTGTCTCATCTATGAATTTTTGGCCTATATCGATATAAGACTTTATTGTAGATTGAAGCGTAATTTTCAAAAAAGTATTATACAAATATATGTGCCAAAAGCTCATAGATAATGAGATAAAAAATAGCGAGTGAAGTTTCTTTCCCGGCGAGTAAGTTTAACCTCATATGTGGTACATCATCTCGGCACTCGTATGTGTGTGTGCTGCGTTTCTCGCGTGCGTGAAAATTGCACACGGCTTGGCCAGATTTTATGAGATTACGAGTGCCGAGTAGACGCAGCGCTTACGACCTCTTCAACTTAGGACCTAACGACAGTGAATCAACTTGGAAACGGGAGGGGATCGGGAAACTTATACGTCTACCAATACTATGAAATTATATAACTTATGTCGTGTTATGATACATCTACTTCTAGCATGGTAAATAAGTCGGGATAGAAAATATATTAAAGGCTTGCCGCGTCGTTCTCTAACGACGGGATCGTAGTGTGCGCACGGTTCTTTTCTTCTTCATTAACGCCACTTTTTTCGGGATATTTCTTCGTCCAATTGTGTACGACTCGTGCTGTGTACATATTTAGTAGGCCTTGCCAAGGGAGAAAAGCTAGAAATTTCATTTCCTGCCGTGGATAAAAGAGGTGACTTGATTGTTCTCAATGTCGACATTTCGTACGGAAAAAGCATCGTCGGAATTCCAAAGGTAATGAAAAAGTAGCTAGACAAATCGAAATCTAAAATTTCCAGATTCACAGTGTCTTTATATATCTCGACGAATGGAAAAATAAAATATCGTAGGCCGTTACATCAGGCGAATAAAATATATCCGGGCGAAGCATAAACAATATAATTAAATAGAAATTGCCCGTAAGCGTAAATATCTCGAAATTGCGAATATACATTCGTTAAATATTGGCAGTGGTTAATACGAGTTAATAGATACCTTTCCTTCGTATTCCTTGGATGTGTGGCTTCGCGGGCAAGCACCAAGTGCCGGGGTTAATGGATAATCGGTATTCGCGGTTTGCGCAGGAATCTTGAAAAATCGAACGCGGTACCTTTCAAATAAATCGACGGCAACGCACGCGCAATTGCGAGCAACTTATGACCTAAAAGTAATTACAGGGGTCGTGTCGTTGGCAGCGACGAGCTTCGCCGGGCGGTCGAATGTATCGAAAGGATAAATCGACCTTCGGGTATCGTTTCCAAAAGCGATCGGACTCGGAAGAGATTCTTTTCCACGTCGGGATTGGATGAAAAATACGTTCCAAGCGTGCGGCGATGTCTCGCTCAACCGGATCCGATCGATTAATCGCCAGACACGACTGCGTCGCGAATTGAAAATACTGTCGGTGTACGAAGTAACTGGGCACTCGTGAAAATTCGTTATTTCCTCGTTAATCGTTAAACAATTTAATCAGCTCGCAGCGATCATTCATCAGGAGCCTAATTGACAGCTGATTGCGATAAGCGCGTGCAAACTGTCGGATAAGCGTTAGAACGCACGATCGAAAAACCGGTCAGAATTGCCTGCAATCCAATCTGCAGCGTCGACGCGTTTCCTTTCACCGCGATTTTTCGGCGCGACTCGCCGCGACGAATCCGTCCGCTTATCGCATTGCCGTATCGACTCGAGATTGGAGGGCACGCGAGCGAACGGAGATCACTCGTTGGCTGCACCGAAAATATACGTACTTAACGAAGGATTCGCTCACAGCGAAGTCCTTCGAAGCGCGCGTGCGCGACACTTTATACAGTCGAGAACGGTTTTCGGCGGCGCGGCGAAATCAGGATGAATTCGACGCGACGATCGCGTCGCGTCTCTAGTATTTTTGCGCTCCCCTCGAATCGCTTCTTTTTTTTTTTCCCCGAGCTTTCGAGAATCGAGATGCACTCCCACTGCTGCGCGATAATCCGTGTCATTTTGATTCCGCGAGGAAGGGATTCACGTATTTTCTATGGATCGGAGAGCGACGGTCGATTTGACTCGCACGTTTCTTACGTAAACTGAGATAAATAATTGCTGGTGCCAAAAAAATGTTTCTTGAATCAAGAACACACGATCTTACACATTCTTTAGTAATAAAGAATGTATATTATTGATCGAAGAATACCGTTGTGGGAACAAAGAATTCTTTTTGCGCGAAGAAAAAGAAAACAATTACTCGAGAGCCCGTCAAATATTTTCTCACGCGAAGAAAACCACGGCTTGATCCTGAAATTATATCATGTTTTTGATCGAAGAAAACATTTTATCCGGCACACCAGCAATTATCTCTCTCAGTGTATTTCCGTCAATCATACGTGCGATCGAATTGACCAAGAAATCGTCCATGTCGTATTTGGAAAAGGACCAGGAGCGTTAATTATTTCGACACACCGAATCGAATTACCTTAGCAGCATTGCATACGGATTGACGAAGCCTCGAGAAAATTCGGAGCGCGATTCGAGAACGTCGAGAAGAACGCGAATCCCGATCGTCGCGTCGAATGGCGCTTATCGATCTCGCGCGCGTCCCTTCCGCATGATCCGATCGCGAAAGAAATTACTTCGACGTTTCACGGTGATCGCTCCTTTCGTTTTTAGGCCGTCGCGTTTCGACGCCGGCGCCCTCCCACCCATCTATGCGGTAGGTGCGAGCGCGGGTGTGTGTGTATCATATACCTATATTTATAAATGTACGTATAGCCTATATAGTCTTTTTTTCGCACAGACGTTATAGTCCATCACGCGACACGCCGCGATCGCGTTACGTTCGGAATTATCATATACGAATATCTAATATGTATATAGGTGATCGATATATCGATAGTTTATGCCTATGTGTATATTATTTTTAATAATACATATCACACTGAGCCCAGCTGCGTGTGTGTGTGTGTGTGTGTGTCTCCATTTAGCGTAGCTCGCACTTCGTCGTCACTCACTTCCGCACGAAGGTAGGCGTGCGCATCGCGCGGTCGTGCGTACACGTCTTCGAGGAAGCCATCGGGTTCGTGTACTCTGGTTTCGGGGGTCGCGGAATCGGGGCGGCGCGGGGCGTTGTACTTCTTCGACGTGCGCCGATTTATCGAATTAATGCGGTGGGATGTGCGCGTGCACCGTTCGTCTAGTAGCACTTGCGCGTGCACGTGCATTTGCGCACCAGGTCCACGTCCTTCGTGTACCGCGTTCCGTTGTTGCAAACGAGGCGCACCTGGAAGAGAGGATAAGGGGGAATGTGAGAAATGCGCGATAAGCAGGCTCGGAAATGTTTTCAGAAGGCATGGATACCATATAAGGCAGGCATTATAATGTATACCGAGGGAAATAATTACTAGTGTCAACAAAATATTTCTTGAATCGAGAACATCTTAAAATTTTTCAAGGATATAGATTCTTGGTCGCGCGCGATGGGTATATATGTACCTATATATATTCTTGATTCGAGAACATTTTTGTTGGGAGAAGAAATATTTCAAGCGCGAAAAAAGCAATTACTCGAGCCTACACAGGGAAAAAGAATTAGTCGGATCGACTGAAAATTACTCGCGTGGTCGCAAGCAATTATTCATTTGTATCAATAAAATCTTGTAATATATCAATTCGATATCTCTTTCTTACAATCAGATAGCATTGTATGTGATTGCAATTAAGAAATATCGAATTAACATGAAAAAAAAAGATGTAATTGCCGTAAATAAATAATTTCTTGCGACTCCGCAAATTATTATTAATATACTAGATTCAACTAATTCTTTCTCTCCGTGTATTAAATATTTTCTCGCATGAAGAAAACGATCGCTTGATCCCGGAATTATATCATGTGTTTGATTCAAAAAAAATCATCTTTTCGGCATCAGCAATTATTTTTCCGGGTGTAAATGCTCACCTTGCGCCGTTTGGTCCTTTTCGGTAGGCAACAGGAGTTGCCGCAACTACCCCAGCATTTAGCCAGCTTGACGGGGCGTCGGCTTCTGCATCCGTTTTCGCTGTAGTAAACCTGGGTATGCTCTTTGCGACAAGCGGGCGCTGCAATGCCAATTTCGCTCGCGATTAGCTCGTTATCGTTGACCGACCCCTCCGTGGTATCGGAATCGCCTATACCTTTCTCGCAGTACCGTCCTTGCCAGCCGGTCGGACATCTGCAAGAGTAGCCGCTTCCGAAAGGCGACGGCACGCACTGCGACCCCTTTTTACATTCGTTTCCCGTGCAGGGATCCACTTGTGACGCGATTTCCATGGCTGATGCTGGTGCGACGGTATCTGCGGAGCAGCAATGAAAAAAAAATGCGGGCTGAGTAAACTTTTTTTTTATTTACAAGAAAGATTCGTAGGGGAGAGATCAAATGGGGTGCTTTCAAGAGTCGGCGATAATTGATCCGAGTGTCTCATTAGAATCACGTTCGCGACCCTCGTACGCTTCTGCAAATAAAGCTTTTTTGTATTAGACTCGAGTTCCGCTCGACGTTTGCACACTCGGAGTTGATAAAGGTTTTATTTACAGCAGCATAAACATCGTGGATTCTGTTTCCTCCGGACGGGGCACTCGATTTAAAGGCTAAGGGCGGGGATTTTAACATTGAACTTTCAGAATTCTTGTTCTACCAAAACACGAAGAATCCGGTTTTTTTTAAACGCAATGCACTGCAGTGCCCGTAACATTCTAAATTATTGGAAAACTAGCCCGTAATCAAATTGTTACCGGAATGATCACGAGAGTATTCGTGCTGCATCTTTTCATCGGCATTATCGCCTCCGACCTCGGCGACGTCTTTGCTCGCCTCGTCGGCTTCCTCCTCGCTGGAAGCGCATCCGGGCGTCACGCGATGCATCTTGGCGGCGTTGCCGAAGTCGACCAGCTTGTGGTTGATCCACATTTCGGATATGCAGCCTGAAACGACGCATTCGAGTATCGAAACGCGACTAAATAGGAATCGAAAGCTCGGAACGGAATCGAATATACGAGACCCCTCACCCTGGTAGCTCGTCGCGTTCCTCAGGTGGAACTCCGCCAAGGCCACGCTGGCGACTTCCGCCGGCACGCCGCCGACGTACATCGGCGTGGTCAGCTTGAGGTAGTCTCGGGGTCCCTCGTTGATGATGCTCCTGGCGGGGCCTCTGTCCACGCGCATCGTGAAGTTCTTCTTCACCGCCAGCAGCTCCGCCATGTGCGGCTTTCCGTCCGAGACCATCTCGTAGCTGTACATCGTCGAGGTGGGGTAATTGCCCACGTCGTACGACACTCTGACCCGACCGTTGAACAGCTCGACCGCGATGTGCTCGCCGTTGTGTCCGTCGTACATCAGAATCCCGTTTTCTTGGGTGGTGGCGAAGACTATGGTCATGTTGGCCTCGGGCCTCGTGCGAAGCGGCTCCAACTCGACCAGCGAGCTGTTGTCCACGAAGCTCAGACTCGTCAGGTACTCGCATCGTTTTCCTGCGGACGATCGGATCTCTGACGTTCGTACATACTCGTATGCGAGCGAATCGAAGCAGGGTAGACCGAGGCGAGACGGATTACAGGGCGAATTGGATCTTAGATGCATATTTTTTAAATCGTGTTGAGAATGGGCACTTCGATCGTTGATATTTTACAGTGAAGTATTACGGACAATCGAAATGCTCATTTTTACCATGATTTTAAGGAGGTTCCATCGATGATAGAATTAACAGAACGATTTCGACCAAATTCGGTAAATCGACAAATATAAGTAGGTACTTGTTAGGACCATTTAGTCAAATTTATGTGACGATTCACTAACTCGTATAAAACATACGCTATCAATAAATTAATGCCCATTCGATGTAGAATCTTATGAGAAGCAACATATTCGTTTCTTTTATATCTGAATCGATAGATATACTACCCATCCCTTTCAATACACGCCAGCGTAGCGGGTTGCATATCGGTATCCGCCTGGCGCCGTACACAGGCGCCTGCCCCTGCAGCGGATCGGATGCGTCAACCGATATGCAACCCGCTACGCTGGCGTGTATTGCGTGACGCACCCGATATGTATGTATAAGTGTTGGGACCCTTTAGTACAATTTTTATGATGATTTCTTAATTATAAACATTTAATTTATATTTATTATACAAGGTGGTGAATCGTCACAAGAATTTAACCGGAAGATCCTAACACTCAATATCTATCGATTTACCGAATTTAATCAAAATCACTCTGTTAATTCTACTATCGACAGAACCTCCTTAATAAATACAGATCTATGATCCGATTCGGCCCGGTCTACCCTACACACATACGGCATACGCTTCTGACTTACCGGTGTATCCGGGATGACACTGACAGAGGTAGTCAGCGGCGGAGGCAGGGGACGGCTGGAAGCAGGCACCGTGCTGACAGTCGTGGTGGGCACACGGACTGGTCTGTGGGTAGAGCATTGCGGTGGAGGGTGCCGCCTCGCAATAACGTCCCGTGTACTCCGCCGCGCACTTACACTCGTAATTGTTTATGCCGTCGATGCAAGTAGCACCGTTCTGAAAGATGGAAAAGTTGTGAGACCAATCTTTCGAAGGAAAGCAACACGGAAAGACTGATACCAGTATATTTTATCGTAATTACACTAAAAGAGGTACACCTAACGATTTTCTGATATTTTACACTGTGCTGAAGAGCAATTCTTCCTTAGAAACTAGTAGATTCCCTAGTAACTAGAGTCTACTGCAAGTTATCCGCGCAAAGCACTCATTCGGTATTCTCGTGAAAGCTTCTTCCAAAAACTTGCAATTTTTCTCGCACAAGCTATATATGTATGCTACAGAATTTCAGCAATCTTGCGAAAAATCTAATGAGCAACTTGCAGTTTTTTTTGCACAAGCTTCCATGTCACAGAATTTCAGCATTCTCGTAAAAAGATTTGACAAGATTTGCTGACGAACACTGCTGCAATATAGGTGTCTACCGCAAGACTTGCAGTTGACTTGCAGCATCATCTTGCAGAAAGCTTCCAAAAGCCAATTAGTTTTCTGCTTCCTCTTCTTTGCAGTGTATTTGCGCCGGATGGTTACTAGAGAGTTGTAATATAAACTATGACGATTTAATGTTAAAGAAAAATTACTGTGCCGCGCTGTAAAAACATCCGAAAACCCTCATGTGTACCTCTTTTATTGCAAATGCAGTAAAATTTACTCTTGTATCGATCTTTCCATGAAGTACGCGAATGCGTGATGACGAAATTGAAGAGAGAGGGGGGGGGAGAGAGAGACGTACCTGGCACAGATGATCGCTGCAGTCATCCAAGTTGGTGGAACAGTTGAGACCGGCGAAGCCGATCGGGCACTCGCAGCTGTAGTGGGTTTGGTGGTCGACGCAGAGACCTCCGTTCTCGCAAGGGTCGTGTCCTTTTGAGCAAAAGGGTATTTTTTCCTCACAGTATTCTCCCATGAATCCCGGGGTGCAGTCGCATCGGTAGGCCTGAACGAGGTCGACGCAGGTTGCGTTGTTGGCGCACTTATTGTCGGCGCAGTCGTCCACGTTGCTTTCGCATCGGAGGCCCTCGTAGCCGGGGACACAGTCGCAGCTGTGACACAAGATCTGATCGTCAATCGAGACATTGAGCGGGGCTGGGATAGCGAAGGAATCGCTATAACGATCGGAACTTTGTCTCTCTCTCTCTCTCTCACCGATTACAGGCACGGAAGAGACACTGCTCCGATCGTAATGCAGAAAAGCGATCGCAACGACGTTCGACGCGATTCGATCGACCGATTTTCGGCATTCGATGAAGCGCTATCGACGGATACGTGCGATGAAAATTTATGCGATTTATCAACGCTACGAAATTTTCGAACACGACGAAATAACTGTCTTCGGATGCGAGTCAAAACGTCTACGGGGATCGTGTATATGTAGTTTTCTCTGGCGCGGGAGAAGGAGGATCGACGCGAGGAGGAACGAACTCGAAGGACGCATTCAACGGAGGATCTAGAAACTTCTACCGCGTGCGATCTAGCGAGACTACCGTCGGACATGCGGCGTTGCCGTGAAAGTAACTACCTGAATCTTCCTTCTTCCAATACTTTACAAGCTCCGGCGTTCCGGCAAGGATTTCCATAGCACGCGTCAATTTTATGCTGACACCGGTCCCCGTGATATCCTGGCGCGCACTTGCAACGAAAGTGCCTGTCCGGTAGCGTTTCGCAAAATCCTCCGTTTTGGCATGGGACCGTGTAACATACGTCGCATTTGGCGAGGACCTCGGCAGGCTGCTGTTTGGCTGGACGGAAGAAAGGTCTACGATTAATGAGCAATTTTAGTGCCATTCTGAGAGTGCGGGCTAAAACAACGAACTAAAGAGGCTGAACGCGGCAAGAGACGAGAACCAAGGGAGCACCGCCGACCCGCCAGGATAACGACGAAGACGCGCGAGTCACGCTGTGATGCTTACTTTTGCACTGGAAGGCACTGCCCGGCGTGGTCAGGAGGATCTTGTCCCTCATGATCGGCGGGTTCATGCAGCGCGCTATACCCGGCTCGACGTAGTCCTTTTTCTTCACCCACTCGGCCAGCCAGCGCATGCTGCAGTCGCAGTAAAGCGGATTGGAGCCGAGGGCGCTGGGAAACGCGAAGATTCGTCGGTATTAATGACGATCGATATCGTGGTGATTTTTATCACACTTGGACTGAGAGGGGAGTTTACATGCTTGTAGTTAATAAATGTATACTTGATTACGGCGAAAGAAATATTTCGTCGAGCCGAGTAAATATGTGTTAATTATTACAATGCTTTTCATTGAAGGAGAAATAGAATAATAGCTGACGAATATTTGCTTGGGGCCCAAAGAAATATTTCTTTCACCATAATCAAGTATATATGTATATTAACTGTTTTGTCAGTGCAGGGAAAAGGTTTAGTTGAAAGCGTTTCTAATAGACAAATTTATTTGAGATGGATAGGAATTTATTCACATCGAACACAAAAGTCTGTTTGAATTTGATTGATGTTCTACTAGATTCTTACTCGATTAAAAAGATACCTATGCAAAACATTTATTTAATTCGGATAGATTTTTGTTCGATGTGATCAAGTTCCTATTTATCTCAAATAAATTTTTCTATTGGGTTCCTATTCAACTAGATGTTTTTCCTGCGTGCACCGGGGACATCGCGTGGGATACTTACAGATGACTGATGGATTTTAAGTCTTCGAAGGCACCTTCGGGGATGACGGATATGTCGTTGCCGTGAAGCGAGCTGGAACGAAAGAAATTTCGTTGATGGTATCGAGAGGTACTGAAGTTTTCTGGTCTGGAGAGAATTCGAGTACTTACATGATTCGCAAGGATTTCAATCCCGCGAGGGCGTTGCGCTGCACGCACTGGAGTTTGTTGTAACTTATGATTCTGTGGAAATAAAAAGTTGGAAGCATGAAATAGTGAAATTGTCCCGATATGTAATCAGTATTACAATTATGATAACTACTCTTTCATTGGTCTATACACTGAGAAAAATAATTGCTAGTGTCAAAAAAATTTGCCTTGAATCAAAAACATATGACTTTACAAATTTCTAAGAATACAGATTCTTGGTTCAAGAATTCCTTGATCCTGGAATTATATCATGTTTTTGACCGAAGAAAACACTTTTTTTGACACCAGCAATTATTTTTCTCAATATACGATAGTCGTTTAGATTTCGTTGAAGGGTGATACTTACAAATGTGAGAGTTTCGTGAGATTTTTGAAAGTGTCGTTGGATAGCATCCCGATTTGATTGTTGCTCAAATCTCTGAAAAGGACAAGTCGGATCAGTGTCGTAACGGTGCTATTGTGAAAGTGAGAAGGAAGGGTTACATCACATCCAGGTATCACTTACAGCTTCGTTAGGATCTTCAGGTGGTTCAGCCTTTCCGGTTGGATAGTTTTGATGTCGTTCACGTCCAGATAGAGTTCCGTGGTCTCGGGCGGAATTCCACGCGGGATTTCCGTAAGGTGAGACCTCGAACATCTCACCACCGATTCGTCGCAGTTGCACTGGGGCGGACAGTAATCGTCACCGAGGCAACCGACGCTGTCACCTTCAAGCGAAACGTGAATGGTGTGTTATCGGAAAGTCATTAGGCACCCTAGCTGCTCGACTTTCACGACGCGAAACGATGGAATATTTGCTCTCTGATGAAATAAATGCATCGCATGCAAATTGGGCGGGAAACGAAACATTTATTATTGATCCTAGCGTGAGTTTTCGCCAGTCTAGACTATATTTTCGTGCCTGCGCGTTGTCGCTGTGTATTGCAATTGTACGCGCTTAAAACTCTAACGTGTTTCGCGTCGATTCTGCACATTTTTCTGTGATTTCTACATTTAAAACGGTCTGCCACATATGTCGAATGCAAAGCAGCAATTTCCGTTAAAATTGGGCCAACGGAAATAGTTTTCCCCTAATTTCTCTTAGGTAATATTGAGAAGTTACTCCAATATCCTGCGGATGCGATAAATCTCATTTGGAGGCAGGGGAAGGGATTCGAACGTAACTTTACTCCACCAGCAGATGCAAACTTGATAATAACGGAAGGTCTGATTCGCTCATTTCGGAGTCACATTAAATATCAATTACTGAAATATTTAGCGCGGAATTAGGAAACTAATCAGCAAATTTTCCTAAAATAATTTACCGAAATGAAAAATTGCAATTAAAATTTGGTCGTAATTGGGGTCATTTGTCATTTCCCGAGTAAATATGTATATAGCACGCGTGTATTATATTAGCTTACAAGATGAAATATACTAACTGTTACACTTGAACTCGTGATGCGGAATGTCCTTGATGACGGCGTCCTTCAGACGCGGTGGATCATGACATCGACCCGTTATACCCGGCAGGTCACGCTTCCTCAACCACTCGGCGAACCAGGCCAGGTGACAGTTGCACGACAGAGGGTTTCCTTGCATGTTGCTAGAGAGAGAGAGAATTCAGACAAGTTATTACGACGTCTGTGCTCGAGTGTGATTTATTAATCGCGATAGGACCTCTCGTGACCTCGAGCGACCTTATTGCGTTCAGGAGCAATATGGTTATTAAACACTTTTACCAGCTCGAACCCAATAAAGTTCGCCTTCGCTCGAGAACCACGTCCGAAATATAGAGCGCCTACTTTAGGGGTAGACGAACACGCCAAGGGTCGTTGTACCTCGCGATTGGCCGCTCGGAGAGAAATGTGCGTCCGACGAAAGTTGCCCGGTTTCGATAGCTTCGCAACTTTCTCGGGAACTAGTTTTCTCTACGGCTAGCCGATCACGAGTTACAGCGTTTCTGTTATACGTAATATAATTCGAGAAGTAGAGTTCGTAAGTTTAGGATTTACATGGTATGTATGTGATTCAAACCCTCGAAGGCGCCCGGCATTACGCAAGTGATGTCGTTGCCGTGCAGGTTCCTGGAATTTCAGAGAAATAAGAGGACGATTAACCGCGGGAATGTCGCGGGACGAGGGAGCGTCCGCCGCTGCGCGTGACCACTTACAGCGTCTTGAGATTGGCGAGCCCCGTGAACATCTTGTTGTGGACCTCTCTCAATTTGTTCTCGGACAGGAGTCTGGAAATGCGACCGGTTACACACACGCGCTCGTTTGAGAAAACGTCGACGACGGGAGAAGCCGAAGAGCGTCCTTCGACTTTTCCACGTCGCCGCAGATGCCGCGGTTCGATAAGACGATGCTTCGAGAGATCTTTCGAAACTTGGACGTGGCGTCGTTAGTCTTTTCAACTCGGAACGACGTTTAAGCCCCGGCGCTGTACTTCGGGTAAAGCCGATAGTGACGCAACTTACATGTCGGTGAGTTTATGGGCCCCTTGAAAGGCGGATGCTTCGATGCGCGTGATCTTGTTTCTCCTGAGATCGAGATGCTGCAATTCAGGTAGCTTCTCGAAGAGGCCGTCCGCCTTGATCTTATCCAGCTCGTTGTTCCCCAGCAATCTGGGGAGAAGAGGATTATAGGTCGTTCGTAACGGTTGGCTCCTTCCGGCTCCGGAGTTCGGAGCTGTACACGTTTCGAGCCTTATATCGGTCCATTAATCATCGTCGGTGAAGCAAAGACTATCGCGCGGATTCGATAGCTGTTCGACTTGGCTCGGAAACGATGCTTTTTCAGATGTTTTCTCGAAATTGAAATTCGTGGCGCTATTATTCTATACGAAAATACGCGAGGTGCTATATTTTGTAATGCTATATTGAAAAAAATATGTAGCTAATCCAGCTATATTTCTGGCTGACAACTAGAAAAGTATTGCTAGCGTAGCAAGAATTCTTGCTATTGCGAAGAAAATTATCACTGCAATTACTATAATTTTCTAGTTGTGGTCAAATTTTTTTGAGTGTATACAATTAAAAAAAAAATATTTTATAGAATATAGCCCCTTTTAGAGCTTATAGTTTTTTGTAAAATAGTACCAATACACTGGTAAAACAGTTTATTTATAATTGATATACGTATATTTAATTATGGCGAAAGAAATATTTCTTTGGGCTAAGTAAATATTCGTCAGTTATTACGAACGTACGAACAAACTGAATCAGTTTGAATGAAAGAAACGTTCTAATAATTAAGATTTACTTGGCCCGACAGAATATAATATATCTTTCCCCAGAATCAAGTATACATTCATAGACTACAAATAAACTCTTCTCCGGATTTAGTTTCGAAGCGGGTGGAGGGAAAGTGGAATAACTTACAGCGTAGCCGCGTAAACGGGTATATCCTTGGGAATCGCGGTGAGCTTTTTATTGGAGCAATCGATGGTAGCCCCGTTGCACGTGCAGGGCGATGGACAGGCACCCGGTAGGATGCACTCTCCGGCCCGCTTCGTCAACAACTCCTCGTCACCTGCAAACGATCGCTTCCGATACAAATTCCGTCCCGGATGAGGTTGCCTGTTCTACAGTTCGCTCAGGAATTGGTTCCGCGAGAACGAAAGAAAAATATTGTCGTGTGATGTCGAATGATGGGATGTGCGTGATGCGATATGATTATTGTTCCGCACGGTATACCGAGAAAAATCATTTGCTAATCCGAGTATCCGTCGACATGGACAGCGTCTCAAGACTATATTTATCTAAAACAAGTATATGTTCATTGAATCGAACGAATCTACACTCGATTCGACAGACGTATACTTAATTCAACGATGATATGTCAGACTTCGATAAATATGTTCTTGGCACTATTCGTATCGACGGTTAGTTGGATCGGCGAATTATTTTTCGTCAGGGTAGCGGGGCGCTCGCCTTACGATACTTTGGTCTCCGGTAAATTCTCCATTTTCCTGCGATAGCATCGCGGCGGGGACATTCGGCTCGACTAATGACTCTTTACCGATACGCATCGCGGGCTCGATTTCGGATCGCCGCGCCGTAAAGTTCATCTTTAGCTAATGAAACTTTTTTCTCTCTGGCAAACATTTTATGTTCGCGCAGTCGCGAGTGTAATGAGCCACGAGTACATCGAGTTTAACGAGTCCCGATGAAAGATTCGGATTTGATTGGTGTACAAAGTGCGCGACTAGCCACAATATTGCGGGCGGACCGCGCGGCACTAATGACGCACAGGGATAATAAAAAGTTGGATCCGTAGAAAGACGCGTATCCCATAATCAACGATATAACGACGAACAGATATCGACTTAACGAGCGCATACAGCTTACTCGCGAGGACGCAAAAAGTGCGCGTGCATGCTCGATCTACCACATGCGACTTTACCTTTGACCCCCTCGGGCTAAAATCAGTTTCTACGTCCGATCGGAGGGACGCCCTCTCGCAATTCGCTAATTCTCGAACTCTTCCCGCGATTCGCTTGTAGATATACGCGCGCGAAGTCGCCCGCGTCCCCCGAATTACACGAGTGTCTACGGTGTGCGTGCGTGCGAACGTGCGTGCGTGCGTTTCTTTTTTACCTTCCATGGCTACCGCTCGCAAAGCTTGCGACGTGGCAACATTGCACTGAGAGAAATTTTATAGATTGTATGTGGCAATGCTAGCAGTTTATTAATGTGAGAATAAGTTCTAGTTTTTTTTATAGCGATAATTATTTCTATTTCAGCTATATGTATAAAGAGTTATCACAGCCATGCATACAGTTATTTCAGCCATAAGCATGGTTATTTCAGCTACATTGAACACAATTTGCTTCGTTCAACCATCGGTGGAGTTGAACACGACGAACTTCGCGGTGAAATTGTTTCAATGCCATAAGAATGTAAGGGAAAATACAATAGAGTTGAAGCAACCGAATTGAAGTTTAAACAAGTGAATATCCACTCGAAACAATTACACTGTGAGGTTCGCCATATTCAACTACATCGATGGGGTTGAAAGAAGTAAATTTTTTTTTTCACTGTATACGTACAGTTATTTCAGCTATACGTATAGTTATTTCAGCAATACGTATTGCTCTGGTGACTGTTCGGGGAATTGCTATATAAACCTATACCGTCTATATATAATCAACCTCACTTAGCCTTAAATTATAGCTATCACAGCTACACTAATCACGCAGAGAGTGTGATCTATACATATTTCTCTCAGTGCGTCGTGCACCATCTACGGACCCCATACGTACCACCGGTGACAACTCGTTCGCCCGTTCGCAGACGAACTAGACTCCCCCGCGATAATCCGAGAGTCGACGACGCGGGTCGTCGACCCACCTGCGAGAGCGGAGGCGGTCGACTAGCGGGCGGCGGTCTACTTTGTCCACATAGGCGAAGATGAGAGGGAAAGTGGAGAAACCGAGAATACGAGGCGACGTGGTGGATGATGAGGGACGGCAGGGGTGGGGGACCGGGGGCGGGGGTGACAACGGTACCAACCTGAAGCATCCTGTCGAAGTAAGAAGAGAAACCGGAACTCGAATCGTGCTTACCCTTACATTTGAACTTGTCGTCCCGCATCGTGTCGATCTTCCGCTTCAGCGTCCTCTTGGGCGACTCGCACCTGGCGCCCGACGTTTCTATGGGGTGGGCGTGGAGGTAGGCGCTCAGCCAGCGCAAATTGCAGTCGCAGATGAAGGGGTTTTTCGCCAGGTGCCTGCGAAAAACGCGGGCGCCATTGTCATTGCCCGCCCTTCTTCGCGAGAGAGAAGACGAGGGACGATGGCGAGGGTGGAAACTCGAGACGCTCTATGCGGGTTTGTTTCCTTCGCGAAACTTCCGCGAATCTCATCGGGGCTTCTCTTTAATTTTATCGGGTTTGAATTAAAAAGTTTAGATCATCTAATCGATTCGAGCAAAAGAAGATTTGTTTGAACTTCGATTGGAATCGATCCGAGTGTATTGAAAGTAGACGAGAGACGGGCATTGGGAAACTCGCGTAATACTTCTCCCGGGAATCACGATAAATTCCCGTGTCAACATCGGGGCGAACACATGGAACAAGCCAAGAAGATAATGACGGTTTAAGTGCACCGTCGTTGTGTACCAATGCGCTTCCCTCGCCCCTGCAATCCGATCGACCCAATTACCGGATCAGATCGTTAAAGCCGACGTATCGCGCCGTTGAAGAGAGAGAGCAACCACGTTCGACCCCGGCTTGAAAGACTAACGAGCTAAGGGGAAACGAAGGGTTCTATTAATATACAGACAGCGTTTGGATGTTGCGGAGGTTCGCGAAGGTCCCATTGGCCAGCGACTTGATGTTGTTGTGGTAGAGGGAGAGCAGCCGGAGACTGGTGAGGTCGAGAAACAGGTCGGTCCTGATGCAGGAAATCTCGTTGGCGTTGAGCAGCCTGAAAGTGGACGTCGGTCGATCGGTCTTTCGGTGGTTGGCGAGCAAGGGCGGCGGAGAGGGAGGCGGGGAACCTGTCGTTCGATTCCCCTCCCCTCCACGCGCGGCCACGCGAAGACGGGGCATTTACTCACAGTAATTGCAGGTTGGTCAGCCCCTGGAAGAGTCCGCCGGGCAATTCGGTGATTTTATTTCCGTAGAGAACTCTGCGAAGAGAGAGGAGAGACGAGTTAATTTTTAACGAGCGGACGCGTAAACGCGCGGGAGGGACACTCACAGGGACTCGAGGGACTTCAGGCCGTGGAAGGCGTCCGCCGCCACCTTTTTGATCTTGTTGTTGCTCAGGTCGCTGCGAACGGGAGGCAAAGAGGGTCGTGAGAAGTGGATTCGATTGGAAACGCGCGACGGTTACGGTACTACGGGAGGGCGCGGAAAAGTTTCTTACATCCTACGTAGCTTTCTGTACGGCGAGAAGGCCTTCGGTGGGATCTCCGTGATGCCGTTCTGCTCCAGTCGTCTGGAAACGCACGGGAAAACGTTAGAATCTCCGATCTCACTTTTCGTCCGCGACGCGCCCGTTCCGCATCCCTCCTGTATACTCACAATTCGGTGGTATCCTCCGGGAGGTGGGTGGGCACCTTCGTCAGAGAGTTCTCCCGGCAATCGACTATCCCGTCGGCGCATTTGCAGGGATGCGGGCACTGCGGCTCGGCGCTGCACTCGGAGCTGGAGCGCTCCACCAGCCCGGAACACTTGAACTCGTGCTCCTGCGAGAATGAGATTGCGAGAGGGTAAAACGAGGGAGGTGAGCGGGACGCGTGCGTGTGGTGGTAGACGCACCTGCAGATCGGCGAGGTTCTGGCCCTTGAGGTGAGCCGGCGAGGAGCAGCGCGTGTGCTGACCCAGACGCGGGAACATCTTCAGGTGCCTCGAGAGCCAGGCCAGGTGGCAGTCGCAGGACAGGGAGTTGTCCGCTAGTTTGAGGGTGCGGATGCGCGAGAGACCGGAGAGCATCTCCTTGCCGAGGGTTGTGAGCTTGTTGTTGTTCAATGTTCTGCGTGGAAAGGCAAAATAATTCGAAGAATTAGAGCGCGGGAAAAAATTAGCCGTGTTTTCGTAGTCTCGATATGGCTGGTTTTTGTAAAAAAAAAAAAAAAAAGATTTAGAGGAGTTCTCACAACATGTCGAGGTCCTTCAGCTCTCGTAGCGACGACTCGTCGATGCAGGTCAACACGTTGTTGTCGAGATTCCTGCGGCGAATAATTTTCTCCGTGAAATACTGGCATTTTTACTCCGAATTTTTGGCATCGATCTTTTCTAACGACGAGTACTTACAGATATTTCAGGGAAGAAATTCCTCTGAGTGTCTTGGGTCCGATCATTGCGACCTGGTTGTGACTTAGATCTCTGAAAATGGAAGAGAGGATAACGTCTTCTTCGTGTAGAGAGAATTTTTCGAGAATTGCCTCTTTCCGAAATTACAAATGAGTGATGAGAACGGCTGTGAAAATCGACCGTGAGAATAACTATCGATTTGCCGAACAAATACTGTAATTTATATTAACCAATGCACCGAGAAAAATAATTGGGTTAAAATGACAAAATGCATCTAGTTTGACACGTTTAGTTATTCTAATAAAAATACTGGTCGGTGGAATCAAATATCCAATTATTCTAACCAAAAAGAAGTCAGTCAAACCAAACAGATGGAGGATCCACATTTTATCAAACGATCTGATAATCGTCTCCAGCATTTTGGTGAGATTTACCAAGTTATTTTTCTCAGTGTGCCAGTAGTACCGGACGATAGATGCACCGTCAGCTAATTCGTGCACTACGTCTTCGCCGAGGCAACATTGTCGATCGATTTTAGCCTGTCCACGGCTACGTCGCCCACTCGCATCGCGCTGCATCGTTGCACCTGATACCGCCGACCACAGTAATTTCTGTTAATCCGCTGAAGTTTACCGCCGTCGAGCGGCTCTCGGGCAGTCTGGGTAGGTATAGGTGTACCGGCCCGGACTACTTACACCGGCGGCAGGTCGCGAGTTCGTCCTACATTCTCGATAAATTATTCAGTGCATCGAATATCGCGGCAGGTCGGTGGTAGGTAGGTAGGTACTCCCGCAGTACTTATCCACTCGCGGTTACCGCACGGGTTTGCATAGGTGGGCTGGTGCATAATACCGCTTTAGCGGGCCTCGTTACAGCTGCAGCGACGTGGTGGTAAACCTCTCCCTCTTTTTTTTTTTCATCCAGGATAAAACGGGTATTCAGTGCGCGCGAGAATATTGATTTTCTGACGTATCGTTGAAATATCGATCCGTCGAAGTTTCAGTGCCAGCGAAATTGCCTATTTTTCTTGCGCGGAGAGGAGCTACCCCTAATTTTGACGTCGAATAAAAGTAGGCGGGCGCTCAATTTCGACGAGATTATTATGGATTATTTGCGTCTATTTTAAGCTCGTTTCTTTCTCAGCCCCCGATCCATTTCCAAAAGTGTTTCGGAGCGCGATTCACCGCGATCCAGACTGCTCGAGTCTCGGGGTCTCCTCTCTCGCGCGAGACATGCTAACCAGACACTGTAATGATGGGTTTGCCCGCGAAGCGAGGCGCTCCATTGAACATTCATCGGTCTCGAACCTGACAATGTGTAATTACGCTGGCGAAACCGACATTAAGGGTCCGGCAACGATGCCGGATACGAGGCAAATGGTGGAGAGATTTGCAAATAGCGAATCGACGAATTCCTCGATCGACTTACGTTCATTTCTCGACATTCTTCACAGGTGTTCGACTGAAACATTTCTTCCCTGGAGAGAGTATCTCAGTAATCGCGCTATATCGTGTTTCGTCGTACAAAATCCAAAAATATTCGCGTACGAAGACGATGCGATCTCTTAAAATAAAAATAAAATATCGCACGTGAGCACCTTGTCATCTTACAATCTTAATTTGTTACAATCATTCGGCTGAAAGGTTTTTTTTCCTCGAGAAAGCATCTCAGTGATCAGGTTATATCGTATTTCGTCGTAGAAAATTCAAGAATATATCCGCGTACAAAGACGATGCGACCTCACTCAAAAAAAAAAAAGATAAAAATGTCGCGCGCGATCACCCCGTCTCGAAAACTCCACCCGCGCCCGGACCACTGGAAACTCTCGAGTCCCATTCGACTTTCGAGCCCGGCCGTCTACCCACTTTGCGAGATGATGGATCGACCTCGACCTCTCGTCCTCCGCTCCCCCTCCCACCACCGCGCCGCTCCCTCGAACCTTCCTCTCGTCCTTAAACCGTTACGAACTCGCGAGGCGCGTGCACTTTTTGACTCTTCGAGTGGCAGCTGCTGCCGGCCAGACGGAAACGCCGCGTCTCGATCGCCGATAAGTCGAGCGTCTCGCTGTTGGTCGCCGGTCTTGCGCGGGGAGGGCTTTTTATATTTCATCGTAAAGCGCACGACGTGGAAACAGTGTCGATCGATCGCGCCCGCGGAAAGCTCGCCCCGCTGAACTTTTCATCCGCTGAAGGAAGTGCGGTTGCGACCTTTACGAAAGTTGCGGCACTGGAGGAGAGGGTGGTACGCGGAGGCGCCTGCCTCGCACTTGGGTACTCCCGATACGTGGAGTGGATTCGTTAGTCGCGAAGCTATATAGAGGCTCTTCGCATGCCGGGCGTGCGGGACGTGGAAATATAGCGCGGTTGGGAATGGAATGCGCGGGCTGGGAGGGTTGATGCACTCTGCCTCGGAATTGTAGGATGCGAGAGATTTTTGTTTTGCTTTATAAGTTTATTCGAATGTTTGAAATTTTAGGGACCGTTTGATCGAGATTTTTTTACGGCGGTTGGTCATTTCTCAAGTCGACTGATTCGGAGCAGTTCTTTTGAAGTGTTCGCGTGGAAGGAGGTTCGCGGAGCGAGTTGTTTATATATTTTTATACTTCCGCGCTCGGCTTAATCTCGACTTCCAGACGGATCGAAGTCTGCTACTTCGCTCCGGATTTATCGATCCGCTTCTTTTCCGAAGTGCGATAAAATTCGTGGTGTAAATTAGCTTTTTCTTTGATGTTTTTTTTTCGCACGCCTCCATGTATCTCCTAGATTTATTAAGTGGCTTTTTTTTCTGGATCTAAAGATTCGTTTCATGAGAAATTCCGCGGATCTCAGATCTGTAGTGCTTTTCCCATTTCTGAAAGATTAGCTATGAAAAATAGTTCCTCTCTCTATCTCGATTCCCAGTGGAAATTCATCACGATCGATTTTCAGGTCCCGTCAGACATAAGATTGAAGAATCGAATGCTTAGGCGCTTACAACTTCTTGAGGCTCATCATGTTGCTGAACAGCAGATCCGGCAAGTACCGTATCTGGTTGTTGTTCAGTCGCAGCTTCTCGACACCGACCAGATCCTGAAAGGCTCCCCTCTCGATCGTGTGGATCTGGTTGTTCGACAATTGCCTGAGAACAAAGAAAAATCCTCCAATTTTTTTAATGAACTCCGAAACGTATCCTTGAAATTTCAAAGATATTCCAAAACTGTAATCGTAAAATAACGTAAAAATACGCGACGTAAATAACCGATAAACGACGCTATATAAATAATAGAAAAAAAAACGTTTCATCTCGCCGTCAATTCTCAATTTCTTTTCCATCTCGATCAAATTCTGAAAAGCCTTCCCTTATTCGTGCTCTCGCGAAAGCTTGATTGCTCGACTGCGGAGAACAATGAAGCGCCGTCAAAGCTTCCCGTAATAACTGCGAAACGAGCGAAAGCGGCGATTAAATCGCGAAACCGTTCCAACGCGAGATAAATCCGTTGCACCGGGTATCGGGTAACGCAGCGGCGCGAACTGTGCGCGGCGTGTGTATACGCGCGGCGAGAGAGAAACGCCGCCCGTCGAGCGCTGTTCCGTACGAACGTGTGAACGTGTTCGCCGCGCTTGTATCATTATAAACTTTACTGCTGTAAATTTGGGGGCCGTAAAATTCAAACGCCGCGCGATACTCGCGTCGTACGAAAAACTTATCTCCGTCCGAATGAACGGGCGCCCGCGCGCGAGCATCCGGTGTGCTTATGTCGTTGTAAATCACATCACTGTAAAATCGGGGATAGTAAATTGCGTCGTTTACGACGACCGTTTCCACGGTATTTATCCGTGTACCCGCGCTGCACGGAGCACGCGAGTCCGTGGGCTCCACGTAGAGCCGAACGAGACCATATCTGTACACGGGGAGACAGAGCGCGGCGGATCTCACAATTTCCGTTTCTACTTATCGAGCGACCCACGAAAAAGTGGACTCCCGATATTCACGGTCGCGGTTACGTCCGAAAGCGGCCATAAATATCCCTGAATTGTCCCGAAATTTAAGAGTCGTTTAAGTTTCACGGAACGATCCCCGATAGTTGTGCAATTGATAGTTGAAGCTCTGAGATATTAATGGTGACGTTAAATAGGTGCACTCTCTCTCTCTGAGGGAAATTTATAGGTTGTACGGCAATAAGTGTAGCTGTGATAGCTATACTTTAGGGCTGAATGAGGTCAACTAGACAGCACAGGTGATATAGCAATACCAAATAGTAACAAGAGCAATACGTATTGTTGCAATAATTATACGTATAGCTGAAATAGAAATATACGTATTGTGCTGAGGTAACTAGAACTTATTCTTACATTAATAACAACTATTAGCATTACCGTACAATTTATAAAATTTCTCTCAGTGTACGGGAATTGACGTAATTTAAATGTTCACCGATAAAATGAATCATCACGTGATCTTGAAAAATCGGACGATACGGGAACAAAAATGGAACTCACAGTACGTGGAGGGTCGCCATGTCCTCGAAATCCGTTTTGAAGATGACCGAGATGTTGTTCATCTGAAGATCTCTGAAACAGAAAAACACAGAAACCGATCAGATTCGATCATCGGTTATTTATTTCATCGGATGCGGAGTGCACTCGCAATCGCGCGACGCGGATTTATTTTCACAGTTAGCATACGACTGAAATTCTCCCGCTCTCCTTCCTCGAGTAACTCCACCGATCGAATTCTAATTAAGTCGCGTCCCACGACAAAGAGCCGTAACGAGATTTCGTTACGCGGATATTCGAATTTATTTCCGTCGTCGGTGTGAGAGGAGCACTCGACTCGACTCGCCGTCAAACGCAGGCTCTCGTTGCCGCTGCAAAGGGAGCGAAAAGAAGAGGGAAGGAGAACGTTATCAAGTACGAATTACGTCGGCTGCTTTCACACATCATTCTCGCGGATGAAAAAGACGAAACACGTAGGAGAGTAACGAGACGGATTTTTCTCTTGGTTGAGCGGTTTCGTCGAGTGTATTAAAAAACGTTTAAACCAAACAGCGATCTCGTTTCTTTCGTCGTCCCTCCGTGGGCGAGGTCGAATATTTTCGATGCCGTAGAAGTTTGGTCTGTATTCGCTTTTTATTTGAAAGCAGCTACATTCACGGAGAGAAGTTGCGGTAGAATTTGACGCTTTTGTCGCGTTCAGCTTTTTAAAATGCAATTCTTGTATAGCTGTAAAATAGACTATCGTCTATTCATCATATCAGTCAGATATCATCAGACAGAATTTCATCGCCGTAATATACAATGAATATTTGGAATCGGTAGAAAAAGAGTAGAGCGAAACGAAACACTCGAGTGGCCCCTCGACTGTCGCGGTGGATAACGATCGCCGAGGGTCATCAAAGGTGTTTCATTTCACCCCACGCTCGTCTCCCGTGGACGAAAAAGACACTCGTTGCACGACGCGTTGAACGATTAACGTACCGTCACGCCATCGCGTTCGGATTCGCCGTCCCCTCCGACGCGCCTGTCTCCCCGCGCCGATCCATTTAATCGCGATTCAACCGCAGCTTCTGCTTAACGAGAGCGTTGCAAAGTGCGGATGAAGAGGGAGCGGGAAGTCTGAGAGGGCGAACGCGAATGTCGGGGGAGTAGACGTCGCGGTCGTCGCGACGCCTCTCGACTCGGGGTGTACGTATAGTAATAACTAGACACACGCGCGAGAGGAGCTCGTTCCACGAGGCACGACAGATTTGTGCTTCCAGGAACCGTGAGCGTCTCTGTATCGCGCGGCCCGCCGCCGCTCCGCGTCGCGTTCTCAATTAAAATAACTCGGAACCTTCTTGGAAAGCGATAACGATAATTGGCCAAATTGTAGAGGCGCGAGGTGGGCGCAGGTGTCGACCCAATTATCATCGTTAAAGCGCCCCGGTCTAATCCGGGGTGTATTCCGGAAGGCGACGTGGAAAGCGGTCCTTTGTCCGCACTGTGAGCGAGTGGGAGGACTTAAGCCGCATTATAAAATACGAGGGGTGTATATAGACGTGATGTGTAAAGACAGCGAGAGAGAAGGGATCACGGTCGTAACTCGATTTACGCGTTTCACAAGTTTCGTAGAAAAAATTTTTCATTGTATACTGAGTAAAAAAAAATTAGGTTAAAATTACAAAATGCATCTGGTTAAATGCGTTTAGTTGTTCCAATGAAAATACTGGTCAGTTGGACCAAATGTCAAGTTATTCCAATCAAACGTTTAATTATTCTGATTAAAAAGTGGTCAGTCTAGCCGAACACAGATGGAGAGAGGATCCATATTTTACCGAACAGTTTAGTCATCGTCTCCAAAATTTTGGTTAAATTGACCGAATTTGTTTCTCACTGTATACACGGAAAAGAAGAAATCGTAGTATTTAGAAAGTTTGTGATAAATTTCGGGGCAAGGCCAATTTATCGTTATGACAATTATAATTTTAATATAAATTATAGCAAAGTCTCCAGCTTTTACAAATTTTACTATAATTTTTATTAATAATTGTTATGTAAATGTAACTATGTAAATGTTACGATTAATTTTTTTTCTAGTCTCGAAAGTATCGGATATCTGCGTGGATTTTTGATACAGCACCAAAGTGCAGCAAAGCGAAATAGCAGGTCTTGCACGGTAGCGCATTCCGTCTATGAGAATATACCGTAATAAAAGTTAAAGTGCAACAAAATTGTGCTTGTCCGATTACCCGTTATCATACAGGTGCTTATTTACGACGAATGGAAATATACAACTCGCTATAAAGATACACAATCTCGCCAGCACGGTAAACGTTCTTATACCGCGAAGTCTCAACGAGACTGCGACAAGTGTTAGCGCGGTCGCACTTACGACTGTTATGCAGGTGCACCGATTTCCTACCCTTCAGTGCGGAATACATTTACACCGTTGACTCTCTTATCATATCTGTATACTTACACGTATATTTATAGCGAACAGAAGTGTTCAACTCCGTAATGACGCAGTCTCGGCTCGTAAACGTTTCTCTGTGCAAAGAATTCTTGTAGAAGGCGAAGGTGCAAAGTCGCGTGGGTGCATAACCGCGTAGATATGTAGATATACCTGCAAGAGGCATATGTACGGACGCGATTCTGATTTTCCATTCGGCACATAATACAGAACCATTTCTAGTTTCTATCCTCACTAAAAATTAAACAATGCATTTGTATTCTAATATATCTGAACAGGATCAACGCAAAATAATGATCATAGAAACTAATCGGTTTTCATTTATCTGTTTCAGGAATCCTCGGATGAACCGCTGTCGATTCTTTCCAAAACGGACTTCGAGGATACGACCAACCCTCCACATGCCGTAAGTTTGATTTTTCTCTTCGTCTATTTAATTCACTCGAGTGATGGACAAACGGAACGATGCGTGGGTGGTTATTTCTACGAGTAGCGGATCTCGTACAATGTGTAAGAGTTTTTAATTTTTCCCTCTGCGCAGCGTTGAACATTAGCCACGTTCGACTGCGTCTTTGCATCGCATATATCGCGATGCATCGAACGAAATCAATGCATAGACGTACAACTGGAGTGATGGACAAGTACGTTATACCGCCGCGTGGGTGGTTACATATACGCATCATGCAGCAGGCATGTGCAGCTGCTCTGCTGAGTACATATCATTCCCGCTTGCAACGAATGCGAGTACTTAACTCCGCACTCGTTTAAACGTACACGTAAAACTCCCTTTAACATATGGGCAAATACAAGGGGCGCGGAGAATTATACGTACCCGCGTGTGTGTGTAAGTGCTACACGCATTCAGACATACTCGGATTGCCTTCCCGCCGCATAACGTTGAACTTGGTAAAATTCTCCGCGGCATAATATACAACAAGACACGCTTCACGGAAAGTCAAGTTCTCTCGTCCGCATTTCCTCTCGCGACGCGCAGCTTGCACCGCGGTGCATCGTTGTATAGGTATACTCGACTTGTATCTATCGTCTGCCCTGAAATTTCGCACACGGCGAGATAGGCGAGTCGAACGCGAAGAGGGAACGCGGTTCGGGGATGGATAGAGAGATGTGGATATATTTATGCAAGGGTAGTAGAAAAGGACTACCGAACCCGCACAGATGTAATCAAAGTTTGCAGACAACCACTCAACCGCTCAGCCCTGTGCCTTGAGGAGATCACGTCAAAACCACGCGGATTTCATCTCCCCTCCCTCTTCCGATCCCTCTCTCCCTCTCTGCCCTCCCACCTCCGGGGCGAACACGCGGGCTCTCTCCCCCCGTCGAATCCCGCCGGCCGGTCGCCCTTCGCGAAAAACAAAAAAAGATAATAGAGCTCCGTGACAGGAAATGCATTTCGTTAGCGCGACTTTATTTCACGACGTCGGAATATAAATGAGATTTTCGCGCCCGTAAGTTTCTCTCATCTTTTACGTGTCCGATCTTCCGTTACAATAAAGCAAACGACGTCTCGGTTCGCGCGCGGTAATTACTCGGGGCGCGTTGCCAGGGAATAATCAGCCGGGGACATTGTCACGGGGGTAATCCGCGCCGCGCGAGTCAAGTTTTTGTTGTAAAAATGAAATCGTAAAGTCCGAGAGGAGCGATGCACCGCCGAGCCGAGACGAGAGGCGACTTCAGGGGTGGGTCTCGTTGCCAACGGCCGCGGAATATGAGGGTGACGATCGTGCTTCACTTTTTCAGCCAAGTGGATTACATTTTTAATCCGAATGCACGGAAAAGAAAAAGAATTAATTGGATCTACTGAAAATTACTAGCGGAGTTGCGAGTAATTATTTATTTGTAGGTATCAAGGCAATTTTTTAATACATCTCATTCACAGATATATCTCTTCCTCACGAGCATAGGTATGGAATGAAATGTGATTGCAGGGAAGATATATGCAATTAATATATGGAAAACGATCAAATCGATGTAAATAAATAATTACTCCCGGCCCTGCGAGTAATTTTTAATAAATTCAACTAATTCTTTTTCTCTGTGCAGTACACATCTTCGATTACGCTGCCAGCTTAAACGGCAAGTTTACTCAGTTTCCAACGAACCCCTCGTAGCAGGCTTACCCTCGCTACAACGACCGCGAGTAAGAATTACCTATTCGGTGGAGCGACGCGGCAGGATGTACGAGTGTATATGGTACCTACAGCTTTATGGGGTGACCCGCATAACGCGGATTGACGCGCGGCGCATAGACCGCGTTATCCTTATGCGCGTATGGGCCGCTCCAGCAGGTATAGCAACGTACTCGTGCGTGGGTTGATGTTACTCTCTCTCTCTCTCTCGCACACGCAGTGACCCTTGTGTACTCGACGCCCACGCGTGGCCCGCGACTCGAGTATATACACGAGTTGAGTACATGGAATAGATAATAGACATACCGCGTATAATACGGTAACAGCGCGGGTATATATTATACATTGATATACCTGTACGCTGCGCGCGCGCGGGGGAAGCCCCTCGTTTTCTGCGTATATCGAGCGGTGTGCCCGCACTGAGAAAAATAACCTGGTCAATCTAACCAAAATCCTGGAGATCATGAACAAACCATTTGGTTAAATATGGATCCTCCATCTGTTTGGTTAAATTGACCATTTTTTTGTTGTTGGAATAATTAGACGCGTACACGGAGAGCATTTTATTTAATCACTGTTATACTAGATGATAGTTGACATTTTTTGAGAAAAATATTGCGTTCATTTTGCTTGACCGTATGGCAACAATTGGCGTGCATTTAGTAAAATTCACTAAATGTACGCAATGAATGCAATACTTTCTCCAAAATGTCAAATCTATTATCCAGTATAACAGTGATTAATGCATTCTTCCCTTCGTATAGTTGGAATAACGAAATATTTGGTTCGACTTACTAGTATTTTCGTCCGAATAATTAAACTCGTACGACCAGATGCGTCTCGTCATTGTAACCAAGTTATTTTTCTCAGTGCGAGACGCGTGGGAAAAAAATCGATGAAATCGCGAGAGCTTTTCTCGACTTTCGCAATTTTCTCGCGGGAGGCGCGGGGAAAAAAGGCATTCGGGAGTAGATAACTATCGTTACTCACGAGTATCAAGTATCCACCCATCCGCGCATCCATACGCACCTTCGCGCTCTCCGACAAATCAATGCCGGAGCGGAACGCGAAAAGCACGTTCGCGGCGCGCGTACCCCATACCTAGGAATTCGAGAGCGCAGAGCGCCGCTGCGCGTTGTACGGAGCAGGTGGTATCGCTGCGCTCGGACGAGCTTTCATTAATTACCGCGAGAAAAAGGGCAAAAAAGTTATAATTGCTTCGTACCTTCCGCCCTGACGACGTCGAGACGGGCGAGGAGGGGCGAGGGGGAGAGAGGGGAGTCTTGATAATTTACGATGGAATACAAAAGAGGAGGTTATACGACGGCGTCCAGCCAGGTGGCGCAAGTGTAACGCGGGGCCAGGTACTTCGGTGTGCTTCTACTTCTGTCGCGCGGGCTCTGATGTACAGCCGACTCCGCTCGTCCTCTTCGTTACGCGCGCGCTTATACGTGAGGTACGCACGTCGCTCGGTACGCACGTTACACGCGCGCGAGAAGCTACCGAGCCCCGGCTGCGGGAATATTCGTAGTCGTTGGTGGCTCGCAATTATTTTCATAATCCGCCGTACGCCCTGTGCTTCATCCGGGATACGCCGGCTTAACGAGCGACGCCGCGGCGTGCTGCACTACACGGTGTACACATAGGTACCTGTGCGCGCACACCGCGTGTAAAATGCAATTAGCGGGATTCTCTCTCTCCTAGCGCGATGGGCGGACGCGCCGGCGACGAATGTTTGCTTCGCGATATCCTGCAGTCGCGCGGTGCGTGAATTTGCTGCAATATTATTTAGTTTACAAGTATTAAATAAATGTAATTTTAAGTACCTATGGCGAAAAAAATATTTCGTCAAGACGAGAAAATACATGTTAATTATTAAAATGTTTATTTCATTCGAATGATGATTGCCTCGTGGGATTCAATTGTGCCGAATCAATATCGTAATGCTTAATGAATATTTACTTGATGCAATGAAATATTTAATTCGTCATATTTAAACGAACATTTATTACCTACAAATAAAGTGTTTTTTTTTTCGGCGATATTTGGTCGGCAATGTTCCAAGCAGGATGCGAATGAGTGAATGCCCTTTATTACAGCATAATTTCAATACCTAATCAACAAACGATGCGTCGAGCACTCCCGATTTTTCTCTCCCTTTCGATTCCGCGTCGAGTCGAGCTCGAGAAATTCTTCCCGCGCGCGGCGTTCGTGAAAATAATCGCAACACTCTTCTCCAATTGCCGCAGACGCGAACGAAGAAGTTGCGAGATGCTTCGAGCTCGAAGAGTCGCTCCCAACTAAACGTATATAGGTGTATACGCGTTTCTCAATTTTACGCCGAGCGAGCACACAATTACGCGACGTCGAACTATCGACACCGGCTACGTGCAGAAAGTCGCGCGCCGATATGTCCCGAAGTTGGAAAGGACTCGGCGTCCGCCGGAATCGTCGTCGGGGCGGCAGCGGTGCCATTTCAGGCGTCGTTTTCGAGGCAAACGAGGTTTCAGCTCCGCGAGCAAAACGTCTTCCTGCTGTATCCCCGCCCCGCTCTCTCGCTCCACCACCTCGTCTCGGTCGTTTTACGCGCCTCTGGATAAATCACGCGCGAGACGCGTGCCGTTTGACGTAGCAGGTACACGCTTCGAGTGAAACTTGAAAGGGTGCGTGAGCGCGGGCGTGCTTTCATGCTGGGAGATCAGGCGTCTAAATCTAAACGGCGCCGCGACACGACGCCTCTCGTGGAACGTCGACTAATTACTGTTAACGCGCCGCGCTTAATTAACGGGGTCGTTAATATTTCATCGTGACGGCTGAGCCGCCGATGACGAGTCGCTTTCCGATCTCGCTCTCTTCAAGGCGCGAGGGACTGCAGGACGATGCGCGCTCGCGATAATTGCGCGGATGGCGGAAACTTACCTTTTCAAGCCGCGGAAGAAGGCTCCGTCTCTCTCTTTGCGGGCGTAAGGGCTTCTTCGTGGCGATACCCCGCGCACCCTTCCACGGATTAAATGGGAGCTCTCTCTCTCTCTCTTTCTCTCTGCATATAAATTAGTTTACGTTTCGCCGGGCTCTGATATCGTGCTACGCGGGTCCTCGTCGTCCATTGTGGCGACTCGCGTATCGAGAGTAATTTATTTCCTTCGCGATAAGGTGCTTTTAGGAATATTCGTCGCGTTACAAATATACATGGGAACGTCACTCGCGCATAATCGTATGCAAGGGCTCGCGTATCAGATTTCCACTGTGGCGTTGAGTGCTTGTTTATTCGCGTGCGTTTTTCAGGGACGCCGGGTTTTTTTTCCGTTCTCGTTGGTGGTTTTTTTTTTTCGTGGAAAACGACACGGGAAATTGACGCGGTAGATCCAAGTAATTATTTTTCTCTGTGCGCGAAAAGGTAGCTCCATTTTTCGAGAACATTAGCCTATGAGAATGTCGGAAAGGGTTTTACGCGACATGTTCTTTTTTACGAATGGAGTAAAATAGAAAATTGCCCTTAAAAATTGTCATTTCCTATTTTCTTCCGAAAAACTCACTGAACAATTTAAACATTTCTCCGTATACATATATAGCACACAACGAAGAAGTAAAATGCGCATATCGCACGATCCTCCCTCGTCGTGACTCGTATCGGGAAGAATTTATAGCCGCGTCGATAAGATGTTGCCGGGAAAGAAAAAAAGCGTGAAGCTAAATTACGTCACTGCCCTATACGCGCGCGCGCGCACACAACCTCAACCGCAGCGGCCAGTGCGCGCATAACTATCGACTCCACCTACAATACGGCATTCCGGCGACTGTCGGCATCCCTTTTAGCCGGGAATCGCCGAGTGACCTCTCCCACGTCGTTTCGACGACGCGGGGTAGGCAGTTAACTTTAACGCCCGCGCCAACAATCACTGCGAAAACGGTCGAACGAGCCGCGAACAGTAATAAAAAACGGAGGAATCGCTCGGGGCTGAGTTATATGCTTGCGATTATGCCGCTTCGACGGTGGCGGGGTTGCGGGGAAGCCCCGCGTCCCGGTCCTCGACATTAGCCCCTTTATTTCCGCGGATCGGCGAGGTGACTCGTCCCGCTGATTTGGTTTTGACGAGAGGAACGGAAGACGGTTTATTATAATGGTTAATAAATATAATTTTACATACAGCGAAATAAATAATTCGTCGTTAAAAAATGCCTATTTTACTCAAATGATTGCCTCGAATGATCAAATTGTGCTGAATAAATATCGTGATAATAAATAAAATGTTTGTGTTGCCACATTCAAATAAACATTTATCACACATTAACATATAAACATTTATTAAACATTATAAACTACAAATAAACTGTTTTTATTGGTAGAGGTTCGAATTACACACCGGGAAAACAATTTATCGATAGTTAATAAATGTCATTTCAAATATGTACGGCGAAATAAATATTTCGTTAGAAGAAAGAAATACATGATAATTATTGACATGTTTATTTTATTCAGATGTTTGCCTAAAGGAATCAAATTGTGCCAAGTAAATATTGTACCTAAATAGAGTCAACGAATATTTACTTGGTCCAATAAAATGTGTATTTCGCCATGTTCGAGCAAATATTTATTAACTACAAATGAACCGTTTTCTCGGTGTACCTCATTTTCCTCCTTTCATCGACTTCCGCTCGCGCGAGCGCAGCTTTCGCGTCCTTCGGAACACCTTCCGTGGCAACTTCCGCGGCCGGACCCGCGTCGCGAAGCGTGAAATTAATTCTTTTTCACGCGTCCGAGGTTCTCCGAGGTATACGGCAAGTGCAGATAAATGCACCACGATGCTCCGTGCCATCTGCGGCTACTCGCCGCGTCCGCCTGGATACGGTACGTACGTTTCTCCGCGTAGAGCGTAACGGTTTCGCATTACTCTCTCAGAGAATTGCGGAGCCAAGTCCGGGAGGACCGAAAGCCGGCGATAAATATGAAACCTTAATTAAGGTAGCGAACTTAATTACTCGGCGTTTAACGTCCAACGGAGCACCTGACATTTCCGCCGTCGTCGTCGTCGTTGTCGCTGTTGCCCGTCGTCGTGTAGTCGTCGTCGACGTCTGCCTTAATTGCCCCCGGCGTAATTATAAGCGTCGAGAGGAACAATACTGATTACAAATCGATCCGGGGGATCTCGCTCGTAGCAGATTGTCCCGAGAATTCACTCGTCTATTTTTTTATTAGCGGGAAGGACGATCCTGATTCACGGCAATTGAAGAGGCGCCTCGAATAACGTTGTAACCGACATTTTATCGATGTCGAGGTTTCAACGGAAAAACGTTATATGTATGTAGGTATATAAAGTATCATATATTGAATTACTGATCACAATACTGATCATGATCATGACACTGATCATGATACTTCATATACTGAATTCTAAGCAATTGTATTACTTCATATATACAACGTTTTTCCGTTGAAACCTCGACATCGATAAAATGTCGGTTACAACGTTATTCGAGGCGCCTCTTCAATTGTCGAACGACAATCGGACGAAAATGTTATCGGTGTTAGTTTATCATTTAAATACGTATCGATCTCATCTACGTCAATATTTAATTCATTTTAAATTAAGACACTCTCTCTCTCTCGTGAACGTTCATCGGCGAATGACTTCGCAATATCGCAAGGCAGGCGGGAGCAGTTGCTTCGACGTCTTAATTACCAGCACCGCGACAGAAATAACGTCCAATAATTAAAAGCCTCTCGATAGATGATTTATTTTTAAAGAATGCCAATATCCGAAGGTTAATTAGAACGCTAATGGAACGAATGCTAATTACCAACTGGTCCGCACTCATTCGCGTCGGTTATGCGATCCCGTCGGAATATATTTCCTCGTCGGAGGAGGAAAGACATTCTCAAACGATCGCGCGATCGCCTTCGGTCGACCGGCGATGGTCGTCGGGGAAATTATAGTTTGATGTGATTCCATTTAAAAAAAAAGCTCGATACAGCGGCAGCAGCAGCGACGCTCTCTTAAATGCTCTGCTCGAATTACCTCGACGTAGGTATGTAATTATAAACGCCGATGGACATAATGCCAACGAGAAATCGATCGCGAAGATATCTCGATCCAAACTGGTTTATATACGCGCGATGCAATCAGAAGCTCCCGACGCATTTATTTTCAGCGAATGAAACGCCCTGCAGCCTTCGCATGAGAATCGATCGCGCGCCGTGTAGCGTTTGATCGCGAGAACGCGAAGGCGATGGCGATAGAGAGTCGTACGCGGGACGAAGGTTCCGATAGCGGCGTTGGTTGCGCTCGCTCTTCAATCATTTGGAAAGGCTTTCGACTCTCTTCTTCGGGCGGAATAACGCCGCTGGTGCTCGACATCAAAGATGTACGCGGCGCGTCGGTTCGGTATCGAGTTTTAAGAGCGTAATTTTTATCGCGATCTCATATCCGCCGGCACTCTAAGCTCATCTGGTCATCTCGAGAGCTAATGGATTCGTAATCTTAATACGTCCGACCTCGCATTTCTCGGCTCGATTTCATATTAGCTATTTATACAGCGCGGACTTTATAGGGGGGTTTTCGAGAGGACTCGCACATCGCTGTATAAAAGCCTTGTAATATACGTAAGATTACATAGACTCTCGTATGGAGGGGTTACGAGGGTACTCGCGTTTTCCTCTCCTCATTCCGATCTTCACCCTCGCCCTCTCGCTCTCTTCCTCTCTCTTTCCCACTCGCGCTGCGCGCAGCCAAGCCGCAATATTAGATTGATATTAACAAGCCGTGGGGTACTATAAAGATATTAAGCTTTATGGTCCGAGTAATTATTACCAGTTTAATGCGCCATCGACTAAAAGCCCCGTCGTAGATCCGGCATGGTGCACCGTAAAATCTGTCCCCGGCTTTATAGAAACGCCGTTAAAGCTTTATATCACCGTTTTTCCCATCGACGAAGCACCGCCAGCGCAACAACCGATATATGTACTCGTGGCTGCTGCAGGCGCACTTTTATGTACGCACGGTTCGCGTCGCGTCCACTCTTTCGTCGTAGGTCTTCCGTTTTCCATGGGAATTCCGCTGAACCGTGTGAAACATGCGAGGTACTCGCTATTAAATGGAGAAAAATGGAGTTAAAATTAGAAGAAACTGTACTAAAAAAGATACGACAAGTTAAAATTCCGCGCGAACAGAATCGCAGGTATAATTAAACATTTTAATTATGTTCTTTTTGATGACTCATTGAGCTCACAACCTTAATGCATCTGGTAAGCTAATACTACCTTGAGTTGCTGTACAATTTATGCACATATTTCCATCTGGGTACCTTCTGCCATATTTTTTCATCCAAATCGATACAAACAAACTCACTTTTGCATTTATAATATCAGTATAGAAGTATGGACGACTATAATCGATGTGTACAGCTTTCTCAAATTTGTCCAGTATTTCACTGTTCTCTATCTATCCTATAGTTCGACCCATCGGAAGGTCGTAAACACGTACAATGACCAACGAGCGACCTTCCGGGAGGGCGACCTCTCGCGGCACCGCGAGGTCGATACGAACATATTATACTCGCGCTGTGTATTATAGCGGCAGCTATACGAAAGCTCATCTAATGGAGATGGCTGGCTTAGCGCTACCGACGAGACTTACGGTTATCGGGAAAGAAATAAATGGAGCAACGATGAGGGGGAGGGTGGGAACCGACTTTAATAAATCCGTTTATCGACGAATCGGCGGGAGGGTGGTTCCGGCGTGCAGGAAGCGAGCGGCGTGGAAACCTGCCGGTCGGTTATCCGCTTCCTCGCGGATACATATACAAGGTCTTACCGTCTGATATTGACACAGGAATCGTGCGAAGAAGAAGAAGAAGAAGAAGTGTTTATTTTGCTCTAGGGCAAGCCCTCTAAGAGCACACAAAGGAAGTACATTTTAAAGTAAATAACTACACTCAAAAAAATTTGGCCACAACTAGAAAATTATAGTAATTGCAGTGATAATTTTCTTCGCCATAGCAAGAATTCTTGCTATCCTAGCAATATACCTATTTCTAGTTGTGTCTGAGGCAGCCAGAAATATAGCTGGATTAGCTAAATACTTTCTTCAGTGTAGCAATAAGTAAGTCATAGTAATATGAGTAACAATAAGTAAATAAGTAAGGTACAAAAATAAAGTAAATAACTAAGTAAGTAACTAAAACAGTAACTATAACGGTAAGAATAAAAAATAGAGTGCGAGTGCGAGTGAGAACGCAGATTAACCCTGGTGAACGTGTAAGAGTTTCTCTGTCGCACACTCTAACTAGACAAGATCGAGAAGGACGGAAAATGTGCGACAAAGAGGCTCTCATCCATTCACCTGTGTTCTCACTCGCACTCGCACGATTCCTATGTCAATATCAGACGGTAAGACCCGGTGTGTATTATACCTCTAGGTAATAACAATCGATCCTCCCTGCCCATTGTGCAGACCGTTTCCGCTGCACGAATCCCGACGGTTTTCCTTCTGCCGCGCGCGAGGGCGTTTGATTTAAATATAGAGGCGCCGCGCGCTGTGGATGCTGCGGGCGCGTCTCGTTGAAACTCCGCGAAAGCGAAACGCGCCGCGCCGCTATACGGGGTTGGTATGCCAGGCGCGTTTCTCGAGCTCGCCACAGTTATGTCACGTTAATAACGTCTGACTGACGGCGGGCGAAAGGGAACGAGGAATTCAGAAATAGAACTCTGTGGCGCGGTGATGTTTTTTTTTTTTTTTTTTGAAAGAGCGCCTTCGTCCTCGTCGTGGGTGCGCGAATATCGCGGCGATGAGAAAAATGCGATAGCGTCGCCAGGGGAATTGGAAATATGTCGCCGCGTTGGGTACCTGTTGTATTTTTGACGGCGGATATTACATGTTTTCCTTGGCGGGGATCTGACGTACGATTTTTGAAAAAGCAGACTGATAGCACACATTGAGAAAGAAAACCTGGCCAATTTGACTGAAATTTTGGAAACGATGACCAAACCGTTTGAAATGGATCATTTTCAAAGAAAAAAATTAATCGTAGCATTTACAAAGTTTGTGGTAAGTTTAGGGACAAGGCCACTTTATTGTTACAGTAACTACAATTTTGTTAAATTTATTTATTTAACAGCAATGGTTACAGAAACCCTTGCAACTTCTACAAGCTTCATTATAATGTTTACTGAAATTCTAGTAATCGGAGCAATAAATTGGCCTTGTCCCGAAATGTACCACAAACTTTGTCAATGCTGTGATACAATTTTTTCCGTATATAGTTAGAGTAACCAAATATTTGGTTCAACTTAATAATATTTTGGTCAGAATAACAAAATTCATTTAATCAGATGCGTTTCGTCGTTTTAACCGAGTTATGTTTCTCAGTGCAGGAAGGAAAAGGTGTTTCGGGTAAAATTTTCGAAGTATAGATCCCTCACACTCACCCCTTCGACGCCGCTGCAATATCGAGCGATACTCGAGCAGCCCTTCGCGAATGTATGTAAAATCGAGTGGCGGGATCTCTCGAGTCCGGAGAAGCGGACCTGGTCCACTTCTCTTACGGAATATACAAGCAGCGACTGTACGAGGAGAGGAGAAAAACGGAGCCGCGGTCTCTTCATCCGAGCGCGCCACTAACAATCTAATCGGGTCGAACGACGGCATCTCGGAGAAATCGGAATCCGATGAACGCCGCAGGAATCCGATTAACCGCTGCGCGCACGGGGACCGGATGTGTAGTACGCGCGGGTATGAATTGGACGAGCAAGACGGTAATGGTGTGTCGGGACAAATCTATGTACTTTGAGATTCGGCAGAGTCTCGATCTCGTTACGGGAAATCGTATACTCCCGACATCACGGTTTCTGTCGGTGGTGAATTTTTAAAATGTCATTGTTAAACATACTAACCAGTCAACGATAAATTCTTATGTATTCATTAGCAAACACCGTCGTAGCTAATCAAAATGCAAGGGCTTTCACACAATTCGAAGAATAAGAATAAACATAAGGAGGAGCATTACTTATAATAAGCACAAGAATAAGTATTTTTCCGTAATCGCTCAGTCATCCAGTGATCCAATCACCTATAGTAGTTCAAGCTTCCTTATCATCATTCTCAACATGATATCAACCTGGAAATGTCTAAAAGGAATGAAGCGCAAGAAAATGAATCAGGAACTCGTAATGTTCGTAATTTTTAATGGAGCAGTCGAAGCTGCTGATTTGCTATTGATACAACGAAGACATGGTCAGAAAGACCATAGGAAATGAAAAATAGGAAATATTGGTTGAATCACGAGATTGCTCTACAATACAATGCTTATTCTTATTCTTATGTTTATTCCTATACTTATTCTTCCAATTGTGTGAAGACCTTAAGAATTAATTATTTATTGGCTAGTACGTTTATAAATGATATTCGAAAAAGTCACCAGCGACTGAATCCGTGACGCCGTGAGTACGTCCGTTTTATTCGAGGCGCGATTGAGTGTGTGGCGCGAGAGGAAACTCGCCTTCCTTTTATTTCGGTTGTAAATACGAGTTTGGCTTATTTTCATATCTCCCTGTTACTTTGTTTCCACATCTGTCACTAAAGGACACGATACAAATCGTCTAGAGTTTATCTACCCTGTCGTAGTGTTTTCTATCCCTCTCGTGCTCCATAACGGATATACTTCTCGAGCACTTAATAATCTTTCCGGTTCTTTTCCTTTTTTTTCTCTCTCTCTCTCTCGACATGCGCGCGTATTTATAAACGGCCGCGTAGCCATAGCGCGCGCGGGAAAACGAGGAGAAGACGAGGAGGCCGAACGAAGGGGAACAAAAAGCGGAGGGCGCAGGTTTCGACGCAAGGCCACTAGCGTTCCAGACTCTCCAGAATCCTCCGCGGAACGCGCATTCATCAGGGGAAAAATGTAAAAAGGCTGCCACCACCGAGAGAGCGGAGGCCGCGCGCCGTCCCACCTCCGCGCTCTCACGGGCGCTCGCTATATCGCGCTGGCCGCGGAGGAAATCTAGTGGCGAGACGGTTGGAGAGAGATGAAAAAATAATATTTGAAAGGAGTTGCTTTTCCTCGCTTGGAAGAGCCGATCGATAGCAGCTACGCGTATATGGGTACCTATGGAGTTGTAGAAACGGGAGTGCGAGGAGGAGGAGGAGGAGGAGGAGCAGTGAGGAGGTATTCTATCCGGAACGCGCGGTTCGGCTCTTTACCTCGAGACAGAGGCAAGCGCGAGTATAGGAACAATGATTCGTTTGTTGAAATAGACTCGGTTTGAGAATATTTTAACGGCCTTCGAGAAAAAAACAATTAATCGATATTGATCTTAGCGATGTACTCGACATACGGAGAAAACTTTGCGGTAATCACTTTTACAATGCATGTGATAAGATTGAATTATTGCGGCATATGATGTTCAGTACCATGAATATACACTGAGACAAAAATGTACTTGATCGAAATAAACGTGCCTTTGAATAGTCCCAAGAGCGTATTTATTCGATTTAAATGAATATTGATTTGATTCAAATAACATCTAATTAATCCAGTAATCTAATATTTGCGTTCAACCAATATTCATTTAAATCGAATAAATATGCTCTTGGGACTATCCAAAGGCACGTTTATTTCGATCAAGTACATTTTTTTCTCAGTGTATCGATACTTACCATACGTATTGTCGCATTTGCTAAACACACGGTAAATATCGATGTGTTTATGTTATCGAACGTCGTGCGTGTAATAATTTAACCGTACCGCAATAATTTAGCCTTACCACATGGATTGCGGGAGTGGTTACTATAAACTTTTCCCCGCGTAGGAAGGAGTGCGAATTTTCGTATTAGAGAGTCGACTTTCTCGATAGTTTACCTTTTAATGGTCATCAGACGATGTATATATCTCGTTCAGTTGTCTTTAAAAAAAATCTCGCTATGTAGAATTTCTCATTGTCATTGTTAAAACTTTCTTTTCGATTCTAGAAACCTATACGTTTTTATCAGAAAATTAGGAAAGGTATTCGGGGTAGTTATAGACCATTACAAGGTGGACCATCGAGAGGATTGACTACTTATTGGACGAAATAACAAGAAATAGAGAGAGAACCGGAGGAATCTCGCTTTCGGAGGAAACCATGCATTTGTCTTACTTCGACCCTGAAGAATGGTCCGAGCGCCTCCTCTTCGAGAGATACGATGGAGTACCCCACGGATTAGATTAGCGAGTGGTAGGGCTCGCGGTACCACACGCGAAGAGACGAGTTAAGGGGAGTGGAAGAAAGCGAGGCAGAGGGGAATGGTCGTCGGGATGGTCCTCAGATTACGAGGCACCGAGGCTTTTAGAAGGAGGAGGTTCCGAACTCGGAGAAATTCCGATCCGCGATTGTGACGCGGTCCGCTCAGCGCAGGAAAGGTCCTTTCGGTGGAATCCGCCTTCGCGCCGAAAGGAGGAGGCGGCAATTGGAAGAGTGATCGATGGCCGATTTTTATCGCGTGCTTCATGGTATTTTTTTAATGCAAAATTTTTTTACGATAATATACACACACTGAGACACAAGAAAAATGACTTAGTTAATCAAACTAAAATTCTGGAGATGATGATCAAACCATTTCGTGAAACATGGATCATCCATCTATTTGGTCAGACTGACCACTTTCTGGTTAGAATATCTAAACGTTACGTTGTAATGACTTGATATTCGGTTCGACTGACCAGTATTTTCGTCAGTATAAAACTAAACGTGCTTAACTAGATACGTGTTGTCATTTTAACTTAATTATTTCTCTCAATCCGAGAAAAATAACCCGGTCGATCTAACAAAAACCCTGGAAACCATAACCAAACCGTTTGGTGAAATACGGATCCTCTTCGTCTGCTTGGTTTGACCGACCATTTTCTCGTTAGAATAACTAAACTCATTTAACCAGATGCGTTTCGTCATTTTAATCCAGTTACTTGTCTCAGTGCAAGGCAATACGATTCCCGCTGCGCGCAATGGACGGCGAAGCACTCGTTTATTGCGAAATATAAAACATATCGTTTCATGCATACAAGTAATACCTGATATAACGACCGTCGATCCACGGACTCTTGGATCGGATCATCTCGCGAGACATTCGCGTGGGTTTAACGCGGAGGTATTACTTTTCATGCCCCTAGCGGCGTGCGAAATGGACCTTCGGTAGGGCGTAATGCAGATACGCGATACCCGTGCCTCGGGGAATGCAGCGGTCCGAAGGTGCGTCGTTGGCGTGGCCGTCGACACGGCTGCGCGAGGTTAAACGCGAGGTAAGTGCACGGTTTACGGTGCTCCGCTGTATCTATAACCAGAGCGTACAGCTGACGGCACGCGCTTTGCTCGTATTACGGGACCTTAACGATCACTTAATTAAGGGATCCAAAGCCGAAGAGATGCGCGAGAGTCGTTTACTCCTTTTTTGGAGCAGTTTCTAATATCATTAAAACGCGTATAACATTTACAATTCGAATTAAATGGGAAAATGCACGTAAAATTATTAATACTTTATAGTTTCTCTCGTGAATGAACCCGATGACTGTATTTTTTGAAATCGGTACGACAAAATACATCGGATAGAGTGCTCGGGTGATCCTCGCTTTGAGAAATCATTGTAAATGCAAAAAAATAGGGAATTTCGACTTCGGACAGATTTTGCCCTATTTTAATTGGAAAGCGAAACTCGTTTCGTATAATTCTCGGCGCTCGAGCGCGTACCTATACCTGCTGTAGCACTTACGTCGGGCAATCGCATCAACCCTCCGGCACTTAACTACCGATCGAACGCCAAAGCGAAATTCACGTTCGCGCGCTCGCTCTCCTCCGGAACAAAGGCTTCAACTTCCGCCGTAAAACCGAAACCAAACGACAATCTCAGCTTCGGAGGGCCGCCCGTCGTAAATAAGTCTCCGCCGCGAACTCGCGCGGACCCTCTCTTCCAGCCAAGTCGAACGTTATTTCAGAGTCGGGAAACGACGAAATCGGCATCGAGAGTCGATTCCACGTCGCGCGGACGAAGGAGGGAAATGGAAAGGCAACGGGCTCGTTGCGTGTATCGCGAGCGCCCCGCGTACCGTGGATTCGTGGGAGGGTAAATTGAATCGTAATGCCCAGGTGGTTCAAACCTCGTCGCCCTTGCTTCCTCCCGGTCTCCGCCATTATATTAAGTCGTTACCGTAGGTACCCCGGGCGACCTCGGTTTGCCGTGTTTCTAATAATGTAACCGGAGTTTAACGGCGATATTATAACGAGCGAACCCCATTACGATGCCTGTTATCGATAGGCGCGTCCTTTCGTCCCACCGAAGCCGAGGAGGTCGGTCTTCCTTCGGAGTCTACGCTGTCGTGGTCCCGCGGTGGATAGGAGGAAAGAGATAGATAACGAGGGAGTGGCTCGTTAAGGGGGGAGGGTATGATGAACTTCGCTCACTTGGCTCCGTTAGCGAAGAATGCGCGAGCCGTCGTGTGAAATTGTTTATGTCTCGTGGCGCGCGAGGGATCTTGCGGGGCGATGTCTTCTTCTTCGTCTTCCTCTTCGTCGGCTTCTTCAGCTTCTTCTTCGTCTTCTTCTTCTTCATCTTCTTCGTCTTCTTCTTTCTCCCCTTCTCCATAATTGCCTTGAAATAATGCATCTGCAAGTGTCACACCGAAAGGATATCGAATGTGAGCAAATTGATAACGAATTAAATGAATTCCTCCGTGAATTTGAATATAATCATTTATATATACTCGCCGTTTTACTTATCAATTTACTCACGCCTCCTATTTCAAGCATCTAGCTCGAATAAATCTCGCATCAAACGCAATCGACACAATTATCGCAACCTTCCAGGAACTCGTCCCTCTTGCGACGAGCGAAGGACGTAACGAATTTCGCGAGGACTTGAAGTCTGACGCGTCATCTTGCGAGTATAGCACCTCGTCAACTGAGGCGATATCACTTGCATCGTTATCGAGCATCTTTACAGCTCCCGATGCAACTTTGCATTGCACTGCAATGTATCTCTCCCGTCTTTTTTATTATTTTTCTTCCCTCCTTAAACTACGTACGCACGTAGACGTGGACGTCCTTTCACGTTTCCTTCCGGAAGAATTCGCTGTCGTATAGATAGTTATCGCATCCTCGAGCGGGCGACTGCTTCCTTCGGGAGGAACGAGCAGCAAACGTAACGAGTCTTCGCGAGGAGGAGCTCGATGTCTCGAGGAGCGGGATCTCGCGTATACGGCGATATCATTTGCATCGTTTGTACGATTTTTTACACCTCTCCTCGCGCAATGTCGCTGCTTTGCGTATCTCTCGTCATTTTTTTTTCGTCTTCTCTTCCCGCCGTTTTATGCGTAGATATATACAGAACGTCGAGTACGTCTAGAGAGGAAAGCGCTACGGAAATGAGTCGTCTGATTATGGGAGGGAGCTCCTGTAAGAAAGAGGATTTGTCCCGCTCTTTCCCTCTCACATTCAAGGGGATGGCTTGTTTAAGAAACAAATTCGGTAGACGCTTTGCACGGAAAAAAATCGTTGCATCTACAAAGTTTGTGATTAATTTCGGCAAAAGGTCTATTTATCGTTACGATGACGGCAACTTTTTTCGCACAAATCACGGCAACTTCTACAAATTTTACTATAATTTTTTACTAAAATCGTAGTCATCGTAACGATAAATTGACCTTTTCCCGAAATTTAACACAAACTTAGTTAATGCCTACGATTTATTTTCTTTCCGAGTTTACACAGAATACCGTTTGTTTAAATGTTACTTTGCATTCGTTGAATATACTTACGCGATTGAGAGAAATTTATTTCCGTCAGTTATATCTTATGCATTTTGTTTATTTAATCGCGCGCGTGCATAACGTGTGCATCGTTAAAGATTTACCTGATCAATTTCTACGGGTAACCGCGCCTCTTTCCTGCAGTTCATCGGGGAGTTCCTTTACCCCAGCGCTCGGCACGAGTCGAGAAGATGTATCGTATCTGTCGAACGCGAGAAATTTGACGTACCGACAATTAAGTGCAACGCGTGTGCACCACCTATAATGATGCAGCTGCTCATTTTTTTCATCACCTCACTTGTTCCCCTCTGCGATCAGCTCGTCGTGTCGAATCCTCGCAGGAGCAAAAGAAAACTCGTCGTTCCGATAATTATGCGCGGCGAGTGCAACACACGCATCATTAAGGAATTATCTCGACCGTTCATCCGTGTTCTCTTTCACCTCCTTCCACGCGTATCTTTATTCGCGAGGTCTCGCACGCTTGCAGCACGAGTTGCGCGAGGTGTCCGGATCGAATTTCCGTCCCGAAGGCGAGAAGTTCGACGCGTCGACAATTAGACGCGATGGGATGCACCGCTAATTGCGATCTGTCCCCCGGCACGGGGATAATCGGTGACGGAATATTAAGCGTCCACTCGGTACACTGTTATCTCGTCGTTCGTAATGTTCACGGCCGAGTTCAAATATTTCATTTCTATTTATCGAACAAATTCTACGTACAAGACAAATTATTATTATTCTTATCTGTGCTACTTTTAATTGTTCTGGAAAAATATTTATATTTATCGCGAGTTAATGCAAAACCCAATCCCTTCTTCTGCTTCTACACTAAAAAATTCATCGGCGTGGACCTAAATATACCACACGAGGCTAGATCAATTCCAGAGATGTGCATTTTAAGGAAAATGTCAAGTTTTTTGAAAAAATTTTAATCTTCGAAATTGAAGTCTCGACCACTCTATCCGATGTATTTTTTGACGCTGATTCCGAAAATCGCTATTACATTGTTGAAATCTCAAAGGAAGACCGAGATATCGATGATTTCTCGTGAAAAAATAATTCTTTTCAACACAAAATCGCTTATAACTTATATTTCCTTTGAGATATCGACCTAATGACCATGATTTTCGTAATCAGCGTGAAGAAATACATGGAATAAGGTGGATCAGTGATCGATTCCAGAGATTAAAATTTTTAGCAAAATTTTAAGGTATATGCCTTAACATTTTTTCAATTTTTCGTGAAAATCGAAATCTCTGGAAATAAACTCTCGACCATCCTATCTTATGTATTTTTTCGCGCTGATTCCGAAAATCGCTATTATATTGATGAAATCTCAAAGGAAGACCGAGATATCGATGATTTCTCGTGAAAAAATAATTCTTTTCAACACAAAATCGCTTATAACTTATATTTCCTTTGAGATATCGACCTGATGACCATGATTTTCGTAATCAGCGTGAAAAAATACATGGAATAAGGTGGATCAGTGATCGATTCCAGAGATTAAAATTTTTAGCAAAATTTTAAGGTATATGCCTTAACATTTTTTCAATTTTTCGCGAAAATCGAAATCTCTTGAATCGAGCTCTCGACAATCCTATCTTATGTATTTTTTCGCGCTGATTACGAAAATCTCGGTTATTAGGTCGATATCGCGAAGAAAATATAAGATATCAGTGATTTTACGTAAAAAAAAATAATTTTTTTCTCCCAGAAAATCGACGATATCGCGGTGTTCCTTTGAGATTGGCTAAATATATTGGCGATTTTCGGAATCAGCGCGAAAAAATACATAAGATAGGATGGTCGAGAGCTCGATTCAAGAGATTTCGATTTTCACGAAAAATTGAAAAAATGTTAAGGCATACCTACCTTAAAATTTTGCTTTTTAGCAAAAATCTGATGATTTATATACTGATGTCTCCTTTCCTGCTCTTTATGCACAAGCAAACAGAGAAAAATAACACTGCTTCCGTTCACTATCTTGATTATTCGAAAAAAATCCAAACGATCATCACAAACTATACGGAGCGTCTGTCACATTCACCACTACTGTGGCGTGTATATAAGGGAACGGACTGTAGGTCCGCACCTGTCAAATGGCGTTAAAAATTACCACCACTTTTTTACCATGTACCTCCCTACCGAGATTCACCATATAGACTCGTCCAACGAAGACTGTAGTAACTCAAATTTTGTACTTTTTGAATTACAAGTACAGAACAGTAAAACACAATGATATCTTCCACAGAAAAGAGTCGTATCTCACAAAGTAGTAATGTGGGCAACTAACATTACCATGTACATACGTTTAATAGTATCTCCGATTAATGAACATCTTCCGTCGGAAACTATCGTATCTCAAAAGCACAAAAAATAAGTCACTGCAGTCTTCGTTGGATGAGTCGACACGCATATCGAATCCCAGCACGAGCGAAATAAACCCAGCGTCATCCCGCCGATAATCGCGCGGCTTCTCTGATACAATGCCCGTCATTAAAAAATATTATACCATCCTCACACCTCTCCTTGGGCGGATCCTTTTATTACATCCGAGGATCACAGTACTGCCGAATCTCCCGATCGCGAGAGAAGAGTTTGACGTCTCGATGTATACCCCGATCGCGCGCGCCGCCTGTATACGTACATCGTTGCAAGAACGGAGATTCGAGCCGCTCTCCCCCTTCCCTCCGTCGCGCCGCGTATCGAATCTCTTCTGAGCGCGTGCGAGAAGTTTGACGTCTCGGCGATGTAACGACGCGCGCGCACCACCCCCGGCCGATCCGTTTTAGCTTCGCTGCACAGTAGGATGCGCACGGTAGGCAGCGCGTCGTCGTTATCGGTGTAGATATGTACGCGCCTACGGGATATATACGACCTGGGAGCACGCGCTTCCCGGCGCGCGTCTGTTCCGGATAGCCATCCAAGTTATAACGAGCTAAAGATAGGGCCGTCAAACGGGTGCAGCTACTCAAAGTCGCTTGTCAGGCCGCCGTAACGGACGTCGTAAGATGTAACGGAGTGGGCCAGGCCTCGAAATCCCCGGGTCAACCGTACCACGGAGAGTTCGGGAGTCGTTTCGCCCTCGGCGACGTCTTGGAGATCGTATCCGGGGTACACCGGGGGAAAAGGTCTGGTCGAATGCGAATTTGACAGAAATATTTATTTGAGATGAATAGGAATTTATTCACATCGAACACAAAATTCTGTCAGAATTAGATTGATGTTTTGCACTTTTTTTTTTTCACAGAGTACGA